>JAAFCE010006156.1:11778584-12060907 GCA_013389805.1 Trigoniulus corallinus
CTCTCTCTCTCTCTCTCTCTCTCTCTCTCTCTCTCTCTCTCTCTCTCGGCTTAACTTTCCATCTCTCACTCGCCTGAGAGAGAGATGGGATGTTAAGCCGTGGCCCTGGAAGGTGTGTTCGATATCACGTGCATGTAAAAGAACCCTTGCATGCAGAACGTTGGGTGCTACAAATATCCCATCTTCTACATTCTCTTTACCTACCTCCTCATCTCCCGCGAGCAGCCTCCTAAGGGTTCGGCCTGTTATGGCTGCTTGGCTTAGTCCCCAACCTGTTCTGTAAGAAATACTGAGAGTAGATCGGCAAAATTCCCAGGTGTAGGAGCTCGATAGAGTGCCCCAATAAAAATAGTCTACCGATAAATAAACATAGGGGTTGGCTGCTTTGGTCGGCAGTCATATACATACATATAAATACCGTCAAACAGGTCGTCCTTGTGTCCGAGAGGGACAAATATGGGTACTCGACCCAACCATAAGTGAGAAGCGGGTTAATAGTTTATTTTTTGCACTGAGTGAAATGTAGAGCAGAGCCTAGTACTCTTTTTTTTTCTCTTTATGCTGTGGAGAATCAATATTGAATTTTGAAACTCCGTGACCTTGTTGAATTGATGATAAAAAAGGACTAAAGCAAATAGTGATATTTAAAATATATATATATATATATATATTTATTTATTTTCTAAATGCATATCGAAGTTAAGTGGTCCTAAAATGTTTTAATCGTTGTTTGGATAAGTAACTTTGAAAAAAAAGCGACATAATGGCCTGAGCCTGATGTTTGTATATGAAATAAGGGGAGATGGGGGAATGGGCATGGGATTCCCTTTCACCAACATTTTCAAATACTCTTGATGACTTCATGTCGGTAAATCATTTCTTTTAAATGCCAGGTAATGAATTTCCATTACGTACTTGCTTTCATCTTGTTTGGTTGCATTTTTGACGGCCTGTAATTTTACAAGCACGTTAATGGAAAAGACCGCAGTTATTTCCTCTAATATAAGTCTGTTAATATTTTATTCCCCTCTCCCCTACCGTCGTTAATTAATTCGTTGGTAATAATTAACCCAAATCACGTCTCCTACCATTTATGAGTCTACTCTCTACAGGACAAGGTGAATTGCAGTGTTGCCAATGGTTTTATGACCGAATTGTACCTTTTATATAGAGAGTCATTCTCAATTCGGATGAAGTGAAAACAGTTCCTACGTCCTCCAAGTTTTAGTGGTATAAAATATTGTTCGATAACGTTTAGTAAACAAACCTGGAATTAGGGTCCGAAAGAGTACTCCTTGTTGCTTAAATGTAACGCTGTCACAAGGGGCAATTAATCCTTTCCTTCTCCGTACGTAAGCTATCACTCGCAGATAGTTTTGCAGTGTTGTGTAGTTGCTTAGCAACTGCGAAATTGCGGCTCTCACTTTGAAAACTCCTTTAGCATCATTCTGTCGATGTGTTGATGTAAAGAGACCTGACAGAAGCACTCATGTTAGTGACAACCAACTTGTTGATGCTATCGATATGAAGAAGTCGTACATTAAAGTTTACTGCTAAAGGCAAGACTCATAATCCCTACATATTTAATCGCGGATTTCTAAAGGTAGTAGTTGTACTTTGGAGACGTCTAAAAGCTATCAGTTTTGGCTAAATGAGACAAACGCATGATTTTCGTCTTGCTCATTTTAGTAGCAATAATTCTTTGATTAGCTTGTTAAAAATTGATTTGTTAGAAATTCATTTAAGCGACTGTCACCGGTTGCCATTTTTAGTATTTCTTTAAATGGTCTCTGAAATTTCATTTCTCGACTTTAACATCTCTTGTAGTAGGTTGTTGCTTATCATGTCTTTTCTGAGCATTTACACAATCTGTTAAGCGGAAAAGCAGTTTATAGCTGTTTTTGTTGTTGTCGTTGCTGTTGTTGTTAGTAAAACCAAATTGCCCACATTCAATGTTATTTTTTGTGTGTCATATTTGGCATATTGAAACTTTTCCATCTAAAAAGGGTATTAAGGGCACATTTGAAGAGTAAAGCTGGCTACTTCAGACAGTCGTAAAATGCAGTTTGCAACGCTGACAATATAAATTGTTAAAAAATCTTCTTTGCAGGCATTCATTTTTATATGTATACATAAGGATTTCTGTTATGAGACGTATGTAGTAGAGGATTTTTTTACAGCAATGCAATAACAACAAAACCGCTTTTTTGTGTTTTGTAATGTAATTCACATTTTAAGGGCAATTGGCACTTGGCGATTCTGCAATGATACAGTATAGTTCTGTGTAACACAATTGAAATGTTGATGTTCTTGTTGGATAATACTAAAATATTGCCTCGAATTATTTTCATAATGATATTTTAATTCTGTAGTCTTAAAGCTCGTAATGAATTAAGACCCATCTCGGTTTTACAGTAGCGCGCTGGACTGCTGAGTCAGTGGTTTCTTTCAGGCGAGAAAGGTCCCAGTAGATGGAAGTAGTGATCCCGTTGTCCTGTGAAACTCTTCGTACATGGAGAAAAATATGAATATTTAATTCTTTGTGACTGATACCTTGCTAGGGAGATTTTTCATGCTAGACCCATATGCCTAGATCTCCACCAGCACCCTAGCAACGCCTTTGCCTTTCGAATCCATTCCAGTCGCTCCACCCCAGAATCTATCACCCCAGCACCTCTTCCAATGTGGAGGTTCCCCAACCTTTCCTGCAGTGATCCAACGCTGGACAGGCCAGTATCACATGCCTGACATCCTCCACTTTCTCCGTGTGGTTCAGCAACAGCTCAGAGCTAGTAGGCTCGACAAATGCGTCAGTGGATTTAGGTTCGAGGTGGATTGACTTCTTTTGGGCAAGAGAAAGAGAGAGGCGCTCGGAGTACGCCTTCCGTCGGATGGGAAGTAAAGCCGTGGGCCCGTGTGATGAGTACGATGTCTCTTACACCTAAAAAAAACCCTTTCTCCTATGCAACTAGTTTTCTTGTACCTTCCGCTACCTACCCCTCTTTCCTGTTTTTTTTTTCTGGATTTTGACAACTCACAGGCATCCAAGATTACCATGGAAGGGAAACGGGGTTAGTTGTGTAGGCTGTGACGTTCTACCAGAAAAATGAAATGTGACGTCGAGATTTTATTAGATGGAATTAGTTGAAACTTCAAATGCGATTCATCTCAGTGATCTAATTTGAATATAATATCGGACATTTCTTTAAAGATGGCATTTAAACCTAATTGAGTTATTTGAGCCTTTGAATTGAGGTTGATAGCTGCTCTCTTCCGGAATCTTGTCATTTTCATTGTTTTCATTTATTATTAATGGCTATAGTAGCATGACAATAAAATATTACAAGGATTAATCCTTTTTTTTTCTAGACATAAGGGAATGTCTAACCTATATGTGAAATGATGCACGTAATAATAAATTTTTAAGATTAAAGTTAGGCAAATTGATTTTTTTCCTCGGCGTGGTCCTTGAAATAGATGATGCCATATTAAAAATAAGTGATCTGGTTTTTTTCCCCTTGATGAAGTTACAGCATCTATTGTTTTACGCATCTTTTTTAGGCTGTTTATCAGAAAGAAAAGGGTATACTATATTTTGCTTTTGCAGACTGAAATCGAGGATCGGGTTTAAAAGATTTATGATAATGATATAATTTCATAAAAATGAATGATTTATGACATTTTTCAATTACTTTTTTTTAGAGGCCAATCTGTTTAACAATTAATTTTAAGAAAAATATCCAAATACTGCTTACTCACTTGTCATCTTCTGTATCAGAAATATTTTTTTGTCGAAGTTGTAGCGTAGCTTTTCAAATTGCAAACAAAAATGTATTAACATTTCGTGCTTTTGCATCACTTGTTTTGATCTCAAATGCATCTTCAATTGGTCGTTTTGAATACGAAAGCTGACATTTCATTTTCAAAAATAAATATTGACCCAAGTATTTTTTATTAGTAATTTTATCCTAACGGCTTAGTTTTAAGCTGGAGGTTTTTCCCCTCTTGACGGAATTATCGTCCAGTTTACATTTCAGCCAAAATTATTTATTTTTGTGCTGAAATATCTGCCGCACTTATTTCTCCACCCGTGTCTCCAACATTTCAAGGACCTTGTTACTCATTCTTTTGAGTTCAATGCGTATAGCCAACTACATCTTTGATATTAAATTTTTTTCCTTATTAAAACGTACTCGAAATCCTGATGGATTTTTTCTCCTAATATACGTATTGCAAAAATAAATGGTGCACATAAAAGTTTTCCGTTCTCATTAAGGCTTTGCAGTTGATCAGAACAGACAGAGAGCATTTTTAACTGTTATGGTGAACAGAAATACCATTAATTTGATATAGGTCCAGATATCCAAAATAAAATCATGCATGTGTGCTTAATTAATTTATTTTCATAAATGCAGTGGATGGCATGTAATTAGATACGTGATTTTTTTTCAAATTGAATGTGTACTTTTAAAATGCAAATGTTGTTATAACTGCTCCGTGTATTAAGAAATCCTCGTCATCTATACTGTAAATCCATTTCTTGTTTGTTATTTCTACGTGACTTTTCAATCCATCGCGGAATCAAAAATCCTAATTCTATGATCCAGTCCTTCATAAAACATATATTTCATCCTTAATTTCAAATTCATTTGGCATTTTAAATTAAATTATAAAGTTCACTGATTTTAAAGTCAGATATTTTAATCGATTCTCATGACAGAGACGAGATTTTATCCTTGTTATTCACCTCATTTGAAACAGAATAATGAAAAGAAAGAGGTATTAGTTTATGATGGACTAGTAGTTTAATTTATCCAATGTCAGGATTAGAAAATACTGTTTGCAAGACTTTAAAATGTGTTTTCAATTCATGATTCAAAAATATTCATTTGTATATTTTAGGCATGGTTGTCATGACGATGACTGCAACAGACTATGATGATCCTAATGAAGGCACCAATGCTAGATTGAAATATTCCATTGAAAAGAACGTGGTGAATGAGATGGGGAAACCAATATTTGAAATTGAAGAAGATACCGGAGTTATTAAAACGGCTGTCTGCTGTTTAGATCGTGAACGAACTCCAGAATATTCAATTCAGGTAGTGACAACGGATGGCGGGGACAAAAAAGGTACTTTGATAAACAACGCAACGTAGCTTGAATTGTCAAAAAAAACATGTCATGTTTATAAATCTGTAATTCATGTGAAAATAGGTCCGTCTGGAACCGGGACGGCAACAATCAAAGTAAAAGATATAAACGATATGCCACCGTCTTTTACTAAAGATGAATGGTATGCAGAAGTTCCCGAGACAGAGGGTGACAACATTCCTGAGCAACCAATTTTAGTTGTTTCTGTCAAAGATGATGATCTTCCAGAAACGAATAATTTTCATTACAAAGTCATTGAAAGTAGTGGTTTCGGCGCCGACAAATTCACAATGGTGCGAAACGCTGATGGCACGGGCTCTCTCAAAGTAGCAAAGCCCTTAGACTATGAAGATCCTCGACAAAGATATGGATTTAATTTTACAATCCAAGTAATTTTTTTTCAGTTGTTGCTGCTTAAACAGTTGTTGCTTAAAATGATTTCATGTCACATATCTTATTATTATATATATATATAGGTAAATGATAAAGGTGGTGATTCTGACGACAAATACCATATTGCCTTTGCAAAAGTTCGTATAAAGCTTTTGGATATCAATGACAACAAGCCTGAATTTGAGAAAGCAAATATTGAAGTTGCCATATTTGAGAGTTCACCTGTTGGTACTAGTTTGGCCAAATTTCTGGCAACGGATGACGATCAAGGAGGGAAATCTAAAGTCAGGTATAGAACATTAGAAATTGCTTTGTTGCTTTCTGGCACCTCGGTTTGAGAACGTGTTTGTTGCTTTTTGGGCACAAACTACACAGGTTCTTCTCTGGGTCAATCTCGGTGCGTCCATTTTGTTTAGTAATCCTAAAATGTGCTCCAACTTTCTTTTTATTTGCAGCTATATTATAGATCGGTCTTCAGATCGAAAACGACAATTTTCAATCAATCCTGATGGAACTGTGAAAATTCAAAGAATGCTGGATCGAGAAGAAACCCCCAGGCATCAAGTCAAAATACTGGCCATTGATGATGGTAATTATCAGATTGTCAGAAATATGAATTACATTTACATTCCTGGTAATTATCATCTGCATTATTATTATCATTATGTAGGCATTCCTTCCAAAACCTCCACTGCTACATTAACAATCATCGTGCAAGATATAAATGACAACGCTCCACGGTTCTTAATGGATTATCGACCTGTTATACCTGAAAATACACCAATGAGAAAGGTTGTTGAAATTCTTGCAATGGACGACGATGATCGTTCCAAAGGCAATGGGCCACCCTTTAAATTTTGCGTTGATCCACAAGCTCCAAGTTATATTCGGAATTTTTTTAAAGTGGAACATGATCCAAGTAAAGCTTTTCTTTTTTACTATTGCCTGTAGATTTTATTCCAGCTTTTCAAATGTTTATCTACATTGTTTGGTTTATCATACTTTTATTTGCAGAAGGGGCAAATGGAGACGGTATGGCAATAGTCCATTCAGCAGTTAGTTTCGATAGAGAAATTCAAAAAGAATATTTAGTTCCTATTATCATTAGAGATGGAGGTAAAACGCCAATGTCAGGAACTAGCACTTTAACAATAACTATAGGAGATGAAAATGACAGTCGGATGGCACCTGGAAGTACGGATATCTTCGTTTACAACCTTAATGGTGAGAACGCTGATCCATAACATTTGGGTTGGTACTAGGGTCTTCAGCACCCACCTACAAATCTCGAATAAGAGCCCTTCTTCCTATTTTGAATAATTTTTCTACTTATCAAAGCAGCATCCCTTCGTGTAGTGGCACCCGCTTGTAGTGCTCACTCTGAAGGCGCAAATAATTCCTTAGAGCCAATCTAAAAGTCGGCTTCTGCTTGCACCGTCTTCACCCGGAACACAAAATCACTTCGTTAATCCTCCTATCAAGACTAGGGTCTTTAGTGCCCGCATTGCAAACCTCGAATAAGCGCCCGTCCTCGTTATTTTGAATAATGTTGAATACACCTGCAATTATTGAAACATATTGAGGCTCTCTTCCACCGTCCCTCCTTCCTATGTTTTATGTTGGAAAAAATTTTTTATTGAACCTTCTTGTAAATAGGAGAATCTCCAGATACAGAAATAGGCAGAGTGTACGTTCAAGATTGGGACGATTGGGATCTTCCTGACAAGACATTCTTTTGGGACGATGTCAACTCCCACCTAAATTTTACACTGGATCGTGAAACTGGGACCATTACTATGTTGCATGGCACCAAAGCTGGAAAATATCATCTGTACTTCAGTGTTTACGATCGCAAACACACTCAGGAAGTGAAAGCCAATGTGACAGTCAGAGTACAAAATATTCCTAAAGAAGCAGTCTATAATTCAGGGTCGATTCGTTTGTCTGGCATCACAGACGAACAATTTATCAGGATTTATGATTATAAGGTTTGCTGATGTTGTCGAATCGCATTCTCTTGCTACTGCAGCTCTAAATGTGACTGGTAATATTTCTAACCCAATTTAATGATCGGTTTTTCAAGGAAAATATGATTGTTAAGAGTAAATATGAAAGGTTTCGAGAAAAAATAGCCGAATTAGTTGGTGTTCCGAAGGAGAATGTTGACGTTTTTACGGTGATGCTGAAGCAAGAGCGACCGCCTATTACTGACATCCGGTTTTCAGCTCGTGGTTCACCTTATTTTAAAGCCAGTAGATTAAATGGCCTGGTGGCTCAGCATAGAGAATCGGTACGTGTGATATTGATACCTGTTGTTATCGATTTTTGTAAAGTGTATCAGGTGTCGATAACAGGATAGTTGTTGATGGATTATTTTAAGATTGAAGCCGAAGTTGGAATCAACATTACGATGGTTGGCATCGATGAGTGTGTCTTTGAAAACGTCTACTGTGAAGAAAGTTGTACCAATGAACTGAAAATTAGCAATGTACCATATATGGTCAATTCAAACAGGACTTCCCTAGTCAGTGTCCGAGCTGAGATGATACCTGAATGTGTGTGTGCAGCACGGGACAATTCCAAGTGGGAATCTTGTCAGACTGTGAAATGTTTCAACGGAGGCCGTTGTGTGCAACTCGGCATGACAGCCAAGTGAGTTAAAGTTTGACTTTCAAATGCTTTTCAAATATTTTTTCAACTGCCATTGTATAATATAAAATTTATTAGATGTGAATGTCCTAACGGATATGATGGACCACGTTGTCAGTTGACTACAAGGAGTTTTAATGGCAAAAGCTGGGCTTGGTTCCCCCCTCTTCAACAGTGTGATAATTCTCATCTGAGTCTGGAAATTATGACTCGTGAAGCAAACGGACTCATTTTATACAATGGACCTCTAGTAAATCCTGAACCAGAAGAAGTCATTATACAAGGTGAATTAACGTTTGCCGGAGTAGCTGATAAATATCCTGTGTCACCTAACTCTCCCCCACCTCTATTTTGATTCTTATAGATTTTATATCACTTGAGTTAATTAACGAACGGCCTCTGCTTTTACTTGATTTTGGATCTGGAACCTTAAAACTATCTTTGGAAGATGGATTTCCACTTTCAGATGGAGAATGGCATCGTATCGACATTTTCTGGGAAACTGAGGTGCATTTTAAATTGTGAATCTATTCAGGTTTCATACTATTCTTCATAAAATTTTTACGATAAATGATGTCGGGGGTGGGTCATGTTCACAGATGGTTCGTATGGTAGTGGATTTTTGTAAACATGCCGACATTGATGATCGAGAAGCCACAGGAGGACCACCGAAATTTGATCGTTCACGATGCGAAGCGAAAGGTGTAACTCCACCTTTTAATGAATATTTGAATTTGAATTCTCCTTTGCAACTTGGAGGTGTAGCTCATGGAAAACTGTCCTATCCATGGAATCACGATCATGGCCGTACTGGTTTCCGGGGCTGCATAAGAAATCTGATTCATAATAGTGTGGTATGTCATCCGTAATTTTTTTTGTACTTTTGTAAGGATCACACTTTAACTTTCGCTGCTAGTGGCTGTTTCAACTTGTTATTGTCGTCTTTAGATGTACGATTTGGCAAGCCCTGGATTATCGCAGTATAGTGAACCAGGTTGTCCTCAAACGGATGCCCAGTGTAAGGTTGGCGATGGTGACAAATTATGTGTCCATGGCACGTGTATTGGGTCACTTTCACATGCCCGTTGCGAATGCAAACCTGGTTATTATGGTGCTCGCTGCGACAAAAGTAAGATATTCAATAATTAAAATAATGAAAGTTTGTACTAGATGTGCTGAAAAGTTTCTGCCAGTTTTTTCCTGATTCTGTAGTCACTAAGCCAGCAACATTCGATGCTAATAGCTTCGTTAAGTATGCATTATCATTTGAGCCTGACCAGTTTTCTTCAGACATCCAACTCAGGTTCAGAACTCGTCGTGAGCATGGAGAACTTTTCCGTATCAGCAATCAGCATGATAGAGAGTATAGTATCCTGGAAGTAAGTGTTTATTGTGACTCTCTTTTAAGCACCATCGTTTTTACACCTGTTGCAAGTTTTTGAATGCTCTGTGTGCTTAATTGTAATGACCCGTGCACAAGGGACAAGGATGGCTCCTTTTTGTGGGACACCCTTTGTTTGGAATAACCCGGTCTCAACATGTTGTATGAGCTGGCTAAAGGGGTTAATGGTATTGAGTCGGGCAGTCAGTGTGGCAACCTCAGTTCTATGAGTTTCCGGGGTCTCCTTTCCTCTCCTTTCCCTCTTTTCCATTCTTCCATGTCCATTTCCGTCTCCTACTTTTTTATGTGTTTGGTGATTTTTACTTCGAAATTTTAGATTTGCGGTTACCCCACATTTTTCCATAAATTCAAGAATGTTATGTAGATGACATGGTAAGGTGGGGGAAGCTCCTGGCCTCTTCCAAAATGTCTCTCTGGTTTTGCTTTTCCTCTGTCAGAAAAATTTTTTTGCGAAAGCCCATGTTGAAAATTATTTTAAACGATGGAATCGTCATCATCATACCCTTATCTCGCCTGTAGTGGGGTCGGGTCCACAAGGGCCTCTTCCACTTCACACACTAATATATCCCTTCGTACAACCTGCTACCACGCCTGCTTAGGTCTTCCCGTGTCTTGGGTGCTTCCAATAACCTGCATCCTTGAGGTGGACCTAACCAGCTCCTCCTCCCCTCCTCTCATCACATTCGCATACTATTTCAATCTATTCTGTCTCCCATCTTTTCCGTGATGTCCTCCACCCCGATTTTAAACATTTGATTCATTAAAATTGAATGGGTGTGGTGTCTATTTATAAACCATTCGTGTCATTCTTTGGCATAGATTCAAGATACATGTCTTCGTTATCGTTACAACCTGAATAATGCCAGGACAGAAGAAAGGGAATTATGGCTGACAGCCATCAAAGTGAATGATGGACAATGGCACACTGTTCGTGTATCACGATATGGAAGTGTGGCCATGATTTCTTTAGACGGAGGAGAGGGAAATCGTTATAATGAGACTCTAGAATATCAAGGACTTCATCAACAAATGAAAATTGAGAAACAAAACGTTTTTGCTGGTGGATACGTGGAATATGGTGGACCAGGGGTTACTACTGTCCGCAATGACTTCCAAGCAGGTTTGTTTTTTTTGTTGCAGTGAAATTATAATAAGATGTGGCGATCAATTGCTTTTTATTATTTATAGAAAAGTTCATTGTTTCATGAATGTTTGATTGTTGTAATTAGGTTGTATGGATGATGTTCGTTATGATCAGAAACATTTGCCTTTGCCACCGAGAGAAAATGGCACAGAAGTAGCTGCTGTTGTGGAAGCAAAACACGTTCGTAGTGGTTGTCCGTCCAATAATCCTTGTCTCGCATTTACTTGTAGAGGAATCTTCACTTGTGTCGATTTATGGATGTTGGCTGAATGCAGGTAAGGTCATTTAAAATTTTTTTCTTATTGAATTTTGTTTTCATAAACGACAACCCTCTGCCATATTCGACATTTTTATACAAATGTATTTTTCCGAAATAACGGATTTCTTCGCTGCGAGGATAGATAGCAGACAGTTTTGTTAAACACTAACACATCAATTGTTGATGAGCTTGCGGAGATATTTTATTTGCTTTTGTTTTCTAAAAGAAAATCTCATAAAAGATGCTTTTTTTGTCTTCGTTTTTGTCTGATGGACCTCTTCTAACTTTGAACTTGGTATGCCAATTGCTATGCCACTTATTCCTGATCTTTAGGTGTCCTGCGGGACTCGTTGTAACGCCTGATGGAAACAACTGTACTGATAAAAACGAATGTCTTGAAAATAATCCTTGTCTCAATGGTGGTATTTGTTTCAACTTGGAAGAAGGGAAAGGATATTATTGCAAATGTCAAGATGGATTTTCTGGAAAGGATTGTGGCTCTCGACAGGAAGAGCGTGTTGTGAGATTGAGCATGGGAGCTTTGGCGGCTATCCTTGTTTGCTTGCTCATTATCCTTAGTAAGTAACTTTGGCCCAACAATGAAATCCTTTGGGAATTTTTGCTGTTGTTACCGTTTTTTGTCTTTTTCTTCTTCCTTTTCCTCCTCCTCCTTTCCTATTTATCTTGTTACTACGGGCTTATTTATCACCTCCTTTTTTTTTGATGATCCTTGGTAACGTGGTTATTATCCGAAGTGTGTTGAAATTTCATGGTTTTGTTCTGCTGCTGCTACTACTGCTGCTGCTTGATTTCTTGAATGCTCCTTCAACTAACAAATATTGCAATAATGCGAATACATTTGATGAATTTTAACAAATCACGTGACGATACCCTTTGAACTCATTTCGGAATACGAATATTCATTATTAAGTATACCTTTGTTTGAGCAGGTGTCCCCTAGGAAGTCATTTATCTGAGGATGGGACGAATTGTCTGGTTGATGCTGCGTGCATTTCAAAAAGTAGCGTTTGCCATAATGGAGGCACTTGTGCAAATTCTCCAAATGGGACTGGGTTCGTGTGCCATTGTCTTCCAAATTTTGGCGGCGACACCTGTGGTGATGTTCTGAATACAGCCCCACCTCTTATTACTTATGGATATAATACCATGATTACAGCAGTAGTCATCACTGGATTTTCTATTCGTGAGAATTTTTAGTTTTTGTTTCTGCATTTTAAGTGTAACATTTAATTTTTTTTAATCCACTACAATTATAGCTAGTGACAAATAAGCCTATAGTAATAAGTACTACGAAGTGTTTAATTTTAAAATCAGTTTTTGATTATTAAATTACGCTTGAACTAATACCTTGTGATGTTTTGTTTTTTCCTCAGTTTTAGTTTTAGTATTAGTAGTGTATAATCGAAGTCGAAGAACTCAAATGACCAAGTATATGGGTGATCCAGATGACGACGTTCGTGAAAACATTATCAATTATGACGATGAAGGAGGTGGAGAAGATGATATGAATGCTTATGATATCACTCCATTACGAATACCAGTGGACGCTACAGGAACTCCACTTAGTGCCAAACCTGGAATAGATACCAAGCCTTTAGGAGCTCCCAGGCATCCTATAAAAGCCTGTACGTTGTTCGCCCACAAATGTACTTGATATATATGGCATGGTTGTCAGTATCCACTTCTGTTTCTCCCTCTCTTTCTCTCCATCTCTGTGCGGCCACCGTTGGTGCACAGATGGTATTGTGCTCTCATAAACTTTTGGTTAATGCATGAAGAATGCTCCTTTTGCAGGAATTCACATTTTGATCAAATTTACTTCACATCCTTTAAATGTGTCTAGGCGTTTTCTCTGTGAGTTTTTTACCCTGTCTTTCCTCTGCATGGTTGGCATTTTAAAAGTTTTGAAGTAGATTGCACCATTAGATATACCTAGAATCAAGATCGGATCACACACCTCTAAGGTAATGATCTCGTTTTCTTTTCTGAGCACTTGTTTATAACTTAGTGGAGTGATGTCCGTGGGAAGGTGTGCGGCATGCTTTTCTTACTGGCTGAAGAATGCCCAGTCTAAAAACATTTTGGGACCACTGAGGTGTAACGGTCTATTGTGGTGTCTGTGATTTTTGGCAGGTAATCGCATGTTGACAGTTTGTCATCGTGTGAATCTCTGCGTGGATTTTGGATATTTTCTTGGATGAAGCGTGTGGTGTCTCTTTCTCTCCCTCTCTCTCTCTGTGTTTAAAACACATGATGAAGAAAATCGGTTAAAAGCATTTGTTTTTTTTTTTTTTTGAACATATCTGTTAGATCCCCGTGGTCGCCAACCTGACGTTGGAGATTTCATCCACGAACATTTGGACAAAGCTGATAATGATCCAACGGCCTTTCCTTTTGACGATTTGAGGAATTATGCCTATGAGGGCTGCAGCAGCGTGGCGGGTTCGCTCAGTTCGTTGGCATCTGGAACTGATGATAATGAACAGGAATATAATTACCTCAACCAATGGGGTCCTCGCTTTAACAAATTAGCAAACATGTATGGTCATCAAGAAAGTGAAGAAGATTAAGATACTCTTATATATAAATATATATATATAGATGCAAGCTAAGTCGTTATTTAAATTCGTTCACATCATGGCTAAGTCAAAAAAACAACTAACCCACCTCACACACAAACACACGTTTTACTTTGTTTTCTTGAATATTTGTCCAATATCTGAAGATGCCAACATTTTTGACAACAAGCAAACATGATTTTTTTTCCTTTCTGGAAGAAAAACACAAAGGAGGAATTTATTATCTAAATGTATAATAATAATTCAAATATGTGCAGCTATGATTTTTTTACCACCACCACCACCACATTCCATCTGCAGGAAGGCACTTTGAGATTTCGTCGCCATATTTTCACCCCTTTCCAGCCAAAAAATTACGTGATGATTGCCATAATTAAACTACATCTCAGTGGTGTACTTTTTTGGCTTTTTTTTTGTGATTTTTTTCCTTCCTCTTTCACTTCATCCCTAGTTAAGAATTTTTATCCTCATTTGAATTAATGTCTTCTTTGTAAGAGATTGTTCATTACATTTCTTTTTCACCTTTACCCCAATTTTCCCTCCAGTTTTTTTTTGTTTTGGATTTTAAAATTGTTGTTTTGTAACTGCCGAGAGGAGAATAATACTCAGGACATTGTTCCCAACATCGTATTCTAACAATTTTTATATGTTTTGTTTTAATCATATAACATTTCATCGAGCTGTCGTTTGTCATACTTTTTTTATATCTATATGCACATTGTGAAAGGCTTACTCTACTACTAATAATACCTGTTATAATAACAATTATGATAACGGCACATATTAATAATGATTATTAAGACAAAGGTGTTTTTTTAGGAATTTTTAGGATTGTGTTTTATAAATTGTTTGTGTCGATTTACATTTTCATATAATTCTCCCTTCGTAGCATCACATCCGGTTCTGCAGGTGAAATTTGTGGCAGATTTCTCTCCCTTACTCCGTTCGGCATTATTTTATTTTCTGATAAATGTAATAATTTGAATTTTTTTTAACATTTTAATAGAAAATTCATCTTTAGTCAACAACCATTATCAGTAATTCATCTATCCTAATCATTTATCATATAATTTTTGATATTTAATCTCATTTTTTCAACATCATTTAGTTTGTACATATTTTGATATTATTTTTATTCTTATTTCTTTGTTTTTATATTTTAGTAATAATATAAGATTATTATTATTAATAATAATACCTCACTACTTTTAATTTTAGTCATAATTGTCAGTTTTCTACTTAAATTTCATCATCGCATCATCATTCCAGGATCATGTGTGCTATTGCCCCTGTAAGAAATGACATTGGTTATTATTTTCGTTTTTATACGCCCCGTTTTGCAGCTTTTGTGATTATTTCATTTCTGAAACTTTTGGTGTTATTAATTTAATTCACTTTTTCAAATCATATCAGGGGGAAAAAGGATGCCTCTAAAATGTTATAATTTCAATGCCGAAGCAGTAAATCTTTTGTACTGACTTTGGACGTGGAGTACAAGGAGAAGCGACTCTTTAAAAAACAGCTGAAATTATTTAAAATTCACTTCTAAAATACAATTTTGAAACTGGATTTCATACACATATAGGCGGTTCTTTGATTTGCAGTGTAATAAACAAGCTCTAGAGATTTTTTGGTGTAACGGTGGCTTCCCGGTTGAATTCCATCACTGGTCCTGCTTGTCATCCTGTGAATCTGTGAAGTTTGCCTCTTTAGTTTCATTGTTAGAAACCCCTTTATAGAGACAAACCTCTAGTTGCGTGCCACCACTTCACCCTCTCTGCCTTCATCTTTTTTTTCCGGCTGATTTACCGTGGTAAGTTCCCTCCATGGTTTTTTGACCGACAGGTGAAAGCGTGCGTGTATTACACGAGACCCCAGGGCTTTATCCCCTTTTCAGGTTGAAAAGCACATCTGTTGGTTTCCTCTCCTGCCCCATGTTGGGTTTAAAGCTTTCTCTAATAAAGAGGAGGTGGGAGAGTTATAATGCGCTTATTTTAGCATTTAAGAAATAAAGATGGTTGGTATGGGATGCTGACTACCCAACCATGAAATGTGATCACCTGAAGCGGTCCCCCGCCCATATTCCTTTGATGTCTTTGTAGAAGATGCTGAGAGACGGTACTCCCTCTTTCACACTCCTCCAGTGAGGGGTGGGAGCGGCTAGTTGCGTTGGACTCACCAGTTCTCTTCTGATCACTGAAGTTAAGCAACGCAAGCCCAGTTAGTACTGACATGGGTGGTCGCTCGGGAAAGCTGGGTACTGCTAATACCCAATAATCGTCGCATTAGTGTAGTGTCTGTGCAGACTATGCACTAGAACTATGCAGTGGACGGGACCTTAAACACCAACAAACCAATCCAGTGAGGGAGAGGAATCCATGGTGATGATAAACTCTAGAGCTTGATTATATACCTTTAAGCAATAATTTCTTAATCATAATTTGGGTTAGATATTTTTAAAATCATGCTTTGTGTCAAATTCGTGTTTCAAAAATAGACTTCAGACACTGATGATCAAATTTGCTAGAAGTGAAGGGGTTAAGATAACGATTTTTTTGCTACGTAATACTCGAGTATTTTTAGGTGAAATTATCTAAATGAGTTGGTTGCTATGTCTTGAGATATATTTAGCATGCCTTTAATTCGATATCATGTTATACAGATCAATTCTTTTGTTGGTGGTGTGTAGGTCTGACTGAATTCGGCCTGACCTTTATCCTAGCATCACCATAGGAACTGTTTCCGACAAGTAATTGATATATTAATGTATCTTTTGTCTTCATTTCAGTTGTCAGTTTTGTTTGAGTGCTACAATGACTTGTCAATGAATATTGTCATGTGATATTGGATTATCAAATAACATAATGCATCTAGTACGATGCTTATTACGGTGGTTATTAGTCCACATTTTCGTACATAAATTATTTTATTTCATTTAATATTAAGAAGATATTTAATAACGCAAAATTACACCCTCCATTGAATTTTTTTGATAATAGTATCTTTACTAAAATTGCAATAATTGCGTAGTAAATGACAGGCTATTAAAGTTATGTTTCTTGCATTTCTCTCTCCCTTGTTCTCCCTCGCTCCCACTTTCTCCCTCCCTCACTTTTCAAATAGATATTGGATGTCTTTATTCAGGAGGGGGATCCATTCTTCGTCTTGTTTCTTCCAATCAATATTGCCATCTTTATTTAGGATAGGACGTTGAGTTTTAGCAAAAAAAAAAATCAGTGACTGGGGGCATCAGTTTTATGGGAAGCCCATGACAGAATTTCGTTCATTTCAACGTAATGTTGATCATTCCATTATTTATTAACCCTTTTACTGTCTCTTGTCATCATTTATTTCAATATAATCACATAAAATAGATTTAAGTCAGTGAAATCATGTTTTTCCCTCTTATTTCGTTTTTGTTTTCTGAATTTTCATCATCATCGTCTCTTTTTTTTAAGCGTTAAGAAACCATAAAGCAGAATTATGACGCTTTTTGTCCAGGAGGGGTTAACTTATATTATGAAATTTTGTTTGACACGATAAATTTTACTGTCCGTGTGAATTATCAGTTTATTTTTAACGAAACTTCCCCTCTCCCCACCCTTTGTTGTCACCACAACTGTCTGTTTATCGTCAAAAATATTTGATAAATTCAATTTTCTGAAAATAACATATATACACCCAATGCACTATAATGAAGTGACTTATATTCATGATAGTGGTCAGATAGTCTGAGACGACTATTCGTGAACTTTAGCCCTGTCTGTTTTTTGTTGGCAAGCTATCCATTGATGGTCAAATCATTCCTGTTTTGGGATAATTTTGTCATTATGTAATGAACGCAATGAGCAGTGTCGGATTTAGATATTGAGAGGCCCTAGGCTATTTCAATTTTGAGGCCCTTTTGAACCCCCTTTCTTAAGTTTTGAAGCCCGCTAAATGTTGAGGCCCTAGGCTTCAGCCTAATTAGCCTATTGGTAAATCCGGCACTGGCATTGAAAGACAGTCACGTCCTCTCTGGTCTGGCAGGCTTTGACTTTCAGTCCCTTTGTTAAATAGAATGAGTGGACTCTTGGTTTTCTTCCCTTGACCCTCTGCCTCCTTCGCATCCACATTTTGGCCGCTGTTAAATCCTAAGATAGTCATCGTGATTGGCGGGTATATACGTGTTGGGACGCCTAATGTCTGCTTTTTTAATTGGTGATGATGATGATGATATTGGGGGGGGGGGGGGTCCAGTCGTGAATCCCATCTTGTATATTATTAGTATAGAACTTATACATTTTTGCCTGAAAAATGATAGTGCTAAGGACCTAAGTATTTTATTTTTGAATGTATGTGCAAAAAAATAACAAAAAACCAAAACAGAAATTTGCCTAAATATGTATGTATGTGTGTGTGGTTGTCCACTCAGGAATTTATCAGACACTAGACAATGTGGTTTTGTTTTGTTTTCTGTCCTAATTTGTATCTTATAGTCTCTGTCTCTCTCTTTCTCACACACACACATACCTTTGTCCTCACCTGACATGCCCCTTTCACGTGGAATTTTTGTCCTTCGGTAAACGAGATAACGAAGGTCCTTCTCACTGTCTTGATATATTCACTTTATTTATTAGACTTTTTAAAACACACACACACACAATGCACTGCCCAGCTTTTTTCTCTCTCTATTTCGATTTCTCTTTTATAAAACGAAAAATGTTACACACGATTATTATTATTATTATTATACAATGATATTATTGAGTTTGATGCATTTTCTGTATTTAAATGGTGACATTATTAAGGCAACTTTTTTCCACCATGATATATATAAATATCAAATTTGTGTGTGTGGGTGTGTAATAATGTGTGCGTTATACGATCCTATTTGAAATTGTGTTTATTGTTTAAATGTCCGTTTCTTAGGTTCTAGATTTTACAAAGCGGGAAAAAAAGTAACCAATTCATTTGGGTAGCATTATTATTATTATTTTGTTAAATTTACAAGGAGTATTAATTATTATTCTTACCAGTAGTATTGATTGATGTGTATACTGGTTTTTACACCAATGCCAATTGTCCTAGATTATAAATACATATATTATCTCTATATCAAATTCAATAGTTCTGCGGAAATGTTGCTAACAATTTGCGTCTTCGTCTATTTGGTTTCATTTCTGCTACTGCTGCTATTTTTGTCTTTGAAATTGTGTTGTTTCCTTCCCCCATATATGCATAATTTTCAAAACTGTGATTATATGGGTATTATCTCGTACTTTTCATTGATTTATTATTAAAACATTTTGAAATAATTTGTCTATTATTTGTGGTTTTTGCAGATTGAACTTCTCGAGATTCTCCATGTTTTAGAATCATCTTTCTCAGGCTCGGCCTTGGGGCGGGCAGTACTGGCAGTTGGTGTTTTAGGGCCTTTCAACTACAAAGGTTATTAGAGTCCCGTCCACTGCATAGTTGTAATGCCGACTGCACTTAGCTAATGTGACGATTTTTGGGTATTAGCAGTACCCAGTTCCCAAGCTGGGGTTGCGTTGCTTAACTTCAGTGATTAGACGAGAACTGGTGTGTCCAACGCAATAAGCCGTTCCCTGCACAAATAAATGACAGTTATGCACGAATGTAGGCCTACAGTACATTGTAATGAGATACTGTAAGAACGTCAACTCCTTGATACACTGTCCCACATTTGGGCAACCGCCGCGCCGGCCCTCTGTTTGTTTAGATCTAGCCCCTTGTGCCATAGCAAGTGATCAGAGTGAAGTCACTATTTTGAGAAGACAGAGAAGAGAAGGCCGTTATGTCATTTGTACCACAACAAATACAAAACCAAAAAAAGTCAACAAACGTAGGACATGCCCCGACAACACTGTTTGACATTTTTTTTACGCGGTCCTTCATTTCCATTCTTAATACTATGCCTTACCTGGGATGGTGGGTGAGGAATTATGCGTGTATTTGCCCGGTTCTCACTTTGTAAGGCCGACGCTGATCTTTCTAAAATGGTAGATAGTGGGTCGTGTGAATCGGTGATGACGAGGATTTCAAGTTAACCATCATCATCATACCCTTTTCCCGCCTGCAACAGGGTTGGGTCTGCGGGTTCTAGCCCTCCACCCCCGTCTATATCCCATCAGGTTCCCATCCACCCCACACACACTGCCATATCTTTACGGACAACCTGCTCCCACGTCTGCTTCGGTCTCCGCCTGCCTCGGGTGCTTCCGACAACCTGCATTCCTGGAATGGACCTAACGAGCTCCTCCTCTCCTCTTCTCATTACGTGTCCATACCACCTCAACCTATATTCCCTCATTTTTTCGGCGATGTCCACCACTCCCAGACTATCTTTAATATACTCATTCCTAATGCTGTGTCCACACCGACCGCGCCGCGCAGCGCCAAACAAGAAATCGCCGTGCGACACATGTACGCACTCAACGTGGAACAGACCGCTCAACTGCAAACACATTGCTCTGTTATGCGCTGTTTTGCGCAGTTCTGCTCCATTTTGAACAGAGCACTGTTGCAGGGCACAGCGCGGCACAGTCGTTGTGGACCCAGCATTACACTATCAACTCTCGACACCCCACTCCTGTACCGCAGCATTCGCATCTCAGCTACTTGCATTCTGTTAACGCGGGTTTTCCTCACTCCTCAACACTCTGATCCATATGGCATAGCTGGCCTAACCACTGCCCTGTAGAACTTCCCTTCCAACTTGATTGGGACCCTGCTATCACACAGGACTCCACTTGCCTGTCTCCACTTCAACCATCTCCCATTGATTTTAAGTTAACCACAGTGAAAAATTTCAGAGCGACGGCAATCATTGCTACTTTTGTATAAATTCGATCTTCCTTCTTTGCCACCCCTCAGTCTCGTTTCTTTCACTTAATAGAAATTTTTGTTTCACAAATCTACAATGCGTTAGGGAGCGGCGAGTTGCGTTGGACACACCAGTTCTCGTCTGATCACTGAAGTTAAGCAACGCAAGCCCAGTTAGTACTGACATGGGTGGTCGCTCGGGAAAGCTGGGTACTGCTAATACCCAATAATCGTCGCATTTGTGTAGTGTCTGTGCAGTATATGCATTAGAACTATACAGTGGACGGGTCTCTAATGACCTCGTAGTTGACGGGACCTTAAACTCCAACAGCGTTGACGTAAAACGTGGATAAACCCTACGGTTACATTTCGATCCAGGTGCGCTGGCACAGATTTGCGCTGTTGCAATCGTTGTATAAAATACAGTTGAATGTTGTCGCCGTGTCCTCATGATGGCATCTAAATACGCCTTTTTTGTTCGTAATCCTTAGTTTTGAAATACTGTACTAGGAAAAGTTATCGTTACATAAAAATGTGTTACAATTAAAGCTAGTGCCGAAAGTTCCTTACAAGGTAAGATGTAGTGAAATATGTGATAGTGTTGATATCTGTACAAAATACAAGTGTTGTTACTTTCTAGTGAGTGAACAATAAGGTGTTCTAAGGAATGAGAACAATTGGTTATCATTCACTAAATCAGATTATTAGTTACACTTTGTTTGTATTGAATATCAAATGAGGTTTTGTTTCCTAATAACCATAAGTTGTAGTTATCCCCATATTATGCTCGCAGGCGTACATTTATTTAACACTGATGAGTAACTTTGATTTACAATTAACAGTAGCAAGTCTTACAATGTAACCACTCCAGCAACATCTTTCTGTCTTTAATATTTTTCCACTTTTGGCTTGACGGTCTTCACTTTGCTTCGTTAAGGATCAAGGCATAGGTAATTATCATTCCCACAACCTAAAAGTAAAATATTATATAAAATTTTCAGTATAGGTTTAAATGAGAAATATGGAAAAAGCTACGCAATGAGAATAGTGAGTCCCATCCTGGAATAGGACGGGTTTTTCTTTCAACTACACTATCAACTGGTCAAAATTCCTCTGGGCAAAATTCTTTGTTAATCATACGTGCGAAATTCTTGACCTTCGATACACATGTCGTAAGTTGTGTGTTAATTTAATTAAAGGGATGATGTAGAGTACGCTTTGCATTCTGATCCAATCATCATCATATCCTTTTCCCGCCTGTGGCAAGGTCGGGTCTTTGGGTTCTACCCCTTCACTCCCCCCAGGTCCCCGTAAACCCCACACACTACTGACTGTTCCATACCCCCATCCCTCATGAACCTTCTCATATCCCTGCCTGCATGACTATTAAAGTCCCCATCAATAAATCAGCGCTCATTCCCTTTGCACTGCCTTGCCTGACAATTAGCGAATGCGCCAACTCATAAAAGTCCCTCCAGAAACCCACCTTAGTGGGTTAATCGCGAGCAGCTTGAAGGGGATAAGCACTGATGAGGTGTAAGACTATTCCCCGCCAAACTACTGTAACTAACTTAGCCTTTTAGTTATTCTTTTCACTAGGATGACCCATTGCTGCAGCTCACTATTCAATGCTATAGCCACTTCTTTCGTCCTTCTTCACTAGCAGTATATGTAAGCTTGTATCCCTCTTGAAGGGCTCTTGATCTGTCCGCCTTCCACCTAGTTTTATGTAAGAAAGCCACCCTAATCCTACTACGCTTTAGAGTACTAAGAACCCCCACATTCCACGTCCCTAATCTAAGATTCGCCCCCTTTTCTGGGCGAGACTGCTCTGACTGGGGGTACCCCACTCAAGCATCTGGAAGCCACAGGAATATTGAACGAGTTGTCTGTGGGGGGGGTGACGGCCTACCCCACAGATTGTGATCCATATGTGGAGTGTCACGAGACGGTAGCTTGAGGTGGGAGACATCGCGGAAAAGATGAAGGAGAAACTGTTGAGGTGCTATGGGCATGTGATGAGGAGGGGAGAGGAGGAGCTTATAAGGTAAATTGTGGGACTGCAGATAATCGGGGCACCAGAGGTAGAGGAAGACCAGGACGGACGTGGGAGCAGGTAGTACAAAGGGACATGGAAGCGTGTGGGGTGTAGGGGGACTTGCTAGGGGAATATACGAGAGTGGAGGATTAGAACCCGCAGACCCTACCTTGCCACAGGCCGGAGTTTTATGATGATGATGATGATGACGGTTAGTTATATATATATTTTTTTAAGGTTAATGCAATATATACTACTTACGGTAAAGATGGCTGTTGTTTTCACTGGATATAACCCTCCGTACGTTATGGCGGGTGTATTCATAGATTGATCTTGAATATACATAATATATGTGACATGTTCCTATTTAAAGATGAAATTAGGCTTTTGACCATTTTACTGTTTTAACTGAAATACTGCTGAAAATATACGGTAATGATTCTTCTTTCAACTTACAGTTGTTGCAAAATAAGTTTTGGATTTCGCATAATCATTCATAAAATCTCGTTGCAAAGAAGTGAAAACCTAAGAATTGAAAGTCGGTTTAATATTTCTGATTACGTGGTGGGCTTTATTATCGCAGAAAAAAATGAGGGAGAATCGGCTGAGGTGGTATGGACACGTAGTGAGAAGAGGGGAGGAGGAGCTCGTTAGGGCCTTGCCAGGAATGCAGGTAGTTGGTAGCGCCCGGAGCAGGGGGAGACCGAAGCAGACGTGGGAACAGGTTGTCCGTAAGGACATGGCAGTGTGGGGGGTGGACGGGGACCAGGTGGGAGACAGGCGGGAGTGGAGGGCTAGAACCCGCAGACCCGATCATGCCACAAGCGGTAAAAGGGAATGATGGTGATGATGTGGTGGGCTTTATTAAGAATTCTGAATTACATTGGAGTTTCTAGGTAATGTCCAGGTATTATTTGAACATGAATGCAATATTTAACTAAAAGGGCAGGAATTAACCCTGAGTAACGACAGGATAACCCCCTATTTAGATATTACAGCTGTTTGATTGCTTTCAACTACAGTATCTGAAGTTGTTCTATAGAACCCTTTCTCCCAATCAAGTTGATGGACTTATATATAATAGCAGGTCTACTTCTCGTTAGTTGTCCTGTTGACAATTCATTTAGGGCATGTTTTCGCTGTAACTTTCTTGACATTCAATCGTTAATGGAACAATGGTTTTTGGGATCTTTTAAATGGTGCGCTGGTAATTAGTCCAACAGCAATGATACACCATAGTCACCCTGGATGATTTCTTTGGAGCGAGGAGGAAGTCGCAAATGAACTCCTTTATCTAATTTCATTCAATGACACCCTACAACCTATTCAGATTGAGAGCATAGAACTTCTGACAACGCATGTTAAGACATGGTTAGAGCAGCTATGCTGTATGGCAGTGGTCTGCAAACTGCGGCTCTTTGGCCCCTTGAATACGGCTCTTTCACAAATGACTGTTGGTGTGCAGGCATGCACATCAGTGTCTTTCGGGTGAAGGAAGACGTGGCACAGGCGGTATATGGCGGTATATGGAGGCACATTTGACTTGGGCCCTTCATACACTGCCACAACGCAATTTGCAACTCAACTGAAATGCAATGCAACTAAAGTTAATTGCAATGTCACTGTCGTTCACAGATGCAACTCTTTGGCAATAGTTGCGCTTACGATGCTGAGTAGTTCAGATGAAGAGAGCATTGTGCGAATGGTGCGAATTGCTTGACAGTTGCGACGCAACTCGTTTCCAACCAGTTGCCGCTACATTGCGTTGTAGTTTCATTGGTGGAGAAGTCCATATCGTTAACATGAGTCAGACTAGCATGCAACTAAAAAGGAACTAAAATTCGATTATTTTTCAGTGGATTTGCAGTTTCGTTGTGGCAGTGGACGAAAGGCCTTATGCACGAGTTGAGCGAGTCATTCAGTCAGCAGTCTCATTCTGTAAAGTGGCCAGTGCTTGTGGCATCCACAAATCACACATGGGCGACAAAAGTATCTTCTTGAAGCACGAAGTTGCCTATATTTTTCTAACCAGCCATTTCCAAAAATTTAATTTTTATCAATAAATAAGATCATTATTAAGTTAATAAGTGGTGTTACTACCTAGATAGTTTAAGGAATTTTGCTCTCAAAAGAAATGTCAATCGTTGTATTGTTGATATTTGACCCATACAGCAGTGGTCGGCAAACTCATCAGTAAAAAGAGCCAGAGTGTTTTGGAAGTTCGGAAGTCACGAAATAAAAATGTGGTTAACTGAGATGCGTATGCTGAGTAAGGTATATGTACGATGTCACAGGAACAGATCGGGTCCAGCCTAGGAGTAGCCGAGGGGTAGGGGACTTAGCGGAAAAATGAGAGTGGGTAGGCTGAGATGGTTTGGGCATGTCATGAGTAGGAGTTGATTAGATAAATATGGGAAATGCAGATGGTGAGTTACAAATGGAGTAGAGGTAGGCCTAAAACAACTTGGGAACGAGTAACTAACAGGGATATAGAAACTTGTGAGATGAGGGGGAACCTGGCTCAAGATGGAAAGGAGTGGATGGGCTGAACTTGCATGTCTGATTTTCACCCTAGGTAAGATAAGGAGGATATGATGATGATGGTTTACAGTCTCTGGCCGGAGATAACGGACATGATGTATTTATCAGGGATAAGCTTATAATCTCTCTTGGAATGCCTATTAAAGCAGAAAGCATTTCTCTTACATTTTAATCTGTGGATTCTTTAGTAACTGTAAAGCAGTTTATCAGCTATTTATTTCCTAATCGGAACATACCTTGTTATTGGCTGCTGAACAGACAATGGCTTTAAATACGAAATGGAGGGTCCGCCAGATACTTAAACTCAGAGTAAGATATTCGGCTGAGGTGTGAGTGTCGGCCAAAAGTTGAGATCCTCGAGTGTTGCCGATAATATTACATATTTCTGACATGGATGTGTATAGCATGTATGGTCCAAAAACGTCATTGGCTTGTCGGATTAGGTTGACCAGTTGTCTGTGGTACTGTAAATGGTCTTGCAAAGAAATGGTGGGGAGTTGTAGAAAATCGTTGGATTTGTTGATTGGCAAAGAAGGATAATTGACCATGGTGATGGAGTTGGGCAAGTAGGAATCGAAACACTTGGTAATGACGGTGCAATATGCCATAAGGTTATAACAGTAAAATATTGTAAAGCTCTCTAGGGTAAGAGTGAAGATCATTTTCATGCCTGTACCGATATGGTAGAAAACAGTGAGATAAGTTGCTTGGTTATTTCTCTGTAGATCCAGCAGTGGGTTTTGCATGATCCAGGTTTTAACAACTAAAATTAAAAATGTTGACATTGCCGTTACTACTACGACGGTGGTAAAGCGTTTTTTCATTGTCGCCATTAAATTCTGTCGATCCTCTTGAGTTTTTACTTGATCAACGATGCTTATAAAATTCCACACGAATGAATGATACTTTTTCCAGTAAACGGCACACTGTACATAAACTAGCACACACACAAATTCGTAGATGGCGAATGACATCACGAAACTTAATTGAGTCAAATCAAATTTTCCCAAAGATTTTGTCAGAATTCTTAGCAAAAAGACGTCTAAGATACATATTGATAATCCAAGTATTGTACATGGCACTACAATGTAGTAATTAACAAATATGTTGCGGGGACCGGTACTTGATTCATATGGGTCTACTGATAAATTCATGCCAAAAATTTTGAAAAATATTGCCACTTTATTTAGCCCTCCTTGAGTGAAGATGTCAGATTTTTCCTTTGGTTTCATGTTACTTACTACTGTTGCAGTTGTTACTGTTATTTTGACTGTGACACGATAGTGCTCGTCTAGTGAAACGAATATGAAGACTATTTCGTAAATGCATAGACTTCTGACTATTGCTAGATTGACATTTCATTTAATGAGTTATAGTTTTTGGTATATCAACAACATAACTGTTTGAAAGTATGTCACTTGATCTATAATTCTTATTAAACCTGCCAGTTAATGGAGATCCGTGGTGTTAGGCCTCTCTTCAACCTGACAATGTTGTCAAAGGTAATAATGAACGTTATTTTATTATTGATTTAAACAACTTCTACCGACCGAAATGAGTTGGTTCGTGTCCTCAGTGGTGAAAAAGGAATAATTTGCACTGTTCTTTCTCTTACCATAGGCTGATTCATATAACCACCAGAGCGGCGTATTGCGTTGAGAACACCAGTTCTCCTCTGATCACTGAAGTTAAGCAACCCAACCGCAGCTATTATTGACAGGCAATGTTCCCTCTTAGCTGCGCTGGTGCACAGTTTTGGGCTCGTAGTGCACAGATTTTAGCTTACCGCAGGAGCGGTCAGTATGGTGACTAAAACTATGCTCACAAGTTTTTGATTTTTCACACGTACCAAGCAATCCTTAAAGGGAACATTGCTGACATGGGTGCAGGCCTGCATGGGTGACCTCTTGGGAAGACTGGGTGCCGCTAACACCCAATAATCGTCGCATTAGTGTGTCTGTGCAGTCTCTGCATTAGAACTATGCAGTGGACGGGGCTCTAATGACCTTGTTGTTGACGGGCCCTAAAACACCAGCGAACCAAAGCTTCATATAACCTCCAAGATTTCTGAACTTGTAGGTTTGCAAATTGCAAACTATTTTATTACTGTTGTGTCTAATATTTCGTTAGCGATTTTTGTCGTACATGTCAAAGCAAAGTAGTTGTCCCGCCTCGGTGGCGCAGTGGGTAACCTGTTCAGCAACTGCGGCAGTGGTTCTAGGTTCGATATTGGACTGAGGTGGGTTGGCGTCTTTCGGGCAAGAGAGGCATTTGCACGTAAAAGAACCCTCTCTACTATGCAATGGGTAGATGAGGCAAAATTTCCAGGTGTAGGGGCTCCCCCCCTGGCGTCGGTGAAATTCCCCAACTAGTAGTAGACCGACGATAAATAAGCATAGGGGTTGCAGCTTTGGTCGTGCAACCCGCTGCGGAAAAATACTGTCCAATATATCACCCTTGTGTCCATTCAGAGGGATGAGTACCCGACTCTGCCATAGGCGGGAAATGCGTTAGGAATTGCCTGTACTGTGTCAAAGTGAAGCAGTTGTACGACGTTGGCTTTCCAATTACATCGGTAGCAATAGCTTAATATTCGGCTAAAATCAATGCGTAACTTACAGTAGTTGCAATAACTTAATGGATGTGTATTTAAAAATGACTGTATATATTTATTGGTAAACAGTTTTCATTATTGCACAAATATACCGTGTAAGAGAATAGTTAATTAAATTAATTCATCTTTCAGATAGTACTCAGGGGTGTTAATTTCACGGAAGGTGGTGCACTTGGGAGTTTACCTTGTCATTCGGAGGAATCCACATGCTATTGGATGATCGAGCTCGATTGAAGTCTAAAGAATCTGCAGGCGTGGCTGGCTGCCTTGAACTCGAGGCAAGGACTTTGGCTATTGAGGGTTTCGGCGTTAAGTACTTTTAGTACGTTACCGTTTAGTACGTTACCGTAAATACCTCCGTACGTAATTAATTTCAGCTCTTTGAATTGTTTGCTCAGTAAGATGGGAATCTGGTGTAGGATATGATTTGAGATGTTTACCTGGAAAGTGATCTGCTGTTAAGATTAGTTGTTGACGTGGGATTCCTAAATGCCGTTGTTGTGGCCTCAATGCAGGAATGTAACAGAAAAGTGCGCGAAGGTATTAGTTGGAGTTTAGCTAGCACTAACATGGGTGGTCGCTTGGGAAAACTGACTACTGATAATATCCAATAATCGTCGCATTAGTGTAGTGTCTGTGCAATCTCTGCACTAGAACTATGCAGTGGGCGGGGCTCTAATGATCTTCCCTTGTAGATGAAGTGCCCTAAAACACCAACGAAAAAAATTCACCTTTGTCTTGTTCTCATACTGTGGAAATTTCAGTGATGATTACTGTCCACTACTATACTGTGGTTTGTCTCTGCTAGTTGCCCTCTCGTGGTGGCATATTGATTTTAATATTGGGTATGTCAAATTCTAATGAAAATTTGAACTCGTTTTCAATTAATTAACCTTATTTTTATTTTAAAATGTAACTAAATATTATTTCTGTACTGTTGTTAGGCTATATTTCATATCCCTATATGCCTGGTTGACGTTTTTATTAAAATAATCGATAAAGATGAGCAAGGTACTCAGAACGGGGTGTAATCGAACCGCTCTTGGGCCCAGGAATAGTCAGTATGTTGACGTCATCTACATGCTCAGTAGGTTATGAGGTTATAATTTGGTTTATTACCATTGATCCGGGGGAGGCGAGTTGCTGGATCAGAAAATTTTACCACTACCCATGGAATTATACTTCATTTAGAAAAGGTTCTTTTTTCCGTGCATGTCATATCGCACTCTCCACATGGGGTAGGGAGCGGCGAATTGCGTTGGGCACACCAGTTCTCGTCTGATCACTGAAGTTAAGTAGCGCAACCCCAGCAAGCACTAACATGGGTGGCCGCTTGAGAAAACTGGGAAAAATCGTCGCATTAGTGTAGAGTTTGTGCAGTCTCTGCATATAAGGACTATGCTGCAGACGGGGCTCTAATGACTTTGTTGTTGAAGGGCCCTAAAATACCAACAAACAACAACAAATCCACATGGGGCCTGTGCTCTGCTTTCGATTTGATCATCTTTTCTTGACCATTTCAGTCGGTTTCAGGTCATGGTATCCAGTTTGAAGAGTATGAGTGGCTGGTAAAGACAACACCAACTTTATCGCAATCATACAAAGCCCATTTCCTGCTTTTGGCATGGTTTCGTACAGTGGCGTAGCCAGGATTTTCTGAAGGGGGGATATGACTCGATAGGGTGTATACCTCTTCGTTATATTCGAGACCCAAGGGGGGGGGGGGTTTTAACCCCCCAACCCCCCCCCCTTCCTTGGCTACGCCACTGGTTTCGTAACCTCCCTGACTGACTAGGTCTTTTTTGAAGTCACCGTCAGAAATGCAAATTTGGAAACGTGCAAATAAATAATACAGGTTGACTATTACTTTTCACTAAGTGCATTATTTATTTAACCCGTTTTAGTGTTTACTATGTTGGTTGTTGTGATGAAAGGTCAAATCTCAAAGTGCCAATGCTATTTTTTTGTGTGGTCGTCTTAGAAGTGACAGTTGAAGGAGGCGGCGTTTAAAAAGCTGCCAGAAATAATGCGTAGGTTATGGTAGTTCCAATTACCTAAATGATATTTAAAAATCATGTGGTTAGTGATATATTGCAGTATACGGACAATGTAACAATTCAGAATGATACTGGGTCCCAACTTTCTGGGGCGCTCCAAATATAGTGCAGGTGCATAAAACATTCTGCGCAGACGTCCTGAGCAGTGGCGGTTTTAGGCACGTGCAAACTGTGCAAATGCACGGGGCCTCGCTTTTGCAAGTTGAAAGGGCCTCGCACTTTCAATTTACACAGGTTTGCACAGGGCCTCGCGTATGCTAGAACCGCTACTGGTCCTGAGTTCAAGGATGCAGAAAATTAGTAGTTCTTCGTGGTGTGGTCCTGGTAATGGAATTTTTGACATTCTAGAGATGTATTTGTTGATATTTCCCCGACCCTGGGTTACGACCCCTTTTTAGTAGCGATATTCCTACTGTCGTGCTGGCACTGAAATGTGCGTTGAAATTATCAAATGTTGATATTACCGTAAATATCATTGTCTTCCTGATTGGCACGAAGCCTCCGTATGTCAGTTTGACAGATTTGATGGACTGTTCCGTAAGATATATCATGTAATTCGAACGGTCCTGCAACATGTGAAGCAAAATTTTTTTTTTAAAAAAAAGTTTAGCTACGAGAATTCTGAAATTACCAAGTGACAATAAAGTTTTACCTTGAAATTGACCAACAGTTCTTGACCGGAAGAAAATGGTGTAGGGTTTGTTACTAGAGATGCTGTTATCTAATCCCGGTAATCGAACAGAAATGGAGATGTTAGCGTACTAGTTAAATGTTCACACCATAATTTATACCATAAATATCGGTTATGGTCAAGGCTATACTCAGGCCATACTGTTATAATTAAGGGCAAATATTAAAGTTGAGAGATACTAGGGCCTGTGCAGAATCGCCGTGTGCAAGGTCGGCTTGGCTTATTTGGTTATCAATGTCTGCTTCTCTACGGCTGAAGGTAATTTACCGGCTGCCCTACCTAGAAATATAGTGGAATTGAGCTAAGGGCCTGTAGGCGATTGATGTTCTGACCTTATCTCCAACTAACTCACAATAAATAGATTCTGTTGCTGTGATTGTCCTATGATTAGGGCACGAAGGAGGGTAGGTACCACGTGCGCATCGTGGGCCCTCCTTATTTGGCAGAGAAGCCACCAACTGTGCCTATAGGCGAATATTTTCTAGTAGTACGCTTAAATCTACAACAATCACTAGCCCTTTTCCCGTCTATGACAGGGTCCGATGTCAATTTTTGCCCGTTGGGACAAATGCGCGATCTTATGGATGGCAACCTAGTACTACAATTCCCGTGCCTATTTATCTTTCGCCTATTTTGATTCATTGGGGCACATTTTGTCCACTGGTGCCAGGAGGCTAGCATCAACATTTAGAATTTTAGCTGAACTACGCGTATATTTTGCTCCATGTAGTAATGGTTCTTTTACGCGCAGTAGCGACATTGTATACAACTCCCAGGATCACGGCTTTATTTGCATTCTGATGGAAGGCGCTCCGGTGACCTCTCTCTCCTGTGCCTAAAAGATGCCAACCGACATCGAAACAAGGATCTGACCTGGAATTATTGCGCTGCCGAGACGGGTCAGCACCTTTGCCGGATTTAGATATTGAGAGGCCCTAGGCTATTTCAATTTTGAGGCCTCTTTCAAGCCCTTTTGAGGTCCTTTTCTTAAGTTTTGGAAGGCCTCTAAGTGTTGAGGCCCTAGGCTTCAGCCTACTTAGCCTAGTGGTAAATCCGGCACCGGTCATGGTCAGTACGCTTAAATCTACATACAGTATACAGTTATGCACGTGTCTTTCCTCTTTTCTTCTCAAATGCTCCAGGTCATTGTGCACCTCGCTCTCTCTACTCTACCCCGTCCTGTACTTCTTTGCGGCTGAGTTGCGTTCGACGCACCAGTTCTCGTCAGATCACTGAAGTTAAGGAACGCAACCCAAGTTAGTACCGACATGGGTGGTTGGTTGGGAACACTGGGTACTCCTAATTTCCTCCTTCCTCCTCGTACTCTCCTACCTGCCTGTCACCCGCAATCAGTCTCCACAGGGTTCGGCCTGTTATGGCTGCTTTGCCGACTCCCCCACCCATTGGCGTAACCAAGTAACAAACATCCCTGACCCAAGAGGCACAAATAATTAAAATACCTTTTTGTTGAGAGCAGCCCCAATCAAGGTTTTTGTAGCTAGCCACAGGAAGTCAATTAAGGCAAACAGTACGATGTTAATAATAGATACTGCACTTGCGTACAATTCAATTGATTTGACAACCGTTACGACAGACAGAAATTCTAGGACCATGGCGTACATGAGGAAACTGGCAAATAATTCATTGGCCTGTTTGACGAAAGAGCACAGTTTTCGATGGTGCTGATGCTGTTTAGCCGGAGGTGGATGAGTGCCATTTAATAAGTAGTGGTCGAAACACACACTTATGGCATGACACTGGATTACGATAAAGCACTGATAGGCCAGGTAATAGGTGCTGTTTAATTTTGAACAAAGAGTGAAGACGAATTGTAAATAAATAAACAGATCATTGTCGAGATCGTAAATGACAAAGGCTTTTCTGCTCTTATCCGACATAGCGACGTTGTAGAAGTAGTGCCCCAGTCTGTAAGAGACCTCTAAGACACCAGTAATGGTTATTAAGATAAAGATCCTATGGATTTGTTTGGAACAGCTTTGGCGCACCTTCGGAGGTGATATGCCCATGATGGTATTTATCAAATCATGCATAAGTTGAGTGTATTTTCTCCAGTGTATACAGGTGTGCAAAGTAGTAAATAAATTGCCGCCAGTGATACTAAGGTGTACGGCGGTCATGCAGATGTGCTGGAGCCCAATCTGTTCACCTGTCAAATATGGTTTGACAAGAAACTCGTTAGCATTTATCAGGCAGTTAATGATGGCAAACATTACTCTGACGGCCAAGTAGGGACGGTTAAGTTGACATTTTTCCAATTTATGGTGTAAATCGTAACCGTACAACCTCATGACTGGAACCAAACCGTGCATTCCTGTCTGGTGAAACACGTCTTCAGATTTGTAGTCAAAATAATTATTCTCTTTAACCATTTGGTGCTGGTTCAAAGCACCTTCAAAAGTGTTACTCGACATGTCCATTTTTTGGTGAAACTGACCCGAATGAATATTACCGGTAAAATGATAGATTAACTTGCACTGTCCGAATTTAAATATCCTTATTTAAATTTGGTTCCACCTATTGATGTATTTGTTTAGGTGTCTCAAAAGATAACCATTTCAAATTCAATTCTAGTAGGATAATAAATGTAATTAACATACCTGTTTATGTTTAATTAAATACCTCCCGGTCCCATATTGCAACTTTAATGTTATCCTATTGAAGACGAAAAAATTATAATTAAAATTAAGATACCTTTAGCAATAAAATCATGTCCCAAGATGGGTGGTGGGGCAATTTGTACCAATTTGTCGTTAAAGGTTGATTCTGTCTGACACTCCTTTTGGTGAGATCTCAAGGGTGGATTCAAATCGATATTTGAATGTCACTTGCATGTAAAAGACATTTTTGACCTTATTATTCTCTGAACCCTGATCTATTTTGTTATTTTGGCATTGTTGTGTCCCTCGTGGGTTCAGAAATACAAAGTTTTCAAGACCAGTTTGCCCCTGGGTGGCAACCAGTTCTGTCAAAACTACAGCTCATGTTGCCCACTTCTGCACCTCTACGACCTAGGCTTCTGTTTTCTCCTGGTAGAAAGTTACTTTATATGCCACACACGGGCCGCTGTTCCAATTCCCCTCTGACGGAAAGTACGCCGGAGCGGCTGTATTGCGTTTGACACATCAGTTCTCGTTTGGTCACTGAAGTGAAGCAACGGAACCCCAGCTTGTACTAGCATGGGTGACCGCTTGGGAGCACTGGGTACTGCTATAACGCAATAATCGTTGTAAAGCGTAATGTTTGTGCAGACTCTGCATTAGAACTACGCAGTGGACGGGGCTCTAATAACCATTGTAGTTGAAGGGCCCTAAAACACCAATGAAACCAAAGTACATTTGACACTACCTTCTCGCTCGAAAGTATAATTTATTTTTATTTATAGAATTAAATGGTGCTTGCACCTTGAGTACTTAACTTTCAGTTGGAGTGGCCAGGACCAAGGGGTTGTAGTTCGTTGTGGAAATGAGGTGATACTGGCGGTGCAAGAGTTTAGGTATCCGGGATCAGTGTTTCAAAGCAATGGGGAAATCTACTCCGACGTTACCCATTACTGTGCGACCGCCGAGTCCCAATTAAGTTGAAAGGTAAAGTTTACATAAGTGTAGCTAGGCCCGCCATGCTATGCGGGTCTGAGTGTTGGGCAGTGAGGAAGAACCACGAGAGGAGAATGCAAGTGGCTGAGATGCGAATGCTGCGTTAGGGTACAAACATAAAGGAAGCAGGTACCAACCGGCGCCGATAGTGTATGCCGTTCAGCGCTTAGTGGTGTACACAAAGAACGTGGGTTAAAGCGCGACTGAAACCAGCCTGTTTTTTTTCTGGAGATGTCAGATCATCGGGAGATTTTATTTTTGGCATCTTAAATTTAAGGAAGCCAGCATTCTCCGTCACATTTCTGTTGCTGCGGAACTTGCCTCTTTTGTCCCATATACGGTAAAATGTACAAAAAAAGTTCAATTTATTATGTACATGAAAATAAACACTAAACTTTAGTAACAATACAAAAACAATTCGTATTATCAAAATGTTGATATTCACCATCATACCGTTTTCCAGCCTGTGACAAGGTCGGTTTGTTTGTTGGTGTTTAAGGTCCCATCAACTACGAGGTCATTACAGACCCGTCCACTGCATAGTTCCAATGCATATACTGCACAGACACTACACTAATGTGACGATTATTGGGTATTAGCAGCACCCAGCTTTCCCAAGCGACCACCCATGTCAGTACTAACTGGGCTTGCGTTGCTTAACTTCAGTGATCAGACGAGAACTGGTGTGTCCAACGCAACTCGCCGCTCCCTTGTGACAAGGTCGGGTCTGTGGGTTATAGCCATACACTCCCGTCTATATCCCACCAGGTACCTGGGTCCCGCCTGGGGGTGGTGGACATCAGTAAAAAAGGACAATGAGAAGAGGGGAGGAGGAGCTCGTCGGGTCAATTTCAGGTGGTTGGAAGCACCCAGAGCAGGGGTAGACTGAAGCAGACGTGGAAGCCGGTTGCCTGTAGGGGTATGTCAATGTGTGGGGTGGATGGGGACCTGGTGGGAGGAGGGCTAGGACCCACAGTTTCGACCCTGCCAAAAGCAGGATAAGGATGAATATCAATATTTTATAATATAAATTGCTTATTACATTGTTACTAAAATTTAGTGTTTATTTTCATGTACATAATAACAGCATTTCTGGAAATATCAAAAATATTATGGGCGTTTGAACTTCCTTTGTTCACTGTAGGTGTTTTATTAAAAACAGCTGAGATTAAAGCCTTATTATTCAATCGTGCTTCGTGCTTTTTTACTGCACATAACCTCAACCTGCGCTAAAAACCAGTGAGCAAGAACTAAATATTCATTCCGGTAAACTTACCAGCGCGGGCTACAAGCTCTGACAAGTATGAACCTGCTTTATCTACTGTATGTGTGGGTCTCATCCGCCATCATTCAAACATTTTTGGCGCTGGTCGGCACTGGTCAGCGCCAGGTATCTGAAAGCAGGTAACCTGCTTTCTTTATGTTTGTACCCTTACATGAGCGGGGTGTCGTTTGCTGACAGATTCCGCAATGAGTAGGTACGTTAGAAGCAGTTAGGGGGTGACATCGTGGAGAAGATGAGAGAAAATAGGTTGAGGTAGTATTGGTATGTGATGCGAATGGAGGAGGAGGACCTTATGCGGTATACTATGGGACAGCAGGTGGTTGGTAGCATCAGGAGTAGGGGGAGACCAAAGCAGACGTGGGAGCAGGTTGTACAGAGGGACATGATTGCATGCGGGGCGGATGAAAGCCTGGTTGAGGATAGACGGAAATGGTTCATTAGACCCCGCAGACCCGACCCTGCCATAGGCGGGATAAGGGTGTGATGATGATGATAAAATGGTGCTTTCACCTGACCGGCAGACAACTTTTTGTTTTTTCGTGTTGTTGTGACCAGACTTCAAAAGAAAGTTCGCCGCCACTGATATATGAAATACCTGAATGCTGTAATTTTCGATGGAGCGGTTCGATTCCGCCCGATTGTGATAGCAATAGCCGATTGATGACATTATCCCTGATTATAATATCCGGCTTTCACTGTATTACACTTCTGTATTTCCGGTTCGGTAGTCTGCGCGCTGAATGTTAACTGATATGCTGGGTGACGTTGGTGTGTTGTAGGACCTGATATTGGCTCTGTCCTTTGGCGAGAGAATGTGTTTGGCCTTCCCTCAAGCCAATGCTTCAAGTTCAATATTTGATTATGTCATTAGATAATTGATAGCTAGGTCGATATTAAAGTTAACCTTTTAGATTAAATGGGGCATCAGGTGTGTCATTTTCCCCTTTTCACTTCCAGGTTATTGGATCTTAGGTTAGTTGGAATATTTCTTCTTCTGAGCTCGAAGCATGCAGGCTCGAACCTCAGTTTTTCCCTGCAGAATTGTCACCTGATCCTTTCGTCGGATAGCAACTTCATTTATGGCTCCGTTTCCATACTGTTTACACCTGAGTTCATTTACAATCTGAAATAAATGCCTGGTGGGTGTGACCATGGTACTAGGGGACCAGTCCCTCACATCTTTGTAAATTTACAGTTTGTTCCAGGCATTCGTTTAAGGGAGATTGACACCATTCTATGGGTTTCCTTGCTTCGCCAGAGAAAGGTGGTCATTCCATTCTTACCTGTATTCAAACTCCGAGTCTGACCAAACCTAAAAATCCAAGCTGAAAAAAATATGTTGTGAGCTGTGGTGGCGATTAGGTTTTTAGTAATAATTTCTCACACGAGGCTATTCTTAAAATCATTTTATTGACCGTGCTGACGTCAGAGTTGAAGCAATATAACGTAGGTGCACGGTGATTAATGCCACTTCTACTGGATATTTCCGAAATTTGTGCCTTTGTGACGTGTGGAAGTCTTAAGGGTTCTAATGTTGCTTTACAGTACTATAAGTACCATTTAAAATCCAACCAGAATCAAGGCGTACGTTATTGTAGTTCCGATAACCTAAAAAAGACATATTTTGACGTCATAATATCATGATTGCGCCTGAATTGCGATTCCTGGATAGGGCATCGTACATCTATTCTAGGTACCACTGCATATGGTATAAGAGTATTGTGGGCTCTCTGAGACCCCCTCCCACACCGTAATTCTGTAAGTTATGTGGTTGACTCTTGAACTCAAGGGTATAGGTGTGATCCCGGTCTAAGCAGGTGACCTCTTTAGAGTAAGGGACAACCTCAGTTGCACATTGTCCGTCAAATGGACAGTAAATCCGCGTCCCATGTAGTATGTACGGTGTTTGCATTGCACGTGGAAAAATACTTTCCCGATGAAGTAAAATATGCGTACAGATTGACAAAATTCCCAGGTATAGGTGCTCGCCCGTCTCCCCTTCCCTAAGTGATCTATTGGGGGAAGGGCCGGACAGACAGACGAATATTTAGTGATCAAATTTTTCTTCACAAAAGCGGACCGTTAACCGGACCAGAGACAAAACCTGATGCTTTCTGTTGCTGAGGCGCAGGTAGACGCACTTTACCGATTGAGCTGCCAAGGCCTGCTAGAGTCGGCCAACAGGGTCTAGTTTTTTTTCCGAAATGACCCCTGACCTCTTTTACTTATAAGTAATTAAACTGCGAGGATGTTATTACCGTAAATATCACTGTCTTCCTGATCTGGAAGAAATCGCCGTAGGTTAACGTTGCTGACTCGATAGACTGCTCGACGAGGTATATGATGTAATTCGCCCGCTCCTGCAATAATTCATTTTTGCAACTTTAAAAAAAAAACACAAATATTGTGAACCGGAAGTATTCAAATTTAAACCTCCATGTCCGCGTGCAATTCTCGGTTCGATGTTGGTGTTGGATTCATTAATAGAGATGTTGTTACCTGCAACAAGATAAAGGCCAATGGTAACGAGCAACTAAAAACCCATGATCATTCTTCTCCCCTAACCCATTCTTTCCTAGTCTTTGCCACTCTCCTGCGGGCGGCTGATTGCGTTGGACACGAGAGTCATTCTCTCCACTGCCAATTTGGTCTATCAGGGTGGCTTGCAGTGTATTCAATTAGAATTAGGCACACAAGTTCTCGTCTGATCACTGAAGTTAAGCAACGCAACCCCAACTAGTACTAAAATGGGTGACCGCTTGGGAAAATTGGGTAACGCTAATGCCCAAAAATCTCCGCATTAGGCAAGGCACAAAATGAGGCCGCAGGGTGACGCAGCCCTGCGAAATTCTGCTAGCAGGCAATCACTGTTACGTTGAAAGCCATTTTAGTTGACGCAAATTGCAAACCAGTATGTTGAAAAACTGCGATTCAATGTGCGGTGATTGCCTGCTAGCAGAATTTCGCAGGGCTGCGTCACCCTGCGGCCTCATTTTGCGCCTTGCCTTAGGGTCGTGTCTGCGCTGTCTCTGCATTAGAACTACGCAGTGGACGGGGCTCTAATGACCTTGTAGTTGAAGGGTCCTAAAACTCCAACGAAACAAACTAAAAGAAAGCCACTCTCCTAGTTCCCCTTTCTTCTTCGGCCACTAGGGTCATCATACACTTGCTGACCCACCATATTAACATACCTTATTATTGACAGCGGAGCACAGCCATGCTTTTAAAACCAGCCAGAAGAAATTAATGAAGGCAATAAAGACGACGTTACTGGCAGACATTGTAATGGTCGTGTAGAATTGAATGGCTTTGACCGTGGTGATGACGGACACAGTTTCTGTGGTCAGCGAATAAAGCATATAACTTGAAAATAAGTCGTTGGCCTGACTGACAAAATGACAGAGTTTTCGGTGCTGATATTGCCGTCCTGTGGTTGGTGTTTGGCAGTTGTCATCGATTAAATAATGGTCAAAACATCGACTCATAAGGTGACAGGTTAGTACGAGAAAGGTTTCGTACACGTGATAAAAGGTGTTATTGAGTTTCAGGACAACAACGATGGCGGCTTGCAGGTAGACCAGGATTTCGTTGTCAGGATCATAGAGATAGGCTGATTTCCGGTTGTCAGGATGAACGAGGATGTAAACGTAGGTTGTAATTGTGAAAAATGCTTCCAATACGACGACGATGATGATTACCATAAAAGTGTTTCGGAATTTCTTGGTGTAATATTTGCGTATGCTTGCAGGTGTTATATTCACGATGGTGTTTGCCAAATCGTGAATGACCAGGCTGTATTTTTTCCAATAAAGGCAGGTGTGCATTGTGGTTATTGGGTTTCCCACGGTAGTACTGAGGAGTAAGGTAGTCAAACAAATGCGCTCCAATTTGACCTTTTCGCCGTTACTATGCGACTCGCAGAACAGCTCTGCTGCACTGTATATGCAGTAGGCAAGGGCCATAATTATCCTGAGTGCCACATACGGATGATAGAGTTTGCATTTTTCCAAGTTATGATCTAATTTAAAGCCGTAGACCTTGAAGACGTTTACCAGGCTCTTTAAACCAGCTTTTTGAAGGACGTCTTCTTCAGATTTGGTGTCGAAGTAATAATCACATTTAGCGTCCTGCGATCTTGGAACTCGGTCAAGATTTTCACTGAACATGGTACCCTCTCAATTTATTCTACAAAATTTAGGATGCTTTATAGAAATGGTGTCTACTATACAGGCTCTGGTATGACGCCTGCTTAAATATCTTTATTGAGATTATTGACTTAAGTTTTATTTTCTCAAAGGGCATCTATTTAAATATTTGATTATAAAGATGAGATAGTTACAAGACAGGTTGCTAATTAAAGTCCTTACTTATTTCTAATTAAATGGCCATGGCTTTCATTAGGATCTCACTGTCGAATTTCCCAGCCTGGGGGTTGGCGTACTCCTGGGATCACTATACACGACACAAGTCCGTATAATGTTTAGCAAATGTAATAATATTGAATCAACAGTTTATTATAATTGTAGGAAAAAATATATCGACAATATTATTGCAGCAGCGATCTATTCCTTGTTCTCCTTGATCTAGAAAAAGCTTATGACAAGGTCCCCAGACAGGTAGTCTCGATGGTTCAATGATTAACATAAGTGCAGACCCGGCGCACAGGTCGATTTTTCGAGTCTCGGATCTAGCTCTGCGCTCAAGGAAGCCCCACACGTTCAAGTTCCTTTTTGTAAATATTTTGGGCTCCCTTCCTGGAGTCTACCTGCCTTCCTGTGTTGATGGGTAGGTAGACGATTGATATCCAGTGATGTCAGGTATTGATAAGTGACAGGAGGTGACAATGATAAGTGAGGGAAATCTTAAGCGGTATGGTCAGATGCAGTGTATGAAGCACATGGCCCAGGAGTATCACTAAGGGTGGTGATTGGGCTTTTTAATAGCCTTGATGGAAGGACTCTTGTAGACTGAAGATCTTTCAAGAAGCTGCATTGATGCGCATAATGGAACTGGACCCTACTGGGACCAAGGGACGGGGTCATTGCTATATATTTGTACTTCTCTTTATTGTGTTGCAATTTGTTTACATTTTAACTAAATGTCATGATGTGATTTTTTTTTTGATTCTGAAACCGATAGATGAAAAGTGTGAGAGCGGCGAATTGCGTTGGACGCACCAGTTCTCGTCTGATCACTGAAGTTAAGCAGCGTAACTCCAGCTAGTACTGACATGAGTGGCCACTTGGGAAAACTGGGTACTGCTAATGCCCAAAAATCGTCGCATTAGTGTAGTGTCTGTGCAGTCTCTGCATAAGAACTATGCTGTGGACGGGGCTCTAATGACCTTGCAGTTGAAGGGCCCGAAAACACCATCAAAACAAAACAAAAATGAAAAATGTGACTTGGTATTCTCTTGGAGTGCAGGCGGACTGAGTTCAATTCCCAGTCGTGATGCTCTTCTTCCTCTTTGAAATCTTGTGCCCTTTCTTAAGGACTTTCTTATCAAAATAATTTCAAAAAAAAACATCATACAATAGAAGACATTTTCATTTATTGCTAACATGTGTTTTTCTTAATGGTGCTTATTTTTAGAGTACATTAAAGTGTTTGGGTGCTTGATGATAATGTCTCCCTCGAGTTGGTGCTCCCTAAACGGAAGTGAATTCCAGTCATTTTTCCATATTCAGAGGAGATCCTTCAGCAAACATTTAAACACCAGCGAGTACAAAGGCGTAAGTAATTGTGGTTCCAACAACCTAATAAACATAAAAATCGTTAATTAGTAAATCGTCTTCGTGATGTAACTTTTGGGTGTTTGACGAAAGATAATTTACAGTGGGAGTTATCACATCTTTGCATAGATTTTTTTCCCACAGTGGCTGATTTATTGACAGTCCTCAGAAAGGTGTGACAGAATGTTACAATCTGGGTCACCTTCATATCCTGGTTAGGAATGAGTATATTAAGAGGAACAGTTTGGGGGGGGGGGGGGGGGGGACATCACTGAAAAGATAAGACAGAATAGACTGAGGTGGTGTGTGAGAGGAGGGGAGGAGGAGCTGGTTAGATGAATTATAGGGATACAGATTATTGGAAGAGCCCGGGGCAGTGAAAGACTTAAGCAGACGTGGAAACAGGTTGCAAGAATGGATATGTTAGTGTGTGATGGGAACCTGGTGGGTGATAATTAGATTACTGGATTAATTTAATGGGTTGAGGAGATAGCCAAGCAGCCATAACAGGACGAACCCTTAAGAGGCTGCTCACGGGAGATGAGGCGGTAGTTGTACAGGACGTAGGAGTGGGGAAATTTGCAGCACCCAACGTTCTTTACCAACCACCCATGTTGGTACTAACGTGGGCTTGCGCTGCTTAGTGATCTCACGCGAACTGGTGTGTCCAACGCAAGTAGGCGGGAGTCGAGGAGCAGAACTCCCAGACCCAAGGGGATAAGAGGATGATGATGATGTCGATGATGCCACCTTGTTTTCTTGGTCACGTAGATAAGCTTCAAAAAGCGTATGATGTACTAGATGCACTAGAGGAATTTTGACACAAGTTCGTCATGACAGTCGTGTATTTGTCTGTCTGTTAAATCAAAGGTAGAGGCCCAATATTAATTACCGTGAATATGATTGCCTTCCTTATTGGAAAGAAACCGCCGTATGTTAATTTAGCTGTTTGTACCGACTGCTCCATGAGATAAACAATGTAACTCGACTGCTCCTGCAAAACACAAATCAAATGAGCGAATTGGAAGTTGGTTTCAAATTGATCTTATTCGATTTAAATAGGCACAAAAAAATGAGTTAACCTTGAAATTCGCTGGCAGTTTACGGTTAGTTGATGGTTTGGGGTTGAGTAAAAGTGAAACTGTTACCTTAAAAAAAAAAGAAATTTGAGTACAAATCAATGAGAATGGAATTCAAAATACCCCCACCCATCGTCCTATTTTTTTTCTCTAGGCTGTTCTCCGCATCTCCACCTTTTGCATCCCAAAATTTGCCCATCTTCCCTAGGTGTGCCAGGAGACCCAAAAGGGTTCGTAACATGCATATCCTCACAGTTATTAGACTTATCCACTGAAATTCCTTTTACGAACCCCTTGCCCTGGAGGTGATAGCGTGAGGTACCTAAAAATAAGGCCCAGCGCAAAATGAGACGCAGTCTCCGCAGGTGACGCAGGGTGACTCCCTCTAAATTTCTGTGGCTCACATGATAGTATGTAGTTGCGCATGTTAAGTCGCAGGGTGACGTGACTCAGTGCCTGCGCCACGTGACCTTGCGGAGCACAATGCCAATGCCGAAGTTTTCTGCATGAAGTTGACGTGACAATAACTAAAAGCGGTGCGAAGCAGAGAAGTTCTCTTGTTATTTGATGCAAGTATGGTGAAAAACTGCGATTCAATGTGCGGTGATTGCCTGCTGGCAGAATTTAGCAGGGCTGCTACACCCTGCGTCTCATTTTGCGCCTTGCTTAAGAGATATCTTCCAAGAGCGAGAAAAGAGCTTGGAAGACAGAAGTTCCTCGGTGGCTCTGTTAAGAGTAGAATGCACATTCCTTTTAAAGTCCAACTATTCAGGGTCGTCGCCCTTTCCCTTCTCTGACCGAATTCGTTGCTTTTTTTCTTAATTAAGAGGGTGTTTTCTGAGATTAGAAGTAACTCAGGGCGAGTGAGGTGTCACTTTGTCCGTTCATGAATGGGATGGGCTGATAAATTCGCTGCGATTGAGACAGAGAGGAAGGAGACATTGGACCTGAATCTCTACAAGACTTTAAAATCTACCTTATGATTGACAGTGGAGCACAATACTACTTTCAAGAAGAGCCACGTCATGTTCAACATGATAAAAATGACGGTAAAACTAGCAGATATTTTAACTGCTAAATAGAAATTGATTCCTTTAACGAGTGTTATGATGCAAACAGTTTCTGTGGTGGCAGAATAAAGCAGGTAACCAGAAAATAATTCATCGGCCTGGTAGACCAAGCGACTCAGTTTTCGATGTTGATCTTGCCGGTCATCAATCTTTGTTTGACAGTCGTCTTTTAATAGATATTGATCGAAACATAGATTTATTATGTGGCAGGTGAGCATAAGAAGGCACTGGTAGACTATGTAGAAACTGTTGTTAATTTTTGTAATACTGACAGAAATAATTTGGAGGTAAATAAGGTGGTCGTTGTCAGGGTCGTAAAATAAGGAGCTCATTTTCTTGTTGTCCGAATAAGTGATGTTGTAGTAATAGGTTCCCAATTTGAAAGCCGTATCCAGAATGATGATGATGATTAAACAAGTTATTGTGGCGTTAATTTGTTTGGTATAATTTTGGCGGATTCTCAAAGGTGTGATGTCCATCAAGGTAGACTCCAAATCATGAATTAAGGCGCAGTATTTTTTCCAGTGTAGACAGGTGTGTACTGTTGTATATAGATTTCCAACAGTGATAGCAATGACTAGCATCATGAAGCATATAAAATCAATATATAATTCATTTTTGATATACGGTTTATAAATTACTTCAGCGAAATTCAGTAGACAGCTGAGAATGGCGACGAGTATCCGAAAGATGATGTAGGGACGACAGAGTACACAATTTTCTAAATCTTGGTCTATTTTCAAGCCGTAAATCTTGAGGATTTTAAGAAAGCGTTGTAAGCCGACCTGTTGAAGCATATCCTTTTGGAGTTCTTGGAGTCCAAAGTTTCGACTCTGTGACATTTTGTTGTAAAATTTATTTACACCCCAGTTTCTTCCAGATGCAGTACTCGGACTAGTGGCCGGTTCTCTGAATTGATGCTGGATTGTTGTATAAGCTAATGATGTCTCTCTCTACTCAAAATGGTAGTGGACCTTAATCATCAATATTGACCAATATTTACATTTCCTGAAGGACAATAACTCGCCCATTTAATATTTGATCTTCATCTATGATAGCCTGGTCATTAGATGGCAATGAAATTTTTACTTAATGAAATAACATAGAAGTGGTTATGCCTTTTTTTGTTGCTTTAATATCCATTTTACCACTTCAGGATAGCACGTAAATATTTTGAAATAAAACGATGTGGGTTATAATAGATTAGAAACCCACCTCGGTGGCCCACGGCGCAACGTGCTCGATCACTATATACTGTATGTCAGTGGATCGAGGTGGGTTGCTTTCTTTTGGAAGAGAGAGAGAGGGGGGAGGGTCCCGAGTACTTCTACCATCTGAAGGGAAGTAAAGCCGTGGCCTCAAGATCATAAATTGACATTCTTTTCTGGTCCCTGTAGTTATCAATATTTTTATTTTTCCCTTATCATACGAAGTTCTTTTATACTACCTTAAAATTTTAATTCAATTTTGACCTCGGTAAAAGGTCGAGTACAGTGTCTGAATGGAAGAGAGCTAGTCCTCGATCATGCCAGGTTAGATGCCACAGGGTTTCAGTCGGGTCACAGGCAATTCAAAAGCATGGGCTGAAGCTCAGCAATGGTCGATATTAAGTAAGGGTTGTAAGTTTTAGTCCTTGTGTTCCTGGTTTGAAATGGGGCAAAAATTGGGAACCCGACGACTCTAGATGGGAAAAGAATTATGAGTTGTAGAGGGATGGGCAAAATCCCTCCTTTAGTCAATTTCTCCTTTTGTCCTCGACTGCACATAGACGTCGTGATGGACCTACTGCATCAGTGGTTTCAGATTCGATAAATGGGCCGAGAGAGAGGCCCCGATGTGCTTTCGGTCGGATGGGAACCGAAGCTGTGACTCTGTGATTTGGCAAGGTGTTGGAGCTCACCCTTCCTTTGGCGTCGATGGAGGAGAAGTGCCCCAGCAAATCTAAATTGCCTGACGTTAAATAATTGTAAGTTGGCAGTTGGCTGCGACCAAATACTGTTCAGAAGATAATTCATGCGTTTCAGTGGGACAAAATGGGCACTGGCGGGAAAGGTGTTGGTGACAATATCTTGTTACGGTCTCTACATATATACTGCATTGAGTTTGGGCTCTTAATATTGTCACCCCTCTCTTCAGGTGCTCCAACTTGTTAGCAAAGACATATTTGAAATACCTTGTGGTTTATAGATGAGCACAGCCAGACTTGTGACACGAACCATAGGAAACATATGGCGGAAAGTATGATCGTATTATTGGCAGATGTAGTAACTTTTTCGTAGAATTGATAGACTTTTACTGATGTTATAATGCACACAGAATTTGTGCCTGCCGAAAATAGTAGGATGCCGGCATACAATTCGTTGGCTTGCTTGACAAAACTGTGCAGTTTTCCATACTGACGTTGGTGTTGGTCATTCGGCGTTTGACAGTTAGCATTTAGCAAGTAGTGATCAAAACAGAGACTTAACTGATAGCAGGTAACCATGATACAGCTTTGATAAATTCCGTAAAAGAGGGCGTTGATTTTGATAACAATAGTCAGGATCACTTTAGGATAGATGAGTACTGGAGAGTCTGAGTCATAAAATACAGCATTTTTCTTCCGGTTTTCCGTTTGAGTGAGGTTGTAAAAATAGACTTGCAATCTGAAAAGGGTCTCCAGTGCGATAGCAGCAATTATTGCGTTAGACACGATTTGAATTTTTCTAGTGTAAAATTTGCGACTTTTCGATGATTGGATGTCCAAGACTGTGCGGGTCAAATCGTGAAGAAATTGGCAGTGCTTTTCCCAATTCAAAATGGTGTGCAAAGTGGCAAGTAGATTGCCGACCACAGTAGACAGACGTATTACAATAATGCAAATGAGGTGAAGTGTTATTTTGCTAGAATTCATAAATGGTTTGTAAGAGACGTCGATGACCGTATGTATGACGTGAAGAAAGATGACCACTAGTCGAAAGCCGACGTAGAATCGATGGAGCTTGCATTTATCGAAATTAGTATCAAGATGGAAACCATACAATTTGTATAGTTTGACGATAATTTGTATGCCAACTTGCTGAAATATGTCTTCAGATTTCCGATTATTTTGGCTGGATTGTTGACTGACCATTCGGGGAGAAATTTTAGTCACCATTGTTGTCCTGCTAATTGTCCTAACGACAGATTTTGACACCTCTGACTTGAGAGACGAAATGTGATGATGATGATGATGATGATGATGATTATATACTGTATGTGCTTGACAGAATTTATGTTTCTGTGACAATATTTGCATTTTGTTTTAAAATTTCCCATGGGTTGGCAAAAATAATAATTTTCAAATTAATGGGGGGGGGGGGGTGTAAAAAAATATTAAGGGAACCATAATAGTTTTGCAATTTGGTAATGTCCTTTCCCCGCCCCTTCTCCCCTCTATTAATTTCATATCAGTATGTGCAGCTTTGGCCGGCAACCGGCTGAAGAAAAAAAAACTATGACCAATATATCACCCTGTGTCCATTCAGAGGGACAAATGGGTACCCGACCCTGCCATAGGCGGGAAAAAGGGTTAGGAGTTGCTTTGCTTTTATGTCACCTCTTCCTCTTTGCTACATCACTTTCGCCATCATTATCATTAACCACTTTTCGGTCTGTGGCAGATTCGAATACCCATTTTGCCCATTTTGAGTGCAGCCAAGTTGCGTTGGACCAGTTCTCGTGAGATCACTGAAGTTAAGGAGCGCAAGCCCACGTTAGTACCAACATGGGTTGTTGGTAAAGAACGTTGAGTGCTGCAAATTTCCCCACTTCTACGCAGGGCCGGCTAGGTAGTTTCAGGCGCCCTAGGCAAGTGGGTCCATCGCCGCCGCCCCCATTGAATCTAATACAGTTCTAAATTGTCCAAGCGTCCCTCACGTGCTTGGCATTTGTCCCAATACCAACATTTAGAAAAGGCCCAACCATTCAGAGAACTTTGGGAACCCCAGGACTATGAACATTTTAAATGACTGATAGACTGCATGGCAAGGAAGTACCTCTGAAATCAGCCGCTCCTATGAAATTTGCTGCCCTAGGCAGCCGCCTAGGTTTGCCTGACCCACGAGCCGCCTCTGCTCCTACGTCCTCTACAACTACCTCCTCATCTCCCGCGAGCAGCCTCCTAAGGGTTCGTCCTGTTATGGCTGTTTGGCTTACTCCCCAACCCATGGAATTAATCCAGCAATCCATGCCCCATTGGGACACATCAGCGATCTGTCGGACGGTATTTTTATGCACCCGGCTGCCAACCTAATGCCGCAACTCGTAAACTTTTTGACGCTGGCTTATTTTGATTCGCAGGGCGCTTTTCCACGTAGTAAAGGTTCTGTTCTGTGCAGACAACATTGTTCGTGTAATACGGGACCACCGGCAGGACTTCCCATCCAACCGAAGCGAGCTTGGGGCTTATGTTTTACTCCCAAGAAGCCAGTGTTCGTAAGTACCTGGTGGGAGACAGACGGGAGTGGAGGGCTAGAACCTGCAAACCTGACCCTTCCACAGGCGCGATAAGGGTATGATTATGATGATTACTCCTATATTACACGAATGGCATGAGGGGGGTAAGGGGATCTTGATGGGTTGGCCGGACCAAACTAGAGTACAGTAGTGGCCTCTTATTGTGAAAGACTTGAGCCGGGTCTGTTTACAAGTAATCTAAGGATGACAGCTTCTGCCTCAGCCATGTTCACATGTAGGGTCACATCTATTTGTGGTCATCCGCTTCCCTTACCCTCCCCAATGGCAGACTCCCGTTAAAAAGTCATAAACTGTAATACCTTATAGTTAACACTTGAACACAGCCAGACTTTTGCAGCAATCCACAAGAAGCTGATAGTGCAACTCATAATGATATTACGGCGGGCCACCGGAAATCTCGAATGGAATTGCAGAATGACTTTAACAGAGGTGATGACAACAGTAGAATTTGTGGCAATGGAGTATAGTAGGGTGCCAGAATATAATTCGTCGGCCTGTCTAACCAAATTATTTAGTTTTCTGTACTGGACCTGGCGTTGGTAGTGGTTATTTGGCGTTTGGCAGTTGCCATTTAACAGATAGTGATCAAAACAGAGATTTAGCTGATAGCAGGCGAGCAGTAGGTAGCTGTGGTGGAATCCGTAAAAAATAGCATTTGTCCAAAATGTAAGAGTGATAAAAATTTTTATATTAATGAGTACCGAATTGTGTGGGTCATAAAGAATGACCGTGTTATTTCGGCTGTCAGAGTGAGTAAAATTATAAAAATAGCCAGCAGTTTTGAACACGTTTTCCAATAAAATAGCACTGATTAGCAAGATTTCGATAGTTTTGATCCGGTTTGTTTTCGGCGGTGAAATATCTCGGACAGTGTGTGCCAGATCGTGAAGAAATCGACAGTATTTTTCCCAGTATAAGAATGTGCACAATGTGGCATAAAAATTGCCGAAAGGGTAACACAGACGCATTACCAGCATACAAATAAAATCCAGTTTTATTTGTCCACTGCTGCTGACCGGTTTGTAAATGACATCAAACGTGACGTATATTAGGTGACAAATGGCAAATACTATTCTGAATATGACATAGGGACGATAGAGTTTGCATTTTTCCAAATTTTGATCTAATTTGAAGCCGTAAAACTTGAATATTCTGACCACATTCTTCATGCCCACCTGTTGAAACACGTCTTCAGCTTTCTCATTGATTTTACGATGCGAACTCGCAGCTTGTAGACAAATGTTATTTGACATTGTTGATTTGGGCACCCCTTGGTGTTACCTTGCGATGGTCTCGTTGTATGACTAAAATTTTTGACCGTTTTTAAGAATCATATTCATTTGGCAGAATATTGATTTAGAGTCCTTGGTAATAATTGAATATCATTATTTTCCCCTGCAGGACACCATTGATGTTCTGGCCTGGTATTTGATTTTAATTTGGAAAATGTGATGAAATTCGTTTGTTCTTCTCCGTATTTACTTATATTTTTCTTTTCCCCCCTGCATATTGCAATCGATTTCTTCTTCATCCATGTTGGTGGCACAGAGGCAGGTATGTGCACAACTACTGCGTCACTGGTTCCAGGTTCGATACTGGATGGAGAGGCTTTATTGCGTTGGACACGCCAGTTCTCGTCTGATCACAGAGGTTGAACAACGCAACCCCAACTAGTACTGACAAGGGTGGCCGCTTGGGAAAACTGGGTACCGCTAATACCCAAAAATCGTGACATTAGTGTAGTGTCTGTGCAGTCTCTGCATTAGAACTGGGCAGTAGACGCGGCTCTAATGACCTGGTAGTTGAAGGGCCCTAAAACACCAACGAAACAAAACAATAATCGATACTGGATCGAGGTAACGAGAGGCTTCGACGGCGCCTTCCACTGGAATGACAAGTAAAGCCTTGACCCCGTGTGGTGTGCCCAATCTCCCTCTCTGTTATGCAACGAGTAGATGAGGCAAAATTCTCAAGTGAAAGAGCTCGCTCCCTGGAGTCGGTGGGATGCTCCAACGAGCAGTAGACCGACGATAAATAAGCACAGGAGTTGTAGCTTTGGTCGGCGGCCAGCTGTGTACAAGTAATGACTAACAAATCGTCCATGTGTTCCAGAGGGGCGAGGTGTAGGAGGTGCCCCAACAAATAAAATAGGCCGACGATAAATAAGCTTAGATGTTGCAACATTAGGCTAGCTTTCGGCTGTTGTAATCGAAATGTCTAGTGCAGTGCAAGGGTGCTTGGCGCCTCCAGGCAAGGAAAATTGTATTCCCCCCTTAACCAATAGTGATTCTCATATGCATAGTCAGACAAAACCGGCGTAAGCTGAGGTGGTATGGACACGTAATGAGGCGAGGGGACGAGGAGCTCGTTAGGACCATACTGGGAATGCAGGTGTTCGGGAGCACCCGGGGAAGGGGGAGACTGAAGCTGACATGGGAGCACGTTGTCCGTAAGGATATGGCAGTGTGTGGAATGGACGGGGACCTGGTGGGAGATAGAAGGGCTGGAACCCACGGACCCGATCCTGCCACAGGCGGGAGGACAGTATGATGATGATGAAATGGAACGTGGAAGTTACGAAAGCTATAGTATGGCCCACAGCCCCATCGAAAGTGAAAGCGAAAAATGTAAAAATCGAACAGTAAACAAGCTAATTGGAAATTTCTGCGCCCCTATGCTTTGACGACTCTAGTTGTCGCCTAGGGGGCTGCCTTATGGCAAAACGTTTTTAGGCTAGAGCACCTACAAGTGGATATTATGTGTTAAGCAAAAATTGACCACTTTTTCAGTTAAAATGCATTTATTTATAGCAAATTTTAGTTGTCTTTTGGCTTAAAGTTGTTAAATATTGGTGAAGAACGAAATGAGCCTCATTTCAAAGTTGATTATTGAATCGTAATTCTGCAGCTTTATGAGTGACCCTTTATATATTCAAGTGGTGACTGTAATACTGTAGTGTTGATTGAACCTGGTGATGCTGGCGTGTAGTGCTGCTGGTCCTATTTTTGATCTTGTAAATCGCTTACAATGAGAGTATATGATGCGATAATACCAATTACCTAAGTTGCATAAGAAAATCAATTTCGATTAATAATAATACTAGGACGCAGTTAAGACGGAATAATTCAAAGATGAAATAATTTCTTTACGGTGAATAAAAATGTTGATTTAATCGGGAAAACATCTCCATAGGTTAACTCTGCTGCTGTCATTTGTTGTTCACTGAGATACAGCATGTAATTGTCGTGCTCCTAAATAGCAATAATTATTTTACCGGTCTTGCTTTTTGGCACTGTAATATCGTATCACATGTGCTTGCATCCTATTAAGTACGCTATGGAATGTGAGGAGACCCAATTGTAGCAGTAGGGAGAGCGGCTTATTGCTTTGGACCAGGGGCGGATCCAGAGGGGGAGAAATGCAGCAATTGCTCCACCCTCTTCTTGGCTCAATGGGGCACAACTGATGAGGCACTTTTGCATTGCTATCCCCATTTCTCTATTGTCAGTCCAACAGTTGGCTACTGAAGATAGGACATTGTCTAAGGGGCAGTTGAGTATCTATTGTAATTGCTAGCTGGATTTATACTAAAGGATTCTAATTACTTAAAAGTATTTGGGCGCACTTTTTTAAAGTACTCCCCCCTGTTCGACCCCTGGATCCGCCACTGAGTTGGACACACCAGTTCTCGTCTGATCATTGAAGTTATGCAACGCAATCCCAACTATTACTAACATGGGTGGCCTCTTGGGAAAACTTGGCTCTGCTAATACCCAATAATCGACGCATTAGTGTAGTGTCTGTGCAGTCTTTGCACTAGAACTATGCAGTGGACGCAGGGCCTAAAACATCAACGAAACAAATATAGCAATAGGCAAATGGACACCCTCAACCGGTCAATGGCCGAAGTCCAATCTCGTCCACACACTCCATCATCCCACCTGCTACTCAGGACTTGCATTCCCGTTAGTAATTTTTCAGTACCTTCAGTCCTCCCCAGTCCAAAACTTTTTCGGGCAACGATTAAGAGTATAAGGCACACCTGAATATTTTTTGAATCCCAGAACTCATATGTTTGATTTTTTTCTTACCTTAGTAACGATTTGATTTTCAGGAGGTCCATTAACTGATGGTCCATACTGCAAAGATGTTATTATCTGCAAAAGTACTGTCAGTGAATAGTTTACTCATTTTACTGTTGTTGAGCATGTCTACCTGTGATTTTTTTTTAAATTACCTTTTCGTTGACGGCTGATCCCAACATTATTTTGGCAATCAGCAATATAAAATTTGCAGTCTGAAAGAATACTGCTATAATTATCTGATAATATGACAATTTTGAGACCAGAAATGTCCTAGCCGTCATGATGACTGGTAGAGTTTCGAAAATGGTTGAATATAACATGAAGTGAGAAAATAAAAAGTTGGCTTTTGACACACCATGGCTCAAATGTTCGTGCCATTTTCGATGTAGGACCAGTGAAAATTTGCCGTCGATGACTGCTTTGAATTGTAAATTGAAGGTGTAGCAGCAGCAGAGGAATAACAAGTTGTAGAAGTTGTAAAACATGCTGTTTACTCTCACGCAAACAGCTACCGTGATCTGTAAGGTGTTGGTCAATTTTGAATTTTTGCGTACGTAAAGTAAAGAAGTAGGGAGCTGAATCGGGGCAGAAACTTTATTGAGGAGTGCGATGATAGCTGAACCTGCCACGGTCTCCAAAATGGTAGCCACAACCAATAGGTTAATCAATCTTTTGATCTTTTTGGGCAAATGTTGATATCTCTTGTGTTGATTTGAAATACGTGTGGTCGACTGGGCCAAGGTGTAGAGCAGTTCCCTGTATCGGTCGTTTCGTAAATAAGTGTGGATTGTAGTGAATAAGTTGCCATACGTGATCAAAATGACCGGTATCATGGTTCCTAATGCGTTGACAGAAAATAAACGCATTCGATAAGGTGCGATGATGATTTCGTATGTGGTAAATACGCAGCCGAAAATTGCAAGCAGAATTCGGCAAATGACAATAAGATGACCACAGCTAAAACGTTTGACGTCACTGTTCATTTGCAGGCCGTAAATTTGAAGTAGTCTAACTAGAGTTGTCAAGCCCGCTTTCTGAAATAGCAGTTTGTTACTGCCTGCTGTCATTTTAGTGGCTGTGTTGTTGACGACGTGGACAGAGACCCTCTGTCTTATTTTTGGTTGACTTAAGTTTGGAAGCTGACGTTTGGCCGAAACACAATGACAAATTTTGAACTATGGATGCTTATTTATTACCTAGTGACAACGCTGTTATGCATAATATAAAATTAATCTATAAAACTTATTCTTTGGAAGTTGCTCAGAATCAATTGCAAATTATAGGCCCGTTATAGTAGTTGCGAATCACAAAGGGCTTCAAATACTACCTGGAATTCAAAGTTTTGAAGTGGTTAGTGTTTAGAGTCTATTATTTTGAATTGAATTACAAGTTGCGACTAATTAAATTGATTAAAAATGAAGTGTTGAACGTACTTTCTCTATCACTAGGTTGTAATTTATGAATCGACCTATTCATTGTTGGTACTTGTCACATGGCGACTGATAAACTCATTTATTGAGTGCATAATTACAGGATAGATACTAGTTCTCAGGATTGGATGATTTACCGATTACACTAAGGGGATTGTCAAGATACCAAATGACAGCACTCCAGATTCTATCAGAAATTCCTTCATATCAATAACTTCAAAGATGTTGCTGTATTTCCACCTGATGCTCTCTTTTCAATCAGGTCCACTGGGACAACTATAAATTCAAGATTGAAATTTTGCTTTCTTCCAGTTGAAAACATTTTAAGTGGACCTTACTATATAATTATACGTGGATTGAGTGAACCACATCGGCATTTCTGTAATAATCGCGTTATGGACTGTTAAATAACAAGCTGAACAAGTTCCGTATTGCTTACTTCCTGCATCCCCAACAAAATATCGAGCGGCGAATTGCGTTGGACACGTCAGTTCTCGTTTGATCACTGAAGCTAAGCAGCGAAACCCCAGCTAGTACTGAAATGGGTGGCCGCTTGGGAAAACTGGGTTCTGCTAATACCCAGTAATCGTCGCATTAGTGTAGTGTCTGTGCAGGATATGCATTAGAACTATACAGTGGACGGGTCTCTAATGACCTCGTAGTTGACGGGACCTTAAACTCCAACAAACAAACAACAAACAATTGAAGGGCCCTAAAACACCAACAAACCCAACAAAATAACGAATTGGAGCTCATTATTAAATACAAAGGTGTACAACTGTAGATTATTTCATACATTAACCAGGGGAGGGGGGTTTGATTGCTTTAAGCTCCAGGGGCAAACGCCTTAGATGATCATGGTTGACCATGGTACCGCACTTAGGAATGAGTATATTAGAGGTAGTCTTGGGGTGGGGGACATCGCGAAAAGAAATGAGGGCGAGTAGATTGAGGTGGTATGGACACGTAATGAGAAGAGGGGAGGAGGAACTCGTTAGGTCCGTTACCGGAATACAAGTGGTTGGAAGCACCTGGGACAGGGGGAATCAAAGTAGACGTGGGAATTCGTTGTCACTAAGGATATGGTTGTATGTGGGGTATACGGGGACCTGGTGGGAGATTGGCCGCAGTGGAGGCCTAGAACCCGCAGACCTCTGCCACAGGCGGGATAAGGGCATGATGAGGACCACTGTATCGCACGTTTTGCATTTAGAAAGCCTAGCACACCTTCCATTCCTTTTTTGTTTTCCCCGTTCACACCACCATTTTATTCCGTACAAAATGTTTGGAATATTTTTGTTTGTCCGCCTCCCAAACATCCAGAGAACATTAACTGGAACATAACTAGAACATATTAACTGCTGGTCTGTCCAGCTTCCTCTAACCTCTCCAAATTGAACAAATTGCAACGCTGTTACATCGTGAGGTGGCATCATAAAGATTTCACGGGACACGGCTATAACTAGTATCTGAGGAACTGTAGGTTCTAGTTGGTTCGTTGGTGTCTGAGGGCTTTTCAACTGCAAGGTCGTTAGAACCCCGTCCACTGCTTAGTTTTAATACAGAGACTGCACAGACACTTCACTAATGCGACGACTTTTGGACTTTTGCGGTACCCAGTTTTCCCAAGCGCCCGCCCATACCCATGTCAGTACTAATGGGGGTTGGGTTGCTTAACTTCAATGATCAGTTGTTTGTTGGAGTTTAAGGTCCCGTCAACTACAAGGTCATTAGAGACCCGTCCACTGTATAGTTCTAATGCATATACTGGACAGACACTACACTAACGTGACGATTATTGGGTATTAGCAGTACCCAGCTTTCCCGAGCGACCACCCATGTCAGTACTAACTGGGCTTGCGTTGCTTAACTTCAGTGATCAGACGAGAACTGGTGTGTCCAACGCAACTCGCCGCTCCCTCAATGATCAGACGAGAACGCAATAAGCCGCTCCCTGACCACAGGATGTACGTTTCAAATCAGTTTATTTACACATTTACAGAAAACATGGATGAAATAACTCTAATGAGACTAGTTCTTACATCGAAAATAACATTCCACTTGGTGGTTGTTTTGTTATCTTTTAGATACATTAAAATGTGCAGGTGCATACAAGGTTTCGTAATTAAAAATACCAAAGATATGTGCCAAAGGCATGTATGTTGGCGAGCATTTTTGTTTTGAAGCGTCAATGAAGTTTACTGATGAGAATTTCATAGGACATGACTAATTCTAAAATCTGAAATAATGTGTCCAAAACAGAATCGGTCAAGCTCAGTATTATTGTTGTGATATTTCAACTTGTGTGCTGTATATACCATACATTACCATAGATAGCACCTCAACTCTTATAGCACAGAAATTTCCAAATTTAATAGAAGGAGGATATAAACATTGCTGCTTCATGTATAAAATATATGTCTTTTGCTCCTGAAACCATAAATATTATCGTAAGCTTTCCAATAATTACCACAAAGATGACAAACCTTATCCTTGACCCTGTTCGCAGATACGAATTCCTTTAAAGCAATTGCGATTCTGTTGTGGCTCATTGAAGTTATTACCTGTAATAAACCCAAGTCCTTGTTATGGTCGTCCATGAGAGAGAAGTCGTTGTCGTCTGATCACTGAACTTAAGCAGCGCAACCCCAGCTAGTACTGACAGTACGCCAACGATAAATAAGCATATGGGGTGTAGCGCTGGTTGGCAGTCGGTACGGAAAATCAACGTCCAATCTTATCACCGTGTGTCTGTTCAGAAAGACAAGATGTGTACCCGACCCTGCCATAGGCGGGAAAAGGGTTAGGAGTTGCTTGTTCAAAATTCTGGAATCAATGGTTAGACAGTGGATGAATGGTTACAATGAGTGGTTCCAGGTTCGATACTGGATCGGCATGGGGGACTTCTTTCGGGCGAAAGAGAAGTCCCGTGTGGCGTACGATACCACTTTCCCGTAACAAAACTCCGAGTAGATCAGGCAAAATGCTCAAGGGTAGGAACTCGTCCTGAGGTGTCGGTGGAGTGCTGAAACGAACAGTAGACTGACGATAAATGAGCATAGGGGTTGCATCTTAAATCATCAGCGGTCTTTGTATACTACCGTCCTATAGATCGCACATGTGTCCTAGGGACAAAAGTGAATGCCCGACCCTGCCATAGGCGGGGAGAGGATGACTAGTTACTATTTAAGTCAGTGCTAAAATACACGGTAATAATAAGTATATATATATATATATATATATATATATATATATATATATACATTACTTTTTCGTTCAGTTTGGCACATCTTGATATTGAGATATGATATTTGACATCTTGATATTTTCAAGGCGTTTTGGATATAGAAAACAGCAACAATACCAGGGCTAATAGCCGGTCGAAGGCCTATCTTTATATCTGCTATCATGAGGGCAGTTTCCAATATGGTAGCAAACAGTAGGTATCCTGAGAATACGTGGTTAGCGTGGTTCACCACCTGACTCAGACGTTGATGCCGAATTTGACGTTCAGTCATTGATATGGACTTGTCGTTTATTATATAATCATCAAAACTGAGACAAAGAAGTTGACAAAATATTGGAATGATCCATGTCTGGATTCTGTAGTAAAATAGATTTATCCATCGGAGAAAAATGAATATACCGCAAAGGTAACGGCAAAATTCATACGGAATGTATGTCAGCATTCGTAGATTCATCATTCCGACATAAATACTTCCCCACGCAAAAAGTATCCAGTGAATAGTGAACTCCAAGGCAATCATACTAGTTCCAGTTATGATTGTGTTTCTAATCTGTTTCAAACAAGGATTTGTTCTCGGACAAGTGTTGAGTACATTTGCAAGGTCAATGAAGAACCGGTTGTATTTTTCCACGTTTAAGGCCGTACGGCACGTTATATAACATGTACATATAATGGATTGATACGTCTGGAATACTTGGATGAAGATCCACGTGCTAAACCTGCTTTCTATGTAGGGCACAACAACGGTTTCTGTAACAATGTAAAACAGGGCAAGAATTGAAATGATTATCCATCCTGTCATTACTGGATTCCATGGCTTAAGTTTTGTTATATCCGCTTCAAAGCAATGGATATAAATAAATGAAATGTCCTAAGCCACTGGCTTTGAATATGTCCTTTGATGTTGTGCCCGTTTTAGGAGGAACAATGTTCTGCATTTTGTGGCTGCGGGCTTCAACACTCTTCGCGGTAAAGAGTGGTACTGAAATTGGGTGTCATTTGTTGGACCTCTCTATATAGAGAGTAAAACCAAAAATCAATTAAGTTACATGCCCCTCGTTTAACAATAAGGCATTACTCCCGTTAAGTGGTCCGCATGTTGATTTCCACCTTAATTTAGATAGTTTAGCCCCTTTTACCACCTGACGTGGTTCAAGTAGTAATTCTGCCACTATTATTTTTGTTTCTCAAAATTGTTATTGAATTAGTGATCCATTTTTATTTCTTCTTTTGGGATTTAATCGTTATTATAATTTTATTGTAAGAGTAAGAGCCTTGACCAGCTTTCGTGGTGTAGGAGGTAGTCAGTGGTTCCTAGGTTCGATACTAGATCGAATTTGGTTTGTTTCTTTCCGGTGAGAAAGAGGCCCCGAGTGCACCTAGAATGAAAAGTAAAACGGTGGTCCCGTGTGGCGTACGATGTCGCTTGCACGTTCAGAACCCTCCCTAATATGGTGTAGGAGATTGTCCCCGGTGTCGGTGGAGTGCTCCAACGAACAGTTGACTGATGATGAATAAGCATGACGGTTGCGGCTTTGGTCGAGAACCAGCTGCTTGACAATACTGTCCAAGAGATCGCCCCATGTGTCCGTTTAGAAAGACAGAGATGGGTACCCAACTCTGTCATTGGTCTGAAAATAGTTAGTAGCTGCTTTTTTATTAACCTTATTGCACATTAGTATGTTACTCCAACAGGTTGGAGAGTCACTCAAGCAGCCAAAACGGGCCGGACCCTGTGGAGTCTGCTCGCGGGTGAGGGGAGATCATTACTGTCTTAATCATTGTTATGAATTCTGGTTGCAGTGATCTTCCAAGACGTTTGTGTCAACAGCTCAGTTGACCTGCTACCTTCCCCTCTTCTTTAGCAGATGCGGCAAAGTTGCGTTGGACACACCAGTTCCCGTTAGATCACTGAAGTTAAGCAGAGCACGCCCACGTCAATACCAACTTGGGTGGTTGGTAAAGAACGTTGGGTGCTGCAAATTAACCCTCTTCCTCCTCCTTTCACCTACCTCCACATCTCCCGCAGGCAGCCTCCTAAGGGGTTAACCTGTTATGGCTGCCTGGCTTACACCCCAACCCACAAACTAATCAAAGAATCAAAAAAGATCCCGTTAGCAGTTAGAATGCAAAGCCATCAGCCCTTAATATTTAAGGCAAAAACGTAACATGGCTCTTATGAATGTTGAACACAAGTATGTTCCCTTGCAAAACTTTCCACAGACAGTAGTGAAGCCCAAGTGTATTGTATGTGGGGGCCTCGACAATGTTGGGTGTAACAATTTGGCGCAGCCACTCACGTTTGCAGTCATATGGCTTTCATATTCAGTTTAATACCAACCTACCCTACTTTCTAAATAATTATTGTGCTTAGATCTTTTTTTTGAGGAGACAGGCCTGCTTCTGACTCGCAACAGAGTCGAGGTGAAAGTCATTTTACTCAAACTGTGTAGATGTTTAAATTTCTTTATTGCCGTCTGTTTAATTTGAGACATTTTGAACGGTTACACTTTTAATAGAGTGTGCGTGATATATAGCTTTCAGATAGCATGGGTGACCGACCGCTTGGGAACACTGGATACTGCTAATGCCTATAAATAGTTGTAACAACATAGTGTGTTTGCAAAATCTGCATTAGAACTACACTGCGGATGGGGCTCTAATAGCCACTGTAGTTGAAGGGCCCTAAAAAACCAATGAAACAAAAAGTAGCTTGCAGAGAAGTGGATGAACAACTGAGTGTGTTTCAGTTGTTTGGGATCAAGTGGATTTTTTTTTTGTTTGTTGGTGTTTAAGGTCCCATCAACTACAAGGTCATTAGAGACCCGTCCACTGCATAGTTCTAATGCATATGCTGCACAGACACTACACTAATGCGACGATTATTGGGTATTAGCAGTACCCAGCTTTCCCGAGCGACCACCCATGTCAGTACTAACTGGGCTTGCGTTGCTTAACTTCAGTGATCAGACGAGAACTGGTGTGTCCAACGCAACTCGCCGCTCCCGGATCAAGTGGAGGATGTCAGGCATGTGATACTGGCATGTCCAGCGCTGGATCACTGAAGGAGGGTTTGGAAACCCCGACATTGGAAGAGTTTCTGGGGTGGTGGGTTTTGGGGTCAATGTGCGAAAGGCAAAGGTGTTGTTAGGGTGCTGGTGGAGATCTAGGCATCTCATGGACCTAGCATGAAAAATCTCACTAGCAAAGTAACAGTCACAAAGGATTACATATTCATATAAATACCGAAGATGTACAGTATATAATCCAAAGACGTTGTTGGCGAACATTTGTGAAACGTCACTGAAGTTTACTGATGAGAATTGCGTAGGAGAGAACCAACTCTAAAATCTGAAATGATGTGTGCAAAGTAAGATCCTGTCACTCTAAATGTTATTATTGTGATATTCTACATTTTTTGTTGTTTATACATTACCATGGATAGCACTTCAACTCTTACGACGCAAAAATTTCCAAATTTTATTGAAGGAAGGTTTAAAATTTGTTGCTTGGTGTACAAAAAATATAACTTTTGCTCCTGGAAACATAAAATAACTATCGTAAGCTTTTTCAGTAATTTACCACTGACAGAATAAAATAACAGACCTTAACCTTAACCCTATTCGCAGATCCAAATGTAGTGCCGGTGCAGCTCATAGAGGTTGCCACCTGTAAAACAATGAAGTTCCTTATTATGGTCATCCATTTTAATTGTTTACAGCAAATGTTTCTTCTGTTGGGTGAATAGTCTAGGAAAATTTGTCTATTAATTTATTTCAATTTCGAGTAATTAAAAAATTAATCTGTTGCTTGCAGTCACGCGGGCTGGGCACTGCCCAGGAATCTTTGAAGAACGGCCCGCAATTTCACCCTACTCAACGCATTCCGCTTGTAATTGAGGTCCAGCATATGCCACCCGTCCTAAGTATTGCTCTTTACCATGTAAGAGTTGGACCACTGCCACAAATTTCAATTGAAAAAAGTGTTGTCATTTCTGAATAGTTGGTTAAACGGATGGATCCGCCTCTGTAACCAACAGGTAATTTGCTCCAATCCTGCGTCCGTTCCAGCTTTGATGCTAGATGGAAGTGGTTTGCTTTCTAGGAAGAGAGGCACCCAATAGTCCTGTTCTCCATGGAAATTCTAAATCGACAGGTGTAGGCAGGGCCGGCCTTCTCTATAAAGGTGCCCAGGTGCAAAATTCCTTTCGGGGCCCCAAAATATTTTTCCAAAAGTAAAAGTAAAAGGATTCGGAGTAAACGGACTTCTCTTAGATGCCCTCCTATCCCATTCTGCGATCCTTCCTAATTTTGGAAGGTGTTACATTTTTGGATGATGCTGTGTCCTAATATGTCGCCATTGCATTAATAAGTTGGTCTGAAGTTTTATGTGGACGTCCACACCTTGGAACATTTTCAGTTGTACCTGTGTCATTATATTTTTTATTACACTTCTGATTATTAAAGGTATTTTGGTTTTGACAACCTCAAAAATAATAGCATTATTAAATTATTGACTCTTAACCTCCAATTGTGGATTGTCCAACCTGTGGCCCATTGACGCTTGTAATGTGGCCCAAGCATTATAGTGTACCTGCTATGTAACACCTAACGTTATCTTCACCCGTTTTGGTTCTGACAGCCTGTGGCTGGCAGTCAGTTCATGGAGCAGCCGAGTGACCCACAACTCCAGAATGGTTGTACAACCCTAGTGTAGTTCAGTGGCAGTGTTGTTAGGTTACGTTTAGGTTATGTTTCATTGGCAGGGTCGAATGAGCGACGTATTAAACTTTTAATATTAGCAATGATGTGAGCCCCGATGGGTAGGCCTACTGATGATGAGCCCGCTGAATCGTGGGGCCCGGGTGAAAAGCACCCTGTGCATCCCCCGGATGGCCGACCCTGGGTGTAGGAGCTCTCTCATCCCCCTTAGCGTTGACGAAAGAAAGGCCAGCGATAATGTATGTACATCGCATGTACGTTCCTATTGGACAAGAATGGGAACACGGTCCTACCATTGGTGGAAGAGAGCGCAGATTTGATTTCAGTGCAGAGTGATTTCCTGATGTGTTTTTGGATTACAGGGGCATTGCTCTAAATATATTCACATGTAAATAAATAGATAGTTATTTAAATCAGTGCTGTAGGGTGCTATAATAAGAGCATCATCACCTTATCGTTCAATGTTGCACTTTTTGATATTCGGATATACATTTTCAAGGCTTTTAGCAAATAAAAGCTTCCCAAAATAATCGGATTAAACGCGTTTCGAAAGTTTATCATTTTTACATCTACTATCATGAGAGCAGTTTCCATTACTGTGGAATAGAGTAGATATCCAGAGAATAGCTGGTTAGCCTGGTTCACCAATTGACTCAAATACTGATGTCGAATTTGACGTTCAGTGATGGATATCGATTTCTGGTTGATTAAATAGGCATCGAAACCAATACAGAAAAGTTGGCAAATCGTTGGAAGGATCCATGTCTGGATTTTATAGTAAAATGAGCTTATCCATCGGAGAAAAAATAATATAATTGCAATATAACGACAAAATTCATATGGCATATAAGTCTGCATTAGTGTGTCCATCATTCCGACACAAAGAATTCCCCACATTATCAGTATGCAATGTATGGCGAACTCCAAGGCAATCATACTTGATCCTGTCATGATAGTGTTTTTAGTAGTTTTTCTGCAGGAAGAATTTGTTCTCGGGCAATTGTTGAGCATATTTGCAAGGTCAGTGAAGAAACGGTTGTATTTTTCCACGTTTAAAGCCGTATGGCACGTCATGTAACAGGTTCCAATAATATTGCAATGCGTCTGGAATGTTTGGCAGAAGAACCATATGGTTAGCGAACCTTCAAGATAAGGCCAGATGATGCATTCAACGATAGTGTAAAACACTGCAAGAATTGAAATGATCACCCATCCTGTAATGATTGGGTTCCATGGCTTAAATTTTGCGATATTTGATTGAAATGAATAACCATAAAACCGAAATACATAAATGATGTATCTAAGACCGCTAGTTTTGAATATGTCCGTTTTGGAAGGAACAATGTCCTGCATTTTATGGCAGCCGTTTTTAACTCTTTCACGGTAAAGAGTGATATGACGTGGACCGTTTTACATATGAGTAAACGAGAAATCAATTGTTACTTGCAACAGGTCCAACATTCTGTGTGTAATTGACTTCACTGAGACATTAGTCTTTTTAAGTGGTCCTCTTGTTGTTTTCCACCCTTATTTAGATAGTTCAACCCCTTTTACCTGCTTGTGTGGCTCAAGGCATAATTCTGCCACCATTATTTTTATTTCATAAAGTGCGAATTTGTTATTGAATTATTGAATTACTGATCTATATTATTTTGGTATTGGAATTGTTAGCATGATATAATTTTATTGCAAGCTATTATCATTATTTGCGTTATTATTTTGCACCATATTGATTGACATAATCAGTGAGATTACTGAAGTTAAGCAGCGCAAGCTCACGTCAATACCAACATGGGTGGTTGGTAAAGGACGTTGGGTGCTGAAAATTAACCCTCTCCTTCTACCTTTCACCTACCTCCTCATTTCCAGCGGGCAGCCTTCTAAGGGTTCGTTCTGTTATGGCTGCCTGGCTTACTCCTCAACCCACAAACTAATCCAGTTTGAACTTTAGTTCAGAACTTTGTTTGGCCGGTTTATATGTCTGTGATGGAGGCTTTAATCCCTTTGAAATTCCTTGACCAGACTCTGCTTTTTATCTCCTGCCGCACAGGCGTGAATTAAGATCCTTATTTTTTTTCTCAAAGAGCCTTGTAGAATGTTATTCCAGGTGTTACGTAGAAGTGGTCATGGTTAGCACAGTAGAAGTGTCATGGTTAGTCCACTACGTGTTATACCGGTAATGTTTGGGTTCTGAGCTGCCGACTACGATGTCATGGTTTGGGCAGACATCAAGTTGAATTGCTGCACACCACTCTAGTATGTTATGCTTATGGATTGGGTATTAAGCCAAGCTGCCATAACAGGCCAAACCCTAAGGAGGCTGCTCGACACAGGCTTCCTGACTCCTGAGAGGTATAGAGAGGAGATTTTAGAGCCTTACGTGCTACTTGTCAAGGGGCAGTTGGCTCTGAGTTCCTTTAATTGCTGATAATGCTCGTAGGGCCTCATTGGTGAAAAAATATCATTAAAATTAGGCCCTTTTTTATTGGAATGGAACCCTTTGGAGCATTTAGACTTGTCGCGGAACCCCATACAGTGACAGAAAAAAAGACATTAATTGATACAGGTGTGTGTGTGTGTGTGTTCGCATAAGCAGTTGAATTTGTGGCCTAATGTTTGAGAGAGACACCCGAAGTTCATCTTCGACAGACGAAAGTCGTTCTCGTGTGTTTTCAGTGTTGTTTTTATATTTTACGTTGCTATTCGTGGAACCCTCGGGCGAACCTCACGGAACCCTGGTTGAAAAACACTGCTTCAGCAGATTGATTAGCCAGTCTGATCTTCAGACCTGAATCCTATTAAACTCGTGTGGGATGCACTTTGGAGGGAAACTGCAATTCACCAACCACCTTCCAGAACCATCCAGGAGCTAAGAACAGCTTTGGTGATTGAGAGAGTGCAGCTGTCTCAGGGACTCATCAACTGCCTCTTGAACCGTATGATGACTCACTGTGCAGTCTGTGTCTGTCACAGGTGACCATACCCCTATTAACCTCATTTTCGGCACCTGAAACTTCCTGCTCAAAAGTGAATCACTCATGATGTTGCAGTGGTGACTCTGTCTCCATACCAAATTTTACTAAATTATTTGCAGTGGTTTTTGAGACATTTCAATAAACATATTTATTCTTTGAATAGTAATTATTGTGTTACATTTTTTGTTTAGGAGACAGGTCTGTTTTCTGACTCAGGTCCGAGTGGTCCATATGGAAATAGTATAGATGTTCAAATTTATTTGTTATCCTCTGTTTACCATACGACACTTTGAAGGGTTACACTTTTAATAGCAGGCTCTTGATAGCTTGCAGACAACGTGTTTGCGACGTCATTGCAGTTTACTCACGATAATTGCATAGGTCAAGATCAACTCTAAAATCTGAAATAATGTGTCCAAAATAGAATCGGTCATGCTTTAAATATTATGATGGTGATATACTACATTGTATGTTGTATAAACATTACCGTAGATAACACGGCAATTCTTACAGCACAGAAATTTCCGAATTTAATGGAAGGTGGATTTAAAAGTTGTTGCTTGATGTATAAAATATATTTCTTTTCCTCCTGGAAACAGAAAATTATCGTAAGCTTTCCAATGATTACCACACAATTTGTAAAATAACACATATTAACCTTAACCCTTGTAGCAGAAGATCTTAGTTCCTCTGAGGTGTTTGCAGTGCAAGTGCGGCTCATTGAAGTCATCACCTGTAATTCAACAAAGCTTCTTATAATGGTCATTCATATAACGTGTTAACGCCATCTTTTTTTCCTTCTGTCCGGCGACTAGCCTTTTAACATTTATCTATTGATGTACAGTATTATAAATTCGGGTAGTTAACAAATTAAAGTTATACTGTACTGTATGCTATACAAAATGTACATATTGGAAAATTTAATCACGCGGGATCATTGGGGAATCATTGGAGAGCGACACTCACCCTACTTGATGTTTTCGGCTTTTAATGTGTTGCAACTGAAAAATGTATGGTTATTTCCGAAAAGTGGGATGAAAAAATGGAACCGCCTCGCTAGTGGAGAGGTAGGTTGCTCGACTCATGCATCAGTAGCTTTGAAACTGGATCGAGGTGATTTCACTGATTTCTGAAGGGAAAGAGAGATGCATGCCAGTAGCTGTCTTTTGTCAAAGGAAGAGTAAAGCCAAGGCCCCATGTGGTGTATACGATGTCACTTGGACATAAAAGACCCCCTTCAACATGCACGGAGCGGCGAGTTGCGTTGGACACCAGTTCACGTCTGATCACTGAAGTTAAGCAACGCAAGCCCAGTTAGGACTGACATGGGTGGTCGCTCGGGAAAGCTGGGTACTGCTAATACCCAATAATCGTCGCATTAGTGTAGTGTCTGTGCAGTATACGCATTAGAACTATACAGTGGACGGGTCTCTAATGACCTTGTAGTTGACGGGACCTTAAACTCCAACAAACAAACAATTCAACATGCACATTTGTAAATCGACAAAATTCTCAGGTAGACACACGTGCATTCCCCTTCTGGCGTCGGTGAAGATAGTGCCCTAATAAAACAAATAGGCCAGCGATAAGTAAGCGAAGCTGCGTATTCCTATGGGACAAAAATGGGTCCTTAGTTCTACTATAGGCAGGGGCGGATCCAGGAACAGATCAAGGGAAGAGCGCTTCAAAAAAAGTGCGCCCCTAATTCTTTTAAATATTCAGAATCCCTTAGCATAATTCAAACTAGCAATAGCAATAAGTCCTCTGCTGCCCCTTAGACAATGTCCCATCTTCATTTGTTTAGAAAACTGCAGATTGGACTGGCAGTATAGTCCAGAAATGATGATAGCAATGCAAAAGTGCCTTATTAGTTGCAAAGTTGAATCGTGCATATGCGCCCCATTGAGGCACTGAGGGGGAGCAATTGCTGCATTTCTCCTCCCCTGGATCCGCCCCTGACCATAGGCGAGAAAAGCGTAGAGACATGATTTCGGCGTAGTGCGATTGCATGCTGGTTATTTGAATTAGTGCTGCCGTGTGCATTTAAATTAGTACTTCGGTGTGCAATAATAAATAAGCGTATCACCTTTTCGTTCAATGTTGCACATTTTGATATTCGGATACACATTTTCGTGGCTTTAAACAAATAAAAACTTCCCAAAATAATCGGGTGTAACGCGTTTCGAAAGTTTACCATCTTTATGTCTACTATCATGAGAACAGTCTCCATTATCGTGTTATAGAGTAGATATCCAGAGAATAGGTGGTTAGCCTGGTTCACCAATTGGCTCAAATGTTGATGTCGAATTTGACGTTCAGTGATGGATATAGATTTCTGGTTGATTAAATAGGCATCAAAACTGATACATAGAAGATGACAAATTATCACAATGACCCATGAATGGATTTTATAGTAAAACATGTTTATCCATCGGAGAAAAAATAATATAATTGCAATATAACGACAAAATTCATATGGCATGTGGGCCTGCATTAGTTCGTCAAACATTCCAACGTAAATAATTCCCCACGCTATAAGTACCCAATGCGCGACGAACTCCCAGGCAAGCAGACTAGTTCCTGCTACGATTGTGGTTTTAATTCTTCTCCTAGAAGAATTTGTTGTTGGGCAATTGTTGAGAGCATTTACAAGGTCAATTAAGAAGCGATTGTAATTTTCCATATTTAAGGCTGTATGGCATATCATATAACAGGTACCTATATTAAAGTAATAACTCTGGTATGTTTCACAGAAGGACGATATGGTCAGGTGCCCTTCTATGTAAGGCACAATAAGCTTTTCAATGATAGCGGAAAGAGCACCAAGAATTGAAATTATTACCCATCCTATCATAACTGGGTTTTGTGACTTACATTTCGAGATATCTGATTGAAATGAATAGCCATAAAACCGAAATATATAAATGATATATTGTAGACCACTTGATTTGAATATGTCGTTTGATGTTGTGCCCGTTGTAGATGGAACAATGTGCTGCATTTTGTGGCAGCAGTCTTCAACACTTTCACGGTAAAGAGCAGTACTGATGTTGAGTGGCATGTGCTGGACTTTACATGTGAGTTAAACGAGAAATCAATTAGGTCACCTGCCTTTCATTTAACTTTCGGCGTATAATTGACCTCCATTTAATTTCCACCTTCATTTAGATAGTTTAAATGCTTTTTAGTACCTGAAGTAGCTAAAGTAGTATTCTACCACCATTATTTTTGTTTTTCAAAGTGCAAAATTGTTATTGAAGTGTAGTTTTTCTATTGGAATATTTAATGCTATGTAATTTTAGTATAATTGTAATTATTATCTGCATTATTATTTTGCAAGATATCGATTGACGTACTCAGTTTCAACTTCAGTTTTTCTACAGGGTTTGACCGGGTTATATGCCTGTAATGGAGAAGTCCTTGGATTTACTCCGTTCAGAGAAATATGAATTAAAACTTAAACTTAATTGTAATGCAGATCCTGCTTTATTCTGCAACTGCTCAACCATTGTCATAGTTAGTACACATTTGTTCCATCCACTGCACCAAAATGGCAGTCCCTAAAGGGGCTGTGGCTCCAAAACGCTTACATACTCGATTTAATACCTACCTAACTTGGCTGAATAGTACTGTAGTACTTTTATGAAGAGATAGGCCTGAGTTCTGAGTGGCGGTGTAACATGTGTTTACAAGTAAGCAGTGTACAAATAATATAGATGTTCAGATTTCTTTATTGTCATCTGTTTTACATCTGACAGTATGACGTTGTTATAGATTTTGTAAATTGTGTTTGATAGCATGCAGAAAGGTGGATGAAACAACTGTGATGGCGGGGATATTGGATATTATTATTATTATTATAACACGTACATAGTGCACTCAGAACACAAGACAAAAAGAAATATAATTAAACACACTGTACAAGAAGATACTTGAAGAGGGCTCGTTGAAAATGAATGCAGCGGTTCCTGCATTTAAATAAAAAACACTGAAAGACTTGAGATCTGATACTATAGGGGACTTCATTCCTTATTACATTTGAACTATGATCGTTGGTTCCATTCCAAATGGTTGTCTTGTCACATCAAAATGTGCAGGTGAAACGATTACATATGTGAAATGCCAAGTATATGGTTATAATATGTAAAAATCTGATTCAACGACAGACCAATGGTTATATATATGGTCACAATATGCCATAGATAGGCGTTGGTTCTTGCAAAGTCATTGAAGTTTACTGATGAAAATTGCATAGGACAAGACCAGTTCTAAAATCTGAAAGAATATATACAAAGCAGAATCGATCAAGCTCAGTGTTAGTTTTATGATATACTGTACATACTAACTTGTTTGCTGTTTATAAATTACCGTGGATAACACTTCAATTCTTATGGTACAAAAACGTCCAAATTTTATAGAAGGAGGATTTAAAAGTTGTTGCTTGATGTACAAAATATATATCTTTTGATCCTGGAAACAGAATTGTCGTAAGCCTTCCAATGGTTTCCACACAATTTGTAAAATAACTTAGTAAACTAACCTTTGTAGCAGGTTTTAATTTGTCTCTGGTGTTTGTGGTGCACCTGCTGCTCATTGAAGTTATCACCTGTAATGGGTTGAAAATCCTTATTATTGTTGTCATCCATACGGAGGGTTAACAACACTTTTTGATGAACAGGGAAAAACAAAATTCTCAGGTGAACAGCCTTTAAGCTCTTATGTGTCCTTTAGTTGTCACTGGCTAAAATATGCGATCAAGCGGGCTGTACGTTGTTTCTGAATCCAGAATTAAAATATGTGTGATAATTTCTGAAAATTGTGATAAGGGCGGACACGTCTCCATGGCATAGAGGAAGCATGCTTGACTTCCACACTACTGACTCCAGTTTTGATATTGTATCTACATACTTTGGCAGCTTTCGGGGAGAAGAGAGGTCCCCAATGTTCATTTTGTAGGATGGGGAGGCAAAATCATGTCCAGGAGTGGTGCGTACAGTGTCACTTGCACGTATTAGAGCCCCTGTTACATGCAGATTTTAAATCGAAAATATTCTCAGGTATAGAAGCTCGCCCTTCCCTTTGTATCGGTGCCCTAATAAAGAAAGTAGACCAGCAATAACTAAGCATTGCAGAATAGAACTGCCATTCAACAGATTGCTTGTTTATCCCTTTTGGACAAAAATGGGCACGGTTCTAACTTCTTTCACATGTAAATAATACATAGTTATTTAAATGGTGCTGAAATGTGCAGCAATAAGAAAGTACATCACCTTGTCGTTCAGTGCTGCACATCTTGATATTGGGATATACATTTTCAAGGCGTTCAACAAATAAAAACTTCCCATTATAATCGGGTCAAACGCCTTTTTAAAGCCTATCATCTTTATATCAGCTATCATGAGAGCGGTTCCCATCACCGTAGAATATAGTAGATATCCGGAAAATAAGTCGTTAGCTTGTTTTACCAACTGACTCAGATGCTGATGCCGAATTTGACGTTCAGAAATCGATGTGGACTTCTCGTTGATTAAAAAGGTATCAAAACTCAGGCAGAGAAGTTGACAAAGCGTTGAAATGAGCCAGGTCTGCATTGAATAATAAAATACATGTATCCAACGGAGAGAAATGAATATAATTGCAATATAACGACAAAATTCATATGGCACGTAGGCCAGCATTACTAAGTCCATCATTCCAACAGAAATAGTTCCATATGCAAAACAACTACAGGTGATGATAAGTTCCACAGCAATCATGGTAGTTCCTGCTATGATTGTGTTTTTCATTTTTTTCCAAGAAGAATTTGATCTCGGACAATTGTTGAGTACATTTGCAAGGTCAATGAAGAAACGGTTGTATTTTTTCACGTTTAAGGCCGTGTGGCACGTCATATAACAGGTTCCAATGATAGAGTAATACGTCTGGAATGCTTTGCAGAGAAACCACGGGCTAAACCAACCTTCTATGTGAGGCACAATAATGGTTTCAATAACAATGTAAAACAGGGGAACAATTGAAATGATTATCCATCCAGTAATTATTGGGTTCCACGTCTTAAGATTCATTATATCTGTTTGAAATAAATAGCCGTAAAACCGAAATATATAAATGATGTGTCTTAGCCCGCTGGTTTTGAAAATATTGTCTGATGCTGTGCCTGTGTTCAAAGGTACAATGCTCTGCATTTTGTGGCAGTGTCCTTCAACTCTTTCGCGATAAAGAATAATACGGATATTGGCTGACTTGTTTTGGACCTATATGTAAACCCTACTATGTATATTGATTCAAACATAAGTTCGACATTTTGACCCCTGTTCCCACCTGGGATAGTTGAAGTAATAATTCTGCCACCATTATTTTTCTTCGTGAAGTGTGAAATTGTCATTGAATTACTGATCCATGTTGCTTTTCTTTTGGGGTTTTATTATGTAATTTTATTGTAAAAATCAACCGTGGGCTGTAGGTGTCCACTCCCAAAGACTATTGATGGAATGATGGATTATAAGCGGGTATTGATGGATTAATTTGCGAAGTATTGATGTACTCAGTTTTATTCTCCTAAAAATTGTGCTTCAGTAGTTTTACCATTAATTTTGCTACATGGTATTTTCCTTTGATGTGAGTATGATGGAGGCTGTAGGTCCTCGGATTTACTCCCTGGTTCTTCATAAGAAATGCCCTTTGAACTTCCATACAAAGCATTGCTGAAGTTAACTAATTTGTCAACTAAGACGCTGACCGCAAGGCAAAAGTTTTGTGTCAATTTTTAACATTTTATGGCACTCATAATTACAATTTAAATTTTCGTTTGCCTCTGGCAGCGGCTGTATTGCATTGGATACTCCAGATCTCGCCTGATCACTGAAGTTGAACCCCAGTAAATACTAACATTGGGGGCCGCTAACAAAACTGGGTACTGCTACTACCCCAAAAGCGTCTTAACAGCGTAGTGTCTGTACAGAATCTGAATCAGAACTATGCAATGGACGGGGCTCTAATGACCTTGTAGTTAAAGGGCCGCAAACACCTTAAAGAAAAAGGCACATTAATATCGTAATTATTATTCCAAATTTTGGTTCCCGGTAGCCATCGAAGACGTCTATAGCTAATGAGCTGAAATGGTAGTTTAGATTTCGGCTGACAAGTAGAATTTTCCTGGTGGTGAGCAGAATCTCAAGTGCACCTTCTAGTACTTTGAGTGCATAGCCATAGCCCCGTGTAATTACTTGGGACCCCGTCAAGTTACGCTCGTTCAGTGTAATAGTTGCCAGATTTGGATTGATTGGTCTTAGCTTTGATTGTTGAAGGCTGGGTTATGGACGCGGGCCAGAATCTTTTGTGTTGCATTAGTTTGTGTCCTCGCAAAATATTTCACGGGCTGTAATGAAGAGCAAGTGAAAGGAGGATAATGCCAATATGACGTTTAATAATCATTGTGCCATAAATCAGATACATCAAAATGTGCAGGTGAAAGGATTGTGTGTTTTAAAATATCAATAATTCGCATATGTCACGAACACTGTTGGCCCTTGGGACGTCATTTAAGTTTACTGATGAGAACTGCATACGAGAGAACCAACTCTGCAATCTGAAATGATGTGTACAAGGTAGAGTCGATCAAGCTCACTGTTATTTTCAACTTGTATGTATGACCATTACCGTAGATAACATGTCAAATTTTACAGCACAGAAATTTCCAAATTTAATGGAAGGTGGATTTAAAAGCTGTTGCTTGATGTACAAAATATATTTCTTTTGCTCCTGGAACGAGAAAATTGTCATAAGCTTTCCATAAATTACCGCACAATGTGTATAAAATGACAGGCCTTAACCTTAATCCCAGTCGGGGATCTGAATTCCTCTAAGGTGCTTGCTGTGTTGCTGTGGCTCATTGCAGTTTTTACCTGAGTATACAACAAAATTTCTTATTATGGTTGACTACAATAATGTATAAATAGCACTTTTTGTTCACAGGCAAAAGGAAAGTTCTGTCAGATGATCAGTGGCGTAATTTCACGTGTGGCGGCCGGGGGAAGAGGCATTCGAATCCCTCCCCTCCCATGTTGCTTGTCCTGAACAGACATGGTACACGTATGTAGATAATTTCATTTGCCGTAAGGCCGTCGCACATACATTGTTTCGCGGCTGCTAATTTCCAGCAAGGCGGACAAGGTGCCCACAAGTTGGCGCTTTGTTCGACGCCCTGGGACAATTTGACCCCATTGCCCCTACAAGTTACGCCACTGCAGATGATGTCCTGTCGCGTTTGTCTGTTATAATAATGGATGATCTGCAGGGCCGGCCTTACGGCAAGACGGCCGAGGAGACCGCGTTGGGCCCCGTGCTGGTGAATTAACATACACTTGGTACTGGGGCCCCGCTCTCGCCTGCTGCCTTGGGCCCCGCAAACTCTAGGGCCGGCCCTGATGACCGGTAAATGAAATGTAGTGTTATGATATTGGGCGGCCTGAACAGGACGCTGGTTAGGGACCATTAAAAGCTTATCCATACATGAAATATTCAACATCCTAATTCCGAAATTCGGTATTAATTCATGGATGTGTTACGCCTTCAGTGCAGTGTGATTCCATGTTGGTTATTTGATTGCAGATAACTCTGCCAAGGGATTCTTCTCTCAATCGATTCTTAAATACTGATGCATGGCTATTTAAGTTAGTGCCAAAATATGCTCCCAATAAGTAAATACATCACCTTTTCATTCAACGTTGAACACTTTGATATTCTGATATACATTTTCAGGGCGTTGTATACATACGCAAACCCAATAATAGTACGATTAACCGCCATTCGAAATCCTATCAACTTTGTATCTACCATCATAACAAGTGATTCCATCATTGTTGAATACAGTAGGTATCCAGAGAATAACTGATTAGCTTGGATCACCAGGTAATTCAGATGCTGATGTCGAATCTGACGTTGAGTGGTGGATATGGACTTCTCGTTCATTAAATAAGCATCAAAAGTAAGACAGAGAAGTTGGCAAATCATTGGAATGAGCCAGGTCTGCATTGTATAGTAAAATCCAATGATCCATTTGACAGAAACGAATACGATTGCAATATAACGACAAACTTCATAAGGCAAGTAGGGCAGTATTTGTAAGTTCATCATTCCTACTTGAATCGTCGCAAAGGCAAAACTAAACAAATGAATGACAATCTGCAAGGCAATCATGCTACTTCCAGTTATGATTGCGTTTCTAATTTTGTTCAAAGAATTATTTGTTGTAGGGCAATTGTTCAGTGCATTTGCAAGGTTAATAAGAAAGCAGTTGTACTTTTCCATATTTAAGGCCGTATGGCATGTCATATAAAAGGCGCCTATTGTAGAGTAATGCGTCTGGAATGTTTGGCAGAAGTACCATATGGTCAGCCAGCCTTCTATGTAGGGCACAATAATGTTTTCAGTGATACTGTAAAGCACTGCAAGTATTGAAATGATCATCCATCCTGCAACAACTGGGTTCCAGGGTTTAAATTTCGAGATATGTGATTGAAATAAATAGCCATAAAACCGAAATATATAAATGATATGTCTTAGCCCACTGGCTTTGAAAATATCTTCAGATGTTGCAGCCTTTTGAGAAGGAACGATGTTCTGCATTTTGTGGTGGCCGTTCTAAATTCGTTCTCTGTAAAGACCCTGTAATGAAGTTGAGTGACAGGTGTTGGGCCTCTATATAACTAATGCAAGTTACATGCCCGTTTAATATTTTGCAGCTAATTGCCTCCAATATGGCATTGGAGGTTTATTTAGACATAATTTAGGCATTTTTTCCTCTGTTACCACCTGGGAGAAACAAAATATCCAATAATTGTGTCACCATTAGGTTCGTTTCTTAAAGTGTGAAATCGTTACTGCATTATTGGCCCATGTTGTTTTTCTGTTGGGATTTTGTAATGCCCACTCCTGCACAGTCATTAGAGGCTCTATATTTTATAAACGTTCAAGAAAATTTATTAGAAATTGCCAATTTGCACATTATTTATCAAGCTATTGACGTACTTCCTTTCCCCGAGTTTTCTGACTGGTATATATTACTCTATTTCTTAACGATCTGTTCAGTGTATTACATCATATCTTGGCTTATTGGCATCTGCTGATGACCTCTAGTTATCCCACATAATCCATGGTCCAGATGATGCTGCATCCCTTCAGCAAGGTTTAGCAGATATTGAAAATTGGCTGTATTGCAACTCTCTAACAATCAACTACTCCAAAATCTACTTTATATCCTTCTCACGTTTGCAAAATCCATCAAAGTACTCTATTTTAAAAATGGCATTCCTATTTCCAGGACGACTGTTAACAAAGACCTAGGCATCTAATTTGATACTAAACGCACTTCCCATTCTCACGTCACCAATCTCTATTTTGAAGCTAAATCCTATTACCTATTCCCTATCTTATACTGTCATTTACTTAGTGTGGTAATTCAGCCCAAATTGCTCTATTGTTTGAATGTGTTGGCAATATGTAGACCATCTCAATATGATCGGCTGTTGTAAAAATTCAACCCTTTCTAGGTTGTTGTTTGTTTGTTGGAGTTTAAGGTCCCGTCAACTACGAGGTCATTAGAGACCCGTCCACTGTATAGTTCTAATGCATACACTGCACAGACACTACACTAATGCGACGATTATTGGTTATTAGCAGTACCCAGCTTTCCTGAGCGACCACCCATGTCAGTACTAACTGGGTTTGCGTTGTTTAACTTCAGTAATCAGACGAGAACTAGTGTGTCTAATGCAACTCGCCGCTCCCACCCTTTCTAGGGAACAGCTCCCTCCATTCCCCATGGGGTATCCTTTGGGTTCCAGGGTGCGTTAACATTGGAGCTACATATTAGGTTGTCCAATGTACTTCTAGTTCATCGTATCTTTAATAACAATTTGGACTGTAGCCCACTGTTGGGTGAGCTATATTTCAGGGTCCCCTCTCACCCAACACGGACTGAAGAGCTGTTTGCCCTCCAGCATCAATCTCCACAGCCATTGTGTCTGGGTCAGGCTGATTTCAATAAGTTGAAATTGTCCATTGACGATGTCTTGGAGCCTTTTCAGCATTTCAAACCTACACTACCCTATCAAACGTCATGGGATCCCACCAGTTTAATAGAGAAACTCACAAATATACATATTTTAGTATCTTGGTGTTCCACCTTTTGCTGCTATCACAGTGTCTACTCTCCGGGGCATACTGTCCACATAGTTTTGGGATGTTGTGACAGATAATTGATGCCATTCTGCCATGTCTTGGACAGTTCAGTAACAGATGTCGGGCGTTCTTGACAAGTGTGCAATCGACGTTCCAAACCCGTCTCACAGATGTTCGATGGGGTTCAGATCGGGACTCTGTGCAGGCCAGTCAAGTTCTCGAACCCCCATTGCATCAAACCATCGACCTACAGCCCGAGCTTTATGGCAAGGTGCATTATCTTGCCGAAACAGAAAAGGGTCATTGCCAAAGTGCTGTGAGATGGAAGTGCTGCATTGTCCAGAATGTCCAAGTAACGCTCTGTCTTTAGATGTCCATTGTTTGTTTGTTGGTGTTTAAGGTCCTGTCAACTAAAAGTTCATTAGAGACCCATCCATTGCATAGTTCTAATGCATAGACACTACACTAATGCGACGATTATTGGGTATTAGCAGTACTCAGCTTTCCCGAGCGACCACCCATGTCAGTACTAACTGGGCTTGCGTTGCTTAACTTCAGTGATCAGACAAGAACTGGTGTGTCCAACGCAACTCGCCGCTTCCCTTAGATGTCCATTCAGAGAATCGATTTCCCCAACCCATACCATGAGAAGCACCCCCACACCATCACTGACCCTCCACCGAATTTGACCATGGGCACAACACAGCTTGGCAGGTAACGTTTGCCATACCCAAACCCGTCCATCCGATTTCCAGATGGTGTTGCAGGACTCCTCGCTCCATTCAACCATTCGCAGTTGATCCTGAGTCCAATGTCGTCGCTCTTTGCACCATTGCAATCTCCTCGCTGCGTTGCTGGTGTTGATATGAGGCTTGTGGGCTGCCGCTCTGACATAAAAACCCATTGCATGCAGTTCTCTGCAAACAGTAAGGGTGCTCACAGATGTTCCTGTCTACTCTATGAATGATCTTGTCAGTTCATCAAGCAGTGTGTGACGGTTTGGAGTTAACATTTTATGAAGAACTCTTTGGTCTCTAGCCGACATGATCTTGAGTCTTCCAGTCCTAGGTGGAACACTTGTGGTGTTTTTCTCTTTCCACGCCCAGATAACGTTGTGAACGGTCGATTTTGGGATGTTGAGGAGAGTTGACGTCTCCCTAACAATTTTGCCTATGTGATGGCACCTGACAATTGCACCTCTTTGGAAGTCTGAAAGCTCTTTTCTTTGAGACATTCTTTCAGCATTCACAGAAGTATAATCTCATAATAGTGTACTCTGTTATATACTGTTGGGAGGAATGTCACATTTTCATGCAGATAAGGGTTGTCCCATGACTTTTGATAGGGTAGTGTATATCACTCTGTAGTTACTCAACGCTAAATTAAGGTTTTTTAAAGTTCCCTTTAGCAACAGCAGTGTCAGAGTTGTCCCCATGCCCCACTACTTTCTACAGCGGGCCCTAGGGTCAGCACCTTTATGAGATCTCCTCTTGTTTCTTTTATAACCATGTTTTTCTGAAGTAATTCCAAGAATTTCGGCAGTATAGTAGTAGGAATATGTTTTGAAATCGAAATATTTTATCAAACCGGTCCCCTAAAACTGCTGGAACTCGGGCCATAGCGCTAGTTAGCCTACCCCATGCAGGGGCTATGTTTATCCCATTAAGTGTATCACACCAGGAATTCCGTATCCTTTCTTCCCGCCATTTTTTAAAGCTTGAGGAGCCGTTCCAGGGGTGATATGCCACAGCTTCTTTCTGATAATGATTTTCTCCTACTTAGCTGCGAAAATCACTGGCCGTGGACAGCAGCGAGGCTTCCTAGTACTGACACGGGTGGTCGCTTGGGAAAACATGGTACTGCTAATACCCAAAAATCGTCGCATTAGTGTAGTGTCTGTGCAGTCCCTGCCTAAGAACTATGCTGTAGACGGGGCTCTAATGACCTTGTATTTGAAGGGCCCTAAAACATCAACGAACAAAGCCACCCATGTCAGTATTAACTGGGGTTGCGTTGCTTAACTGGTGTGTCCAATGCAATAAGCCAGAACCCGGCCTCGCCTTTACTAAGGCCCCACGCGCGGGCCTCTTTATTACAGAATGTAAAATGTATTTTCTTGCAAAAGGCCCCGCAAAATATTTATTTTAGAACGCGTTTCTGCAAAAGCTCACGCCAGCTCTGCCAAGGGGCTTTGTTTTGCGCACTGTTTTTCGTCCCAGGCAGTTTTCATTGATTTCTTAGACTTCTAGTGGTTTTTACGTAAATTTGCTTGAAAATTTTTTTTCCCATGGCACAAAAGGATATTCTTTGTCTCTGACATACGACATCCAATAGCTGTTCGTTATAAAGAGAGTCATTTAGCACTGTGGGATAATGAAGGAGCCAGCCAAACCGTTCTTTATGAGGTGCATACTTTTAGATTGAATGGAGCAATTGTGATTGTAGTAGTAATAGGCGTTACTCTTTCATAGGAAATCAAATCATCGGTTCGATTCCAACTGGTTGTTTTGTCGTGGTTCAGATCCGTAAATGTGTGCAGGTGAAAGGGTTGCATAAATTCAGAATACCGTAATTAAATTTATGGTGATGGCTGCATAAAAGAGGGCCAAATCTAAAATCTCAAATAATGCGACCACTGTGTGGTTTTGGCGGTAGTATGAATGAAGAAATGATGGGTGGGTTGATTAGAAACCGACTTAGGGAAATAAACACTGGTGAGCTTCGTATATAGGCCCATATTTCTTTAATTTACAGAATGCACAGCAATGGGAGATGACCCCAGCATTTCTCGCAACCCCAGCTAGAACTGACATGGGTCGTCGCATTAGTGGTGTCTGTGCAGTCTCTGCATAAGAACTACACTGTGGACGGGGCTCTAAATGACCTTGTAGTTGAAGGGCCCTAAAACACCAACAAACAAATGGACACGCTTTGTACCGTGGCAATGGACGTGCTGTGGAACAAATGGACCCTGGACAACCAGACGCCTGGCTGGGGTGCCCCACAGTACGAGCGTGTTCCGATAGACGGGAGTTGAGGGCTAAAATCCGCAAACCTGACCCTGCCACAGTTGGGATAGGATATGATGATGAATAATAATATAATTATTTAATGAAGTGGTAAGATATGCAACAATAAGTAGGAACATTTATCTACCTTTTTGTTTAGTATTGCACACCTTGATATTCGGTAATACATTTTCAAGGCATTTAGCAAATAACAAAATCCAAAAACAATAGGGCTAATCGCCTTGTGAATGCTTATCACCGTTACATCTGTTATCATGAGAGCAGCTCCCATTATTGCAGCATGCAGCAGGTATCCAGAGAATAACTGGTTAGCTTGGTTCACCCGGTGACACAGATGCTGATGTTGAATTTGACGTTCAGTGATCGGTATGGACTTATCGTTTATTAAATAAGCATCAAAAGCGAAGCAGAGAAGTTGACAAAACATTGGAATGAGCCAAGTCTGCATCGTATAGTAAAATGCATTTAACCATTGGATGAAAAGGAATGAAATTGCAATATACCGACAAATATCATTTGGTGCATACTTCAGCATTTTTAAGTTCAGCATTCCGGCATAAATGGTCCCCAAGACAAAACTAAGGCAAAGATTGGTAAACTCCAAGGCAATCATAGTAAGTCCTGTTATGATTGTGTTTTTAATTTTTTTCAAGAAACCATTTCTTCTCGGGCAATTGTTGAGTGAATTTGCAAGGTTAATAAAGAATCGGTTGTATTTCTCCATATTCAAGACCGTATGCCACGTCATATAACAGGTGCATATAGCAGAGTAATAAGTCTGGAATACATGGCAGAAGATCCACATGCTAAATCTGCCTTCTATGTAAGGCACAACAATGGTTTCAGTAACAATGTAAAACAGTGCAAGAATTGAAATGATTATCCATCCTATAATTACTGGATTCCATGGCTTAAGTTTCGTTATATCTGTTTCAAAAAAGTAACCGTAAAAGCGATATACATAAATGACATGTCTTAGGCCACTGGATTTGAATATGTCTTCTGATGTTGTGCCCGGTTTATGAGGAACAATGTTCTGCATTTTGTGGCTGCAGTCTTCAACACTTCCACAGTAAAGAGTGATACTGAAATTGGGTGTCATTTGTTGGACCTCTCTCTCTATATATATATAGAGTAAAACCAGAAATCAATTAAGTTACATGCCCATTGTTTAACATTCTTCTCGTAATTGACGTCAATAAGGCATTACTCTCTTTAAGTGGTCCGCATGTTGATTTCCGCCTTCATTTAGGTAGTTTAACCCCTTTTACCAAGTGGTGTGGTCGCAGTAGTAATTCTGCCACCAGTATGTTTGTTTCATAAAATGCAAAATTGTTATTGAATTTCTGATCCAGTTTTAGTTTATCTACTGGGATTTTATCATAGCTATAATTTGCTTGTAAAAGACCTTGACCCGCCTCAGTGGTGCAGAAGGTAGCGTGCATGTTTACTGCGTCAGTGGTCCGAGGCTCGATACTGGATCGAGGTGGGTTGGATTCTTGTCGGGCGAGGAATATACCCCGAGTACGCCTTCCGTCGTATGAGAAGTAAAACCATGTTCCCCATGGTCATGGTGCATGCGGCCTGCAAAGTGTTTTGCTGTTGTCAATATGGCACTTCTTATAAAATGAATTTGAGGCTGCTGTCATAGATGATAATGAAATAAAATTGAATGCGACTTGTATAGTAGTTTAGGGTCAAGGTATACTCCTAGATCCTTTATAATAAAAACAGGTGTATTTGAAAAGAATCTATAATAATATTTATTAGGATTTTTTATGTAAATGTAATCAAATTAGGTTTCTGATAGTTAATTCGAAGTCAATTACTATATACGGTAGCTTGTATAGTAAATGATGATTATTGATTTTGCTGTTTGCTGGTTGATTTCATTACTACTTAGTGTGTTGGTTGAGAGGGTTGTGACACGTAATCGCCTTGGAATTATTTTAAATTGTCAAGGTAACTAGAAGGATTATATTGGTAAGTTGATTGGGAGGGCTGATTAATTTCTCCATTTGATTAGTAGAGTCCTTGGGGACAGCACAAAGGAAGTAAAGGAAACAGCTTATATTTCAATGGTGCGACCAATTTTGGAGTATTGTAGTCCAATTTGGTTTCCCTTTAGGCAGGCCGTATCTTGGGAAATTGAATGGAATCAAAGGAGGACAGCAAGAATTGTACTCCACAAGTTTTCTCCCAGGGGAAAGTGTGTCTGATATGATTAGGGAATGATTGGACCACCCATAGGGTTGGGAAATCCATATAAAGTGAGTCACTGGCACCCTTTGGTCTCTGTTTCACTACAGATATTGGACAACAAGAGAATGTCTTAGTTACTTACACTGTATAGACTATGCAAAAACAGTGGGCATATTCAGTTTTGTTCATTAACTGACATTTCTGCTATTAATTGATGAAACTGTGATGGCAGTAGCGATCTATAAAATATTAAACCTTAAGCATAACCATAGTAGCAAGTTTTTAATTCATCTGTGATCTTGCATTGTAATTGCATCTTTGGTCGGCAGCCGGCTGTGGAAGAACACCTTCCAATATGTTTCTGGGCCCTAATGACAATTGTAGTCGATGGGCCCTAAATCATAAACAAACATCCAATATGTTTCCCTTGTGCCCATTCAGAGGGGCAAAATGGGTACCTGACCTTGCCATAGGTGGGAAAAGTGTTAAAGTTATTTGTTCTTGCACTGTAGCTGTGGGGCATTGCAGTCAACACCTACTATGCAAAGAAGCTTGATTTTTTTTATATACCAGAGGACTGCAGAATATCAGGCCAAAAATGGATTGGGAACAGGATATACAGGGTGTTTTTTAACTAACCAATGTCGTTTTTAAAAAAATCTATGAGATATGGGATTAAATGGTGAGGAAAAAGTTATACCGTAAAATCTCATGTAGTGCCCACGGATTATACACAAAACATGGGGTCATTTAGTGCAGACTAAATGGGTGTGGACTATAAATGAAACCCAGGGTTCTCAATTAAACCTGTTCTTCATTTTGTGAACATTTTATTAGAGATAACAACACGATTTTACACAGTACGTTCTTATTTATATGATAATGTAATATAAAATCTTTCACATTTCAATTTCATCGTCAGGGCAATCTGACATTTCATGTTCAAATTCATTTGATCCCATTGCCCCTACATGCGCCACTAGGAATTTGAAAGTGCAGACTATATTTGAAACATACCCACTGCTATTGCAGACTATAGATGGGTGCAGACTTTATGTGAGATTTTATGGTAGTTGATGGAGAGGGACATTCACTTCCTAAAACAGTTCAGAAATTTTGGCGATAGTTTTTTCAGGACAAGTCAAAGTTACATTTTTTCAATAGATTGGGGCAGTTTTAACTATCACATCACAGAGCTCAAAAAATGTGAAATTTTGATATATCATATTCCTATACCAAAAATTAAAACTACACCTTCAAAACTGCATTAATGAGTGTGCACCAATGGCCCAGGGCTGCAGGATGAAGTCTCAGGTTGGAGCTCAGCATATTGTCGCTCTTAGACGCTCTGACTAGCTAGCATTGAGCTAATGTGGATTGTGACACCTTGGCTCGTGCTCAAAGTTAGCTAGTTGGAGCAGTTAAGAGCGACAATTTGCTGAGCTCCAACCTGAGACAACATCCTGCAGCCCTGGGCCATTGGTGTACACTCATTAACGCAGTTTTGAAGGTGTATTTTTAATTTTAGGTATACAAACATGATATATCAAAATTTCACATATTTTTAGAGCTATGCAATGCAATAGTCAAATCTACCCCTATCTATTGAAAAAAATGTAACTTTGCATTGCCCTGAAAAAACTACTGCAAAAATTTCTGAACTCTTATAGGCAATGAATATCCCCCTCCATCAACTACAACTTTTTCCTAACCATTTTATCCCATATCTCATATCTTTATCGAGTATGTTTTTTTTAAAAAGGCATTGGTTACTTTAAAAGAAACACCCTGTATATTACACCTGAAAGAAGTTCTAGTAGTTCCTAGGATTGTGGAATTGTAGGAATGAATAGGACGGATTGCAGTGTGACAACCGCAAATGCGTTTTACAAATAAATTGTTGCGAATAACAAGTGTTTGGTGCATGATGCAACGGGTAGATGAGGCAAAGTTCCTAAGTATAGGAGATCGCATCCTGGCGTCGCGTTGATGGGGTGCCAGAAACGAACAGTAGGCTGACGATAATAAGCATTAGGGTCCCAACTCTGGTTGGCAACTTGTTTTGAGTTTCTGAAATAATTTACCTCCCTGGAACTTCATGATCTCATTAACAAATCCTCAAAGCACTGTTCATCGTTTTACCCCTTTTGAAACCACGCACCGTTTTACCCACTCCCAGTTTCTTTAACATAAAAATACACTGTCCCTAGAAGGGTGCAGTTTTCATAATAAGAGTACAACACAAACGCAATAAAGTTCCATTATGTTTGTTAACGGATGTTTTATTTGTGTCAATTCAACCAGTTAAAATTTACAGTAATAGGAAAAATATCCGAATTTAGGCTGCTTCTTTAATGGTAATTCAGTAATTGAGTTCGTAGTGTGGCTCCATGTGCAGCTGAGAGTGTATAATATGCCAAAAATACGTTTTGGTGGGTTTGGCACGTCAGTCAAGTTTACTAACGAAAATTGCATACGACAAAACCAGCTCAAATATCTGAAATTAGAGGGGAAAGCAAGGGCACTCCAGCGGAATTCCATAATTGTGCTACATATTTAGCTACTTTTTGTATATACATTACCATAGAAACCATTTCGAATTTTACAGCGCAGAAATTTCCAAATTTAACACAGGGTGGATTTAAATTTTGTTGCAAAATGTACAAAATATATGTTTTATGCTCCTGAAATTAAATAATTACCATTTATTTCACGCCTACAGTCACCCGACTTATAAAATATCAGACATTACAAACTTAACCTTAGTTGCTATTTTTAATTCATCAACGGTTCTTGGGGTGTAGTTGCGGCACATTGAAATCATCACCTGTAATTCAAAGATACTCGATATTAAATTCCTGTATACCAGGCAGCAGGTAAATTGGTATATTGAAGGGGGTGGAGAGAACGCTGCTTCTACTTGGAGGCAATATGATGCCGAACCGAAATCTGTGTCAAAAAGGGGATCACGTCAATTTGGCGCATGACAATTTGGCGCACCTACAAATTTGACGTACGACAATTTGGCGTACTTACCGATCTCTTGGGTGCACACATTTGTTCAAAATTGCAACTGTCATAACCAGCGGCGGATCCAGGATTTTCGTCGGGGGGGTTGAGCTAATACAGGGGGGTTTGAGCTAAACCTCACATATTATGCAAATATAAGTTGCAACCCCAAAAACCCCATCCTAGATCCGCGCGTGATCATAACAGTCATTGCAACGGTCCCGTATAACACAGTTGGGTTTGTTTGTGTTTTAGGGCCCATCGACTTCAACGGTTATTAGGGCACTATAAGACAGTTATAGTAGACATTCATTGTTCTATTACCTTGCAATGACTGTTGTTATGACTTGAAATATGTTGTCATGACCGTTGCAATTTTGAATGAATTTGGGCACCCAAGAGATCGGTATGTACGCCAAATTGTCATTCGCCAAATTGAGGTAGACCCGCCAAAAAGGTGAATAGGTATATGGCTGACCCGCCTCGATGGCACAGTGGGTAGCGTGCTCGATTTACTGCGTCAGTGTTTCTAGGTTTGATACTAGATAGCGGTGGGTTGGCATCTTTCGGACGAGAGAAAAGCTCTGAGTGCAGTGGCGTCACTGGGGTTGGTGTCACCCGGTGCGGTGACACCCCCCTCCCATGGTGTCACCCCCTCTCCCGAAAAAAGGCGCTTCTTCTGCTTTGGTGTCACCCCGTTTTCTCATGGTGCGAGTGGTGTCACTCGGTGCGGCCCGCACTCCCCGCATCCCCCTAGTGACGCCACTGCCTGAGTGTGCCCTATTTTGGATAAGAAGAAAAAGCCGAGGTCCTGAGTAGTGTACGATGTCATTTTCACTTTAAGGAACCCTTTCTACTATGCAACGGGTAGATGACGGGAAACTCCCATGTGTAGGAGCTCGCTCCCTGGTGTCGGTGGAGTGCCCCAACGAATAAATGCGAAAAACATTGCCCAAAATATATCACCCTTGTATCCATTCAGATGGACAAGATGGGGTCCCTAACACAGCAATTGGCGGGAAAGGGCTAGGAGTTGCTTTTAAATAGGTGTATGGCTAGTTAAAACGGGTGGAAGAGACATCTAAAGTGCAGTGGGATTTCCTGTTTACCATTTGATGGGGGGGGGGGTCTATTCTGTTGGTAGTCCACCTGTAAATCATCATCATCAAACCCTTATCCCGCTTGCGGCTGGCTCAGGTCAGTGGGTTGTGGCTCTCCACTCCCGCCTATCTCCCACCAGGTCGCCGACTACCCCACACACTTCCATATCTTTACGGGCAACCTACTCCCACGTCTTCTTCGGTCTCTCCTACCCCGGGTGCTTCCGACCACCTGTATTCCTGAAATGGACCTAACGAGCCCCTCTTCTCATTACGTGTCCATACCACCTAAACGTATTCTCCCTCATTTTTTTCGGCGATGTCCACCACCCCCTCTTTAAATGTCTGTGATAATAAACAAATAGTCACCTTTTCATTCAATGCTGAACACCTTGATATTCGGACATACACTTTGAGCCCGTTCAGGCAATACATTGCAGCAACAAACGTTATGTTAATTGATTCATGAAAGAGATTGGTCTTGATATCTACCATCATGAGACTTGTTTCCGTTATCGTGGAATAGAGTAGGTATCCAGAGAATAACCGGTTAGCTTGGTTCACCAGGTGATTCAGGTGCTGATGTCGAATTTCGCGTTGCGTGATCGATATAGATGTGTCATTTATTAAATAAGCATCATAAGTGAGATTGAGAAGTTCAAAAATGAGTGGAATGAGCCATGCTTCCATGGTGTAGTAAAATAGGTTTACTGCCCGGATGTGAATATATACTATCGAAATATAATGACAAATTTCATATGGAATATACTTCATCATGTCTAGGTTAATCATACCGAGTCCGTAAATTCCGACGACAAATAAAAACGAATGAATTGTGAACTCCGAAGCAATAATGCAACTGCCCTTTATGATTGCCTTTCTAATTTTGTTGAAAGATTTTGTTGTGGGACAGTTGTTGATTGCATTTGCTAGGCCAACGAAGAAACGGTTGTAGTTCTTCATATTTATTGCCGTATGGCAGGTCATGTATATGGTACCGATGGTAAAGGAATGTGTGCTAAATGTTTGGCAGAAGAACGATAGGGTAAACTTGCCTTCTATGTAAGGCACAAGCAATTTTTCAATTAGATTGACCACCACTCCCAGAAATGAAAATATTGTCCATCCTATAATTAGGTGATTCCGTGGTTTAAATGTCTCTGTTTCCGATTTGAATTCATGTCCGTAGATCCGAAGAATATTAACAATGTGAATCAGACCACTGACTTTGAACAATTTATTGGTTGCATTGTCTACCTTGGAAGTTCCAACCTGCTGCATTTTGTTGTGGATGTTTCAACCGTTTACCTTAAATAATAATGCGGAATTTCGTACCGTTCTCTGGTCCTATATATATACCCAAGTCACTTGTCAGTAGCACCTGTACTTGTCTTTAATACGGTTTTCGGCACCTTCTTTTCCCTTGAGGATCATTACCCCATTTTGCTTTTCCAACGTATCCCACACATCATTTACCTTAAAGTAAGCATTTTATCTAACCCTTAATTTCCACCAGGGACTGACGAGTCGATATTGCTTTTGCAATTACTTTTGGGTCGTAACAGACATTAATGACCCAAGTAGTTTGACTGCTATCATTTTATCATTAAACATAATTTTAAAGGAAAACTGGGCCTGTGTGCAGCAGTTGTTCACACCCTCCGCATTTCTTGAAGGCTGTATTTTTCAAAACGTCAGGAGAAAAGTTATTACCAAGTAGTTGTTCCAACGGGTTTTTTCCTGCAGAATATTGACTTGCTTTGTTAGGTTCCTACAACTTTTTCTAAGGCCTCTTTCAAATGCAACCTTACAACCTTTCATTGTAAGTGCCTTTGACGTGGAGTGGATGCTGTTCTGTCACTCCCCGATGTGTGGGGAGTGACATACCGTCAAAATACAACTAACCCTTTCAAAATAGGTTCAGTTTCAGGTTGATGGGGGGGGGCATTGTCCCGCAGTGACTCGCGGAAAAAAATGGTCACCCTTCTATTTCCACTTGGGATTGATGAAGTAATAATTCTGTCACCGTCATATACGTTTCTTAAAGTGGGAAATTATTATTATATTAATGGTTCTTATTTTTTTTTCTCTTGGGATTTTATAATTTTGGAGTTTTGTCCTGTAGTTGTTCCCTCCCTTCACAACCATCGAAGGCTATATTTTATAAAAGTATGAGGAAATTTGATGTAAATTGCTAGTTTAAACGTTATTTTGCAAAATGTTGACGTATTTCCTTTCTTAAAGACCTTGCTAAGACATTACTGTTGTGCTTTTGCTACTTGGTTTTAACGGTTTACCAGCCTTAGGAGGAGGCTGTATGTTCTCGGAATTACTCCCTGTTCAAATGAATAGAAATGGCAAGCCAGACACCTTTTTTTAACTCCTCTTTGAAGTTAGCATCAAAGCTGTCAGAGTGGTTTTCAGTGATGTCAGCGTGTATCACTCGAGGATTTTCCTGAGATTTTATTTTGCCATTTTTGAAGCTTAAGGATCGTCATTGAAGTTGGCATGCGCCTGACTCCTGTTGCATTTTGCAGTAGTTATTGCGCAATAGGTCAGACACCATGCAGTATTATAACCGACAAAGCATTAATTTACCTACCAAAATTTATACTTATTTTGGTTGTATGATGCAGTGTTGGAACAGTGAGGTAGGCCGGCATCCCCCACAGACAACCAGGCGATATTCCTGTTGGTTTCAAACGCCTGACTGGGGTGTCCCCTGCCAGAGCCTGTTCAATGGACTCGCGGACCCGACCTTATCACAGGCGCGGTAAGGGTATGATGATGATGAAGGATCTTCATTGAAATATGCAAACCATATGCATCTATCTGGTACATTTTTTAAATTAAGTTTCTTTATCAGGGCAAGACATTGTGATCACCCTGTATATTACACCTGAAAAAATACGCTGGTATTTCCAAGGAATTTGGTAATTGTAGAATGGGTAGGACAGATTGTAGTGTAATCTACCAATTGTTTGTTTGTTTGTTGGAGTTTAAGGTCCCGTCAACTACAAGGTCATTAGAGACCCGTCCACAGCATAGTTCTAATGCATAGACTGCACAGACACTACACTAATGCGACGATTATTGGGTATTAGCAGTACCCAGCTTTCCCGAGCGACCACCCATGTCAGTATTAACTGGGCTTGCGTTGCTTAACTTCAGTGATCAGACGAGAACTGGTGTGTCCAACGCAACTCGCCGCTCCCACGTAATCTACCAAGACCACTACTCGAAAGCTTTGATATAAGATGTGTAATTATTATGGCCAGTGCTAAGCAATATTCCATAATAAACCTTAGTATCATCTCATTTAATGCTAAGCACTTTGACTTCCGGAAATGCATTTTGCGAATAACAACGGGATTGGTTTCCAACGATAACCCCAACAAGCCTTATATCTACTATCATGGATGCAGTTTCGTTTGTTGAGGAATAACGGTGGGTTGGCTTGTTTCGAGCAAGAGAAATGTCCAGAGTGTACCTTCCGTCGGATGAGGAGTAACGCCGTGGCCCTGTTTCGTGCACTATGCAACGGGTGGATGAGGCAGAGTCCTCAGGTGTAGGAGCTCGCACCCTAACGTCGCGTGGATGGGGTCCAGGAAACGAACAGTAAGCTGACTATAATAAGCATAAGGGTCACAGCTTTGGTCGGCAACTGTTTTTAGTTTCCGGAGTAATTTATCCTCCTGGAACTTGGAGGAATGTGCAGGCAATGAAGATGTTCAATTTTCTTTCTTAACGGATATTTTATTTGTGTCAATTCAACAAGTTGAAATTTACAGTATTAGGAAAAATATCCGAATTTAGGCAGTTCTTTTCATCGACGAAACGAACGGTTGATAACATTAGTACTGCAGTAGTTGAGTTGGTAGTTTGGCTCCATGTGCAGGTGAGAGGATATAATATGCTAAAAATGCGCTTTGGTGCATTTGCCACCTCATTCAAGTTTACTGACGAAAATTGCATACGACAAAACCAGCTCAAATATCTGAAATTTAATGAGAAAAGCAAGGATATTCCACCTGAATAACATTATTGGGCTGCATACTTAACTACTTATTGTATATACGTTACCATAGATACCATTTCGAATTTAACAGCACAGAAATTTCCAAATTTAACACAGGGTGGATTTAATTTTTGCTGCATAACGTACAAGATATATGTTTTATGCTCCTGAAATTAAATAGTTACCATTTATTTCAAGCTTACAGTCACACGACTTATAAAATATCAGACATTACAAACTTAACCTTAGTGGCTATTTTTAATTCTTCTACGGTTCTTGGGATGTAGGTGCGGCACATTGAAATCAACACCTGTAATTCAAAGATGCTAGGTATTACATTCCCGTACACCAGGCAGCGGGTCAAAGTGGAAGATGTCACGTGTGGCTGCACAGATTTATCTATTGTATTAGATGCCATGTGTACAACAGTATTTATAGGCTGTGGCTCTGGATAATATTGAAGGGGCCGATAGGACGCTGCTTGGAGGTAATATGATGCCGAACTCTCTCAGAATTGAATAGATATGGTTGACCCGCCTTGGTAGCGCACATGGAGATCGAGGTGAGTTGGCTTCTTTCGGGCGAGACAAGACCCGAGTGTGCCTTCTTTCCGATGAGAAGTTAAACCGAGGTCCAGTGTACGATGTCATTGGCACTTAAAAGAACCCTTTATACTATGCAATGGGGAGATAAGGGAGAATTCCCATGGGTAGGAACTCACCAAGTGGCGTCACGTCGGTAGAGTGCCCCAAAGAACAGTAGCCCTATGGTATAAAGGAGCAGATGGCTGCGAGAAAGCGCTGTCCAATATATCACCCTTGTATCCGTTCAGAGGGGCAAGATGGGTCCTCAAACCTGCAATAGGCGGTAAAAGGGTTAGGAGTTGCTTGCTTTTGAATAGGTATATCATCACCATAACCTTATCTCTGGTCGGGTCTGCGGGTGCTAGCCCTCCACTACCGTCTCTCTCCCACCAGGTCCCCGTCCACTGTATTCTTATGGGTAACCTACTCCCACGTCTGTTTCGGTCTCGCTCTACCTCGGGTGCTTCCGACCACCTGCATTCCTGACATTGCCCTAACGAGCTCCTCCTCCCCATCTTATTCTCCCTCATGTTTTTGTCGATGTCCCGTTCGTTAGTTGGTTGTTTTAGGGCCCTTCGACTACAAGGTCATTAGAGCCCCGTCCACAGCATAGCTCTTATGAAGAGACTGCACAGTATTAGCAGTGCCCAGTACACGGAGTAATAGCAGTACCCAGTTTTCCTAAGCGGCCCACCCATGTCAGTACTAGCTGGGGGAGCGGCGAGTTGCGTTGGACACACCAGTTCTCGTCTGATCACTGAAGTTAAGCAACGCAAGCCCAGTTAGTACTGACATGGGTGGTCGCTCGGGAAAGCTGGGTACTGCTAATACCCAATAATCGTCGCATTAGGGTAGTGTCTGTGCAGTATATGCATTAGAACTATACAGTGGACGGGTCTCTAATGACCTCGTAGTTGACGGGACTTTAAACTCCAACAAACAAACAAGTACTAGCTGGGGTTGCGCTGTTTAACTTCTGTGATCAGACGATAACTGGTGTGTCCCCCACCCCAGGCTACCTCTAATATACTCATTTCATGTACAGCAGCATTCGCATCTCGGCTACATGGATTCTATTGACATGGCTCTTCCTCACTACCCAGCAGTGGTCCATATAGCATAGCTGGTCTAACCACTGAATGAAGAGGTACATGGCGAGTTAAAATAATTGATATCAAAGGGTGGAAGAGACAGAACTAAAGCTCAAGTGTTTTTACCCGTTTACCATTTGATGGGATACCTCTTCTGGTGGTATTCGTCCCCGTAAATGTGAGTGATAATAAACAAATAGTCACCTTTTCATTCAATGCTGAACCCCTTGATATTCGGATATACCCTCTCAACCCGTTCAGGAAATACATTGTAAAAACAAACATTATGTTAATATCTTCTTGAAAGAAATCGGACTTGATGTCTACCATCATGAGACATGTTTCCATTATCGTGGCATAGAGTAGGTATCCAGAGAATAACCGGTTAGCTTGGTTCACCAGTTGACTCAGATGCTGATGTCGAATTTTGTGTTGAGTGATGGATAGCGATGTCTGATTGATTAAATAAGCATCGAAAGTGAGATTGAGAAGTTGTAAAATGAGTGGAATGAGCCATGCTTGCATGTTGTAGTAAAATATGTTTACTGCCCGGATGTGAATAAATACTTTCGAAATATAATGACAAATTTCATACGGAATATACTTCATCATGTCAAGGTTAATCATGCCGATTGCGATGATCGCGACGAAGAATAAAAATGAATAAATTGTGAATGCCAAAGCAATAATGCAACTGCCCAATATGATCGTCTTTCTAATTTTGTTGAAAGACTTTGCTGTGGGACAGTTGTTGATTGCAGTTGCTAGGTCAACGAAGAAACGGTTGTAGTTCTTCATATTTGAGGCCGTATGGCAGGTCATGAATATGACACCGAAGGCAGAGTAATGCATGCTAAATGTTTGGCAGAAGGCCGTTAGGGTAAACTTGCCTTCTATGTAAGGCACAAGCAATTTTTCAATTAGATTGACCACCACTCCCAGAAATGAAATTATTATCCATCCTATAATTAGGTGATTCCGTGGTTTAAATGTCTCTGTTTCCGATTTGAATTCATGTCCGTAGATCCGAAGAATGTTAACAATATGAATCAGACCACTGACTTTGAACAATTTATTGGTTGCATTGTCTACCTTGGAAGTTCCAACCTGCTGCATTTTGTTGTGGATGCTTCAACCCTTTATCTTTAAGAATAATGCGGAATTTCGTAGCGTGCTCTGGTCCTATATATACCGTAAAATCTCACGTGTATTGTCCGTAATAGCGATTGGTATGTTTCATATATATAGTCCGCACTTTAAAATTCCTACTGAAGCCTGTGGCGTAGCTTGTAGGGGCAATGGGTTCAAATGATTCCGCCCTCGCATGAAGTCCACACTAAATGAACTTATGTTTCACGTATAGTCCGCGAGCTCTTCTCTTGCCTTCTCTCTTGATGATCATTACCCCATTTTGCATTTCCAAACCAAGCATTTTATTTTACCCTTCATTTCCATCAGGCGCTGATGGACGAGTCGATATTGCTTTTGAAATTATTTTTTTTTTGGATCTTAATTTGAAATTGCTGTTCCCATGAGCCAAGTATATTGACTGTTGCCGTTTTATCATTAAACGTAATTTTGAAGGAAAACTACAGTAGGTTTGTACGCAGCAGGTGTCCCCCGCACCCAGGGCCGGTCCTATGGGTTCGGCCGCCCGCGTGCAGTTATGTCGAGGCCGCCCCGCTCCCCCTCATAATATTTTTTACTTAATTTTCTTAATGTCTGCAATTTAACATGGATTGGCCGCCCGCGTTCTTTGCACACTTTGAACCTATGGACGGACCGGCCCTGGCGATAGGAGGGTCCCAATCAAGTTGAAAGGGAAGTTCTACAGGGCAGTGGTTAGGCCAGCTATGCTATATGGATCTGAATGTTGGGCAGTGAGGAAGAGCCACGTCAATAGAATGCTGCGGTACATAAGTGGGGTGTCGAGAGCTGATAAAATCAGAAATGAGTATATCAGAGGTAGCCTGGGGGTGGTGGACATCGCCGAAAAAATGAGAGGGGATAGGCAGAGGGGGTATGGACACGTTATGAGAAGAGGGGAGGAGGAACTGGTTAGGGCCATACCAGGTATGCAGGTGGTCGGCAGCACCCGGGGCAGTGGGGAGACCGAAGGAGACGTGGGAGCAGGTTGTCCGTAAGGATATGGCAGTTTGTGGGGTGGATGTGGGACCTGGGGGGAGATAGAAGGGAGTGGAGGGCCAGAACCCGCAGACCCGACCGTGCTACAGGCGGGAGGAGGGTATGATGATGATGATGGAGCGCCACCACCAAGCAGAACTGATGAAGTGAGGTTTGTTTTGTTTAGAAAGTAATGGTATTTCTGCATCATTTTATGTTTTATTTCATTATAAGAACATGAGGTTATACTATTTTAACATATAATTAATTTAAATGCAACGCCATTATAATTTTATATTTTTTTTTTTACTTTTTGCCACGCCACACTTCTACCGTAGCCATGGCACAGTTGTGTGCCGTGGCACCATAGGTTGGGAAGCACTGCGGTAGATCGTTACATAAAAAGTGACCAGTGTGTATCCTGTTGAGAATTTTATAATTTGGTTTTGTGATCTGTTGAGCTCGATGATGCCAGATGGTGTTCAATACAGAGCAACAAACTTCCAAAAACACAATGAATAATGTGGGTTATATTCAGGAGTTAATAAATTCAAACAAAGAACATTATACATGAACAGACCACTCAATTTTGTTAATTTGTGGTTTTAGTAGTAATGAAACAAGCGACCTGAGGTAGTAAGACAATTTGCAATGAATTGGTGTAGAGGTCAGCCAAGATATCAAGAGGATATGTGTGCCTCAACATCCAGAGAGGGAGTGGCAAATTGCATTGGACACACCAGTTCTCGTCTGATCACTGAAGTTAAGCAACGCAACCCCAATTAGCACTGACATGGGGGGCAACTTGGGAAAACTGGGTACCGCTATTATCCAAAAATCGTCGCATTAGTGCAGTATCTGTGCAGTCTCTGCATAAGAACTACAATATGGAAGGGGCTCTAATGACCTAATAGTTGAAGGGCCCAAAAACACCAGCAAACAAACAACATCCAGAGGTGGCAGCAGCCATCCACCATGAAGCAATTATCAATTCTTGATTACTGTACACATAGGGAAATCATTTACAGTATGTACCCCAACATGCCGTTTTACCACTACGCAGTACTATGGATGGAAAAGCACTAAAAGGCATATCACGGCTATAGCGTTTTCACGGTTATAACGTTTGTTCCCTTTGGTCCCCAACAAAACGTTATAACCGTGTTTTACTGTGTTCTCAAAACGTCAGGAGAAAAGTTATTACCAATTACTTGTTGCAGCGCTTTTTTCCTGCAGAATATTGACTTGCTAAGAGTTATTCTTCAGAGGAATCGCTGCAATTCTCCATGTGTCACCTATTTCGATCGGTTTGCCTGTCAATGGGTTGTTGCTTGCAATGATGAGGGACCTCTGATGCATACCCTCCACATAGGGGGCTAACTGGGGTTGTGGTATGGGGGCCTGGACTGTTATTTTTTTATTAAATACAGTATTTCGATTGGCGAGGTTTGGTTAGTGTGAATTAGTGTTGCATCGGGCATCACCATCATATCCTTATCCCCCTGTGTCAGCGTCGTCTGCGGGTTCTAACCCTCCACTCTCGCCTGTCTCCCACAAGATCCCCATCCACCCCACACACTACCATATCCTTACGGACAACCTGCTTACGAACAGTCTGCTGTGGTCTCCCACTGCCCCGGGTGCTTCCCGCCATTTTCATTCCTGTAATGGACCTAATGAGCTCCTCCTCCCTTCTTTAAATTACTTCTCCATACCACCTCAATCTACTCTCCATCATTTTTTTCCGCGATGTCCCTACCCCCCCCCCCCCCCCCCCCCGACTACCTCTAATATACTCATTCCTAATTCCTACCAGCTCTCGACACCCGCAGTGTTCTCATCCCAGCTAATTGCATTTTATTTACGTGGCTCTTCCTCACTGCCTAATACATGCTGTCCGCATGCTGTACACCTGTTTGCTTGTGATCAGATTTGTATCCCACTGTAAGAATTAGATCCCGGTTAGCCGGGGCTGGCCCTAGGATCTTCAGCTCCTAAGGTGTCTGCTTGTCGTGAACTCCACTGAGACTCGTAAGATTCGCCTACTCTGGCTCGATGCTTCGGACGCCTTTACCAAACCCGCGAACGTTCTTTGGTGTTCTCACAGTATTCAGCAAACGTATTCAATGGTTTTTTCATTCGTATTGTAGACATAGGTGGTTAGTAGGGAACGTTGGATGCTGCAAATTTTCCCTTTTCTACATCCCCTACACCTACCTCCTCCTCACCCGTGAGCAGCCTCCTTAGGGGCCGGCGTGTTATGGCTGCTTGGCTTACTCCCCAATCCATTAGCATAACTAACATACTATTGAAGCTACAGCAATGTCGCTTGCTAATAAAAAGTGTCCCGGATTGGCCGGCGGAAAAAATGGTCACCCTACTGAGACCGGTAGTTGAAAAATAAACTGCCACCCTCTATTTGAACACCACCTGTAATAGACCGCCACCCTGCCAGAGGGGCTGAAAAAAATAGAGCGCCATGGCGGTCAAATAGAGGTTTTATGATAACCTACGTGGTCCAGAATCGAACCTGAAAGCACTGATGTAGTAGTCGAGCACGCTGCCACCGAAGCTGATGTTTTCTTTAAACCAATTCAACAGCGTATAATTTATTGTAGTTTAAGCGAATATTTAATGTAGCCGGCAAACATCCGAATGTAGGCAATCTCTTTATTTGATGAAACGATACAGGAAACTTCGTAGTCAAGTTCAGTGGTGGCGAACCTTTTTTTGAAGACGGGTAACAATAACACGAAAAAAGAGCAAAATGTTGTCCGCGGGTCAGTTACAATCATTATTTAAGTCATTAATGAAAAATTATTATTAATAATGAATATTTTAGTTTATTAAAGTAGCAAATAGAGAACATCATCATAATGCCTTTATCCCGCCTGTGGCAGGGTCGGATCTATGGGCTCTAACCTCCAGGTCCCCACTCAACCAACACACTATGATACAATAAACTAGATGTGATTCACGTTTGGGTGGGTCACTTAAAATTGCACGGTGGGTCACAGGTTCGCTACCACTGGTCTAGTTGAAAGGATGGAACCTGCCAGAAATACTTGTTGGTGCATTTGGCATGTCAGTCAAGTTTATTGACGAAAACTGCATACGAGAGAACCAACTCGAAAATCTGAAATCAAGTGGTGACGGAAAGGTCATTCCATCACAATTTCGTTACTGAACTACAAATTTCTTGTATGAACCTTACCGTAGCCAGTATTTCAATTCTTACAGCACAGAAATTTCCAAATTTGATACAAGGTGGATTTGATCTTCGTTGAATAATATACGAAATGTATTTTTTATGCTCCTGAAATGAAATATTTGCCATATTTGTTTTCTGCCTGCAGTCACATGAGTTTAAAAAAATACCAAATTTTAAATTTAACCTTTGTAGCGATCTTTAATTCCTCTAAGCTTGTTGCAGTATTGCTGCGGCACATTGACGTCATCACCTGTAATATCAAGATGCTCATTATTATGTTCAAAATGATCTAAGGTGTGACAGTAAACAAATATTCACCTTCTCATTTAATGCTGAACTACTTGATATTCGTAAGTATATTCTCAGCATGTTTTCCAAATAACAATATGCCAGACCAGCTATGATAGGCCTATCTGCCGTATTAAATGCTGCCAACCTTATATCTACTATCATGATAGCAGTTTCCATGATTGTAGTATACAGTAGGTATCCAGAGAATAATTGATTAGCTTGGTTGACCAGGTCACTCAGATGCTGATGTCGAATTTGTCGTTCAGTGATCGATATCGATTTCTGGTTAATTAAATGTGCATCAAAACTGATAGAGAGGAGTTCAAAAATCATTGGAATGAGATATGTATGTATTCCAAAGTAAAATGCATTTATCCATCGGATAGGAGTGAATGCAACTCCGAAATAAAACCCAATTCCGTCCGGCAGGAACGTTAGCAATTCCATGTGCAAGATTCCGAATGAACTAAAAACCCAGACTCCACAAACAGAGTTAATGGTAAACACCACGGCTGCCAAACTCGTTCCCTTTATGATTGTCTTTCTAATTTTCCTCCAATAAGATTTCGGGCAATTTTTGAGCACGTTTGCAAGTTCAATAAAAAAGGTGTTGAACTTCTCCATATTTTGCGCCATGTTGAGCGTCGTATATAAAGTGCCACCAGCAATAGAATGCCTCGAAAGCATTTTGCAAAATATCCATATGTCAAAATAATCTTCTACATAAGGCACAACTATACCCCCAATTACATTAAAGATCACTCCAAGAATTGAAATGATTATCCGTCCTCTAGCAACGTGATTCCGTTTCTGAAATGCCTTTGTTTCTGTTGTGAACCGATGTCCGTAGAACCGAAGTACAGTAACGATATGAAATAGACCAACGCTTTGAAATAATTCATTTGTTGCATTGTTCCTCTTGCAAACGTCTGGTTTTTTCATTTTGCCACTGCGTTTTGAAGTTCTTTGTAGAACAATGCAAAACTTAACTACTCGTGTTCGTCCTAAATAAATATAGTAAAGTACGTTGGCAATCGTTTTGGGTTCTACATATAATTTCCCTTTGTCTTAATAATTTTGACCCCATCCACTTAGGTGTTTTATCCTACCTTCTGTTTCCACCAGGGAATGACGAATCAATATTTTTGCAGTTATTTGTGAATTTTAAAATAAGTATAAAAGTTTGAAATTGCCCTTCTGTAATGTTTTATCGTTAAACGTAATTTTAATGGAAAATTAGACTCATTCACTGAGTGGTTCACGCCCTTCGCAATTACCAAGTGCTATACATGAAACCTCTCTTATTCGTACACCTGTGGGACCCGACGAAAGTGTACCCATAAGAGGAGTATAGCAACTCCCAACCCTTTTCCCCGCCTGTAACGGCGTCGGGTAACCGTGTTGTCCCTCTGAATAACCACAAGGTTGATACATTGGGTAGCATTTTTCGGCAGCCGGTTTCCTACTGTTCGTTGCGGAATTCCACCGACGCCAGCGGGGCGAGTCCTACACCTGCAAATTTTGCCTCATCTACCAGTTACATAGTAGGCCGGGTTCTTTTGCATGCAAATGTCATCGAACACCACACAGGAACTCTGTTTTACTTCTAATGGAAGGCGCAATTGGGACATCGCACTAAGGACTTAGGAGCCAACCCACCTAGATCCAGGATCAAATCTAGAACAACTGACGCAATAACTCGACACGCTAAGCGCTGTGCCATCGAGGTGGGATGTACCCATCACTGAGGTGGTTCTGTCAAGATGGTGACGGACATTAGGAGTACCAATAGAGGGGCATACCCATTGTAGAGGTGTACCGCTTAGAGGGGTAGTAATCCCATAAACCCTATGTTTAAAAAATCGGTGCCTGAAGAATTTTAGTCGATATGAGGGGTGTACCCACAGCGTGTACACACAGGTGTACCACAAACGTCTGTAGAAAAGTTATTTCTAACTATATCGAAACTTCTCTTATCGGTCCACCCTTGGTGATATAAAAAAGTGGACCCTTCAAAGGGGTTGACCGATTAGAGAGGTTAACCAAAATACAGTACATGTATCAGAGAATTTTTCCATTTTTAAGAAAGTGGACCATTGCTGACGATGTATAACTTACCTTACCTGTGTGGTTTTCCATAGGTCCCAATCTAGGGAGCCCTACCCACTCAGTTGTTAAACTCTAACGTTTTCAATTACTAGGCCTACCACCTAAAAATTTGGCAAACTAACCATGGCTTTACTGTCCATCCAGACGGAAGGTGCACTTCGAGCTTCAGTCTTTCCTGTAAAGAAGTGATCCATCTACACCACGATTGTTGCTGCAACAATGGACTTGCAAACACTCATGCGGACCCACCACTGAACCACCTAGACAGGTACATTCTAAGGAATTGAAATTATTTAAACAGCTAATTAAAAGCTACAAAAAAAGCACAACAAACATGTCTCAAACAACGTCATTAAGGAACATATATCAAACTCCAAATATATAATTATAAATTTATTAATAATTACTAATGAAATGGCACTAGCAATGTCAATACAATTTCATTAAAAACTGATAATTAATGAAATTGTACAGCAGGTTACTATAATTCTGTAGTGAAGGTACATACCTCACAAAAAATGGTATTTTGATCGTAGAATCACCTAATAAGTGCAAAAGCAGTTATCAGACTTCTTAAGGTGGACAAAAAAAAGACTAAAACGAAAATTCATTGGAGCAATTCATTGTAGCAAGAATGGTATTAAGCGGACAAGCTCTTACCCCAGAGAAATTTGCCAACCTACATGTATATTCATATAGAAAGGGTTCTTTGTGAGCAGGTGTCGTCAGACCACAGGTTTAAATCCCATTTGATGGGAGACAAATTTTAAACTTACATTCTTGTCCTAAAGAAGGGATCTGGCCTATGACGGGCAGGATCGATTCTTCAACCGTGCAGCCAAGAATTTCTTTTCAGCATGTGAACAACTGAGGAACACCCGAACAGCATAGAATGTATGGCAAGAAAATTATAAAATAGCCAAGTAAAATTATTACATCAATAAACCACACAAATGTGTTTTGAACTATGTCATTAAGAAACACATATCCAACTTTAAATGTATAATTAGAAGGTTATTAAAAATTACCAACATTATCAAATAGCACTGTCGAGAAAAGCAGAGGATCTGGTGTTGAATGAAATTATACAGTGCGTTACTGTAATTGTATGTTTATTTATTTATTTACTAACCATACAGAGTGTACAAATTAGGCGAACTACATAGTAGATAGAAAATGTAAGCAAAGAGCACTATTAAAGTGCTTACAGTTTATAAGGCACCGATAGCTGGAAAAATTGAATAAAGTGGATCTAAGGGAAAAAGATAGCTTTTTCCACTCAGAGAAACAGACAGCAGGAAAGACATGAGCACGCGTGTCCTTAAAACGTACTATAGTATGAAATGCAAATCGTCTAGTGTGATGGGTGGCCATGGCTGTGAGGAAAAAAAACTGGGAGATAAAGTGGCAGGGGCCACGTGGGTACCTAACAGTGCAAGCCAACAAACAAAGGTGATGAAAGGTAAGGTAATGCTGGAGTGTAAGAAGACCATACTTCCTACTACACACAGATATACTTCGTGAGGGGAAGGGCAAAGATAGTCCTGATTATGTTATTGAAAGCAATGGTTAATGGGCAGAGTTGGGACTTATTAAGGCCAGTTAAGAAACGGCAAGCATAGGCAATGATGGTCAGTACCTTAGCATGAAAGATCTGAAGGAGGGACTTATGGGTTAATCTGGGTTTGATACACTTAAAAAGGAACAGAAGGGACTTGAACTTAGTGACCTAGGAGTTGTGGTGGGGGAGAAAACTGAGTATAGGGTCAAACAGGACCCCAAGACTATTGAAAAGCTGGCTATATGGCAGAGGCAGGGACATAGAGGTGTTAGGTTTGAAGACAATCGATTGGGTTTTACCCACATTAATCCTCATTAGGTGGGATTGGTACCAGTGAACAAGCCTAGACCAAAGGAGAGGAACAGCGTTCTCAGTATAGTGTTGTTTTCTAATGCATGAAGCTCTCTATTGCCTTCTACCCCAACACACAGATAGTGAACCCAATAGCCACATTTTATAAACCTGCACCATCAGGTCCCACTCTACGGGGGTGAAACCTGGGCATTAGTCTGGGGCGCCAAAATTTGGGAGCACCATTTTGGCTGTAAGTGTGAGAAAAACTGCTGCTTGAACTTGCATTATATACTTAAGTGGTGGCAATTTGTCTTTTTGTCTGGGGCGATGTAAGCACTAGAGCGGACCCTGGCACCATTTCTCTCCACTGCTGTCATTTTTGTTTTTAATTCCAAAATCTGAAAGACACAAAATAAATGTTGTCCCTCTTACTTTGTGCCATGAACAACTGGCTCATGGTACAAGATGCAATTCTATGCACCAAATAATACGATATTCAATAGTAACATTGAATGTAATCTGTGTAGATTAGCTTAATGAAAAATCACACTCAAATGGAAGCAAAAATATTTACTTTTTGTGTCCAAAAATTTCTTTTTGACATACATCACACGTGGTTGGTTTGCAAGCACGCCAAAACTCACAAGTATAAACCGGTATGTCCCTAAGAATGACGTAGGCCTATCTCCATAACGGCTACCTAAATGGCATGTGCCAGATATTCAAAGTGGTTCTAGGTACACCATGGTCTAGGTACAACAGTCTCCCCTACTTGTAGCCATTGACCCAGCATTAATATAAAGGCTTAATGAAACCAAATCCGTTGTATGAAAAATTATTACGATGACGATGAACAAAGTCCTAATCATGCCATGCGTGAATATTTACAATAAACAGCAAACATCCGAATGTAGGAAATCCCTTTATTTGATGAAACGATAAGAATTTACATGAAACTTCGTAGTCTAGTTCCATGGTGCTGATAAAGTATGCAACATGCCAGAAATACTTGGTGCATTTGCCATGTCAGTTAAGTTTGCTGATGAAAACTGCATATGACAGAACCAACTCGAAAATCTGAAATCAAGGGTTGAATGCAAGGTCATTCCATCCCAATTTCAATAGTGTGCTACAAATTTCTTGTGTGCACATTACCGTAGCCAGTATTTCAAGTCTGACAGCACAGAAATTTCCAAATTTAATACAAGGTGGACTTAATCTTTGTTGGAGAATGTACAAGACGTATTTTTTATGCTCCTGAAATGAAAAATTTATCATATATTTTCCGTTTACAGTCCCGTAATATCCCGCCCTTACCAGGATAGGATCTGTGGAAACTAGCCATGTCATTCACTCCTATCCTCCAAAAGGAGTCTGTCCACCCAGCTCACTAACACAGTGGTCGGCAAACTCATCAGTCCAAAGAGCCAAATATCAACGATACAATGATTGAGATTTCTTTTGAGAGCCAAATTTCTTAAACTTAAACTATCTAGGTAGTAACACCATTATTAACTTAATAATGATCCCATTTATTTATAAAAATCAAATTTTTGGAAATAGCTGGTTAGAAAAATACAGGTAACTTTGTGCTTCAAGAAGATACTTTTGCCACCAACGTGTGATTTGTGGACGCGTCAAGCACTGACCACTTTACACAATGAGACTGCTGACTGAATGACTCGCTCAACTCGTGCCTAAGGCCCGTGATCCACTGACACGGCGCATCTGCCACTCGAATGAAAAATAATCAAATTTTAGTTCCTTTTCAGTTGGATGCTAGTCTGACTCATGTTAATGATATGCAACGCAATGTAAAGGCAACTGGTTGAAAACGAGTTGCGTCGCAACTGAGCACGTCAGTTTCATTGCAACTGTCAAGTAATTCGCACCATTCGCACAATGCTCTCTTCATCTGAACTACTCGGCATCATAAGTGCAACTATTGCCAAAGAGTTGCATCTGTGTACGAAAGGGACATTGCAATTAACTTCAGTTGCATTGCATTTCAGTTGAGTTCCAGTTGCATTGTGGTAGTGGACGAAGGGCCTTAGTCAACTGTGCCTTCCAAACGCCACATACCACCTGTGCCACGTCTTCTGTCACTCGAACGATACTGCTGTGCATGCCTGTGCACCAACACAGTCATTTGTGGAAGAGCTGCATTCAAGGGGCCAAAGAGCCGCAGTTTACCGACCCCTGCACTAATATATCCTTACGTACAATCGGCTTCCATCCCCGCTTTAGTCTTCCCCTGTCCCGGCTGCGTTTTACAACCTGCATCCTATCCCCTAATGGACCAAACGAGCTCCTACAAACCCCCTTCACCGCCTACAGTCACATGATTTAGAACACGCCCCACAGGGAGGCAATTCGATTGTTAAGGGGCGCAATTTTAAAATGGACTCGTTCAGAGTTTGGGATGGGGAGACTTGAGACTGAAGTTAATTATATTAGAAGCTTGCATCAAGTGCAAGGATCTCACTAAATTTAAATAATAAATAATTACTAATAATTAAAAATAATATAGAAAAATCTTTCATTAACATTATTTTGTACTTGAATTTCATTTCTCCATTATATGCTTTCAAAATTTACTTACTGAGCTGCATTGGACACACCAGTTCTCATGAGATCACTGACGTTAAGCAATGAAGCCCACATCACTATCAACGTGGGTGGCCGGTTGAACATTGGGTGCTACTAATTTCACCTTTCCTTGGATTCGTCCTGTCATGGCTGCTTGGCTTACTCTCCAACCCATGAAATTAATCCAGCAATTCTATATCACCTACACCTACCTCCTTCTCACCTGTGAGCACTCTCCCTAAGGTTCTGCCCATTATGAAAGCTTGGCCAACTCCCCAACCCGTTGATGTAACATACTGACGGTGTTTGCTCAATAATTTTCTAGTGATTTCTTCATAAAACCTATCATTCAAGTTTCTTTAGTGAACATTTCAGTTTTTGAATATAAAAAATATGTATATGTTAGGAGGGGGCCTAACAATTTTAGAAAGGCTTAGGTTGGGCATAGCACAAATATGGTTTGGAAAAATTTAGAAAATACCAGGCGTTGAATTTCACCTTAGTAGCGAATTTTACTTCCTCTACACTTGTTGCGGTGTTGTTGTGGCACATTGAAATCGTCACCTGCAATACAAAGATGGTCGTTATTACCTTCATGTGATCTAAAGAGTGACCGTCATCCATTTATTCACCTTTTCATTCAATGCCGAACTACGCGATACTCGAAAGGTAGACTTTCAGTATGTTCTCCAAATAAAAAAAAATGCCGGAATTCCTTTGTCAATTGGCCTATGACTGGCTGTCAGCTTTATATCTGCTATCATATTAGCAGTTTCCATTATTGCATTGTACAGTAGGTATCCAGAGAATAAGTTGTTAACTTGGTTCACCAGTTGACTCAGATGCTGATGTCGACTTTGGCGCTCAGTGATTGATATCGATTTCTGGTTGATTAAATAAGCATCAGAAGTGATAGAGAGAAGTTCAAAAATCATTGGAATGAGACATGTCTGCATTGTGAAATAAAATGCAGTGATAAATTGGATAAAACTAAAAGCACTTCTAAAATAAAACCAAATTCCATCGGACACGAACGTTAGCATTTTAACTGCAACACGTCTGGTGAAATCCAAATCCAGACTACACAAGTGAAATCAATGGTAAAGATAAAGGCAATCAAACTAGTTCCCTTTATGATTGTTTTTCTAATTTTTTTCAAAGAGGATTGAGAACAATTTTGGAGCACTTTTGCAAGGTTAATGAAAAAAGTGTTGAACTTCTTTGTATTCAGTTGTTCAGTAAGTTGGTATACCTATGCAGGATATGGGGACTAGAGAAGGAAAATCCAGTGTGGCAGGTAAATGCATGGGTAAACAACATGAGGGTATCTACCAACTGGGAGAGGAGGGTAAACAGGATGTCAAAGAAGATAAGCATAACACTGCACCCCAGGGAGGGCAAGGAGGGGGCAGTAACGCTGCAAAGACTCGTACAGGACCAAGTAAAGGAATGGGGGTTAGGGCAGTGGCGACAGAGTATGGAGGGAAGGGCTGCAAAGAAAACGCTGAGGGTGTATGGGAACAAGCTTAACATAGAGAGGGAGGTAATCTACGACAATACGTGGGAGAGCCCACTTCTGTTTCGGGCAAGAGCTGAGTCACTGGAGACGAAACAGAGGATGGTAAAGATCACAGGTGGAGAGGAGGGCTGTGGAATGTGCGGGGATCAGGTGGAGGACGTCAGGCATGTGATACTGGTCTGCCCAGCACTGGATCACTGCAGAAGGGGTCGGGGAACCCCCACATTGGAAGAGGTTCTGGGGTGGAGCGGCTGGAATGGGTGCGAAAGGCAAAGGTGTTGCTGGGGTGCTAGTGGAGATCTGGGCATATGGGTCTAGCATGAAAAGATCTCGCCAGCAAGGGATCCGTCACAAAGGATTACATATTCATATATTCAGCGCCAAGTTGAATGTCACATATACGATGCCGCCAGCATTGCAATGCCTCTTAAGCGTTGTGCAAAGCAGCCATATGTGAAAGTACCCTTCCAGGTAGGGTACAACAACACCACCAATTACATTAATGATTGCTCCAAGAATTGAAATCGTTAGCCATCCTGTCAATACGAAATTCCATTTTTGAAATTTGTCTTTCTAAGGTGAATGTATGACCGTAGAAGCGAAGTAAATGAATGATATGAAGTAGACCAACGCCTTTGAATAATTCATTTATTGCATTGTCCCTCTTGCAAGCGTCTACCTTCTTCATATTATGACTGCAGTTTGAAACCTTTTACCTTATAGAATAACGCAGGAGTTTGCACCTTTTATTGGTCCTATGTACTACAGGTCATACTGTCAGTTGTCCTTCGTTTTTGGTTTTACATACTGTATAATTTTCTTTAATATGACATTTCGCACCTTCTTTTGACTTGGTGATTATCCCCCCTATTTTGAATTTCCATGGTTTTAGATGTCATCCATCGCCAGTTAAACGTTTTACCCTACCTTTTGATTCCACCAGGGACTCCCGAATCAATAACGTTTTTGCCATTATCTTCATTTTTAACAGACGTATGTGAATTTGAAATTGTTGTATTAATGAGCAAGGTGCCATTTCTATTATCACTTTATCATTAAGCATAATTTTGAAGGAAAACAAGGTTTGTGCACTACAGTTATCCACACCCTTCATATTTACTGGAAGCGATATTCTCTAGACGCCTGGAGAAAGGTATTCCACCTACTACTTAAGGCGGTTTGTTTTTTTTCCAAAGTATTGACCTACACTTTGCAGGTTTAAAGGCAATTCCCATCTTACGCACCAGTTATAAATCTTATCTAAACCCTGTTTTAATTGTTCATAGGATGATAACTCTTCACCCAATACCTGAGCAACATCTCAGAAACTCATTCACATGGCGAATACACAACATAGGCTCCAATACAATTCCCTGAGGGACCCCTGATGTGGCTGGTTTCATCTGTGGCTGGTTCATCTACCAAGCAGATAGGATGCTACCCGTCAAGTAACCTTGCTAAGTATCCCTAAGCTAGACATTTTTGGAACCAGTTTAACATGGTGGACCATGACAAAATCCTGCTCGAGCTCCAAGAATATAGCATCAACCTGATTTCTGTTATCTAAACCCTTTTGAATATAATCCATCACGCAAGCCATTTTGGTGTCACATGACCCCCCCCCCCTTCCCTTTCCTTGCCAAGTTGGACACACCAGCTCTCATAAGCGCCCCAAGCCCACGTTAGTATCAACATGGGTGGTTGGGTGCTGCAAATTTCCCCTCTCCTGCATCCTCTACACTACCCCCTCATCTCCCGCTAACAGCCTCCTAAGGGTTCGGCCTGTTATGGCTGCTTGGCTTACTCCCCAACCCATTAGCATCACTGACATACTGTTGAAGCTACAGCAATGTCACTTGCTAATGAAATGTGTCCCGGATTGGCCGGCGCAAAAAATGGTCACTCTACTGATACCGGTAGTTGAAAAATAAACCGCCACCCTCTATTTGATCACCACCTGTAATAGACCGCCACCCTGCCAGAGGGGCTGAAAAATAGAACGCCATGGCGGTCAAATAGAGGTTTTATGGTAACCTACGTGGTCCAGAATCGAACCTGAAAGCACTGAGAGCACGCTGCCACACACTTGAGGGCACTATGCCAAGGAAGCTGATGTTTTCTTTAAACCAATTTAACAGCTTATAATTTATGGTAGTTTAAGTGAATATTTAATGTAACCGGCAAACATCCGAATGTAGCCAATCCTTTTATTTGATGAAACGATAATAATTAACAGGAAACTTCGTAGTCTAGTTGAACGGTGCCGATAAAGGGTGGAACCTGCCAGAAATACTTGTTGGTGCATTTGCCATGTCAGTCAAGTTTATTGATGAAAACTGCATACGAGAGAACCAACTCCAAAATCTGAAATCAAGTGGTGACGGAAAGGTCATTCCATCACAATTTCGTTTCTGTGCTACAAATTTCTTGTATGAACATTACCGTAGCCAGTATTTCAATTCTTACAGCACAGAAATTTCCCAATTTGATACAAGGTGGATTTGATCTTCGTTGAATAATATACAAAATGTATTTTTTATGCTCCTGAAATGAAATATTTGCCATATTTTTTTTCTGCCTGCAGTCACATGAGTTTAAAAAAATACCAAATTTTAATTTTAACCTTTGTAGCGACCTTTAAATCCTCTATGTTTGTTGCAGTATTGCTGTGGCACATTGACGTCATCACCTGTAATATAAAGACACTCATTATTACAGTATGTTCAAGGAATTCTTAGGTGTGACAGTAAACAAATATTCACCTTTTCATTTAATGCCGAACTACTTGATATTCGGAGGTATACTCTCAGCATGTTTTCCAAATAATAAAATACCAGACCAGCTATGATATCTGCCGTTTTAAATGCTGCCAACCTTATATCTACTATTTTGATAGCAGTTTCCATGATTGTAGTATACAGTAGGTATCCAGAGAATAATTGATTAGCTTGGTTGACCAGGTCACTCAGATGCTGATGTCGAATTTGTCGTTCAGAGATCGATATCGATTTCTGGTTAATTAAATGTGCATCAAAACTGATAGAAAGAAGTTCAAAAATCATTGGAATGAGATACATATGTATTCCAAAGTAAAATGCGTTTATCCATCGGATAGGAGTGAATGCAACTCCGAAATAAAACCCAATTCCGTCCGGCAGGAACGTTAGCAATTCTACCCGCAAGATTCCGAATGAACTAGCAACCCAGACTCCACAAGCAAAGTGAATGATAAGCACCACGGCTGCCAAACTAGTTCTTTTTATGATTGTCTTTCTAATTTTCGTCGAAGAAGATTTCGAGCAATTTTTGAGCACGTTTGCAAGGTCAGTGAAAAACGTGTTGTACTTATCCATATTTTGCGCCATGTTGAGCGTCGTATATAAAGTGCCACCAGCAATATAATGCCTCTGAAGCATTTTGCAAAATATCCATATGTCAAAATAATCTTCTACATAAGGCACAACTATACCCCCAATTACATTAAAGATCACTCCAAGAATTGAAATGATTATCCGTCCTCTAGCAACGTGATTCCGTTTCTGAAATGCCTTTGTTTCTGTTGTGAACCGATGTCCGTAAAACCGAAGTATAGTAACGATATGAAATAGACCAACGCTTTGAAATAATTCATTTGTTGCATTGTTCCTCTTGCAAACGTCTGCTTTCTTCATTTTGCCACTGCAGTTTGAAGTTCTTTGTAGAACAATGCAGAACTTAACTGCTCGTGTTCGTCCTAAATAAATATAGTAGGTGTGTTGTTCCATAGTTTTGGGTTCTACATATAATTTTCTTTTGTCTTAATAATGTTGACCCCATCCACTTAGGTATTTTATCCTACCTTCTGTTTCCACCAGGGAATGACGAATCAATATTTTTCAGTTATTTATGAATTTTAAAATAAGTATAAATGTTTGAAATTGCCGTTTTAATGATCTTGATACCCTTTCTGTAATGTTTTATTGATAAACGTAATTTTAATGGAAAGTTAGGCATGTACACTAAGTGGTTCACGCCCTTCACAATTACCAAGTGCTATACAGTACATGAAACCTGTCTTATTCGTACACCTGTGGGCAGGCCAGGGCCGGCGCTAGAGTTTGCGGGGCCCAAGGCAGCAGGCGAGAGCGGGGCCTCAGTGAAAACATTTACCATATTTATTCTAATAAACGGTGCGCCATTTATTTCTTCAAAGGTTTTTTTTTGTTGTTGTGCCATTTATTGGAGGGCGCTGTTAATTAGAATAAATGCGGTATAAATTTGGTTGCTTATCAATGCAGGACTTTAATTTCTTTAAACTCACATGAAATCAAAATAAAACGATTTGAGCCATTCACAGGCCAAATCGATTAACTCCACTTTTTGAAATTTTTGAAATTTTAGTGTCAAAGCACTTGTTCAGACATAACTTTTATTTTGTATAACACATTTCCAAAATAATATAAATTAACACCATTAAAAATCAAAATTTTTTTTGCCCAGTGAATAATTAATAATTTCTTCCAGAAGCCATTCTGACTAACTCCATACTGTAATGTAAATCACTTCAATAACGAAAATTCTGTCTTCGATAGTGAGGGAATTTGGATAGAAAAAATTGAAAAGGCCACTCATCTAAATAGGATGAACAGGCTCACAGTCAAATGGCTGCAGATTGAATGTCACAATTTGATAAAGTTTTAGTATTATCGTTTGACTTAGAAAATCCTTTGCCATTTCCTAATCTTACTACATCAGTAGTTTATTATAAGCAAAAGTTATATGTTTATATTTTTGGTTGTCATGATTATAACAAAAATATAAGTCACATGTTTGTTTGGTTTGAAACTGAAGGATCTCGTGGGTGTCAAGCAGTTGGGGTCTGCAACAAAAATATATAATGTGAGTCTGATTTGGGTGTTATTTGGTTCCATTGCTAGGGTCAGGACAGCATGGGAAAATACCACATGCTTCAACGTGCAGGCTGGGTGCATCAAGGGGTAGCACTTAGCCCATATACATTCACACTGGAATGGGTGAGCTGCTGATGGGAATAGGGGAATGGGCCCCTCAGCGCCTGGTATTTGCTGATGATGTGGGAAGGCATGAGGAGTCCAAAGAGGATGCACAAAAGGGCCTACAGACATTAAAACATCAATGGAAAGAGGCGGCCTTAAGGTGAACATGAAAAAGAGAGTGTACCTAGCTTTCAATTATAGTGGCCAGGGGCAAGGGGGGGAGATTCGTTGTCGGGCATTGAGGGGATACCAGTGGTGCAAGAGTTTCGTTATTTAGGATCAGTTTTCCAAAGCAATAGAGAGATAGATTCTGACATGACACACAGAATTAATGCAGGATGGCTGAAGTGAAGGCAGGCAAGTGGAGTCCTGAATGAGTCCCAATAAAGATTTACAGAATGGTCGTTAGGCCTTCTGTGCTGTATAGCTCAGAATGTTGGGCAGCTAGGAAGAACCATGAAGGAGAATGCAAGTGGCTGAGGTGCAAATGCTGCACTACATGAGTGGGGTGTCACAAGTTGACAGAATCTGTAATGATTACATTAGAGGTAGGCTTGGGTGGGAAACATCCCATAGAAAATGAGAGAACAGTGGATGAGGTGGTATAGGCATGTAGTGAGGATGGGGAGGAGGAACTCATTAGGTCCATTATGGGACTACATGTGTTGGAGCACCAGGAGAGGGGAAGACCAAAACGGACGTGGGAGCAGGTGGTGCAGAGGGACATGGAGGTTTGTGGAGTGGAGGGATCTTGGTGGGGGTAGATGGGAGTGGAGTTTAAGAACCTGCAGACCTGACCCCACCATTGGCAGAATAAGGGTGGGATGATGATGATTTTGATGTTATTACTTCTCTTTCACTTGCCAAATCGATTAACTCCCTTAATTACCCAAAAGTTGTGATATTACTAACTATTACACCAAGGCTATTCTGTCTCATTTATTCTACTCGTCTTTAGATGAAAGCTACATCTTCATTTATGCATTATACAATGTTTATTTCAATTTTTGTCTTAAAGGGAATTTTTAAAAACAATCTATATTAAGTAATCAAATTTCTCCACTTTCTGTTTTATGGAGTTAATCAATTTGGCAAGTGAGTGGCTCATGTAATGAAACTCTGTCAAACACAAAATCAGCATGTCAAAATGTAAATCAGTTCGAAACACCTTAGTGTTTCAACTAGAAATGTAACAAGTTAGAAGTACAAGAGATTGAATTAAAGAATATTTGAGAAGTAGAAACACCAAAAATATTGTAATACCTTCATTTTGTGTAGCATTTATTAAATTTTTTAATTCAGCAGCGCGGGGCCCAAGGCGGTTGCCTTGGTCGCCTTGCCCTGACGCCGGCCCTGCCTGTGGGACCTGGCGAAAGTGTACCCATAAAAGGAGTATAGCAACCCCTAAACCTTTTCACCGCCTGTAACGGCGTCAGGTAACCGCGTTGTCCTTCTGAATAACCACAAGGTTGATACATTGGGTAGTGTTTTTCGGCAGCCGGTTTCCTATTGTTCGTTGTGGAATTCCACCGACGCCAGCAGGGTGTTGTTTGTTGGTGTTTTAGGGCCCTTCAACTACAAGGTCATTAGAGCCTCGTCCACTGTGTGGTTCTGATGCAGAAACTGCACAGACACTACACTAATGCGACGATTTTTGGATACTAGCGGTACCCAGTTTTCCCAAGCGGCCACCCATGTCAGTACTAGCTGGGGTTGCGCTGCTTAACTTCAGTGATCAGACGAAAATTGGTGTGTCCAACGCAATTCGCCGCTTCCAGCAGGGTGAGTCTTACACCTACAAATTTTGCCTCATCTACCAGTAGCATAGTAGGCAGGGTTGTTTTGCATGCAAATGCCGTCGATCACCACACAGGAACTCTGTTTTACTTCTAATGGAAGGCGCACTTGGGACATCGAACTAGGGACTTAGATCGTCTCTCCCGCCTGAAAGAAGCCGACCCACCTCGGTCCAGGATCAAATCTAGAACAACTGACGCAGTAATTCGACACGCTAAGCACTGTGCCATCGAGGTGGGATGTACCCATCACTGAGGTGGTTTTCTCAAAATGGTGACTTATATTAGGAGTACCAATAGAGGGGCGTATCCATTATAGAGGTGTATCGCTTAGAGGGGTAGTAATCCCATCAACCCGATGATTGAAAAATCGGTGCCGGAAAAATTTGTGCCGATATGAGGGGTGTACCCACAGAGAGGTTTTACCGAATTTTAAAAACGTCTGTTGAAAAGTTATTTCTAACTACAGTAAAACACGTTTATAACGTTCATTGCTACAACGATTTCACGGCTATAGTGTCTGCTTGGGCTGGTCCCGGCAGAGCATATGGCTTTTTAATGGTAGAGGGTCATGGATATATCTGGTGTTTGCTTTCATGGCTATAACGTTTGCAAGGTCCTGGTGGACAGCAAAGTTTTTTATATCCTATCAGGGATATGCACACATTATACCCGTGTTTGCACATGTCCTGATTAGGAATGTTGCATAGGTGCAGAATGTACAACATAAGCTGTGCATTACATACATTGTACATGAACAAGACCACTCAATCTTGCTAATGTGTGAGTTTAGTAGTAATGACACAAGCGACCTAGAATTGAGGTGGTAGAACAATATACAATGAACGTGTGTAGAGGTCAGCCAAGATACCAACAAGATATGTGTGCCTTAACATCCAGAGAGGGAGTTCTCGCCTGATCACTGAAGTTAAGCAACGCAACCCCAGTTAGTACTGAAATGGGTGGCCACTTGGGAAAACTGGGTACCGCTATTATCCAAAAATCGTCACATCAGTGTAGAATCTGTGCAGTCGCTGCATAAGAACTACACTATGGAAGGGGTTGAAGTAGTTGAAGGGTCATAAAACACCAGCAAACAACATCCAGAGGTGGAAGTAGCCATCCACCATGATGCAATCATCAATTCTTGATTACTGTACACATAGGGAAATCATTTACAGTATGTACCCCAACATGGCGTTTTACCACTATGCGGTATTATGGATGGAAAAGCACTAAAAGGCATATCATGGCTATAGCGTTTTCACGGTTATAACGTTTGTTCCCTTTGGTCCCCAAGGAAACGTTATAACGTGTTTCACTGTATATTAAAACTTCTCTTATCGGTCCCCCTTGGGGATATGAAAAAAGTGGATTCTTCAAAGAGTCCTAAAACATGCCTGCACGTGGTTTCCGCCAGGCTGTTTGTGCCAGGAAAAGGAAATGAAGTGGGAGAAACCTGGCGGGAGTAGACCTGGGAAGGCCCCACCATATCTTAGGTGGCAAAGAGTGTAATATTGACGAACTAGGAATGAAGAGAAACATAAAAATTTACTGAAACTATTCAACGGCAGAAATTAAGAATGTGATGAAAGTGGGCAATGAGACTATTTTTAATTAATTGTCCTACATCAATTGTATTGTAAATTATACGACTTGAAGGACTCCCAAAACTTTATGAACTTTACTGACTGAAAAGGATATCGAACCTAAATTTTAGAGTTAGTTTTTGAAGTTGAAATCTAGAGTTATATAATTTATGACATTTTAAGTGAATATTTACAGTAAACATCCGAATGTAGGCAATCCCTTTATTCGATAAAATGATAAGAATTTACATGAAATTTCGTAGTCTAGTTCCATGGTGCCGGGAGCAGCAAGTTGCGTTGGACACACCTGTTCTCGTTTGATCACTGAAGTTAAGCAACTCAACCCCAGTTAGTACTGACATGAGTGGTCGCTTGGGAAAACTGGGTACTGCTAGTATCCAAAAATCGTCGCATTAGTGTAGTGTCTGTGCAATCCCTGCATCAGAACTTCACAGTAGACGGGGCTCTAATGACCTTGTATTTTAAGGGCCCTAAAGCAACAACAAACAAATAATCCATGGTGCCAATAAAGGATGCAACATGCCAGAAATACTTAGTGCATTTGCCATGTCAGTCAAGTTTACTGATAAAAACTGCATACGACATAACCAACTCGAAAATCTGAAATCAAAGGTTGAATGTAAGGTCATTCCATCCCAATTTCAATAGTGTGCTACAAATTTCTTGTGTGCACATTACCGTAGCCAGTATTTCAAGTCTGACAGCACAGAAATTTCCAAATTTAATACAAGGTGGACTTAATCTTTGTTGCAAAATGTACAAGACGTATTTTTTTTGCTCCTGAAATGAAAAATCTATCGCATATTTTCCGTCTACAGTCCCGTAATATCCCGCCCTTAACAGAATAGGATCTGTGGAAACTAGCCATGCCATTCACTCCTATCCTCCAAAAGGTCTCTGTCTACTCAGCTCACTAACATATCCGTACATACAATCGGCTTCCATCCCCGCTTTAGTCTTCCCCTGTCCCGGGTGCGTTTTACAACCTGCATCCTATCCCCCTAATGGACCCAACGAGCTCCTACAGACCCTCTTCACCGCCTACAGTCACATGATTTAGAACAGTGATTACCAACGTGGGGCCCGCACCCCACAGGGAGGCAATTCGATTGTTAAGGGGGCGCAATTTGAAAATGGACTCGTTCAGAGTTTGGGATGGGGAGACTTGAGACTGAAGTTAAATATATGGGAAGCTGACAGAAAATCTCTGCAACAAGCATCAAGTGCAAGGATCTCACTAAATTTAAATACCGTATTTATTCCAATAAGGGCCGCCCTCGAATAACCGCCGCCCTCTAATAAGCGCCGATGCCTTTCCAGTGCTTATGGCGCTTTCCCCTTGCAGCACTTATGGCGCTTATTGGAGGATTATCATCCCAATTTCTGTAGATTATCAGTTACTGTATTAGTTTTTCATCGTTCGTTTGTTAATCACCATCATCATACTCTTATCCCACCTGCAGCGGGGTCAGGTATGCAGGTTCTAGCCTGCGACTCCCACCTATCTCCCACCAGGTCCCTGTCCACCCTACACACTGCTATATCCTTATGGACAACCTGTTCCCACGTCTGCTTCAGTCTCCCCTGCCCTGGGTGCTTCTGACCACCTGCATTCCTGAAATGGACCCAATGAGCTCTTCCTCCCCTTTTCTCATTGCATGTTCATATTTATATTATTTGCCCATTTTTTGGCGATGTCCACCACCCCAGGCTACCTCAGATATACTCATTCGTGATTCTATCAGCTCTTGACACCCCACTCATGTACAGCAGCATTCAAACCTCGGCTACTTGCATTCCATTGATGTGGCTCTTACTCACTACCCAACACTCTGATCCATACAACATAGCTGGCCTAGCCACCACCCTGTAAAACTTATCTTTCAACCTGATTGGGACCCTCCTATCACATAGGACAATGGTTACCCATCTCCACTTCAGCCATCCACCACTGATTCTATGGGTCCCATCAGAGTCTATTTCCCTATTGTTATGGAACGTTGATCCTAAGTTCTTGGCCTCTTTCACCTTCTTCACTAGTTCGCCCCTAGAAAATATGTCACTGTTATTTTTACCATCCATTATTATCATCTATGAGGGCTCACAACATTAATAAGCGCGCTGCCTTCTAATAAACGCCGCCCTCTAGTAAGCGCCACGCCAAAAACGCCACGAAATAAACGGTGTGACGTTTATTGGAATAAATACGGAAATAAATAATTACTAATAATTAAAAAGAATATAGAAAAATCTTTCATTAACATTATTTTGTACTTGAATTTCATTTCTCTGTTACCGGTATATACTTTCAAATTTTACTTCCTGAGCTGCATTGGACACACCAGTTCTGAGGAGATCACTGAAGCTAAGCAATGCTGCCCACGTCACTATCAACATTGGTGGCCGGTTGAACATTGGGTGCTACTAATTTCCCTTCTCCTTGGCTTACTCCCCAACCCATGAAATTAATCCAGCAATTCTATATCACCTACACCTACCTCCTTCTCACCTGTGAGCAGTCTCCCTAAGGTTCTGCCCATTATGAAAGCTTGGCTAACTCCCCAACCCGTTGATGTAACATACTGACGGTGTTTGCTCAATAATTTTCTAGTGATTTCTTCATAAACCTATCATTCAAGTTTCTTTAATGAACATTTCAGTTTTTGAATCTAAAAAAACTATGTATATGTTAGGAGGGGGCCTAAGAATTTTAGAATGGCTTAGGTGGGGCATAGCACAAAAAAGTTTGGGAAACACTGATTTAGAAAATACCAAGCGTTGAATTTCACCTTAGTAGCGAATTTTACTTCCTCTACGCTTGTTGCGGTGTTGTTGTGGCACATTGAAGTCGTCACCTGCAATACAAAGATGGTCGTTATTACCTTCATGTGATCTAAAGAGTGACCGGCATCCATTTATTCACCTTTTCATTCAATGCCGAACTACGCGATACTCGAAAGTAGACTTTCAGTATGTTCTCCAAATAAAAAAATGCCAGAATTCCTTTCTCAATTGGCCTACGACAGGCTGTCAGCTTTATATCTGCTATCATAATAGCAGTTTCCATTATTGCGTTGTACAGTAGGTATCCAGAGAATAACTTGTTAGCTTGGTTCACTAGTTGACTCAGATGCTGATGTCGACTTTGGCGCTCAGTGATTGATATCGATTTCTGGTTGATTAAATAAGCATCAAAACTGATAGAGAGAAGTTCAAAAATCATTGGAATGAGACATGTCTGCATTGTGAAATAAAATGCATTTATAAATCGGGTAAAACTAAAAGCACTTCTAAAATAAAACCAAATTCCATCGGACACGAACGTTAGCATTTCTAACTGCATCACGTCTGGTGAAATCCAAATCCAGACTACACAAGTGAAATCAATGGTAAAGATCACGGCAATCAAACTAGTTCCCTTTATGATTGTTTTTCTAATTTTTTTCAAAGAGGATTGAGGACAATTTTGGAGCACTTTTGCAAGGTTAATGAAAAAAGTGTTGAACTTCTTTGTATTCAGCGCCAAGTTGAATGTCACATATACGATGCCGCCAGCATTGCAATGCCTCTGAAGCGTTGTGCAAAGCAGCCATATGTGAAAGTACCCTTCCAGGTAGGGCACAACAACACCACCAATTACATTTATGATTGCTCCAAGAATTGAAATCGTTAGCCATCCTGTCAATACGAAATTCCATTTTCGAAATTTCTGTCTTTCTAAGGTGAATGTATGACCGTAGAAGCGAAGTAAATTAATGATATGAAGTAGACCAACGCCTTTGAATAATTCATTTATTGCATTGTCCCTCTTGCAAGCGTCTACCTTCTTCATATTATGACTGCAGTTTGGAACCTTTTACCTTATAGAATAACGCAGGAGTTTGCACCTTTTATTGGTCCTATGTACAGTATATATACTGTCAGTTGTCCTTCGTTTTTGGTTTTACATACTGTATAATTTTCTTTAATATGACATTTCGCACTTTCTTTTGACTTGGTGATTATACCCCTATTTTGAATTTCGATGGTTTTAGATGTCATCCATTGCCAGTTAAACGTTTTGCCCTACCTTTTGATTCCACCAGGGACTCCCAAATCAATAACGTTTTTGCCATTATCTTCATTTTTAACAGACGTATGTGAATTTGAAATTGTTGTATTAATGAGCAAGGTGCCATTTTTATTATCACTTTATCATTAAGCATAATTTCGAAGGAAAACTAGGTTTGTGCACTACAGTTATCCACACCCTTCATATTTTCTGATAGCTATATTTTCTAGACGCCTGGAGAAAGGTATTCCACCTACTACTTAAGGCGGTTTGGTTCTTTTTTTTACCAAAGTATTGACCTACACTTTGCAGGTTGAAAGACAATTCGCATCTTACGCACCAGTTATAAATCTTACCTAGACCCTGTTGTAATTGTTCGGTTTCCCAATTGTTCATAGGATGATAACTTCTCATCCAATACCTGAGCAACATGTCAGAAATTCATTCACATGGAGAATACGCAATTCCCTGAGGGACCCCTGATGTGGCTGGTTTCTATTCAGATGCGCTACCCTTGAACAAGACCCTCATCTACCAAGCTGATAGGACCTTGCCCTCAAGTAACCTTGCTATGTATCCCTAAGCTGGACATTTTTGGAACCAGTTTAACATGGTGAACCATGACAAAATCCTGTTCAAGCTCCAAGAATACAGCATGAACCTGATTTCTGTTATCTAAACCCATTTGCATATAATCCATCACGCAACCCATTTTGGTGTCACATGACCTCCCTTCCCTTTCCTTGCCAAGTTGGACACACCAGCTCTCGTAACATCACTGAAGTTAAGCGGCGCAAGCTCACGTTAGTATCAACATGGGTGGTTGGGTAAAGAACGTTGGGTGCTGCAAATTTCCCCTTTCCTGCATCCTCTACATTACCTCCTCATCTCCCGCAAGCAGCATCCTAAGGGTTAGGCTTGTTATGGCTGCTTGGCTTACTACCCAACCCTTGAAATTAATCAAAATCAAATCATGCTGATTATTACTAAGGGTGCCATTTTTTTCCAGCTATCCCATTATCCATGATAATATGATATATCAAAAAATCTTGCGTACAGCACTCGATAAAGAGGCTGGTCTAAAGCATTTAGGATCCGCTGTGTCCCCCGACTTGAAAATTGGTACCACGTTAGCCAGTTTCAATGATGAGGGAACAGTGGTAGTGTCTAACAACTTTTTAAATATCTTCATCAAGTAATATCTAATCATCCCAGAAAGTCATTGTGAAATAAATGGAGAAAGGTCGTCAGGACCAGAAGCCTTATAAACCATTGATTTATTCAGTAGTCGCTCAATTCCCACCCTAGTGAAAATAACCTCATCCATTCCTCCTGGTGAGTCCCTATCAGATACTGACTGAATACTGACTGGAAGTCATTCCGGTCAATATTTGATAGTCATGGAAGTCATGAGACCATCCTAGACTAAATTCCCTGACCCATCCTTAATCACTTTATCCCTATAACCCTCTTTAGGGTACCCCCAGAGGCCTTTGGATTTTTCTCGAGCCTATCCCCCAAAATGTTCTCCTGGTCCACTAAACATGCTCTGACTGGGGGCACCCAACCCGCAGGTATATTGGCTTGGTTGTCTGTAGGAGGATGCCGGCCTACCCCTCTTCTTCCAACATCGCAATATACAGCCAAATAGAAATTTTGGCAGGCAAATTGTTGGTTATGATATTGCATGGTGTCTGACCTACTGCACAATAACAATAAGCAATCCAATGCACACACATGCGACATAGACAGTGGTTTACAAACTAGGAAATACGTAAAAACATGGACTGCCAGTATCCACCCCTTCAAGTTTAACCATCTTGAAGAAGAGGGGATGTATGAGAGGATAAATATGTAATATAAAATTTATGAATTTCATCAGACCATTCAGGCTGACATTGAATCACTAATCTATTGTTTTCAGGCGGTCATCAGCAAAGCCACGCGGCTGCGGTAAAAAATATTTTGCGGGGCCTTTCCTGGGAAAAACATGTAATATAAAGACCTGCGTGTGGGGCCGGGTTCGGCGAACGGCCCTGGTCATCAAACTACTTATTAGTACATTTACCATGTCAGTCAAGCTTATTAATGAAAACTGTATACGACAGAACCAACTCGAAAATCTGAAATCAAGGGTGGCATGTAAGGTCCTTCCATCTCAATTTCATTACTGTGCTACAAATTTCTTGTATGCACATTACCGTAGCCAGTATTTCAAGTCTTACACCACAGAAATTTCCAAATTCAATGCAAGGTGGATTTAATCTTTGTTGAATAATATACGAAATGTACCTTTTATACTCTTGAAATGAAATACCGGTATTTGTCATACTTTTTCTCCATGCAATCACATGAGATTTAAAATACCAAACGTAAAATTTAACCTTTGTATCGATTTTTAATTCCTCTATGCTTGTTACGGTATTGTTGCGGCTCATTGATATTATCACCTGTAATATAAAGATGCTCATTATGTTCAAGGTGATCTTAGGTGTGACAGTAAACAAATATTCACCTTCTCATTCAATGCTGAACTCCATGAAATTCTGTAGTACAGTGAAACCTGTATAAGTGGACCACCTGTGGGACCCCATACAGGCGGTCCCCTTACACAGGTGGTCCGCTTGTGGAGGTACCTCCTTAAACTTCATGAATGCACACCAATATGCATACACACAGCATACATAGATCAATTTTTTTCTTCAATGTTAAGGTCTTCATGGATGAGCTACTGATGGGAGTAGGGGAATGGGCCCCTCAGTGCCTGGTATTTGCTGACGTTGTGGGAAAGCTTGAGGGGTCCAAAGAGTATGCACAAAAGGGTCTACAAAACATTAAGGCAGCAATAGAAAGAGAGGGTCTTAAAGGGAACATGAAGAAGACGGAGTACATAGCTTTCAATTTTAGTGACCAGGGGCAGGGTGAAGAGATACGGTGTGGCAGTGAGGGTATACCGGCAGGGCAGGAGTTTCATTATTTGGGTTCAGTTTTCCAGAGCAATGGAGAGATAGATTTCGATGTGACCCATAGAATTAATGCTGGGTGGCTGAAGTGGAGGCAGGCAAGTGGAGTCCTGTGTGACCGCCGGGTCCCAATAAAGGTAAAGGGCAAAGTTTACAAAACGGTCGTTAGGCCCGCTTTGCTGTATGGCTCAGAGTGTTGGGCAGTTAGGAAGAACCACGAAAGGAGAATGCAAGTGGCTGAGATGCGAATGCTGCGCTACATGGTTGGGGTGTCACGTGTGGGTGGTCTGGAACAAATACGTTAGAGGTAGCTTGGGGGTGGGAGACATCGCGGAAAAGATGAGGGAAAAGAGGTTGAGGTGGTATGGGCACGTGATGAGGAGAGAGGAGGAGGAACTTATTAGGTCCATTACAGGTATGCGTGTGATTGGGGGCACCAGGGGTAGGGGAAGGCCAAAGCGGACGTGGGAGCAGGTGGTTCTGGAGGACATGGAGACGTGTGGAGTGGAGAGGGACTTGGTGGGGGAAAGGCTGGGGTGGAGGACAAGAACCCGCAGACCCGACTCTGCCACAACCTGCATTTCTAACTGCATCACGTCTGGTGAAATCCAAATCCAGACTACACAAGTGAAATCAATGGTAAAGATCAAGGCAATCAAACTAGTTCCCTTTATGATTGTTTTTCTAATTTTTTTCAAAGAGGATTGAGGACAATTTTGGAGCACTTTTGCAAGGTTAATTAAAAAGGTGTTGAACTTCTTTGTATTGATCGCCAAGTCGAACATCACATGTAAGATGCCACTAGAATTGCGAAAAACCCGAAGCATATTGCAAAACAGCCAGTAGACTGAAGTAGACCAACGCTTTTGAATAATACATTTGTTGCATTGTCCCTCTTGCAAGCGTTTACCTTCATATTATGACTGCAGTTTGCAACCTTTTACCTTGTCGAACAACGTGGAATTTTGCAGCTTTTATTTGTCCTTTGTGCAGTATATATACTGTTGTCAGGTGTTCTTCGTTTTTGGTTTTACGTATAATTTTCTTTAATATGACATTTCACATTTTCTTTTGACTTGGTGACTCGCCCCTAGAAAGTGCAGTCTTCATATTTATTTTTAGCCCTCCCCTTTTCTATCCCTCCTGTAATGTCGTTTAGGCCTTTCTTTACTTGTACTCTAGAGTCACGAAGTTGTGCAATATCGTCAGCAAATAACATGCACGGAGGAGGGCCTATTCTCCTACTCCCGTCAGCAGTTCGTTCATAACCAGAATGAACACGTGTGGACTTAGTGCTGAACCTTGGTGCATCCCAACCTTCACTGAGAAGCCCCCAGTATTTTCCCAAGGTGCCCTTACCCTGGCTATGGAACCGCCATACATATCCTGAACTATGCAAATAAGCCCTTCCTCTATCAACGTTTCCCTAATACCACCCCAGAAGAAGTAAGATGGGTATCAGTGCCGTCCTCTCCCCTTGCTGCATTAAATAGGCTTTGGAAATACTCTTCCCACCTCTTCTTCACCTCTGTTGCAAGAAACAGTACCCTACGTTTGCCATCCTTTACTGTTATGGCTCGGGGTATATCTTTACCTCTCCTATTTCCGGCCTTGGCCATGGCATCCTGCTTCTGGTGTTATAGCTCTTAGGTATTATTATTTTATTTCATGCAGAAAATGCACAAAAATAACCCTTACAGAGGCGAACTTTAAAGAGGTAGGGCTTTAAAGAATATATTTCAGAAACATCTTCTGAAGTTTTAAATGTTTATTTTATTGCATAAACAAAAGGGGCCTGTGTTTAATGGATTCCCGGTTGGATGGTGAGGGCTTCCTTCTTGTTCCACAAGTAAGCAACATGCCGTTGGCCTGCTGTTACTCATCGGGAAATAGATATACTTATATAAGCAATGAAGGAATGATGGTTTTATTTGACTTATTTCAAGGCATTTTAAATTTTGCTAATTCTTTTAAGGGAATATTTACAATAATTCAGTAAAGATCCAAATGTAGGCAATTTCACAAAACAGTAGTGATACAGCGGTTGGGCTGGTAGTCTAGTTGCATGGTGCCAATGAGAGGATAGAATGTGCCAAAAGTACTTGTTGGTTCCTTTACCATGTCAGTCAAGTTTACTGATGAAAACTGCATAAGACAGAACCAACTCGAAAACCTGAAATTAAATGTTGAACGTAAGGTTATTCCAGCTCAAATTCATTACCGTGCTACAAATTTCTTGTATGCACATTACCGTAGCCAGAATTTCAAGTCTTACAGCACAGAAATTTCCAAATTTAATACAAGGTGGGTTTAATCCTTGTTGAATAATATACAAAATGTACTTTTTATGCTCCTAAAATGAAATACCGGTATTTGTCATACTTTTTCTCCCTGCTTTCACATGAGTTTTAAACAGACGTTAAAGTTAACCTTTGTTGCGATTTTTAATTCCTCTATGCTTGTTGCGGTATGGTTGCGGCACATTGACGTCGTCACCTGTAATATAAAGATACTCATTATTAAGTTCATGTTATTTAATGTATGACATTAAACAAATATTCACCTTCTCATTCAGTGCTGAACTGCATGATATTCGGTAGTATATTCTCAGCATGTTCTGCAAATAAAAATATGCTAGACCAGCCATGACATTTGCCGCAGTAAATTCTGCCAACCTTATATCTACTATCATGAGAGCAGTTTCCATTATTGTTGTATACAGTAGGTATCCAGAGAATAATTGGTCAGCTTGGTTGACCAGGTCACTCAGATGCTGATGTCGAAATTGTCGTTCAGTGATCGATATCGATTTCTGGTTAATTAAATATGCATCAAAACTGACAGCAAGAAGTTCAAAAATCATTGGAATGAGACCTATGTGCATTGCAAAGTAAAATGCATTTATCCATCGGAAAGGAATAAATGCGGCTCCAAAATAAATCCGAATTCCATCCGGCAGGAACGTTAGCAATTCTATCTGCAACATTCCGAATGAAATAGCAGCCCAGACTGTACAAACAAAGTTAATAGTAAACGCCACGGCAATCAAACTAGTGCCCTTTATGATTGCCTTTCTAATGTTCATCAAAGAAGATTTTGGGCAATTTTTGAGCACGATTGCAAGGTCGATGAAAAAGGTGTTGAACTTCTCCATATTTTGCGCCAAGTTGAACGTTACATATAAGGTGGCCCCAGCAGTATAATGTCTCTGAAGCATCTTACAAAATAGCCATATGTCAAAATGACCTTCTAGGGAAGGCGCAACAATGCCACCAATTACGGTAACGATCACTCCAAGAATTGAAATGATGATCCTTCCTGTAATAACGTGATTCCGGGTCTGAAATGCCTTTGTTTCTGTTGTGAACGTATGTCCATAGAACTGAAGTATAGTAACGATATGACGTAGACCTACGCTTTGAAATAATTCATTTGTTGCATTTTTCCTTTCACTAGCGTCTCCCTTCTTCATTTTGCCACTGCAGTTTAAAATTCTTTATAGGCCTTGGAACAATGCAGAACATAACTGCTTGTATTCGTCCTAAATGCTGCTTCCACCTGCTGTTCCTACCTGGTGTTTCCACCAGGGAGTGACAAATCAATATGGTTTTTGCAATTATTGTAGATCCCAAAATTGTTTTAATGACCTAGATACCTCTTCTGTTATTATTTTGTTGTTAAACGTAATTTTGAAGGAATATTAGGCATGTACACTGAGGCCTCCTTCACATACAGCGATTAACGTTGCGTTTAGCGCTGCGTTACAACCTTTCACATGAAAGCGATTTTGAGGTGGACCGCCTACGTGGTGGCTTCTCTTTCAAAAAATAAAAACCTACAGTGAAAACGCGCGGTGATATGAAAACGTCAATTGGGTTCCTTGTATTTCAAGGCGCACGCTAACGCTAGAAAATCGCTGAACTCTCGAATCGTGCGTTGCTACGCACGTTAGCCAAAATCGCGCGTTTCCATGTAAAAGCAGCTACTCACCTCTGTGTCTTCCCAACGCGCGTTACAAAATCGCGCGGTAGCTAATGCTGCATGTGAAAGAGGCCTGAGTGGTGCACACCCTTCACAATTATCAAATGCTATATTATAAAAACGTCTGTAGAAAAGTTATTTCTAACTACTTAAAGCACTTTTCACAAAATATTGACGTTTGCTATTGCAGTCAGTGCAGAAAGTATCTGGACACCTGAATAAAACTGGCATTTAGGGGAGACCGGGGCAAGTTGACGATACTAAGAGTTTTCAAATGAATTTTTTTTTTCTTTCGGAGTTTAAAATGTTTTACTGTGCTGAGATACTTAGAATGCACCTTTATTTATAATTTAGTGGTTTAAAGGGAAACATTTTTTGATATCTTCAAGGGGATTTAATAATTTTTAATGAACGATGTAAAATTCGTCATCTTGCCCCAGACCCGGGGCAAGATGACGGCTATTGAAAAGTAAAAGAAATTAGTAAATTCTCCGAATTCTATTATTGTACCCTTATTTCTTTTATAGTAAAATAGGATTAGGCATTATTTATTACATTGTTAAAGGCAAATGAAATAATATTTTTAATTTTTTTTATGAATAATAAAAACGCATTAACTTTAAAAGGTAAAATCGAATTAAATAGTAAATCGAATTTATTGTCAACTTAAAAGTTAATGTTTCTAGTTAAAAATAATCACAGGTAAGCTGGCAACCACAAAGAAGATGCCAGGTAACATTGAGGGTCAAGATGGTGAGTTCGTCAACTTGCCCCAGTCATCTTGCCCCAGCAACAATTTTAAAATTTAAGTATTATAGCAATAAGATTAAAAAATTATTTTAATAATGAATACTGAATATGAATAGCCAGTTGTCTAAGGTAGATCAAAATGCTATTAGATATTTCTATAGCTTACCTCTATATTAATTAAATCTTATTTCCAAAATTTGGTTTCCCTATAGCACACAGCAGGAAAACAATGAAACTCGTGTAAATAATATAGTAATGGCAACAGTGCCTTGAAAAAACGATTTTTTAGTGTCTATTCATGAGGAGTACTAGCAGTATTCATATGATGCTGCTAACTATCAGGAAAATCGCTAATTAAGGCATTAGTCATCTTGCCCCGGTCTCCCCTACATCTGTAATTTGGTTGCATAATGAATAAATATAATGAAAAACATTCAATACATTAATTGGGCCTCACAGGACTTTGAAATCCTAGTAGCGTTGAAGAAATATTTTATTTTGCAATGAAAATGTAGTTTGACTTTGCCCCCTCACCACATTCATGCATAAAAAGTATTCAGACATGTTTCTCCTTGTGTTGTTTTAGACACTTAGTAGCATCATCAATACTTGATTGGTTATTTGTTACATTTTATTACTTAACAATCGTTTATTCATTGAATTGACAAGTTTGGTTGTCAACAAAAATGGAATTTTAGCCCACTCCTCTTGGAGAACTGTTTGCAGCATTTCACAGCAGGCCCATTCTCTCATCACTGGAGTGTAATTCACTTTTTTAAATGATAATATAAACTTCGTCGTTCATTTTGCCCTTAATAACATACAAGTTGCCCACCCCTGTAGCACTCATACAGCCCCATACCATCCCTGAACCACCACCATGTTTACAGAAGCTGTAAGGTTTTTCGCTTTAAGTTCACAATTCTTTTGTAACCACACTTTTTGCCTCCCATTGTAGCGAAAAATCATAAACATTAACATACATTCGCAAAATCATAAACATATATTCTTTAAAGCCCTACCTAAGAGTTGTATTTCAGTATTTTATTGCTTTTTCTACCAGTAAAAGAAGTCTTTATTACTGAATTACAGTAGGGGAAGGTGGGGCTATCTTTTTAGTTTTTTTAAAGAAATCTGAAATTATAAATCCAAATTCAGTTCTTTTAATTCACATGAAAAGTATGTTACAGAGCTACATTTTACCACAATTGCTATTAAGAAAGAACAAGTAGAAAAATCACAAAAAAAAAATTAAAATGAGGAGGCCACCACATGCATCAACATACCCCATGGTCGGGGCAATTTGATATACTTTGAGGGGTCCCTAAGAATTTATAACTTCATATCATAGCCTATAAGTTAACCATTGTGCAATAGCTGCTATTTAACAAATATATTGAATAATTATTACTATAAGCTGTCCTCATGCAAAAGATTACAATAGCCTAGATGAAAAACTTACTTATGAAGACCAAAAACTTATTAAAGGGAATAATTTACTGTCCAAAAGTTAAAACCATGTAGAAAGTTGTACATTAGGGACTTGTTTAAGAGGCTATATTCGAAGTGGTTGCATTATGTGCCATTTGACGGCATCAAGGTAAATATCAACATGCCCCATGCATCAATTAGCCCCACCTTCCTCTAATAAGGAGCTTGTCTTTGATGGATTCTCTGTTCGATGTTGAGAACAGGTTGGTGTATTCAACATGCCGTTCACCTGCAATTACTCCTCATGGAATAGATATACTTCAGCTTTTGGTGACCAATGATCAAGTTTGTCAATGTCCGACGACCGTCTGGATGTTTTGATTCTACGAAATGTCTACAAATCAGGTGATACTCGCCAAAATTCTGCCCTAATGTCTAAAAGACTTCGTAATTTTGTATAAGCAATTAGCAAACGAGGGTTTATTTCAACCATTTCAAGGCATTGCAATGTTTTGTAAGTTATTTTACGTGAATATTTACAATAATCAATTACAAATATCAATTACTTTATTTCAAGAAACAGTAGTAATACAGTAGTTGAGTTGGTGGTCTAGTTCCATGGGGGCAGGTGAGAGATTATAACATGTCAAAAGTACTTGTTGGTTCAATTATCATGTCGGTCAAATTTACTGATGTACACTGCATACGACAGCACCAGCTCTAAAATCTGAAATCAAGCGTTGAAAGCAAGGTCACTCCATCTGAATTTCATTACTGAACTACAAATTTCTTATTTATACACTACCGTAGCCAGTATTTCAAGCCTTATAGCACAGAAATTTCCAAATTTGATGCAAGGTGGATTTAATCTTTGTTGCAGAATGTACAAGACGTATTTTTTATGCTCCTGAAATGAAAAATCTATCATATATTTTCCGTCTACAGTCCCGTCATGATCATACCTTTATCCCGCCTGTACCAGGATAGGACCTGCGGAATCTAGGCATTCCATTCCCTCCTATCCCACAAAAGGTCTCCGTCCACCCAACGCAATAATACATCCTTACGTACAATCGACCTCCACCTCCGCTTTAGTCTTCCCCAGTCCCTGCTGCTTTTTACAAGCTGCATCCCATCCCTCTAATGGGCCCAACCAGCTCATCCTAATCCCCTTTCCGCTTACAGTCACATGATTAATAAAATACCAAGCGTTGAATTTCACCTTAGTAGCGAATTTTACTTCCTCTACGCTTGTTGCGGTGTTGTTGTGGCACATTGAAGTCGTTATCTGCAATACAAAGATGGTCGTTATTACCTTCATGTGATCTAAAGAGTGACCGGCATCCATTTATTCACCTTTTCATTCAATGCCGAACTACGCGATACTCGAAAGTAGACTTTCATAATGTTCTCCAAATAAAAAAATGCCAGAATTCTTTTGTCAAGTGGCTTACTATTGGCTATGAATTTTACATCAGCTATCATAATGGCAGTTTCCATTATTGCACTGTGCAGTAGGTATCCAGAGAATAACCTGTTAGCTTGGCTCACCAGTTGACTCAGATGCTGATGTCGAATTTGGCGTTCAGTGATCGATATCGATTTCTGGTTGATTAAATAAGCATCAAAACTGATAGAGAGAAGTTCAAAAATCATTGGAATGAGACATGTCTGCATTGCAAAATAAAATGCATTTATAAATCGTATAAAAATGAAAGCAGTTGCGAAATAAAACCAAATTCCATCTGGCACGAATGTCAGCAGTTCTATCCTCAAAATTTCCGGCGTGTTAGAAATCCAGACTAGGCAACAAAAATCAATGGTAAATACTAAGGCAATCAAACTAGTTCCCTTTATGATTGTTTTTCTAATTTTTTTCAAATAGGAATGAGGACAATTTTCGAGCACCTTTGCAAGGTTAATTAAAAAGGTGTTGAACTTCTTCGTATTTAGCGCCAAGTTGAACATCACATGTACGATTCCGCTAGCATTGTAATACCTCTGAAGTGTTCTGCAAAGCAGCCATATGTCAAAGTCTCCTTCCAGGTGAGGTACAACAATACCACCAATTACATTAAGGATTGCTCCAAGAATTGATAGCGTTAGCCATCCTGCCATTATGCTATTCCATTTTTGAAATTTCTGTCTTTCTAATGTGAATGTATGTCCGTAGAAACGAAGTAAATGAATGAGATGAAGTAGACCAACGCCTTTGAATAATACATTTGTTGCATTGTCCCTCTTGCAAGCGTTTGCCTTCATATTATGACTGCAGTTTGCAACCTTTTGCCTTGTAAACAACCGCGAAATTTTGCAGCTTTTATTTGTCCTATGTACTATATATATACTGTATACTGTTGTCAGTTGTCCTTGGTTTTTAGTTTTACATACTGTATAATTTTCTTTAATGTGACATTTCATCTCTTGTTTTGACTTTGTGATTAGGGCCCCATTTTCAACTTCCATAGTTGTAGATGTTGTCATCCATTCTGAATTAGACATTTTACCATAGCTTTTGATTCCACTAGGGACTCATTAATCAATAACGTTTTTGTCATTATCTTCATTTCTTAACAGATGTATGTAAATTTGAAATTGCCGTATTAATGAAGAAGGTGCCATTTCGATTAACACTTTATCATTAACCATAATTTTGAAGGATCAATGGGCCTGTACGTTCCAGTTATCTACGCCCTTCATATTTGCCTAAACGTCTCGAGAAAGCCATTTTAACTGCTATTTAAAGTGGTTTTTTTCCCAAATTATCTACCTACGATGTTATATTCTATAAAATTCTTCCTAATAATTCTATTTCATAGCAAACTTTTGCAGTTGGCCGTGTGTCACTAGTTTTATTGTAGTTATTTTACCAGTAAAGGAGGCTATTTGTGGGCGAATTGCATTAACAAGTGTCCTCTGACGCACTCCCTGATCCATGGAACGCCTCCCTTGATGATTTCCTCCTTGCACTGCAGTTAAACAACATGCTGTCCATCATCACGCCGTTATACTGCCTGTAGCAGAGTCGGGTCTGCGGGTTCTAGCCCTCCAATCTCGCCTGCCTACAATCCACGGTCTCCGTCGACCTCACACACTACCATATGTGCCAATGTCCATACGGACAATGTGCCACCACGTCTTCCTCGGCTTACCCCTGTCCCGAGTGCTTCCAACCACCTGCATTCTGGTAATTAACCTAAAGAGCTCCTCCTCCCCTCTTCTCATTACGTATTCATATCGCCTCAATCTATTTTCCCTCTTTTTTTTTTCGGCGATGTCCACCACCCCCAGGCTACCTCTAATGTTCTCATTCTTAATTCTTTGAGCTTTCGACACCCCACTCATGTACCACAGCATTGGCATCTCCGCTACTTCATTAAATTTTGGCAGGCGGATTAATGCTTTGTTGGTAATAATATAGCATGGTGTCTGACCTATTACACAGTAACTATAATGCACCAGCAGTCAGGCTCATGCCTCATGCATGGCTCATGGCCTCAGGCTCATGCCTGACGCAGTTATATTCTATAAAACTCTTATTAATAATTGTACTTCATAGCAGTCTTCTGCTGATGCCCATATGTCACTAATTTTATTGTTGTTGTTTTTTGCCAGTAAAGGAGGCCATGTGTGTGTGAATTGCAGTAGCAAGGGACCTCTGATGTACTCCCTATTCAATGGAACGCCTTCCTTGAGGACACAAAGAAAATGCTTCTACAGTCGGTGAGTCAAACAAAACCAAAGTGTTGATACGGTACATAACATTCATTTTTCACAATTTTCGAAAATTCAATGCTGTTGATAGAAGAATGAATAACATGTGTTCAGTGTTTTACAAACTGTTAATGGTATCAGTGCTTTTAGGTAACAGGAGGTGAACACTTGATTGCACCTCGAATTCGTGCTTTATATATAATCGTTGGTGTTTGTTGTCTTGTGCGGACAGGTCTTTCGATACCGGCTTTTGAAATTTAAGCCGCAGACGTGAAATTCCTTCGCTGATAAGAGCCAGTCTCACTTCAGCCCATCTCAGTAGATGCCAACGTGACAGTTGTCACATGACATTACTTAAAAATATTGCATAAGTTGAAATCAGCTCGTTAAGCTGCGAAATTAAAAGCAGAATGCAGTTACAGCTTTTTTAAATTATAATATTATTACGTCACGTTCTTTAAATCAGATTTTGTAAAAGTTTACATTTTCTCACCTGAAACAGGAATGATGACTTTATGGAACAGAAGCCGCCGAATGTTATTGCTGCCGGTTTCAATATTTGTTGTTTAAGATATAAGATGTAGAGTTTACAATCCTAAGGAGACAATATCACAGTTTACTTGAAATTATTTGCTCTATTTTTAAATAGCAAATGACGTACAGTAATTACCTTGATATTGAATGGTTTGTCAGACTTTGCGTTTAACCCGTCATTGCTCACTAGTGAGTTCAGAACCTAGAATTTAAGCGTAATCCCACAAAGTATGCCTTTTTAAGGAAATGCTTGGCTAATTTATTATGAAGGATACACCCGGTACCTAAAATACCCTAGGGTTTCTTATGTGTCAGTTGATAGTTGAAACAATAGCGGGATGGGGGAGCAAAACCGGCCAGGAATAACACAGTTGTATATAAAATTGAGATATCTGGTATGCTTTTGATGTTTTTCAGAAAAATTTGTTGCCCCAATCTAGTGGAACTGGTAGTTTACTTGACTACAGCCTCAGTGGTTCTAGGCTCGATCGTGGGTTGAAGTCGTTCGGGCCCCCTGAGTAGTGTGAATGATGCCATATCGCTGCACGTAAAAGACTCTTCTTGCTACATTGATTCAGTAAAGTTTCACGGGGTTGGGGAGTTCGCTCCTTACCTGTCACCGGTGGAGGAAACGTTTGTCAGGGAATCAAAATAAGCATAATGGGTAGTCATCATTATGCCCTTATCCCGCCTGTGGCAGGGTCCAATCTGCGGGTTCTGCCTCTCCATTCCTGCTTATCTACTATCAGGTCCCTATCTACATCCACACTCTTCGTACAAGCTGTTCCCACATCTGCTGTGGTTTTCCCCTGCTCCGGGTGCTTCAAACTACCTGCTTTCCCATATGCTCATTTCCAATTCTATCTGCTCTCAACACACTATCCCGAAAATTGTAGTCCAATTTGGTTTTCCGTCAGGTAGAACTTATCTTCGGAAATCGAAATAACTCAAAGGAGGGCAAGAATTGCGCTACATGGCTTCTCTCATACACTGAAAATAGGGTACAGGGACACACCAGTTCTCGTCTGATCGCAGAAGTTAAGCAGCGCAACCCCAGATAATACTGACATGGGTAGCCGCTTGGGAAAACTGGGTACTGCTAATACCCAAAAATCGTCGCATTAGTGTAGTGTTTGTGCAGTCTCTGCATAAGAACTATGCTGTGGACTGGGCTCTAATGACCTTTTTAGTTGAAGGGCCCTAAAGCACCAGCAACAACAGCAACAAAGGGGGTCCTCCAGTTAGCAGCTTATCCCTTGCAGAGTATAGGGGGAAAATGATCACGCATTTAATTTGAAGGAGATAACGGCACGGACAGACTCATATTACTGGTCTTTTACCCCCCAAGGATCATTCGGCAATGGAATACTCTTGCTGAGGATAATGTGAGGAACTTTCTGAAAGAAGGTGCCGTTATAGCAGGTAGGGAATGGATGGGAGAATAGACGCTATGCTTCAGGTTCCTTGGGGTTTTCTACGAGTTAGAACTTAGGAATTGGGGTTATTCTGTCCACTACACTGTTACAACAATTATGGGTATTAGCAGTACCTTAGTGATCAGGCGAGAATTGCTATGTCCAACGCAATACAGCTGCTCCCCATATGTGGTGACAAGGGTTGGTGATGACACATGTTACACCTTTGAAAGTATGCCAGATTTTACTGTACCTTGTCATTGACTCTTGAGCACGTCACTATCTTAATCGCCACTCTGTTTATATTGAAAATGTAAAGCAGTATAATGTGAAAAAGAGGCTGTGGGGGTTTAAATGTCAGTAGCCGAATATCCATTATCATGGCACAGGTACCCTGTACTGTGTTAAAAGACGTGAATCCGGAAAACAATTCATTTGCTTGATTCACTAATTGACTCAATTTTTGGTGAAACATTTTACGTTCCATCAATGATATATCGATGTGTGGGTTTAATAAGTAGTTATCAAAGCAGAAGCTGAGAAGGTGACAAATTAGAGGGATGAACCAGGCGTAGAATCGGTAATAATGCGTAAATATGAGTAGAAATATTAAGACATACGTGAAAATGTAGACCCAGAGTTCGTTAGGGAAATATTCCCACATAAGGTACGGCGGAAGTTCACCATGGATGCCAATATATACATAAGCTATACTGCCAAAGAAAAACAATAACTCGATCACGTTGATGCCGACTATTATCGATACGAATAATTTCACTTTGCCTTGATAATAATCCTTTTTGCATCTTGGAGGAATATCATTCAAGACTTGAGCTAAATTGACCATCAACTGATTATATTTTTTGATATGATAACATGTCTGAAGCGTTAAGTATAAATTTCCAACAGGCATCCATAAGAGCGTTAATGCGTCAACAATTGCCGTCAAGGTATATTCGTTCTGAATGCATCTCAAATATATGTATTCAAAGAAAAATACCATGAATACCAGAACTCCCACGAGTATTCTAAAAATGAGGACAGGGTTAAACGCGCTGCATTTTTCAGGGTCAGACCGTAATCTATAGCCGAATGAACGAAACATGTAGATTAACATTATTAATCCACTGCTTCGAAAAACGTTGTCGACTTTCTCCTCAGGTTTCAAAGTGGCCTGCTTCATGTTGGTGTTAAGTAGGACCAGTGTGGACTTTATTTGGACTATATATAGATGGAGAAATGATTGTTGGTTCATTTGGCCCTCCCATTACTGTTCTGCATTGTTAAAATATTAATTGGAGCCCAATGTCAAAAGACAGAGATGGTCAGTTATTATTTTGTCTTGTCTGTAATTTATTGTAGTCGACAAAACTCCTATCTAAGCAGGCCTGTATCTAAGGACCCATCCTAAGAAGGCTGACAGGTGCTGTTGCGCATCTTTATTAGGAGGTTCTTATTAATACCCAAATTATATGTTCTTTTTACGTTTATAGTGGCGTACTATTGAATTTTGTTGCTAATTTGTTTTTAATGGAATTAACGCCCTGTTGTCAGTCCCTTGATTTTAATGGTAACACCTGTCCTGTGTTGTACCTAGGTGCCTCTTCTGTAATGGTTAACACTTTATAATTGTATATTTCAGACGTGATGTATTTCATAATTGCTTTTCAATCAATAATAATTTTTAATTGGTAGTGTCCCCGTCTCATTAACTCTAGTTGGGTAAATGGACATTTCGGTAGATAGCATTTGTGTTACTGCCTTTGTTCCAAGCGTCATTCGCCATGTTTCATTACGTTTTTCTTTTTGCAAATTATATCTGCAGCCCAAAATTAATTGAGACTTCATTTCCTGATATTGTATTAAAGATCTATATTTTCTCCTGTTAGGATTCCTATTAATTCGTGAATACGGTTCGTTGGTGTTTTAGAGCCCTTCAACTACAAGGTCATTAGAGCCCCGTTCACTGCGTAGTTCTAATGCAGAGACTGCACAGACGCCACATTAATGTGACAATTTTTGGGTATTAGCTGTACCCAATTTTTCCAAGCCGCCACCCATGTTAGTACTAACTGGGGTTGCGTTGCTTCAGTGATCAGACGAGAACTGGTGTGTCCAAAGCAACGTCCCGCCGGTGGAGAGTGAACAAAAAGCGGTTTGCAGCTTTAAGTTGGCAGCCGGTTGTGTAAAAATACCGTCTACCATGGGTATCCCAAATATGCGACCCGCACATTTTTTACATTCATTTAAAAACACACACACACAAGCACTTGTACTGCATAAAAAACTGGTTAAAGTGCTGGTTACAAACTGGTAAAAAAAACTTGTTAAAGTACTGGTTAAAGGGCTATCGCCCCTTACAGGCCCTCAACCGTAGATTTCCCCCAGCTGCCGTGAGAGAGGGCCAAAGGCGCTTGCAAAACGAAGTTCAACAGTGCGCGACAGTCCCCTCTCAACCAAATGAAATTGAGACCGCTGGTCTAACATTGTGGTGTGTCCCAAAGGGACAGGGAATAAATTTATAAGTAAAATCACATCAGCATCGTTAAAAACAATAAACGACACCAAGCCATGTGTGGAGTGCGCGTGCTTCATTCATTAAATGCTTCAGAAAACCAATAATAATCTCACAGGGTTTGTTCCGCTCATCAATGTGCATATTATCTGAAAATCAACTAACTTTCACTGCTGTAATAGCCGAGTTACAGACTCCCCTGGTGATCCATAGGTAGTATGCTCCACGCCTGCATCAGTGGTTCCTGGTTCGATATAGGATCGAAGTGGGTTGTTTTCTTTTTTTGCGAGAGAGAGAATTCCCTACTGCGCCTTCCGTCGCTTCAGGTGGTAAGTAAAGCTGCGGCTCCGTGCAGTGTGCACGATATCAACTGTACTTATAATAGCCCTTTCGCTAGATCGGGAAAATTTCCAGGTGTAGAAAAAGCTCACTGTAGGAAAATTGCCCCAATGAAATAGGACTGCAGCGTTAGGTTGCAAGCTGGCTGTGTAAAATGCCGTCCAACAAATCGCTTGTGTGTTCCAGTGGGTCCTACTATAGTAGTTATCAGTGGCGTCACTAGGGGGTGCGGGCCGCACTGGGTGACACTACTCGCATATTATCCTGGGTGACACCATGGCGTCATCGCACTGGGTGACGCCAACCCTAGCGACGCCTCTGGTTATTATTGTTGTAATACCGTCCTACAGTTCGTCCATGTGTCCCAGTAGGACACAACTGATGAGTTACCTGGTGTAAAGAGATGTGGTGTATGCTTCACGTTGAACATGGTTGCTTTTTTGGCGCAGACAGCTCTTAAATAATCATCGATGTGTACCAGTAACTCATTATGGGTAGAATATCCTTCCTGATAGTTCCAGCACTTCTTTGTTGGTTCCAAGATGAAAGTTGTCACATTAAATTGTATAGGAATACTACATAAGTTAGAATCACCTCGTTAAGCTGCAAAATTGAAGTGTGAATAGTTAAATTTTTTTTTTATAATTTTCTTATTAAATATCGCCTTCTTATACCTCAAATAGAAATGATGATGTTACTTCACCAAAGCTGCCGGATTTAGTACTTGTTGCTTTAAATACAAGGTGTAGCATTTATACTCCTACAGACCCAATTACAATTAATTTGCAGTTATTTGCTCTACTAGGAAATAAACTCAAAAGTCATGTAATTACCTTGATAATGATTTGTGCCCCAGCCTCGGCTTTTAACCCTCAGTTGCTCACCAATGATTTGAGGACCTGCAATGCAATGATACATGGGAACTGAAGGGTTAAAGAATGAGGGCTAAAATAGACAAGGTTATAGAAATGGGACATACCGTAAAATCTCACGTAAAGTCCGCTTCTCAAATATAGTCCGCATTAGCGATGGGTATGTTTCAAATATAGTCCGCACTTTAAAATTCCTACTGTACCCAGTGGCGCAACTTGTAGGGGCAATGGGATCAAATGAATTTTAACATGAAATGTCAGATTTCTCTGACGATGAAATAGAAATGTGAAAGATTTTATAAGATGTCATGTTGTTATGTGTAATAAAATGTTCAGAAAATGAGGAGCAGTTTTCATTGAGAACCCTTGGTTTCATTTAGAGTCCGCACTTATATTATAGTCCGTCCTCGCATATAGTCCGCACTAAATGACCCTATGTTTCGCGTATAATTCGCGGGCACTGCGTGAGATTTTACGGTATGTGCATTTTGGGCATTTCACCTGGGCAAGTGCCTGTGCAGGGTTGGATCTACGGTGTCTGACCCTCCATTGCCGTCTATCTCCCGCTCGTTCAACATCCACCCCTCAGGCACACTACCATATCCTTTTACCCAACCATCTCCTACTGTATATCTGCTTAGGTCTTCCACTGCCCCTAATTCTTCCAATAACCTGCATCGCCGTATTATTGAAGGAACAATTTCTGCCCTTCTCCTATTTTTTTGCATCAACTCGCCTCATTGCGGGTTTGACCACTGCGTCAGTGGTTCTAGGTTTGATACTGGATAGACATGAGGTGGGTTCTTTGGCCTCCCTTTTTACAGGCCTTCTACAACAGATGTCGAGGTATCTCTCGACCAGATACGGTTTGTACAATGTCACTTGCGTGTAAGGCAAGGCGGAAAATGAGACGCAGGGTGACGCAGAGTGTAGCAGCCCTGCGAAATTCTGCTAGCAGGCAATCACCGTACATTGAATCGCAGTTTTTTCACCATACTTGCATCAAATAACAAGAGAACTTCTCTGCTTCGCACCGCTTTATCACGCCAACTTGGAAGCGGCGAGTTGCGTTGGACACACCAGTTCTCGTCTGATCACTGAAGTTAAGCAACGCAAGCCCAGTTAGTACTGACATGGGTGGTCGCTCGGGAAAGCTGGGTACTGCTAATACCCAATAATCGTCACATTAGTGTAGTGTCTGTGCAGTATATGCATTAGAACTATACAGTGGACGGGTCTCTAATGACCTCGTAGTTGACGGGACCTTAAATTCCAACAAACAAACAATCACGCCAACTTCACGCAGGAAACTGCGGCATTGGCACTGCGCTCCGCAAGGTCACGTGGCGCAGATACTGAGTCACACCCTGTGACTTAACATGCGCAACTGCATACTATCATGTGAGCTACAGAAATTTATAGTAAGTCACCCTGCGTCACCTGCGGAGACTGCGTCTCATTTTGCGCTGGGCCTAAAAGAACCCTCACTGGCAGTGGCGTAACTTCAGTTGTGGAGCCTGCGGCAAGAAGCATTCGAAGCGCCTCCCCTCCTCTGCTGCTTGTCCTGAGCTGATATGGTACACGTATGTAGGCACATTTTATTTGCCGTAACGTCGCGTCGTCGCCCGGACATTGTGTCGTGGCGGCTGATTTCCAGTAAAGCGGGCCAATTTGACCCCATTGCCCCTACATTACGCCACTGATCGCTGGGGTCGGTGTAGTGCCGCCACGAACTATAAATAAGCATCGGGGTTGCAGCTTTGGTCGGCAACCACCTGCGTAAAAAAGCCGTCGAACAGATCGCCCATGTATCCATTCAGATGGACAAAGATGGATCCCTACCCTGAAACAGGCGGGAAAGGGTTAGTCAGAGGCGGCTCGTGGGAGAGGCAAACCTAGGCGGCTGCCTAGGGCGGCAAATTTCATAGGGGCGGCTGATTTCAGAGGTACTTCCTTGCCATGCAGTCTATCAGTCATTTAAAATGTTCATAGTCCTGGGGTTCCCAAATTTCTCTGATTGGATGGGCCTTTTCTAAATGTGAGTGAGTGAGGGTCGCTTGGACAATTTAGAACTGCATGGGGGCGGCGGCGATGGGCCCACTTGCCTAGGGCGCCTGAAACTCACAAGCCGGCCCTGGGGTTAGTAGTTGATTTGGAGCCCAATAGTTAATGTACAGTACTTCGAAATTTACATTACCTTACTGTTGACTCTTGAGCACATCAGTATCTTAATCACCAGTCTGCTACTGTTTAAAATGTAGAGCTGTAGGACATGATAAAGAGGTGGTGCTGGTTTAATGGTCAATAGTCGAATGTCCGCTATCATCACCCAGGTAGCCACGAATGTGTATATACAGTAACATGAAACCGGCAAACAATTCATTTGCTAGGCTCACTAACTGACTCAATTTTTGGTGAATTGTTTTGCGTTCCGTCAGGGAAACGTTGATCTGTTGATTGAATAAGCAGGCATCAAAACAAAGGTTGAGAAGTTGAAAAACGAGTAGGATCAGCCAATTGTAGAATCGGTAATAATGGGTTACTAACATTAAAATCATCATAAAAGTTCCTAAAAGGCCGAGTCAATGTTTGTGATACCTCGAAGCATGAAATAGTCCGGAATTCCACTCTCAAGGGCAATGCTAATAAAACCGACAATGATTGCTAGAAACTCCATCACACTTAATGCTATTACAAGCCAAATGTATAACTTCACTCTCTTGTTATAATAACCCATTTTGCACGTTGAATGAATGTCATTCAAGATTTCAGCAAAAGTGACCATCATCTGATTATATTTTTTGATGTGGACACATGTATGGCACATCATATACAAATTTCCAACGGGCATCCAGAAAAAAACCATAGTGTTAAAAATTGACGCCAACTGAAAATCATCGTAAACGAATTTCAAATAGACGAATTCAATGAAAAATAATACGAGCATCGCAATTCCTCCAATTATTCTGATGATGGTTAAAAGGGTAGCCCATTTGGATTTTTCAGGGTCAGATCGTATTTTATAGCCAAAAAATTCCATGCTGTAAATCAACATTATTAATCCACTACTTCGAAAAATGTTGTCATCCTTCTTGTCAGGTTTCATGGTGTGCTGCTCCATGATGAGTGTTAGTTGGACCACTTTGTAATCAAGTGGTCTCTATATATACACCCTAGGTACATTTTTGTGATCCGCTAGCCCTTCTATTAATTTTATTAGTTGGTGGCAAAAAAAAATAGAAAGCCAACCGACATTCGCAACTCGTTATTTGGTTTGTGTCCTACAAAATGTTTTCGTCAGGAGTAGTCCCAATAGTTTAGGAAACCGTTAATTTTATTGCTAGTCCCTGTTTTTTTGTCACCTTAAAGGTGTAATAGGCACCTTTGATATGAATTTCTACTGGCAAATTATACTACAGAGTTGAAGTGACGTGCTCTATAATTATTACTAATTTCCTAATTATATATGTATGATTCGACACGTTTTTAATACCGCAGTGTAGCCTGTGGAGTAACAAATTCTAATTAACTAATTTGTAGTTTTTATATCGTTGAGCCAGGTAATGAACTGGTCTGTCTCGGTACTGAGTCAGTGGCTGGAGCACTTGTCTGCTGTCCATCTCTTGTCATACTTGCAGGATGGCAAGATTTGCACTTGGGCGGTTGAATTCGTTACTTTTAGAAACGATGCGGCTGTAGGAGGTTGTGCCCTGCTGACGATACGCACCAGGGCCCGCTCTACTCTAAGGGGGAGCAACCCGGACTTTTGTCCGGGGCGCCATTTTGGCTGTAAGTGTGAGAACGGAGCACGCAAACACAGCGCCTCTTCAAGGGGCGGCAATTTGTCTTTTTGTCCAGGGCAGCATAAGTGCTAGAGCAGGCGCTCCATTCCATCCTGAACAAGTAATAAAGAACTCAGCATCTAGTGGAGTGCACTCAATGAACGCAGAACATAATATATCATATACATCTTTTTAACCGGATAAGGACTATATCGGTAAAAACTGTCATTCTCTCGCTCTATCTGACATTGGTAGGCAAGTAGCTCTACAACAACTCCTAACCCTTTTCCCGCCTATGGCAGGGTCGCCTACCCCTTTGTCTCTCTGAAAGGACACAGGGTGATATATTGGTCATAGTTTTTTTTCTGCAGCCCGTTGCCTGCCATGATAAATAAGCCTAGGGGTTACAGCTTTGGTAGGCAGTTGGCTGCGGAAAAACATCGTCCAGTATATCATCTCTTTTTGTCCATTCAGAGGGACAAGATGGTACAAGGTACAAACTTCACCTGCCCAAATCACCTTAGCAAACCTTGGGGTGTTATTTGTGCACCATAAATCCCTAACGTGCAAGTAAGTGCATGGCAAATGGCACAGATACTTTGAGAAATAACACCGGCTCTTTAAGGCCGGCAGCCAATGACCGGCACTGTAATGGCAGACAGACTCTATAGCTGACATGTTTGCAAGCTCATGTGTGTCAAGAATTATTGGGAGAGGTGGAATTTAATGAGAGCAGAAAACAGACGACGACCCTGGAGAGCCATCGCAGGAGAGAGGGCAAAGAGACGTGGAGAGGGGCATGCATCTCTTCTGTGTGAATGGGCCTTTAAGAAGATCAGTTGTGTCACGGTATAAACGACGAGTGTGAGTTTGCTTTGAAAACCGTTTTTCAGTTAGTGAGGAGGCGGCAAATTTGAATACCGGCTCGGGGGGGAAGCATTTGCGTGGGGTACGGTTTTGCTACTGCCACAGTGATTCCAGGTTCGATAATGGATCGAATCGGGTGAGGAATGGTTCGGTTCGATAATGGATCGAATCGAATCACCCGATCGTTTCGGGTGAGAGCGACAAACTCAGAAGAAAGGCCGTGATCCCCGTCGATGTCATTGTCATGTAAATGAAGCCATTCTGTTATGACCGTAAAGGTAAATAGGCGACTATAAATAACCATAGGTGTCGCAGCGTAAGGGTAGTAGCCGACTACGTAAAAATGCGGTCTAACAGATTGTCTATGTGTCCCAATTGGGCAAGAAATCAATCAATAAGTTAAATAAACGACATCAAACCATTTATAGGATGCGCATGTTTCTTTATTAACGACATTACAGAAAAACCAATAATAATCTCAGAGGATTTGCTCGCCACTGTGCATATTATGTGGTCCCTGACTGCGTCAGTGATTCCAGGTTCGATATTTCATCTAAGTGGGTTGTTTTCTTTTGGACGAGAGAAGTCCCCATTGCACCTTCTCTCGGATGGAAAGTAAAGCCGTGGCCGCGTGCGGTATGCACAATGTCAACTGCGCTTAACAGTCCTTTCTGAATGCTATGCAAAGATCAGCAACATTCCCAGGAGTTCCTACACCTGGGAAGTGCCCCAATAAAATTACAGAGGCCGACGATTAATAAGCATGGTAGATATAGCATTAGGTTGGCAGCCGGTGTCACGCGTCAAAGTGTCCGGGGTCCACCTCAAAGTGTCCAGCCAGACACTTCGATGCAATTTTTGAGTACCTCAAAGTGTCCACCATCTAGTTCCGAATGCAGATGCCGGAATTTGCCTCTTTTCTGCAGAGCAGATATGCAACGTGAATCAAGGCGAAATTTATATCAAATGTGAGACTTACCGTCTCGCAGATGATAAATAATACCGTATTTATTCCGATAAACGCCGCGCCGTTTATTTATTTCGTGGCGTTTTTGGTGCGGCGCTTACTAGAGGGCGGCGTTTATTAGAAGGCGGCGCTTATTAATTTTGTGATCCCTCATAGATGATAATGCTGGATGGTAAAATAACAGTGCCATATTTTCTAGGGGCGAACTACATGGATAGAGTGTCGAGCTGATAGAATTACGAATGAGTATATCTGAGGTAGCCTGGGGTGGTGGACATCACCAAAAAATGGACAAATAATAAAAATATTAACACACAATGAGAAAAGGGGAGGAAGAGCTCATTGGGTCCATTTCAGGAATGCAGGTGGTCAGAAGCACCCAGGGCAGGGGAGACTGAAGCAGACGTGGGAACAGGTTGTCCATTAGGATATAGCAGTGTGTGGGGTTGACAGGGGGAGTGGCAGGCTAGAACCTGCATACCTGACCCTGCTGTAGGTGGGATAAGAGTATGGTGATGATGATGATTTTATAGATGATAATGATAAAAACTAATACAGTAATTGGGATGAGAATCCTTCAATAAGCGCCTGCAAGCGGCAAGCGCCATAAGCACTGCAAGGGCAGGGGCGATTATTGTAGGGCGGCATCTGTTGTTTATTTCACACTGATGATGCCGCGCTTATTAGAGGGCGGCGGTTATTGGAGGGTGGCCTTTATTGGAATAAATACAGTAATAATAATAATACAATACTCTTCCATTTTTTAATATAAACCACTTTACTTGCTGACTTAATGTCCGTTTCTCACTTTCTGATGCACCAACGGGATAGGAGCCATCACAAAGATAGGCCACAACTCATATTTTTTGGGATCCCTATTCTTCCGTCCACAAGGTGACGATTTCTGGCCCACACTACAAGGTGGGGGTCTGTTATGACCCCAAAAAACCTTTTTGATTTTGAGGCCGAAATATTCAGATTAAGGGCATTATTATGGATATTGAACTAAATGCCATCTATATAAAGGTTAAGCAATGAAAATAATCTGGAAACATGCTAAAAAAAATCTGTAATACTCAAGAAAACCAAGACATCATCATCGCCATACCCTTATCATGCCTATGACAGGGTCGGGTCTGAAGGTTCTAGTCCTTCACTCCTGCCTATCTCCCACCAGGTCCCCGTCCACCCCAGACATTACCATATCCTTATGGGAATCCTGCTCCCCCGTTGTTTTAGTGCCCAGTGTTTCCGACCAGCCATCCCTGTCGGTACTAACTTGGGTTGCATTGCTTAACCAGAAATAAAATATGCTAATTACTTAAGAGACCCGCCAACTTCCCTAGATATGGAGGTAAAGAAAACATGGGAGAACAGGTACTCAAAGGTAGGTTAAGAGTGGAGAAAGCGGTACATGTGTAGACACAATTTTGTAGGTCTTGGGTCTGCTGCGACCCCACCTTGTGGACAGAAGGATATTGCATGTATTGTTAGGGAAAATGAAAACGCCAGCTCTGCTTTGCAAATGAGTTTTGTGGGACAGTGCTTTAGCAAACACTGAAATTGCTTTGACATTATTGGTGGGCCAAAAATCCCTGACGTGGGAAACGGCCGGGACACTTTGACATAAAAGCGGACACTTTGAAGTATGTGTTAAATTACTTCAAAGTGTCCCCCCTCCCCCCCCCCCCGGACACATTGAGCGCGACACCGGCAGCGAAAAATTGCCGTCCGATAGATGATCCACGTGGCCCAGCAGGGCAGAGGAGAAGGGTGCGAGTATTAGTGCTTTGAGGTCACTAAATGAGTAAAATGTTGTCAAGAGGTGCGATATAAGCTTCATGTTGAATGTGATTGGTGAAGACAGCCCTTAAATTAACCAGTAATGTATGCCAATAACCCGTTAAGTGTAGAATAGCCTTCCTGATAGTTCCAGTCTCACTTGAGCCCTTCTTAGTTGATTCAAAGATGAAAGTTGTCACATTAAATTGTATAGGAATAGTGCATAAGTCATAATCAGCTCGTTCAGCTGCAAAATTGAATTGCGAATACAGTTAGAATTGTTTAAAATTTTCTTATTAAATATCGCATTCTGATACCTCAAATAGAAATGATGATGTTACTTCACCAAAGCCACCGAATGTAATTGCTGCCGGATTTAGTACTTGTTGTTTTAAATACAAGGTGTAGCATTTATACTCCTACAGACCCAATTACAATTAATTTGCAGTTATTTGCTCTACTAGGAAATAAACTCAAAAGTCATGTAATTACCTTGATATTGATTTGTGCCCCAGCCTCGGCCTTCAACCCGCAGTTGCTCACCAATGATTTGAGGACCTGAAATGCAATGATACATGTGAACTGAAGGGTGAAACAATGAGGACTGAAATAGACAGGGTTACAGAAATGAGATACATGTTTATTTTGGACATTTCACCTGGGCAAGTGCCTGTGCGGCGTTGGATCTATGGGGTCTGACCCTCCACTGCCGTCTATCTTCCGCTCGTTCAACATCCACCCCTCGGGCACACTACCGTATTCTTTTGCCCAACCGTCTCCTGCTGTATATCTGCTTAGGTCTTCCAATAACCTACATCGCCGTATTATTATTGAAAGGAACAAGTTCCGCCCTTCTGCTCATTTGTTTTGCATCAACTCGCATCATTGAGGGTTTGAACACTGCGTCAGTGGTTCTAGGTTTGATGCTGGAGAGACATGAGGTGGGTTCTTCAGCCTCCCGTTTACGGGCCTTCTCCAACAGATGTCGAGGTATCTCTCTCCACCTGATACGGTTTGTACAATGTCACTTGCATGTAAAAGAACCCTCACTGGCAGTGACGTAACTTGAGATGTGGAGCCCGGGGCAATAGGCATTCGAAGCGGACCCCCTCCCCTGTTGCTTGTCCTAAGCTGACATGGTACACGTACAGTATGTAGACACTTTTTATTTGCCGTAACGTCGCGTCGTCGCACAGACAATAGAGAGTTAGTGGTGATACGAACGATACGAGGTCAAATGAGGCAAATGCTCAAGTTCAATTGCTGGTCTGCTTTTCGTGAGCATGCACAGTTGCCTCACTTGACCTCGTATCGTCATCGTCGACGTTCATCACTAACTCCCTATTGTGTCGTGGGGACTGATTTCCAGTAAGGCGGGAAAGGCGCCCCCGAGGTGGCGGTTTGTTTGGCACCCGGGACAATTTAACCCCAGTGCCCCTACATTACGCCACTGCTCGATGGAGTCGGTGTAGTGCCCCAAACCAAGTGTAGGGCGGCGATAAATAAGCATCGGGGTTGCAGCTTTCGTCGGCAACCAACTGCGTAAAAATGCCGTCGAACAGATCGCCCATGTATGCATTTAGAGGGACAAAGTTGGAGCCCAATAGTTAATGTACGGTACTTCAAAATTTGCATTACCTTACTGTTGACTCTTGAGCACATCAGTATCTTAATCACCAGTCTGCTACTGTTTAAAATGTAGAGCTGTAGGACATGATGAAGAGGTGGTGCTGGTTTAAGGGTCAATAGTCGAATGTCCATTATCATGACAAAGGTAGCCACGAATGTGGTATATAACATGAAACCGGCAAACAATTCATTTGCTAGGCTCACTAACTGACTCAATTTTTGGTGAATTGTTTTGCGTTCCGTCAGGGAAAGGTTGATCTGCTGATTGAATAAGCAGGCATCAAAACAGAGGTTGAGAAGTTGAAAAATGAGTAGGATCAGCCAATTGTAGAATCGGTAATAATGGGTTACTAACAGTACAATCATCATAAAAGTTCCAAAAATGCCGAGCCAAACTTTGTTTGTGATACCTCGAAGTATGAAATAGTCCGGAATTCCACTCTCAAGGCCAATGCTAATAAAACCGACAATGATTGCTAGAAACTCCATCACACTTAATGCTATTACAAGCCAAATATATAACTTCACTCTGTTGTTATAATAACCCTTTTTGCACCTTGAATGAATGTCATTCAAGATTTCAGCAAAAGTGACCATCATCTGATTATATTTTTTGATGTGGACACATGTATGGCACATCATATACAAATTTCCAACGGGCATCCAGAAAAAAACTAGAGTGTTAAAAATTGACGCCAACTGAAAATCATCGTAAACGAATTTCAAATAGACGAATTCAATGAAAAATAATACGAGCATCGCAATTCCTCCAATTATTCTGATGATGGTAAAAGGGGTAGCCCATTTGGATTTTTCAGGGTCAGATCGTATTTTATAGCCAAAAAATCCCATGCTGTAAATCAACATTATTAATCCACTACTTCGAAAAATGTTGCCATCCTTCTTGTCAGGTTTCATGGTGTCCTGCTGCATGATGAGTATTAGTTGGACCACTTTGTAACCAAGTGGTCTCTATATATACACCCTAGGTACATTTTTTGTGATCAGCTAGCCCTTCTATTAATTTTATTAGTTGGTGGCAAAAAAATAGAAAACCAACCGACATTCGCAACTGGTTATTTGGTTTGTGTCCTACAAAATGTTTTTGTCTGGAGGAGTCCCAATAGTTTTGGAAACCGTTAATTTTATTACTAGTGCCTGTTTTTTTGTCACCTTAAAGGTGTAGTAGGTACCTTGGAAAATATTTGATATGAATTCCTACTGCCAATTTCTACTACAGAGTTGAAGTGACGCGCTCTATAATTATTACTAATTTCCTAATTATATATGTATGATTCGACACGTTTTTAATACCGCAGTGTAGCCTGTGGAGTAATAAATTCTAATTATCTAATTTGTAGTTTTTATGCCATTGAGTCAGGTAATGTACTAGTCTGACTTGGTACTGAGTCAGTGGCTGGAGCACTTGTCTTCTGTCCATCTCTAGTCTTACTTGCAGGATACCGTATAAGATTGTGTCCTGCTGACGAGACACACCATGTCGCCACCTACAGTATTCCCTAAATACCAACCAGGATCACTCAGTCTGTCAAGTGAGGCTGCAAGCCTGGCAAAACCTGTCATAACCTGTCATAAACACTTCACGCAGGTCTTGTATTCCACTCAGCACGCCATTGTGGAGGTCGGCACTTTGACCTTCACTAACGTGAGGAGTTTCCTTGGACGCATAATTCACATTCCTAAGAAAACTATCGCATGTTTTCTGAACAGTTTCAAGTGATGAATTCAAATTACTACAATTCACATTAATACAATCTAGAGATTCCTTTTCATCTTCTACCTGTCCTACTTTTAGAGCAAGTGACTAGCTCGTTTTACCTATACTGGCAACGGCAACAGTCATAACATCTAGTTCATCAAGAATCGAGGAGAACGCAGAAAACACGTCTACACACATCGACGTCATGTCGTGTCATGTCAACTACACAAATGATACTCAAAACCTGCCTCTGCGGCACAGGCGGTAGCGGGCCGGATTACTGCATCAGTAGCTCCAGGTTCTATGTAGTATCGAGGTGAGTTGGCTTCTTTTGGGCGAGAGCGAGAGAGAGGTAGGTCCCAAATGCACCTTCCATCAAATGGGAAGTGAAACCGTGGCCTCATGTGGCATACGATATCATTTGCACGTAAAATAGCCCTCTCTACTATGCAACGGGTAGAGGAGGCAAAATTCCCACGTGTAGCAGCTTGGAAGAGTTCTCCAGCGAACGGCAGGCCGACGATTGATCGGTAGCCGGCTGTGCAAAACTACCGTCTAATAGATCGCCCATGTGTCCATTCAGAAGGATAAAGATGGGTACTCGACCCTGCAACAGGCAAGATAACGGTTAATAGTTGCTTACACATCTTTTACTCTCAGATCAACAAAACAGGTAGGGCTTAGTCAATAAATCACACCAAATCGTGCATGAGATGGAGGTGTTGCTATTTATTAATAGTCAATTTACAGAATCACAAATAGTCAGAGGATTTGTTAATCAATGTGCAGTTTATTTTTAACGATATCTGCGTCAATATGGCATATGACAGTTTGTCCTGATATGTCTCGCATACTACTTGTAAAACCATATGCGGCATAAGAGTGAAAGAACCCAGGATCCAAAATATGATCTAAATAATAAATTATACAAAACCAAAACAAACGCAACTAAACTCACCCCAACCTCCCTAAATTTAATTGTCAGTTAGGTGTTAAATTAAGTATGCGAGTCATGCCAAACATGAATGAAATATGCCAAATTGTTGGGATTCCAGTGTGGCCAGAGCTATGACTTTCATTTAATGCTGATACTTGTTGCCTGTTGATCTTTTGGTGCAGATAGTCTTAAAGTCAAGCAGTGAGTTCTTATTCATGAATTCCTTTTCTGATAAGTTGCAGTCTCACTTTAGTATGTCTTAGTGGTGCAGAACTGATGGTTGTCACAGTAAATTATTTAGAAATATTGCATAAGTTAGAATCAGCTCGTTAAGCTACAAAATTTTAAAAGCAGAATACAATAAATTTAATGCTAGGCATAAAATGTTTGAAATAAGCGTTTAAAAAAAGTTAGGCAGTTTGTTACCTGAAGTAGGAATGACGATTCAATTGAGCAGAAATTACCGAATGTAATTGCTGCCGGTTTCAATATTTGCTGCTTTACATATAAGATGTAAATTTTATACTCCTAAAATTGTGAAAATCATATTTACTCGACTATCAAATAGATATGAAAATCAGGTTTTACCTTGGCATCAAATCGTAACCCAATCTCGGGGTTTAACCTGCAGTTGCTCACCAGTGAGTTGAGAACCTACAAGATCAAGATGTGATATTATCAGGCTTTTCGTGTGTATAAAGACTTGGTCATCCCCCATCGTAGGTTATTTGAGAGTTTTTAATGGGAGAATTGGATGGGCTCTAGGTTCATATACAGTAAACCCTCGCCACTTCGCGCTTCGACTTTCGCGGCTTCCCTCTATCGCGGTTTTTTTGGTAACAGCGCGCGCTCTGTTATCACTGCCACTGATTGGTTCCACCTCACTTTGTTGTTGTTGTTTGTTGGTGTTTTAGGGCCCTTCAACTACAAAGGTCATTAGAGCGCCGTCCACAGCATAGTTCTTATGCAGAGACTGCACAGACACTACACTAATGCGACGATTTTTGGGTATTAGCAGTACCCAGATTTCCCAAGCGGCCTCCCATGTCAGTACTAGCAGGGGTTGCGCTGCTTAACTTCAGTGATCAGAAGAGAACTGGTGTGTCTAACGCAATTCGCCGTTCCCTATCCGCCTCACGTAAGGATTCTTATGGAATCCTACTTCACGGAATTTCACTTATCGCGGTAGGGTCTGGAACCGATTAACCGCGATAAACGAGGGTTTACTGTACTAAGATTTTAACCCAAGAACAAGCAATTATTATTCAAATTTATGGTCAGCATTGCAGTACACCCAAATTTTAATTACCTTATCAATTTCATATCACTCATTACAACTTTGGTGATGCTAGGGGGAGGGGGGCATTGGGAATTTATACATGACATTTCAAAGCATCTGTTCATTTCGTTAAATATAATCGATTTATGATCAATTTAGCTCACGTCTTGAATACCATGCTCCCAAAATGCTAAAAGGACGGTACAGTCAGTCATTTTGATTGTAATCGTCATTACTATGATTGAAATACTAGTGCTTATTGGTCGAATTTACTTTTTGATAACGAAATTAACGATTTCAAGGGGTCGCAACCGGCCTCAAATGACTCTTGTCTCTACATAGTATTAGTTGTCTTACTGCTTTCATTCTTATATGATCATTATTTTGAATCCTACTCTTGGTTGGTCCCGTTATTTTGTCAACTTCTCAGCATCTGCTTTGATGCTTTGAAAACTATTTATTAAGGCTACAGAGCAACATATCGCTGACTGAACGCAAAACAATTCCCCAAAAATTAAACCAATTCTGGAGAGGCATTTAAATTCGTTAAAAAACAAATTGATTTCCTTTATCTTAAGTTACACATTTTAAAATCAATTGGTTTGTTCCTTACCTTATAATTGACCTTCGAGCACATTAAAATTTTACTCAGAAGTCCAGAAATATTAAGGAAGTAAGACACTAGAGGATGAGTAAATGGGTGGGCCGCTTGTTCTGATAACAGCCGAATATCCATTATCATGGCCATGGTACTCTCAATTGTGGAAAAGAACATGAAGCCAGAAAACAATTCATTTGCTTGAAAAACTAATCGACTTAATTTTTGGTGGATCGTTTTGCGGTCGATGAGTGATATGCTGCTCTGTGGGCTTAATAAGTAGACATCAAAGCACATGCTAAGAAATTGACAAATTAAAGTTATAAACCAGGTATAGAATCGATAATAATATGAAAATATGACTGACAATACTGAGATAAGTCGGAAAATGTTGGCACACAGTTGATTTGGCAAATATTGAATTATAATTGATCGATTCTCTCCATTTGAAAGGTGGACACTGACTATATTGCTAATTATTACTGCTATCTCGATGATACTGATGCCAATCATAGTCGAAATGAATAATTTCGCTTTCTTTTTGCAAGCTGTGGGGACATTGTTGAAAGCCTCAGCTAAATTGATCAGTAACTGGTTATATTTCTTAAAATAAAATGATGTTTGACACGTGATATATACATTTCCAAATGGCATCCAGAACATTGCTACAGCGCAAGTGATGTTTGACAAGGTGAAATCATGAAAGCATTTCAGATACACATAATCCATTAAATACATTCCAAATAGTGATATTGCTAGAAATATTCTGAGTATAACGAAAGGGGTGAATATTTTGCATTGTTCGGGGTCAGATCCTACTTTATATCCAAATAATCGAAATATAGTTTTCATCATTATTAAGCCACTAGTTTTGAAAATGTTGCCAACGTTTTCCTCCTGCTGCATTATGGCGTGAGTGGAACAAATCTTTAACCATTCGAGAACTTTACCTATATATAGGTACTGCAAATCGTTTTGGTTCAATTTTTTGGTCATTTATTGCCCTTTTTATTCGCTTATAAAAATTTGATAGATTCTTTTGCACATATCCATTATGCCAATTTCTCTACAGAGTTGTAGTAACATGCCATATAATTTTATTAAACATCACACCGTGTTCTTTCTTTGACCTCTTTGACATTACATATATACAGCATTTCTTGTTCTAATAGAGCCATATTGACGTTGTTTCAAACATATTTATAGCTTTTCTTTTAAATTACAGTATTAGAAATGATAATCTAACAAATGCAGGCGAATTATTGACCAAAAGAAGGATTCCACAATATCCAGACCAAAGCAGTTACCTCATGAATTATAGCAGAGAAATGCTTACGTCTTGAAACTATACGAAGGTTTTCGAATGAAACTGTTATTTTGAAATAAATTATCGAAATACCTAGGGTCCATATTGAAATTTTGGACAGCGACAGCCGCATGGGAGTATATAGGGCCTAAAGGTAAATATGCTATACCCAAACAACACTAGAATTTTATTAGTTGGTGTTAAGAGAGTTCAAAACGATTACTGCTTTAGTGGTTCCAGGTTCGATACTGAATCGAGGTGGGTTGGCTTCTTTCGAGAGAGATAGACAGAGGTCCTGAGTGCACCTTCAGTCGGTACGTGTACGACGTCATTGCATGTTATTTTTACAACGGGTAGATGAGGTGAAATTCGCAGGTGTAAGAGCTTGGTGGAGTGCCCCCAACGAACAGTAGGCTAACGATAAATAAGCATAAGGGTTGCAGCTTTGGTCGGCAACCGGCTGAGTAAAAATACCCTTCCAATAGATCCCCCGTGGGTCCATTCAGAGGACTTAGATAGTCACCCGCTACTAACTTAAGGAAGGAAAAGGGTTAGTAGTTTCGAGTTGCTTTTTATTAAGAAAGTTCGAAAGCCAATCCCCGATAAAGTGGGTATAATACCAACCATATATTTACCATGGAAGTAGCCCAAAGAAGGTTAGGCAGGATGGCATTAGGGGGAAATAGGTTTACAGCAGTAGAAGCAATACAGGGGGATATGGGGTGGGCTACAGGTAAATACATGGGTAAACGACATTAAGGTTTCTACTAACTGGGAGAGGAAGGTAAACAGAACATCAAAGAAGATAGGCATAACACTGCACCCCAGGGAGGGCATGGAGGGGGCAATAACACTTCAAAGACTTGTGCAGGACAAAGTTAAGGAGTGGGGGTTGGGGCAGTGGCGACAGGGGATGGAGAGAAGAACGGCAAAGAAATCGTTGAGGGTGTATGGGAACAAGCCTAACATAGAGAGGGAGGTAATTTATGACAACACGTGGGAGAGCTCACTTCTGTTTCGGGCAAGAGCTGGGTCACTGGAGACGAAACAGAGGATGGCAAAGATCACAGGTGGAGAGGAGGGCTGTGGATTATGTGGGGACGAAATGGAGGATGTTAGGCATGTGATACTGGCTTGTCCAGCGCCGGTTCACTGCAGGAGGGGTTGGGGCTCCCCCACCCTGGAAGAGGTTCTGGGGTGATGGGGTCTGGGGTGGAGCGGCTGGAATGGGTGCGGAAGGCAAAGGTGTTGCTAGGGTGCTGGTGGAGATCTAGGCAAATTGGTCTAGCATGAAAAGTCTCCCTAGCAAGGTTTCCGTCACAAAGGATTATATATTCATATTCATGCACCCCATTGAGGAACTGAGGGGGAGCAATTGCTGCATTGCTCCCCCTGGATCCGTCCCTGGTTGGACTTGAATCTAGCTAGTTGGGTTTTTCAGGAGCACTTCTGATAATTGACATTATTTAGTACTGCAACAAACGAAGGTAAATTTTCACCTGTTAAACTATCATTACCATCGTGTTCTAAACAACACATTTACCTCATGAATTGCAGCAGTGAAATTATTACGTTTTTGTAATTTTTTGCGACGTTCATGCCTACTCTACAGAGTTACAATAAAGCGGTATATAATTTAATTAATTAGGAATTTTTAATGAAATTGCAGCGACAGTGCTGGTGCTGTTTTATTATGAGGTACCGGGACGGTACTAGTAATTATTAATACTTAATAATTATATGTTTGAGTTTCGAGACGTTTCTTTATGACGTTGGAAACATTTCAGCGTTTTTCGAATTATAATTTGTAATTGGCTATTTAATACTTTTTATGCTTTAGTTGCTGTGATGTACTGGTGTTCATTGGTGAGCCCTTATCAGTCCATTGTGTGGCGTGCATCCAAGCCATGACGAAATATCCCTTTTCAATAAGTAGTTGAGTTAGAAACGAAGGTATCACCTGCCCGGTGCGGTATCACCTGCACGCCTTGACATCATATCCAGGTATAGGAACTTGAATAGTGTCCGGGCATCAGTTCGGCAGCAGGCTGCATAAAAATACCGTTAAACAGTTTGCCCATGTACTGCAGGCTTCACCAGAACAAACTAGTAACCAAGCCATGGTGAAAAAAAGTTCTGGAATAGGACTGACGGCGAGTTTCCTGATGTGCTGTCGTAGTCTTATCACGATGTTTTGGATTTTTTGGACACTTGGCACGAGTGGCTTGTTCATACTGTCAAGATGGAAACTGAAGAACCATTCGTCAAACTGAAGCTGCTTCAAATTGTAGCACCAGCCATAGGTAAGTCGAAGAGTAGCACTGCCATAGAATTTGAACTGTTGCAGGTTGCGTATAGGGCTGTATGAATTTGGCTGAAATGATAGGCGAATTGTCAATCCAAAGTGCTGAGGTCCATCCGTTGTCTACGACTGTGAATATTTCCAAAGCGATAGGAGTCTGTAGTTTACTTATGCTTGAAATATTAAAGGGGGCAGTCAATGTGCAACAGTGGAATGGGAAGCAGTTTTCCAAAAAAAATCCCTACCTGAAATAGAAATTACTGCCGAATGTAATTCCTGCCGGTTTCAGTGCTCATTGTGTTAGACATATTGTGTGTTACAATTTAATTGTAATCATTTGCTATGTTGAATTGAGTTCAGAACCTACAATTTAAGCATATATCAAAGGTTGTTTAACCCCCAAAAAAAGCTAGACATAGGCCTATTTCATTCTTTTGAAGGACATGTTTGGTTGGGGTATGAAGGGTATGGCAGTCAACTAAAAGTACAAATGTAATTTTTTTTTGTTTCGTTTGTGTCTTAGGGGTCTTCAACTACAAGGTCATTAGAGCCCGGAGTACTGCTTAGTTCTAATGCAGCGACTGTACAGGCACTACGCTAATGCGGTGATTTTTGGATATTAGCTGTACCCAGTTTTCCCAAGCGGTCACCTATGCTAGGGTTGGGTTGCGTTGCTTAACTTCAGTTACAGACGAGAACCGGTGTGTCTGACTCAATAAGGCGCCCTGCAAATGTAGAGAAAAAGGCGTCCTGCTTCATGATGGTGTGGGCCCATTATGACCTTTGTAGTTGATGGGCCCTAAAACCCAAACAAACAACAAACAAATTCATGATGGTGGGAGTAGAACCAATTTTTAAGCATACTAGAGCTTTGCCCATATATTGGCAAGTTATTATGGTTCAGTTTTTCCATTTACTTCCTTTTTACCTGCCCTAATACGTCGATAGGTACTTTTCAAGATACATATTCGTTCTGCTGAATTGAGAGTAATTCGCTAAATAATATTGGTAATTATTTTAATTTATATATTTGTTATTCGACATTTTTTTCCAGTTGAAACCCTTTTAAACATTTAGGGTGTTTTCTTTATTATTAGGAAAAGTTTCATTTATAAAATTAGAAATACTGTATATACAGGAAAATTATTTGGAGCTGCATCTTGTTGGGACCAAATTTATCAAATGCATAAATTTAATAGGTTTAGATTTATTTTACATCCACTATAACAGGTACAATATCCTTTAGAATTTTGTTCCAGATAATTGATATTATGTGCTGTTGTCATGATCCAAAAAAGACGATTATACATTGACCTGACCCGAAAATTTGCAGTTAACCCGAACTTTGAAATTTACAAAATTATTGAAATTTTAATGTTATCCCCAATCATATATTGGGTGTCAGAGAAGTTAATTTTAGCAAACTTAGATAGATCCTTCATTCTTTGAAATATTTGATTTGATTTCACAGTTTTTGAAATTGATGGTTGTTATTCAACTAATCTTTCAAAACTAAGCCTCACCAAAATTTATTTTGTAACCTCTTGTCAATTATGTCACTCATTTTCCTCAGGAACTTTGTTTAGGCTACTTTCGTTTTACCGTATTCAGTTTTTTGTCCATCTCAAGATGTTTGATAATAACGTTTGCACCTCTTCATTAATTAGGAATTTTTATAATGAAATTGCAGTGGCATTTCACGATAACGCGTGACGGTACCAGGTTAATATTTCGACCTGCTCCTTAATGACGTTGTTTGAAGCATATCTGTGTGGTGTTTGAGTAATAATTTTGAAGTAGTTGTTTAAAAATAAATTTTCATCTCTAAATTCTATTATGAACATGTTTATCTCAAAGTTTCATTGGTGAGTCCATGCAAGTCTTTGAGACCATGGTAACAGCATCGATCCTGGCCATTGCCGCAGTCTGTTTTTGAAGGAGAGGTAAGCTCAACGTAACCCTCTGTCAGATGAGAATTAAAGCCTTCGTCCGGTTTGGTATGTATGTTAAACAACTCTTTGTACTCACTCATATATCGAGTAAAACATACGTGAAAACTGACAACAATTCCAGGTTCCTCGAAATTGGTTCGGCAGACGGCTGCATAAACATATCGTTCAACAGTTCCCTCGTGTTTCTTGTTCAACTAGGACAAACTGGTATTAAATGTTGTCATGAGAAAATGGATTGAGAAGCAAATGACGGCGAGATTCCATTAATTGCCTGTGATGATGACTTCCTCTCTGCTTCCGTCGACGAAGAGCCAAAACCAGAGGTAGGCCAATACACATACGTCACAGTCAGTGCCGGATTTAGATATTGAGAGGCCCTTTTCTTAAGTTTTGAAGTTCGCTTAATGTTGAGGCCCTAGGCTTCAGTCTACTTAACCAAGTGATAAATCCGGCACTGGTCACAGTACCTATAGGATGTATAGAACAGTGTTTTTCAACCATTTTATTGGAATGGAACCCTTTGTAACATTTAGACCTCTCGCGGAACCCCATACAGTGACACAAAAAAACATTAATTGATACAGGTGTGTGTGTTAGCATAAGGAGTTGAATTCGTGGCCAAATGTTTGAGAGACACCCGTTTCTTGTGTTTTCATTGTTATTTTTATTTTACCTTGCCATTGGCGGAACCCTTGGGCGGACCTCACGGAACCCTTATGTTCCGGGGAACCCTGGTTGAAAAACACTGGTATATTGTTGTTTGTTGGAGTTTAAGGTCCCGTCAACTACAAGGTCATTAGAGACCCGTCCACTGTATAATTCTAATGCACATACTGCACAGACACTACACTAATGCGACGATTATTGGGTATTAGCAGTACCCAGCTTTCCCGAGCGACCACCCATGTCAGTACTAACTGGGCTTGCGTTGCTTAACTTCAGTGATCAGACGAGAACTGATGTGTCCAACGCAACTCGCCGCTCCCAACACTGGTATAGAAGATAGTCCTGGATGGTAATAGGTAGAGATGAAAAATGGTGATTCATTTTGTGTGGGCGAAACCGAGATAAAGAGGTAGACGATCTCAAAACCCAGTAGCCAATTATGTTGTGCTCTGGTGCATGGGGACCTGGTGGGAGTGGCGAGCCAGATTCATTTGTTGGTGTTCTAGGGCCCTTCACCTACAAAGGTCGTATTATACAGTTGTAATGCGGAGTCTGCACAGACACGTAAGCTGCTACGACGATTTTTTTGGGTGTATTAGCGGTACCAATGTTCCCAAGCGACCACCCTGCGTAAATTCGCTTAATTAATTGTGTCCAACGCATTGCAGCCGCTTCCTGGTGAGTCAGAACTTGACTCTTTAATAGGTAGGACAGTGGTACAATGTGGTCGCTTGTCCTATAAGCTACAATTTGTGTTTTTAGATTTTCTTGTATATCATGTGTGGTGAAATTGTAGTTCCTGTATAAATCGCTTAGGAGTGATTGGGCTAAACAGTACCTTATTGAGTGCCGTCGACTTTAATACATGTAAATTACACCAAGTCTTTTTTTTTTTTTTGGATTATAGGTGTTGCCATTTATTAAAGCCATTTAGCCGTCACTGTACATATCAATTAATAGATGCTAAGTTTTTGATCCATGTGAAATAAATTTGATTCCAAAGTGTTATTAAAATCGTGCCATTATTAGTAGATTGCATAGCATTAATTCAGTAATTAATAAAGTGATGCTAGGGCCACTGTTTTGCTGTACCCAAAAATGCAGTCTTCAACTCATGCTGATTACATATTACGTTGATTAATACCAGTTCGTGCTCCCTCTCTTGTTGTGGGTAGTCCTAAAATCATTAGCGGCATAATCAGAGGTCTCTTTTAGTTATGATACCTTCCCTGATGAACCATTCTCATTTAAACCCAGCTTACTTTTGCAAACGTGACGGTTGTCAGTTAATGTTACTCAGAAATATGGCATAAGATAAAATCAGCTCATTAAGCTATAAAATTAAACGCAGTTGTGATTTTAAAATTAGGCATCACCTTTTTGAAATACGACTTAGGAAAAATTGACACTTTTTACCTCAAACAGAAATGACGATTCAATTGAACAGAAATTTCCGAATTTAATTGTTGCCGGTTTCAATGCTTGTTGTTTTAGATATAAAGCGTAACTTCTATACTCCTAAAGTGACAATATCACAATGTTACTTACCTACCTGTTAATGACACACAATTCGAGTACTTACCTTGTTATTGAATTGTAATCCAGACTCGGTGTTTAATCTGCAGTTGCGGGTCAGCGAATTAATAACCTGAAATTTGAACAGCACCACGCATTTAATAATAAGCCCGATACCCAAAATAATTAGGTGCTAAAGAATGTCAATTCTAGCTCGAAGGAACCAATGTGAATCGAAATGAAAACGGAACAAACTAAGATTGGAAATGGACATGGGACGTTGGTCTTGCTTATCACTTTTTAAGATTTTGGTGCCAGTGGCGTAGCTTGGTCGTCTAGTCCGCGGACACCTTGTCCACCTTGCTGGAAATCAGCCTTCCCAACCCAATATCTGTGCGACGGTTTTACGTCAAATAAAATGTGCCTACAAACGTGTGCCATGTCTGCTCAGAACAAGCAACAGGGTATTTCGATTTGATTTTGATTAATTTCACGGGTTGGGTAGTAAGCCAAGCAGCCATAACAGGCCGACCCCTTAGGAGGCTGCTCGCGGGAGATGAGGAGGTAGGTGTAGAGCATGCAAGAGTGGGGGGAAATTTGCAGCACCCAACGTTCTTTACCAACCACTCATTTTGGTACTAACGTGGGCTTGCGCAGCTTAACTTCAGTGATCTCACGAGAACTAAATGGGGAGGGAGGACTTGAAATGACTCTTGCTCCGGGTGCCACAACTGAAGTAACGCTACTGTTTGGGGCCCACTATGTTATGCTAATGGGTTGGGGAGTAAGCCAAGCAACCATAACAGGCCGAACCCTTAGGAGGCTGCTCTCGGGAACCCTTAGGAGGCTGCCTGCGCGAATCCTTAGGAGGGTGCTCTCCGGAACCCTTAGGAGGCTGCTCTCGGGAACCCTTAGGAGGGTGCTCTCCGGAACCCTTAGGAGGCTGCTCTCGGGAACCCTTAGGAGGCTGCCCGCGCGAAACCTTAGGAGGCTGCCCGCGCGAAACCTTAGGAGGCTGCCCGCGCTAACCCTTAGGAGGCTGCCCGCGCTAACCCTTAGGAGGCTGCTCGCGCTAACCCTTAGGAGGCTGCTCGCGCTAACCCTTAGGAGGCTGCTCGCGCTAACCCTTAGTAGGCTGCTCGCGCGAACCCTTAGTAGGCTGCTCGCCCGAACCCTTAGTAGGCTGCTCGCCCGAACCCTTAGTAGGCTGCTCGCGCGAACCCTTAGTAGGCTGCTCGCGCGAACCCTTAGGAGGCTGCTCGCGCGAACCCTTAGGAGGCTGCTCGCGCGAACCCTTAGGAGGCTGCCCGCGCGAACCTTTAGGAGGCTGCCCGCGCGAACCTTTAGGAGGCTGCCCGCGCGAACCCTTAGGAGGCTGCTCGCGTGAACCCTTAGGAGGCTGCTCTCGCGAACCCTTAGGAGGCTGCTCTCGCGAACCCTTAGGAGGCTGCTCGCGCAAACCCTTAGGAGGCTGCTCACACGAACCCTTAGGAGGCTGCACACACGAACCCTTAGGAAGCTGCTCGCTTAATCTTAGATAATTTCGGAAGATTTAATGGCAGATAATCAGTGGCTGTATATTCTTCATGCACTACTTTGATGTCTTCTGGTGCTATTTTGCGAAATACTGGGAATTTTTCCTTACCTTATCATTGACCATTGAGCAAATTACTATCTTAATCGCCAATCTGCATATGTTAAAAATATAAAGGAGTATAACGTGAGAGAGAGGTGCTGGTGGTTTATGACCCAGTAGTCGAATATCTATTATCATGACAGCGGTCCCCGACATTGTGGTGTAAAACATGAAACCGGAAAAGAGCTCATTTGTCAGAAGAACTAATTGGCTTAATTTTTGGTGATAAGTCTTGCGTTCAGTCAGCGATATGTTGCTCTGTGGATTTAATAAGTAGTTGTCAAAGCTGAAGTTGAGGAGATAACAAATTAAAGGGATCAACCAGTTTAAGAAACGATAATAATGGTTAAATAAGAACGAAATGAATAAAATCCCCAGGAAAAGGTAGACACACAGATCGTTTGGGAGATAATCCGTGATATAAAACTTCGGAACTCCCCTTTCAAGAGCAACATGGACCATACTACCAAAGAAAATTAGCAACTCCATCACATTGATGCCAATTATAATCGAAATGAATAATTTCACTTTCTTGGTATAGTAATTTTTTTTAGATACTGGGGGAAGGTCATTCAAAACTTGAGCTAAATTGGTCATCAACTGATTATATTTCTTGAATTTTAAAGATGTTTGACACATTATGTAAACATTTCCGGCAGGCATCCACAACAGCCCTAAACTGTTGCAAAATGTTGTCAAATTGAAGCCTAGTTCAGTGCATTTCAAATATAAGAATTCGATGCAGTACGCTACTAATAGTGAAATTCCCAAAAATATTCTAAAAATGATGTAAGGGTTAGTCGCATTGCCTTTTTGAGGGCCAGATCCGAATTTATAGCCGAATATACGAAACATGTAAATCAACATTATTAATCCACTGCTTTTAAAAATGTTGTCCGATTTTGGCTCAGGTTTTGAAGTGGTCTTCTGCATGATGGTGCGAGTAGGGCCGGGTTTTAATCAAGTGGACCTTTTGGGGACTATATATACTAGGTACTACTATTTTTTTTTCAATTAATTTTATTACTTGATAATAATAATTTCGGAGAGTAACCCCGCTGAAGTGCCCTGACAATTAAGCTCATTATTTTGCATACTGTTTTGAAAACGTATGGAAGAAATTGCGAGGAAGTTTTCACTGTGTTGTCCACTTTAACAGTTCTGATAGGTACTTTTTGCACCTATTTATTAAAAGTTCCTATTGCCAAAAGATAATTTCTGTCTGTATATATGTTCTCTATACAATTACAGTAACGCGCTGTATAATTTCATTCAACACCAGATCCTCTGCTTTTCTCGACAGTGCTATTTGATAATGTTGGTAACTTTTAATAACCTTTTAATTATACATTTAAAGTTGGATATGTGTTTCTTAATGACATAGGTTGAAACACATTTGTGTGTTTTATTGATGTAATAATTTTACTTGACTATTTTATAATTTTCTTGCCGTACATTCTATGCTGTTCGGGTGTTCCTCAGTTGTTCACATGCTTAACTTCTTGGCTACACGGTTGAAGAATCGATCCTGCCCGTCATAGGCTAGATCCCCACTTTAGGACGAGAATGTAAGTTTAAAATTTGTCTCCCATCGAATGGGATTTAAACATGTGGTCTGACGACACCTGCTCACAACGAACCCTTCCTATATGGATATACGTGTAGGTTGGCAAATTTTTCCGGGGCAAGTGCGTTTCCCCTTAATACCATTCTCGCTAAAGTGAATTGCTCCAATGAATTTTCCTTTTAGTCTCTTTTTGTCCACCTTAAGAAGTCTGATAACTGCTTTTGCACTTATTAGGTGATTCTACGATCAACACACCATTATTTTCTGAGGTATGTACCTTCCCTACAGAATTATAGTAACGTGCTATATAATTTCATTAATTATCAGTTTTTAATGAAATTGTATTGACAACGCTAGTGCTATTTCATTAATAATTATTAATAAATTTATAATTATATATTTGGAGTTTGATATGTTCCTTAATGACGTTGTTTGAGACATGTTTGTTGTGTTTTTTGTAGCTTTTAATTAGCTGTTTAATAATTTCTATTCCTTAGAATGTACCTGTCTGTCTAGATGGTTCAGTGGTGAGTCCGCATGAGTCCTCTGCAAGTCCATTGTTGCAGCAACAATCGTGGTGTAGATGGATGACTACTTTACAGGAAAGGCTGAAGCTCGAAGTGCACCTTCCGTCCGGAAGGACAGTAAAGCCATGGTTCGTTTGCCAACTTTTCAGGTGGTGCAGTCAACTGCCAACCTAATAGCAAGGGGCATTAGGTTGCCAGCTGACTGTACAACTGTTCGGCTGCATATTTTTCAGATTCTGTGATCAGCGCCTGCTCTAGCACTTATGCCGCCCCGGACAAAAAGACAAATTGCCGCCCCCTTGAAGCTGCGCTCTGTTCTCACACTTAAAGCCAAAATGGCGCCCCTAAATTTTTGCGCCCCGGACAAATGCCTGGGTTGGCCTCCCATAGAGCGGACCCTGCTGTGATGTTACTCTCATAGTCTTATTATATTTTTTGGATACTTGGCCTTTGTTCACGCTGTGAAGATTGAAGCATCATGCGTCATTACCACGAGCGAAACTGAAGTATCTTCAAATTGCAACATCATTGGTGGGTAAGTAGGAGAATTACGCTGGCATAGGAAAATTGAACTGTCATTGACTATGTTACCCGCTGTGGGACCCGCCTCGGTCCCACAACAGGCTCTGTAACTGCGTCAGAAGTTCTAGGTCTGATACTGGACCGAGGTGAATTGGTTTCTTTCGGGCGAGAAAGAGAGAGGGGTCCCGAGTGCGCCTTCTTTCGGATGAGAAGTAAAACCGAGGTCCCGTGTGGTGTACGATGGCATTTGCACGTAAAAGAAACACCCCTCTAATTATCAACGGAAAGATGAGGCAAACATTTCCAGGTGTAAGAGCTCGCCCCCTCCTGTCGTCCGTGGAATGCTCTAACGAACAGTAGACCGACGATAAATAAGCATAGGAGGTTGCAGCTTTGGTCGGCCATCGGCTGCGGAAAATCAATGTCCAATATTTCGCCCTTGTGTCCATTCCGAGGGACAAGATGGGTACCCGACCCTGACATAGGCGGGAAAAGGGTTAGGAGTTGCTTTTGCTTTGCATTGACTGTGTTACAATATTGTATACACTTCCTTTTCTTTTTCTGAAAAGTATTCTTATCCTCTTGTAGTCCTGAATGATTACTTTCTCTGCTCATTCTGACAGGAAGAAGAACCATGGGTACATCTTACGTGTTTTCATGTACATAGTTCCATGCCAATGGCAAAAGCCTTTGTAGTACGAATTACAGTGCAACCTAACTAATCCGAACTACGGTAATTGGGGATAAGAGATGTTCGGATTAGCGAATATAAAGTTTTTTTCACTTGAACTTCTTTAAATAAGTGTTTTCGGTGTACACATATCGATTAAAGACGCTGCAAAAGTGACTTCTTAGTGAAAAAGGTGCAAGATGTAAAGCACCTACTTAAGATCAACATTCCAAAGCAATGGGGAGAGAGACTCTGATGTGACCCATAGAATCAATGGGGGGATGGATGAAGTGGAGTCCTGTGTGATAGCAGCAGTGCCGTAACGGGGGATGAAGCGCCTGTGGCAATTGTCTTTCTCTTCCCCATAACCCAATGATGACAAAAAAAAACTTAAACATTTTGGGCCCGAAACCCAGCTGCGCCCGTGGCGGCCGCCTTTTTTGCCACGCCCTAGTTACGGCCCTGGATAGGAGGGTCCCAATCAAGTTGAAAGGCAAGTTTTACAGGGCAGTGGTTAGGCAAACTGTGCTAAATGAATCAGTGTTGGGTAGTGAGGAAGAGCCACGTAAATAGAATGCAAGTAGCCGAAATGCGAATGCTACGGTACATGAGACGGGTGTCGAGAACTGATAGAATTAGGAATGAGTATATTATAGGTAGTCTGGGGGTGGTGGACATCGCCGAAAAAATGAGGGAGAATAGGCTGCGGTGGTATGAGCACTTATTGCGAAGAAGGGAGGAGCGGCTCGTTAGGTCTTTTACAGGAATGCAAGTGGTTGAAGCATCCGGGGCAGGAGGACACCAAAGCAGACATGGAAGCAGGTTGTCCATAAGGATATGGTAGTGTGTGGGGGGGGGGGGGGGGGGGGGGGGGGGGGGGGAAGGGCGACGTGGTGGGAGACAGGCGAGAGTGGAGGGCTAGAGCCCGCAGACCCGACCCTGCCACAGGCGGGATAAGAGTATGATGATGATGATGAAAATCAGTTATCTCATGTATTGCCTCATCATCATTGACGTGATAATCTGCATTGCAAATAGGCTAACTGAATAGAATCCTCATTTGCTTTGAGCAGTTCATCCCGTTGGGCCCAACGTTTATCCATGACAGTCGTCAAGCATTCTTGATTGTTCTGTTACATAATTAAACATTATTTCGGATTAAAGAGGTTACACTGTATATAAAATGTGATCTTTTTCTCACTTTCCAATATCTCGAGGGAGCTCCCAGGTTAATTGATGTTAAGAGGGCATCATTGGGCTAAGGTTCATCACTACTGGGTCCTCCGCAATGAAAATTTCCAAACCGGTAGGAATGAATTTGTAAATTGTGGATATTGTTCATGAAAGCAATGAGTGCAGAAGCAGGCAGACAGGAGAGTGGGAAGATACTTCTAATACCATGTGAAATCAGCGAGATTGAGTGATCCGTTAGTGCAGTGGTTCTCAATCTTTTTGAAGTCGGTGAACACTAAACTGATATTTTACTAGCACGGAACACTTATAATTCAACATAAACTTTAAAGCAGGTTGTACACCTCCTACACTTGGTATTTACTACATCATCATCATACCCTTATTCCGCCTGTGGCAGGATCTAGTCTGTGGGTTCTCCACCCCACACACTGTCACATCCTTACGGACAACCTGTTCCCACATCTGCTTTGGTCTCCCCCTGCCCCTGGTGCTACCGACCACCTGCATTCCTGGAATTAATCTAACGAGCTCCTCTTCCCGTCTTCGCATGACGTGTCTATACCACCTCAACCTATTCTCCCTCATATTTTCGGCGATGTCCACCACTCCAGTTTACCTCTAATATGCTCATTCCTAATTCTGTCAGCTCTGGACACGCCACACATGTGCCACAGCATTCGCATCTCGGCTACTCGCATTCTAATTACGTAGCTCGTCCTCATTGCCCAGCACTCTGATCCATATAGCATAGCTGGTCTAACCACTGTCCTGTGAACTTCCCTTTCAACTAGATTTGGATCCTCTTATCACACAGGACTTCGCTTGCCTGTCTCCACCTCAGTGACCTCCTCCCCCCATTGATTTTGCGGGTCACATCAGTTTCTCTCCATTGCTTTACTGGCATTTGTGCATTAAATTTTTTGCGGAACACTTGAAGTGGTTTCGCGGAACACGCTTTGGGAACCACTGCGTTATTGAACATCATATGTTACGCAAAGAAGGCGAATTACGTCCTGCGCAAATGCGCAGCATGTACCTGTGCATGAATATGTGCACACCTACGTAGGACGTAATTCGCCCGCTTTGCGTATCATACGTTGTACACCAACGGATCACTCAAGTTCGCTATAGAAGGTGAATTCGCCTCGGTGCGCAGAGGTAGCGTACTGGACAATGTGTCAGTCGCCCCAGGTTAGATCCTAGTTTCTTTCAAGTGAGAGAGAGAGAGAGAGAAAAAGAAAGACTCCCAGTGTGCTTCTCCTCGGATGGGAAGTTAACCAATGGCCCCGTGTGGTGTGTACGATGTCCGTTGTACGTAAAAGAACCGTGCAGTACGCTATGCATAGTTCCCATGCTTAGGAGCTCGCCCCCCCCCCCCACCCTGGTTTCAGCGCGGAAAAGTGCCCCAATAAAGAAAAATATACCGACGATAATTAAACATTGGCTGCTTATAAATAGGCCTACCGCCCAACCGATGGGTGGACAAATGGGCAAATGGACAACTCATGGGCAAAACTGGGTACCCGATCCTGCCATAGGCGAGGAAAAGTTTAGTAGTCGCTGTTGTTGTCGTAAAGCTAGAGATAGGGTCATGTTCCACGGGAGGAAGATTTCTGTAACCTTAGGGCAGCCTCACACTGGAGCAATCCCATTCCTTGTTTCCCTATGCATCCTCTCACTTTGGCTGCGACTCAGTCGTCCGACTACGTGCATACACTTCCGACTTGCGACTAGATCGGAACTGGTTGGGAATTTTCGTCCGACTCTGTGCGACTTGCACAGTATCTTTCGTTTTATAAGTTTCTTTTGCGCTTCTTATCAATGCTGCGGGGCATGAGTGGGGTTTTACTGGAGCAAGTCGTCCGACCAAGTCGTGCCTAATGTGAGCACTCAAGTCGTCCGACTAAGTCGTGCATAGTCGGAGTCGCACATAGTCGGCTCCAGTGTGAGGCTAGCCTTATGAATACCACGTGCGGCTGCAGTGGCTACGCAGTGGACGGGGCTCTCCTTTTAGGTGAGGGAAGCATATTGGACTAAGCACATCTGGGATTACAATGTGGTCGCGTGTTTTGTAGCTGTATTTGCGTGTTGTAATCATTATGGACACTGGTGCCTCTCTTCAGATTAAAAACCTATTGAGAACCGTTGGATTCTTACATGAATACGTAGAGACTAATGTAAAACAATGTGTAAGCATGGTGATGAGTACATACCTTTGACGGTTGGCAGTGATTTCTGCTTAATATTCTCCTATTCAATAATTAAATTATTTTGCAGATCATGTTCCTGTCGAAATCGTTTAGCAGTGGTTGGGCAAATCATCGTTTCCGGCCGGCTTTCATTGAAAGACATCGAATCACTTACCACCCTAAATCAAACCAAGTCTTTTAGGAATTGTAGGTATTACCATTTATTGATCGTCATTGCGCATGCAATCTATAGATGTTAAGTTTTTCTTATCCATGTGAAGCAAATTTTAAAGTTCAGTGTTGGCTAAATTGCGAGAAAATATTTTTCAGTGCAATTATTTGATGCTAGAGTGTAGGTTTTACTTTTAGGCGGCCCTAGGCAACCGTCTGGGCGCAGACATTCCCAATTCGCTTGTTTCCTGTTTGATTTTCACATTTTTCGTTTAACTGCTTATTTTACTTATTATCGTTATGTTGAAACATACCCATTTTTGTCTGACTATGCATATGAGTATGAATGGTTAGGGACCTGGAATCCTCTAATTCTGGGTTGTCCAACCTGTGGCCCATTGAGGCTTGTAATGTGGTCCAAGGTGCATCATTTCTAATTATGCATTATAGCCTACCTGCTATGTAACATATAACGTTATCTTCACCATTTTTGGTTTTGACAGCCTGTGGCTGGCAATCAGTTCATGGAGCAGCTGAGTGACCCACAACACCAGAAAGGTTGTACAACCCTGGTGTAGTTCAATGCAGGGTTTTTAGGTTACGTTTAGGTTATGTTGCATTGGCAGGGTCGAATGAGGGACGTTGCTCCTACAATGACGTATTGAACTTTTAATATTAGCAATTACCTGGGCGGGTGCAATGCACCCTCTGCGCCCCCCGGATGACCGGCCCTGACTCTGGCGCCGGCTTTGTTAGAGTGCATAAAATTCATTCAGGTGATATCAGTGCCATTGCTTTATTACGTCCAGATGTGACATGGAATATTATTTTATTAGTGCTATTTTTTGGGCTTCCTGTCATAGTGTAGGCAGTCCTGAAGTCATCACCGACGTGAGTCAGAGGTCCCTGATAAAGCCATTCGTACTTGAGCTCATCTTAGCTTTGAAAACGGGACGGTTGCTAGTTAAAATTACTCAAAAATATCGCATAAGTTAAAATCACCTCGTTAAGCTAGAAAATTAAATTCAGAAAAATAGTTTTTAAAGATTACAGCATTAGATATCACATTTTTGAAATCAAAGTTTGCATTTTCTTACCTCAAGCAGGAATGAGGATTCAATTGAACCGAAATTGCCTATTGTAATAGCTGCCGGTTTCAATGCTTGTTGTTTTAGGTATAAGGTGTAACTTTTATACTCCTAAAGCCGCATCGTTTTAATTTACTTTTAATTAACGGTACCTGCTCATCTGACAAATGGCTCCCAAATCCAATAATTACCTTGATATTGAATTGTAATCCAGACTCGGGATTTGCCCTGCTATCGCTTATCAGTGAACTGAGAACCTATAATTAAAGTTAAATATCGGACGTTGACTTTACAGAGTACGTCGGGTGCCAAAAGAGACCAATACAGTGAAACCTCTTTAATTGGGACCGGCACCTGTGTACCCATAAGAGGGGTATAGCAACTCCTAACCCTTTTCCCACCGATGGCAGGGTCGGGTATCCATCTTGTCCCTCTGAATTGACACTGGATATATATTGGACATTGTATTTCCGCAGCCGGTTGCCGGTCGAAGCTGCAACTGTTCGTTAGGGAATTCCACCGACACCAAGGGGAGGAATCCTGCACCTGGAAATTTGCTTCATCTATCCAATGCATAGTAGACATGGTTCTTTTATATGCAAATGCCACCGAACACCACACAGGACCTCTGTTTTACTTCTCATGGAAGGCGCACTTGGGACATTTCTCTCGTCTCGTCAGTATCGAACGTAGAACCACTGACGCAGTTACCCAGCATGCTAAACACTGTGCCATCGAGGTGGGATGTACCCATTGCAGAGGTGGTTTTCTGAAAATGGTGACGGATATTAGGAGTATCAATAGAGGAGTGTACCCACTATAGCAGGGGCGGATCCAGACGGGGATCAATGCAGCAATTGCCCCCCCCCTCAGTGGGCGCATATTTCAACTGATGCACGATTTCATATTGCCAGTCCAATCTGCAGTTGGCTAAACCACTGAAGATAGGACATTGTCCAAGGGCCAGTAGAGGACCTATTGTAATTGCTAGCTAGATTTATGTAAGGGATTCTAAATGTTTAAAAATATTTGGAGCGCACTTTGTTGAAGTGCTCCCCGCTGATCCGCTTCTGGATCCACCCCTGAATTATAGCGGTGTACCGTTTAAAGGGGTAGTAATCACGTAAAGGCTATGGGTGAAAAATCGATGCCCGAAGAATCTGTACCGATATGAGTTGTTTGTTTGTTGGTGTTTTAGGGCCCTACAACTACAGGTCATTAGAGCCCCGACCACAGTGTAGTTCCGATGCAGAGACTGCACAGACACTACACTAATGCGACGATTTTTGGATACTATCGGTACCCAGTTTTCCCAAGCGGCGGCACATGTCAGTACTAGCTGGGGTTGCGTTGCTTAACTTCAGTGATCAGACGAGAACTGGTGTGTCCAATGCAATTCGCTGCTCCCTACCGATGTGAGGGGTGTACCCGTTAGAGGAGTGTACCCATAGAGAGGTTCTACTGTAACAAAGGTCTGTAGATTTGTCCTTACCTTATCATTGACCATTGAGCACATTATTATCTTAATCGCCAGTCTGAATATGTTAAAAGCGTAAAGAGAAATAACATGATAAAGAGGCAGTGGTGGCTTCATGGTCAGTAGCCGAATATCCATTATCATGACAGCTGCCCCCGACAGTGTGGAATAAGCCATGAAACCGGAAAAGAGGTCATTTGTCAGATGAACTAATTGGATTAATTTTTGGTGATACGTTTTGCGTTCCGTCAGTGATATATTGCCCTGGTGACTTAACAAGTAGTTATCAAAGCAGAAATTGAGAAGGTGACAAATTAACGGAATCAACCAGGTGTAAAATCGATAAAAATGATTAAAAAACAGAGAAATTATCATGAAAGTTGTAAAAAGGTTGAGACACAGATCGGTTGGAATATATTTCAAAAGATGATACTGGGGAATTCCATTTTTAAGGCGGAAGTGAATAATACTGGCAAAGAAAACTATTAACTCGATCACATTGATACCGATTACAATCGATATGAATAATTTTACTTTCTTATTATAATACTTCTTTTTGCTTGCTGGGGGGATGTTATTCAAGACGTCGGCTAAAGTGACCATCAACTGATTATATTTCTTAAAATATAAAGATGTCCGACAGGTTGCGTATAAATTTCCAATGGGCATCCACATCAGCCCTGAACTACTAGTGAATGATGCCAAGGAGAACCCACTGTTGACATGTTTGAAATATCCGTACTCAATCAGAAAAACGACTGGTAGAAAAATTGCCGAAATTATTCTTAAAACGATATAAGGGTTAAACGCACTGCTTTTTTGAGGGTCAGATTTGATTTTATAGCCAAATAAACGAAACATGTAAATCAACATTATTAATCCACTGCTTCGAAAAATGTTTTCAGATTTTCTTTCGGGTTTCAACGTGGTCTCCTCCATGATGGTGTCAGTAGTCCTGGTCTTTACTTTAGTGGACGTTGTGTGGACTATATATACAGTAGGTGGGACGTCGAGAGACGTCGCCTGGTTCGGAAGAGGGACGTGGAGTCCTACAGCTAATTAGTGCCCCATGATGACTCTGCTCCTATGAATCCCAGGCCCGGGGAATTTTACTCTACCATCTGTTCTCTTTTCGGCCTTGTATTTAGAGAAATATTTGTGATCCAACTGCCTCTTCAATTAATTTTATTAGTTAATAATAATAATAATTTTGAAAGGGGCTGATAATTAAACTCATTATTTTGCCATGGAATTAGTTACAAGGAGTTTTCTGCTCTCCACGTTATCTGTTCTGATAAGGTACTTTCGCACATATGTATTAAGAGTTCATACTGTCAAAAGGCCATTATGTCCTCTGTAGAGTTCCTGTAACCTACTGTATAATTTTGGTAATTTTTAATAACTTTCTAATTATATATTTAGGGTTGCATATTTCTAAATGACGTACTTTGAAGCCCTTTGTGTTGTTTATCGATGTAATAATTTTAGTTATATTTTATGATGTACTGGGCTGCCTCCTGTGAGTATCTGGTTAAAATCCTCGACTTCGGTTGTCCATGATTGCGCTATTAGGCCTGGTCCTGGCAGAATACTGTTCTCGGGCTGAAATGGAGACCCGACAAAATAGCGAATAGTGGGGTATAGTAGGCCTACAGAGGTGGGCAAACTTTATTAAAGGGCCGCATGACCGCTGATACTGTACTACGTGAGGCGGACCGCACATGCAAGATGTCAGAGTGCTTTTAATTAAGAAATAGGCAGTTTAAGGCCAGCCTGATAATTCCGGCGCTAGAGTGCATATCTCTAAATAATTTCGCGGGCAGAACAGAATCCAGTTGCGGACCGCAATTCATCCATCCCTGGTAAAGTATGTCCTTGGTTTAAACGGCTATTAAACAACATTATGATTCCGAGCATACTTTCCACTTATGGCAGAGTTGTGTAGGCCCCACTTATTTCTCCCGGGGGAGCGACGAGTGGCGTTGGACACATTAGTTCTCGTCTGATCACTGAAGTTAAGCAACACAAGCCCAGTTAGTACTGACATGGGTGGTCGCTCGGGAAAACTGGGTACTGCTAATACCCAATAATCGTCACATTAGTGTAGTGTCTGTGTAGTCTATGCATTAGAACTATGCAGTGGACAGGTCTCTAATGACCTTGTAGTTGACGGGACCTTAAACACCAACAAACAACAACAACTTATTTCTCCCACACACTGAAACTGGGAACTCGTGGTCAGCCTCCATTTTTTAAAAAAACGGGCGACTGTCGTACTATGTCACAGCCCAGTATTTAATTTAGCATTAGCCTGCTTTCTTCATAGAATGCAACGGGTCGATGAGGCAAAAATTTCCAGTTGTAGGAGCTCGCCCCCAACGAACACTAGACCGACGATAAATAAGCGTAGGGATTTCAGCTTTGGCCGGCAACCGGGTGTAGAAAACCTATCATTCCCCAACAGCTTTGGCCGGCAACCGGCTGTAGAAAACCTATAACAAATATATCGCCCTTGTGTCCTTTCAGAGGGACAAGATGGGTACCCGACCCTGCCATAGGCGGAAAAAGGGTTAGGAGTTGCTTTTTGCTGCTTTCTTCATAGGGGCCACTGCTCCTCTACCGATCCTTCACCTGGAATCTCTGGCGATCCAAATGTCTATTTCACTTCATGTAGAAATGTTGTCGTCCGCTCAGAGGTGACATCTTCTTTGTTTTGTTGGTGTTTTAGGGCCTTTCAGTTACAAGTTCATTAGGGCCCCGTCCACTGCCTAGTTCTAATGTAGAGACTGCACAAACATTACATTAATACGACGATTTTTGGGTATTAGTGGTACCCAGTTTTCCCAAGCGGCTACCCATGTCAGTACTAGCTGGAGTTGCGTTTCTTACCCCTTCAGTGATCAGACGAGAACTGGTGCGTCAAGTTCACGGAAGACATACTTGGGGTCTCTCACCTTTCCTCTCTTCCTTCCAGCAAACAGTCATTCGGCTTGGTGAAGGATTGAACCTGCAACTTGCAACTAATACTGTTTATGTACCCCTTTTTTGTCACCTCAAGGAGTCTCTTGCGCATATTTATTGACAATTCATATTACTAATGTGTCAATTCTTGTGTGTATATATTTTCTCAGTAGAGTTACAGTAATGTAGTACAGTATATAATTTCATTAATTATGGTTTTTTTAGGAAAATTGATAACTGCTATGATACGTCTGTCAACCATGACGATACGAGTCCAATTACGTAGCTCGATATAATTTCGGCAATGAATGATAACTTTATAATTATATATTTCAAGTTCGATATTATTCTTAATGACATTGTTTGAAACTTATACTGTGTTACTTTTTTAAGTAGACTTTTTAATCAACTGCTGTTATTAATTTTCCTTTAGTTAGATTCGGTGACGTCATCTTCTCATCTCAATTTGTTGGATTTTTGGACCATTGGTGAGAAGATGGTCTTGATCCAGCTGTGAAGATGGAAGCAGTCACATCTTAACCGTTATCTCCATGTCGGTGTCTTCATATTGCATCACCATCGACAGGTAAGTCAGATTAAAAATCAACCAGGTGCAAATAGGTGACGGTTGTGGATTGATGTTGCAGAAAGTCCTAACCCTTTTATCTAAAGTACTCTGGCTAGTCAGGTTCGTTAATTTTCCACTTTTTTAGACTATTTCAACCTACTAAGAGGTAGATGAGGTAAACATGGAGTTCACTCTAAATTGAGCGGCGAATTGCGTTGGACACACCAGTTCTCGGGTGGCCGTTTGGAAAACACTGGGTACTGCTAATACCCAAAAATCGTCGCATTAGTGCAGTGTCTGTGCAGTCTCTGCATAAGCACTATGCTGTGGACGGGGCTCTAATGACCTTGTAGTTGAAGGGCCCTAAAACACCAACAAACAAACAACAAATCCACTCTAAATTAGTACTACCCACCACGGTGGCGCAGAAGGCAGTGTACTCGATTTTTGCGTCAGTGGTTCTAGAATCGGTATTGGATGGAGATGTTGGTTTCTTTCGGGCGAGAGACTCCGAATGCGCCTTACGTCGGATTTGAAGTAAAGCCGTGGTCCCGTGTGATGTACAATGGCATTTGCACGTAACAGAATCGCAACGGGCAGATAAGGCGTTGGTCGGGATCCGGCTGCATAAAAATACCGTCCAATATATCGCCTGTGTCCATTCAGAGGGGCAAAGACAGGTACTCGACCCTACCATAGGCGGGAAAAGGGTTAGTGTTGCTTTTGCACCTCGGTGGCCCCACCCAGTATTACCTAACCTGAGGTAGTTGGGATAGACAGAGAGACTCCCAATGCGCCTGCCGTCGAATGGAAAGAAAACCTATGGCCCCGTATGGTGTGTACGATGTCACCGGCACGTGAAAGAACTCTTTCTGCATGATATGTGTAGGTAGGCAAATCCCATGCATGAAAGTTAACCCTCTGGTATCAGTGGAGGAAAAGTGCCCCAAGGAATCAAAATAGGCTGATGACAAAAAACATAGATGTTGAAGCATTAGGTTGGCAACCGGCTGGGGAAAAATATCGCCCAACAGATCGCTGATATGTCTCAAGGTCGGGGAAAAGGGTTAGTAGTTGTTGTCTGGATATGCTGACAACTGTATTGGGGAAAAATGTTAATCACACCTCTGTAGTGGTTGGGCTGTGGTAGGGGTGCATAGTTTGTTTCAGCATATTGCTATTATCAGTATTGTACTATTGACGTTTTGCAAGGTTTTCATTACTAGAAACTAATTTTCTTTATGCACGTTTGCCTCACTTCCTTTGAGGAGATGTACCGAGTCTGTCTTAGTGGCCCAGTGGTTACAGTGCTTCCCTTTGTCAGTCGATAGTTGTATAATCGATGGAATCGTCAGAAAACAAACAGTTGTTCACACTATAAGATGCTATTCAAAATGTTCACTTAATTGCAGTTGTTGTTGTTTGTTGGTATTTTAGGACCCTTCAACTACAAAGTTCAGTAGACCCCCGTCCACAGCACAGTTGTTATGCAGAGAATGCACAGACACTATAGTAATGCGACGAATTTTGGGTATTAGCAGTACCTAGTTTTCCCAAGCGGCCAGCTTGGTGGGGTTGCGCTGTGACATATGGACGCATGATGGTGCTACGGGAGCAGCTTATTGCGTTAGACGCACCGGTTCTCGTCTGATAACTGAAGTTAAGCAACGCAACCCCGCTAGTACTGGCATGGGTGGCTTCTTGGGAAAAGTGAGGGAGCGGCGAGTTGCGTTGGACACACCAGTTCTCGTCTGATCACTGAAGTTAAGCAACGTAAGCCCAGTTAGTACTGACATGGGTGGTCACTCGGGAAAGCTGGGTACTGCTAATACCCAATAATCGTCGCATTAGTGTAGTGTCTGTGCAGTATATGCATTAGAACTATACAGTGGACGGGTCTCTAATGACCTCGTAGTTGACGGGACCTTAAACTCCAACAAACAACAACAATTGGGAAAAGTGTGTACCCCTAATACGCAACGATCGCCGCATTAGTGTAGTGTCTGTACAAGCTCTGCATTCAGAACTACGTGGTGGGCGGCGCTCTAATGACATTGTAGTTGAAGGGCCCTAAACCACCAGGAATGAGTATATTAGAGGTAATCTGGAGGTGGGGGACATCGCGGAAAAATGAGGATGAGTAGGTTGAGGTGGTATGGACACGTAATGAGAAGACGGGAGGAGCTCGTTAGGTCCATTTCAGAAATGCAGGTGGTTGGAAGCACCCGAGGCAGGGGGAGACCGAAGTAGACGTGGGAGCAAGTTGTCCGTAGAGATAGACCTATGGTAGTGTGCGGGGTGGGCGGGGACCTGGTGGGAGATAGGCGGGAGTGGGGGGCTAGAACCCCCAGACCTGACCCTGCCACAGGCGGCATAAGGGTATGATGATGATTGCAATACATGGTTCAGGCTCATTGTATGCCTAGATGGCGTTACGAAAATATTCGAGGGCTCGAAAACTTCATTGTTGTTGCTGGGAATCGTTGTTTGAAATTTCCAAAATTTCATTTGTATAGCATACGAGGGAATAAGAACATGTGTGGGTTGGATAGACGGGATTGGAGGGCCAGAATTAGCAGACCCGACCCTACCACAACCGGGAAAAAGAGGATGATGACCGTTTCATAGCAGATTAGTCAACGCACCAGTTTGACAACTAGAGCCATCTGTTTGCAGCTTTCAGCACATGATATCGCAGATTTCAATTAAAGGCTTAATGCAATTTCAAGGCGCAAGGTCCTTCTGGAAGCCCTAACTGTGGTTGTAAAGAAGGGACACACCGCCCATCAGCTAAATACTTGTCTCATTGCCATATATATTTATAGTATTATCACGTTAACAATTTAACTAAATAACGATTAAACATTTTGAACCGCAGAACAGATTTTAATGCTCATATCGTGGTAGGCAGTAGGGCCTACATTGTTTTTCTTCGGGTCCTATAAGGCACCTCTTGGGACCTTTTGTACCTTATGATGCCATGTGAGGTTGTGGCATGTGCAGTGAATTCAAGTGGTGGCACTATATTATGGTCGTGGTCCATTAACGATGCTGTGATAATCGACTTATTTGATGTTGACCAAAAATAGTGCATAGGTCATAATCAGCTCAAAAATCTGCAAAAGAGTTAAAAAGTGTAAATTTAAAAATATTTGATATTCATTTTATGAACTATTATTTTCTCAGAATTGTCCTAAAAACTTTTACCGCAGATAGAAATTCGATGTACACGGGACAAAACCCTCCAAACATTATTGAAGGTGGTTTCATAATTCGTTGTTTTAAATATAAGATGTAATTTTTTTCTGCCTGAAAAAGTATGTTTAATATTTATCATTTTTAAATTAAATGAATTAATAAAATTTATTTCTTTATAGCCAGAAGAAATTTCGAGGTTACCTTTACCAAAGTGTGGAGTTCAACTTCAGTAACAGCGTTTGATGCATGGTTGCGTTTTAGTGACATTATTACCTGAGAATAAAAAAATTGGTGAGACCAAAAGAAGGGGTCATATTTGTGACGACCCATGGAAGATTAGTTCATTTCCTGTAAGTAAATCTTCAAACAGCCCTTCAGAAGTCTTTGGGGCCTTAAGCCAACACTCCCTACACTGCCTCATTGAATCTCTTGTATTTAGCTTTTCTGGTTGCTAGGACAACAACAGTTTTTGATGTGCACTTGGATAGATTCTTCCATCAGACCATTGAGGAGAAACCAAATCCCCATCTCATTATCCCTTGTAGTGTGTCCTGGATTTAGCCGGTTACTGGGAATTATTACTCACCTACACACAAATGTTCTATGTAGAAAGGAGTTTTTTAGCATGCCAGTGATACCAAAAGCCCCCCTCTGATGTAGTCAGAGCAACGGCCTGCCCGGCACTAGTCTGCCTCGAAAGCTTATCTGGTTGCAGTTTCTATCCTGCAAAGGGAGAGTCCCAATTATAACATAAAAAGTAAAACCTGTACACAGTCACCACTGCAAATAAAACATCTTTTTCTATAGGGCCTATCATATTGTCGTACCCCTTATTCGATGTCAAGGTTCCCAAACTTATTCGATTGGCGGCACCCTTTCCGATTCTCGGCTTGCTCAGGGCGCTCTGTGGCAACTTTAATAGCAACACGGAGAATGTTTCTTTTTAAATTCGCGGCACCCTTGTTAGGAAGCCGCGGTGTATACTTTAGGAACCACGGGGCTCTATGTTTAGGCCGAATCTGTGAGTTCTTGTTCTCCGCAAGATCCCCGTCCACCTCAACACACTTCCACATACTGGGGAGCGGCGAATTGCGTTGGACACACCAGTTCACGTCTGATCACTGAAGTTAAGCAGCGCAACCCCAGCTAGTACTGACATGGGTGGCCGCTTGGGAAAACTGGGTACCTCTAGTATCCAAAAATCGTCGCATTAGTGGAGTGTCTGTGCAGTTCCTGCGTCAGAACTACACTGTGGACGGGGCTCTAATGACCTTGTAGTTGAAGGGCCCTAAAACACCAACAAACAACAGCAACAAATCCACATACTCACGTCTCGTTATAACCTGCTTCCCTGTGGCCATTTGCGATCAGAGAGGAGAGAATCAAACGGGATACAGTACTTGCCACAACCGTCGGGGACAAGAAAAACTCCGTTAGACATACGAGATGATCTCAGTTAGTTTTAGGGGGACCCCCACGCCTGTAGTGAACCAAACCAGCTCCTCTCCCGTCCTTCATTTCCATACTATTGCCCTTACCTTTGTCTACTCTCCCTCTACTTTCTTCATCATCATCGTCATCATACCCTTATCCCGTCTGTGGCAGGGTCGGGTCTGCGGGTTCTAGCGTTCCACTCTGCCTCTGCCTCCACCAAGCCTCTGTCCATCCCACACACTGCCATGTCCTTGCGGACAACCTAATCCCACGTCTGCTTTAGTCTCCCCCTAACCCGGGTGCTACCGACCACCTGCATTCATGGGATACACCTAACCAGCTCCTCTTCCCCTCTTCACATGCCGTGACCACACCACCTCAGCCTATTCTCCCTCATTTGTTTTCGGCGATGTTCACCACCCTTAAACTAATTCTATCAGCTCTCGACACGCCTCTCCCTCAGCTTTCTTATCTTTTCTAAAAAGAAAGATGGGAGAATAAGGAAAGGCAAAAGGCCTGTTGACGTTAGCAAAGGACCACCTATATCTAAATTTCGAAATTCGCCCTTTTTTTCTAGAATTTTTAGTAATCTTAAGCGGACCTTGACAGTTTGATTATTAGAATCTCGTGTTTGCGGAAGACTAATCTACAACATCTGAACGCCTGCTCTAGCACTTATGCCGCCTTGGACAAAAAGACAAATTGCCGTCCCGGACAAAAGGACAAATTGCCGCACCTCGAAGCAGCGCTCTGTTCGCGTACTCTGTTCTCACACTTAAAACCAAAATGGCGCCCCGGACAAATGCCTGGTTGCCCGCCTTAGAGCGGGCGCTGAATCTGCCCATCCGCAAACCACAAAAACCATTTTTGATTATTACAGTATCTCACGGTTAAAGGACCTGCCTCGGCGGCGCAGGAAGGTAGCGTGCTCGATTACTGCATCAGTGGCTCCAGGTCGAGGTTCCTGGATCGAGATGAGGTGACTTCTTTCAGGCGATAGAAAAAGAGGTCCCAAGTGAGCCTTTCGTCGGGTGGAAAGTAAAGCCGTGACCTCGTGTGATGTACGATGTCATTTGCACGTAAAAGAATCCTCTCTACTCGTGCAACGGGTAGATGAGGCAGTATTCCTAAATGTAAGAATTCAATAGAGTGCCCCAATAAATATTAGGCCGACGATAAATAAGCATAAGGGTTATAGCTTTGGTAAGCAGCCGGCTGTGTGAAAATACCGCCCAACAAATCGCTCGGGTGTCCATCCAGAGGGACACAAAAGGGTACCCGACCCTGCCATAGCAGTTAAAAGAGTTAGTAATTACTTGTTGTTTGTTGGGGTTTTAGGGCCCTTCAACTAAAAGGTCATTAGAGCCGCGTCCCCAGCGTAGTTCTTATGCAGAGACTGCACAGACACTACACTAATGCGACGATTTTTAGGTATTAGCAGTACCCAGTTTTCCAAGCGGCCACCCCTTGTCAGTACTAGCTGGGATTGCGCTGCTTAACTTCAGTGATCAGACGAGAACTGATGTGTCCAACGCAATTCGCCGCTCCCTTAGTAATTACTAGTTGCTTGTCTCGGGGTTAAAAGGCGAATAATAACCTGAAACAGTTTACCTTTCGATTGAGTGACGAACACATATAGACTCTGAACACCATTCTTACGATGTTGACGAAGTAGGTAAGCATAAGAGCAAATTGATAGTTGTCAAATTTAAATAGCATTAATCTAATATCTGTGATCATGGCGATGGTTTCAGTTGCTGATGAGTATAACATGTAGGTGGAGAAGAAATAATTTGCTTGTTGTACTAATCGACACAGTTTTTGGTGTTCAGTTTGCCATTGGATTATCGACATTTGGGCATCCGGTCGTTTGCATAAATATTGGTCAAAACACAAATTGAGTAATTGACAAAGGAGTGGAATTAGGTAAGTGCAAAATCTGTAGTAATAAATATTGATGCAAGAAAGGCATACTATTATAGCTGTGATATAAACCATTGTATCATTTGGCATGTATTGCAACATTTTGAGGTTGAAACTTTCGATTACAAACATGCCCCAAATAACTGACCATATGAGAAATGCGAATTCAATCCCATTAATCAAAATTATAACATATACAATTAATTTAATTTTTTTCTTTGGATCGTATTTTCTACTTTCAGCTGGAATATTATTCAAAATTTCAGCAAGATCCACGAAAAATTCATTATATTTCTTAATATAAACCGAGGTTTGAATAGTCATGTATAAATTTCCAATGGGCATCCAAAATAATCCCGAAGCGTAGCACAGGTAAGATAAGGTCAATTCCTCATAAGATATCAGGCAGACATATTCGGCCAAAAAGGCGATCACGACTATAATCGATAATATTATTCGTCCAAAAGTGATTAGATTTAGTCGTTTGCTTTTTTCGGGGTCAATTTCCATCTTATAACCAAATAAACGAAACATCAAAATTAAACCTCCAATGCCACTCTTTTTATAAAGTAATTTTTTTGGTTTCTGGTTATCACTCTGCAGCATCATTCTGGCTGGCTAGCTTTGTTTTGCCTAGTTCTACACGTAGAATAATGGCCAAATTTTCGTAAATGTCGCATGTCCCGCCACCTGCCAGCCTTTTTATAGGTCCTGCTGAAAGGGTGGTAGTTGCCGACTGTCGCCTCTTCAACCCCCCCCTTCCTTTGGTCTCCTCTGCTCTAGCCTAATCGTCTTTTTGAGGTCTGGTCGGGATACATTTTAAGTCCCCACATTATCTCTCCCCGGTCCAATTAGTTCACACCTCCTGGAGTCTGTACCCTTGATATCTTCTTTAGTATGCAAATTAAAAGTAATTAGGTCGCGGGACCATGTTATTAGGATAGTTACTATCGCTTCTACGATCCCCTGACCCCCGTTTTTCTTAAATTCATCTTCTCCATCTAATTGTCTTGTGTATTAGAAGGATTCTTGCCGACAGGAGTTCACATCTCCTGGCCCCTTGTTGATCCCGGTTGTCCCAACAGATATCCATTTTAATATGCTCTTTTAATACAATTAGCTTTTATCACTCGGCCATATTATTAAGATCCTCTTCCCGCTCGATAGATTCAGGTGAACTTATTATTTATATTAATTTATTCAGCCATTACACGGTTTGTTCCTTCGCAGAGGTACCTAATTGCTATTTAAGTACTACTGTAGGAGCTTTATGCTGCACCAATGCTGTCCGATGTGGAAGTGGAGCTTGCCTTGGTAGCTTAATTCGTAGTGTTTTTCATGCTGGAACTTATGGCTGCAGGTTCGACGCTCGTCAAAAACCTATTTCAGATTCTTTGCAAGAAAGGGAGATACATTACTTATAATGTCTGCTGTCCTGGGTGGCGTGCACATCAAAGACCCCTTTCTAAATGGAGAGAAATACCGTGTTGAATATCGTCCTCCGCCCTCCCAGGTGTCATGGGTAGACAGTCGGACGTTGGAAAGTGAAATGGGTCCAACCAACCTTCTACCTGTGGAGAAGAATTAGGAGGAGGAATAGTCAAAGGTACAGTTCTTAGTGGAGACCTGTAGAAGGCTTTCTTAAGAAAAGGTTAAGAGGATGCTCCTCGGAAAGGTCAAATGCTGTGGGCATGAAGATGGACGGTAATGGAGCTAGTAGAACTCCCGTGTGGTGTGCGCCATTCATACTAGGCTATTTATATCAAAACAGCCCTTTCTTCTCACGAACTTCCCAGGTGAAAGATACGACTCATGGTGTCGGTAGTACGCCACTTTGGTGGCTCAAGGTAGTTCAGACTCTTGTCGAAGTAAATGATTCCTTTAAGAGACGCGAGAGAGAGGAGAGTCCTAAATGTGTCTTTCGTTGATTGGGAAGTAAAACTGTGACCCTTTACATCCCAATGTGAAGTGTATTATGTCACCTGCGCATTACCCCCAACCTTCTTCGTCCCCTTGGTGTGAGCCGGTATGATTCGTTGATGATTCCCCCCCCCCCCCCCTTTGTCGTAGGCACCGAAAAAAATGAGCAGTAGTGTCCTTATAATGAATTTAAAGAAATCCGCAAACGGGTGCAATTGACCCAATTTGTTTTGTGTGTAGACAAGTTATGCTATACTTCCGGTATAGCTGCATAACCTATATTTCATACCCATTTGCGAATTTATTTTGTGGGAAGTCAGTTCATTAAATGACCAATGCTGTAGGATGTCATTCATGCGAAATCCCATTCATAGCAACACTTGAAAAGGATTATTCAATTGAGATGACCCTGTAAGAGGATGTAGACCTTATTCCTGTCAATTCCATTGTTAGATAAGTATTTTTTTAAAAAAAAATTCTATGATTATAAATAGTTCAACACAATGGGCAATTTAGTTCTGCTCAGATGACCTCTCAATGTAAATTGTTGCTAAACACTAATGGGTCAGCTAAGCGATGGCATTTCATATGAGCGACAGTCTGTCTGGGTGACTCAGTGGTTGCTCTCTTGACTCCATGTTTGCAGATTCGATCCTGGCTGATACGGATGTCTTCTTTTTGGTGAGAGAACCAAATCCACAAGTGAACGTTTCGTCCTTGTTGGAAAACAGTTTGAAGTCACCACTGCCCCTAAAAGAACCCTTCCAACACTAGTAAAATATACATGAAGGTCGACTAAATTTCCAAGTTTAGGCACTTGCCCACTGACGTTAGCAACTCCAACAACTCCTAACCCTTTTCCCGCTTATGGCAGGGTCGGGTTCCCGTCTTGTCCCTCTGCATGGAAGCAAGGGCGATATATTGGTCATAGTTTTTCTGCAGCCGGTTGGCGGCCAAAGTTGCAAAATGAAATTCATACTAGAATGGATTTGTTTTTATTTCGTTGGTATTTTAGGGCCCTTCAACTACAAGGTCTTTAGAGCCCCGACCACTGCGTAGTTGTAATGCAGAAACTGCACAAACTCTACGCTAATGCGACGATTTTTGGGTATTAGTAGTACTCAGCTTTCCCAAGAAGCCACCAATGTTAGCACTAGCTGGGGTTTCATTGCTTACCTTTAGTGATCAGGCGAGAACGGGTGTGTCCAACCCAATACAGCAGCCCCCCCCCTCCCCGACGTCGACTCTGACGCTAAATAAGTAGAGGTTGTAGCATCAAATCGGCAGTCAGCTATCCAACAGTTCCGTAGATCGCCTTGGGTTCTAGTGGGGAAAAATGTGTACCCGAACCTACCATAGGCGATAAAATAGTTAGTGGTTGCTTTTTTATTGAGCAATTGGCTCAGAAACTTCATGCAAGACTCGTGTCAGATTTGATCCTGGGGCTCAAAGCGGATAGGTTCTTCTTTCTAACTGAGGGTTAAAGGGAGCCACAAATGGACCTTCTGTCCCACATGAGAAGAAAAGCCGTGGAGCTGAGAAGAGGTACGGAATAACACTTCCAGATCATCCTCCTGATGTTACTGAAACCTGCCTGCAACCAAGCACGCACTAGTCGAGCACCCTATGAAAATAATGGATACATATTTTAGGACTGTGACATATTGTGAGGGATTACAATTACCGGTGTTTTTCTTTACTTGAGAGGGCCCCTTCTAGTAACGGATACGAAGATTACTTACTCTTTTTAAGCCTCTATATTTTGTTTACCAAACGAGATTAAATGCCTAGATACAATATCAAGGGTGAAGTAGTAGCCTTGTGATAAAAATATTGGATGAAAACAACTCATAGGTTACTAGGTTCTAGGTCGCTTTATGTTTCTCTAATAAAATAAGAGTTCGTTGAGCTGGATGAAAGGTTACATCGCATGAGGATCGTTCCCATGGACACTAAAATGCTTGGATGAAACTTTATAAAGGATCGGAATAATATTCAGATCCAAATTGTATCGAGGAAGAAACCCATACAAGATAACAGTAAATAATAGCACAGTATATTTAATTTAAACAAATGCATTTCATCCACCAATATCTAAGCATTATTAAAATTGGCGTTTTTGTTGCTGTCATTGAAATAAGTTTGTTGGGTGACCGCTTGGGAACACTGGGTTACTTCTAATAACCAGCGTTGTTTCTGTGCAGATTCTGCATTAGAACTACACAGTGGAAAGGGGCTCTAATAACCATTGTAGTTGAAGGGCTCTAAAACACCAACGAAACAAAAAGGAGTCGAGTTCTTCTTGTGTGGGATCCGTGTAAGGTAGAATAAAATTGTGTCAGATCCTTGAGTGTCTTAAGAAGGGGCTTGAGTGCCTTAAGGTCGGGGCAGCCCATATTCAACTTTGCATGCTTCGATCTGCTGCAGACCATTTGTACTTCCTGATGAACCAAAATTCTTTAGTACCCAATCTTATCTTGCGCCGGCAGTGAGTTTGTTACAGGAAAGCAGACGTCTGTCGAGTTTGGTAGTTCAGTTGGCAGTGTATTTGCACCCTTAAATGTGACTTGAACAGACTGAAGACCGATCCTTGTTTCATTTTTGTGTCTTCTGACAAGTCGGACCAGGAACCTACCTTCGTGGCGCAATAGGTAGCGCTCTCGATTTACTGCATCCGTGGTTCCAGTTTCGATACTGGATCGAGGTGGGTTGGCATCTTTCGGGCGAGAGAGAAGCTCTGAGTGCGCCTTCCTTTGGGTGACAAGTACAACGGAGGTCCCGTGTGGTGTACTATGACATTTGCAAGTACAAGAACCATCTCTACTATGCAACGGGTAAATGATTCAAAATTCCTAGGTGTAGGAGCTAGCTCGCCCCCCGGTGGAGTGTCCCAATGAACAGTAGACTGACGATAAAGAAGCATAGGATTGCAACTTTGATCGGCAACCATGCAGCTGCGGAAAAACACCGTCCAATATATGATACCTACTGTATGTCCATTCAAAGGGACAAGATGGGTATCCGACCCTGGCATAGGCGGGAAAAGGGTTAGTATGGAGGAAGAACATGTAACTCTGGCCCAGTATGGTATCTTCAGTTATCTGCACGTAAATGAGTGAAATCCTGGACTCCACATGTCACCACTACACGTACAAAAATAGATCATGACTATGACTTCCTTCTCTTCCTTGTTTTGGCCTTGGTTATTGAATTGGAAATGCGCAAGTGGACCGAATTAATTACCAACCTGTGTTCACCTGTCATGTTACGTGATATGCCTTGTTGCTGTAGCAGATGGTAATGAATTTGTGTAATACAGTATGTGAATAGCTGCAGGCTGGATTCTTGACCACGATGATCGACGAGTTCGTTTGAGTTTATATTGTTAGTGGCCATGTTTCTTAATTAATGCGATAGTCCCTTCGCGAGTTCTAATACTTACTGGATATTTCCCATTTCCAAGTTGACTCCATGCCGGCTTATTGCGTTGGACACACCAGTTCTCATCTGATTACTGAAGTTTAGCAGTGAAACCCCAGCTAGTACTGCCATGGGTGGCTGCTTGAGATAACTCGGTACCACTAGTACCCAAAAATCGTGGCATTAGCATAGTGTCTGTGCAGTCTCTGCATTGGAACTATGCAGTGGACCGGGCTCTAATGACCTTGTAGTTGAAGAGCCCTGAAACACCAACAAAGCAAAGCACTGACTCCATGCAATGGATGGAGCAAGCATGACAGCAAACATTGCTAACATGGATAAAAGTTTGGTAAGACTTGAGAATTATACATTGAGAATTGTATCATCATCATCATCATCATGCCCTTATCCTGCCTGTGGCACGGTCTGGTCTACGGTTTCTAGCCCTCCACTCACGTCTATCTCCCACCAGGTCCCCGTCCACCCCACGCGCTGCCATATCCTTTCAGACAACCTGCTTCCACGTTTGCTTCAGTCTCTCCCTTCCCCGGGTGCTTCCGACCACTTGCATGCCTCAAATGGACCCGGCGAGCTCCTCCTCCCCGCTTCTCATTATGTGTCCATACCACCTCAACCTATTCTCTCTCATTTTTTTTCGGCGATATACTGTACGTTGCAGCATTACTTATTTGTTTCGCAGAAATGGCGGATATTTAAATTGGTATGTGTTTACCTAATGAAATCGCACTGCTCTGGTGCAACCCGATGGGCCAACTACGCTTGTTGTACATAAGTAGTTGCGAAAAAAGAAAGGCACATAAAATTTCGACATATGAATACATTGTCATCATCATCACACCCTCACGCCCCTCCTGTGGCAGGGTTGAGTCCACGAGTCCACTGAACATGCTCTGACTTGGCACACCCCAGCCAGACGTCTGGAACCCTCAGGAACATTGGTTGGTTGTCTGTGGGGGGATGCCGGCCTACCCCACTGTTCCAACACCGCGTTATACAACCAAAATATGAATTTTGGAGGGTAAATTAATGCTTTGTTGGTTATAATATTGCATGGTGTCTGACCTATTGCACGATAACTATAATGCAACAGGAGTCGGGCTCATGCCGAAATGAATACAGTATGTATTTAAGTAATTTCTTCAATTTTGTTTAAAAGTCGGATAAAGGAGAAGTCAAGAGGAAATGTCACGTCAATAGCAGTTATTATCGGTTATAACCTCATGACGCTCCTAGTGTAATCCCCCTCTTGCTGTGTATGGAGAAATCATGTTTTAGAAACAGGAGTGGACATGACAAAATTGAAAAGAAAATCAATTATATGCATTATTTCGCATCAAAGGATGGCGTCATAGGTTGCTATAAACACGATTATTGATTTTATAAGGTTTCTCATAACTGCACATTTGGAGATTCACATGAATAAAATCAGACTTTTGTATTCTAAGAAGTACATATCAATGAATTGAAGCTAATATGAGAAGAGTCACGACTCCCCCCCCCTCCCGTTTATTTTGTGTTTGGTATAAAAATATACTTTTCGGAAATAAAAATAACAACATATGACATGCAACACACTTCATATTTAAAATTAGAAAGACGTCGCAAATGATTTTGTTTCGTTGGTGTTTTAGGGCCCTTCAACTACAAGGTCATTAGAGCCCTGTCCTCTGCGAAGTTGTAATGCGGAGACTGCACAGAAACTACAGTGACTACACTAGTGCGACGATTAGCAGTACCCAGCTCAGTGCCTGTTCTAGCACTTATGCCGTCCCGGACAAAAGGACAAATTGCCGCCCCTTGAAGCAGCGCTCTGTCGCGTGCTCTGTTTTCACAGTTACGGCCAAAATGGCACCCCGGACAAATGTCCGGGTTGCCACCCCCTAGAGCGGGCCCTGCCCAGCTTTCCCAAGTGGCCACCCATGCCAGTACTAGTTACGGTTACGTCGCTTAACTTCACTGATCCGACGAGAACTGATGTGTGCAGCGCAATAAGCCGCCCCCCCCAGAGGTGACATCATACACACCGCGCGGGCCTATAACTTTACTTTCTATCCAACGGAAGACATACTTGGAGCCTCTCTCTCTCTCCTTTCCTCTCTTCCTTCCTACAATCGTCCCCGGTCTGCCCTAAGTCATAAACTGAATATCATGAGGTACAAGATTGACTCTAACCAACAAAGATAACTTTTTTCGGGAGATGCCCCCATTGCGCCTTCCGTCGGATGGGAAATAAAGCCGTGGTCCATTGTGATGTGTGTAATGTCTCCAGCATGTAAAAAGAGCCCTTTCTACATTAAATACGTATAGGTCGGCAAAATTTCCAAGTGTGAGAGCTCTCCCTTTGCACCCCGGCGTTGGCATTGGAAAAGAGCCCCCAACTAAGAAATAGGTCGACGTCAAAGGGCAGCATTAGGTCTGTAGCCAGCTGTGTTCAACAGTAAGCCCGTGTGTTTAGCGGAACATTTGAGTGCCCGACCCTGCCTTAGATGGGAGAAAGAGTTAAAGCAATGATGATTGACCTTTTTAGCACCATCGTCATGTTAGCTTTGAATGAACGTTTTAGTTCAGGGATGGCCAACACGATGCCTCAACCAGGCAATGGGGTCGAAGCTGCAGCACACTTGCTTGTGCGTGGCCCGGCATGAAATATTATTTCTTAAATTTGGCCCGCCTGCTGAAAAGGTTGGCCGACCACCCCTGTTCTAGTCCAAAATTCTTGTCGATGACCTGCTATAGATGAATAAGCACTAACTGTATCACTTTCTGCTACCTCTCCTTCCCCCGTCCCGAATCAGAAACATAATACTGTATAAAGGGTCATGCATGATCACTCATGAGCACAGGCGGCTCATGGGGCAGACAAACCTAGACGGTTGCCTAAATAGGCAAATTTCAGATGTAGTTCCCTGCCACACAGTCTATCCGTCATTTAAAATGTTCATAGTCCTGGGGTGCCCAAACTTCTCTGATTGGCGGGGCATTTTCTAAATGCTGGCTTTCTCAAGCCGTCTTCTGGCAGAACCACAAATGCATTGGTAATGTGACAAATATCAAGGCCGTGAGGGGCACTCGGACAATTTAAACTATATTACATTTAATGGGGGGCGAAGATGGACCCACTTGCCTAGGGCGCTTGAAACTCACGAGCTGGGCCTGGGTTAGAGTGCTGTTAAAGCCAATAATAAATTCAGAAAGATATCTGGAGATGGATATCTAGGGTCTATATAGTGAGAAAATAAACAGCCCGGAGCTTATTAAAATTAATTCCTGGGCGAAGGATAAAGGGAGAGAGTGACTATATGGTCATTTTCATTCAAAAGTGATCCCTCAATGGGCAAGATTGATTAATAATAGTAGGATATAAGGGGAACAATAACCTTATAACACTCAATCATTTCTTTGAATTTGTTGGCATAATTTACATGAGGACGACGACTGATGGATAACTGGATATAAAATTTCAAAATTTCGGCTATTATGTAAGATGATATCTACCCCATTATAGCCATTAATTTTTCTCCAAGTAATTTTAGATCTTTTAAACCCTATAATAACTCAATAATATTTGTTATGTATTAATTTCTGATTTATATGTTCTGTATATGCAAGACTGAAGGCATTTTTTCCATTACGAAGGTCAAGTTACTTAATGTCACCAACTAACAACACAAAGCGGTCATCATAGACAGGAAGTCGGGCTAGGAAAAGGTACTGCAATATTTATGACATTTTACATACTGACCTGACCTAAAGGCATTCTGACTCAAGAAAATAATTTTTATACTTTCCTACAATGACTAGTCAATCCTGCCTCGGTGGCGCAGTGGGCTTCTTTCGGGCGAGAGGGATGACCCTAGTGCGCCATCCTTCAGATGAGAAGTAAAGACAAAGTTTCGTGTGGTGTAGGATGACATTCGCACGTAAAACAACCCTTTCTACTATGCAACGGGTAGATGAGGCAAAATTTCCTGGAGTAGAAGTTCGCCCCCCTGACGCCGGGGGAGTGCCCCAACGAACAGTAAACCGACGATAATTAAGCATAGGGGTTGCAGCTTTGGTCGGCAACGGGGTGCGCCTTCCGTCGGATGGAAAGTAAAACTTTGGCTCCGTTTGGTGTACAATGTCATTTGCACCCAACTATGCAACGAGTAGATGAGGCAAAAATTCCCAGGTGAAGGAACTCGCCCCCTGACGTCGGTGTTACTCCGTGAAGTGCCCCAACGAACAGTAGACCGACGATAAACTAGCATAAGAGGTGTAGTTTTGGTCGGCAACCGACTGCGTAAAATTACTGTCCAATAAATCGCTCATGTGTCCATTGAGAGGGACAAGATGGGTGCCCTATCATTCTCAAAATACTCCGCGGGCAGCACGAGAGATCATCACGGGTCAAATATTTGACATGTGACCCCCCCCCCCTTCACGTCGAAAAAAATAACGTAGTAGTTTACCCTACTAAACACAATGGAGTCACTGCGATGGTAATCCTGCCCAGTACGAGAGGAACAGCGGGTTCGGACCTCTGGTCCATGCACGTGGTCGAACGAACGGCCAGTGGTGCGACGCTAAGTCCGTCGGATAACGACTGAAAGCCTCCGAGTCGGAATCCGTGCAAGTAGCAGTGATCTCGGTAGCCGTGCCTCGCCTACCACGTCGGCGGTGCTAAGTTGCTCGTCTATAGCTGTGAGTAGACTTGCTTCCGGCTAAGGCCGTGGATTTACCTAGCCTGGTACCGGCAACCGAGTGTACCTTGGCAGAGGCTGATCACGGGGGGGGGGGGGGGAAACACTTCAAAAAACGGGCGCCTCAAATATTTTTAAATATTCAGAATCCCTACTGCTAGGTCCTGTACTGCTCAGTCCCATGCTCAGTGGTTTAGCCAACTGCAGATTGCACTGCAACTGTTGGACTGACAGCATAGAAATGGGTGTAGCAATGCAAAAATGCCTCAATAGTTGCAAAATTGAATCATGCATCAGTTGAAATATGCGCCCCAATGAGGCACTTTTGCCCCTGTACCTTGGGCGATGCCGTGCTCGTGTCGATGTCGGCGACCGTCAAAACCTATCTCGGTAGTAGACTTGCTTCCGGCTATGCCCGTGGATTTATCTAGCCTGGTACCAGCAACCGAGTGCACCTTGGGCGATGCCGTGCTCTTGTCGATGTCGGCGACCGTCAAAAGTCCCGATGTTGCATACGTGCGTTGGAACAGAGGTGGTAAATCGTCTGTAGACGACCTAGGCCAGTGGTTGTTGTTTGTTGGTGTTTTAGGGTCCTTCAACTACAAGGTCACTAGAGCCCCGTCCACAGCATAGTTCTTATGCAGAGACTGCACAGACACTACACTAATGCGACGATTATTGGGTATTAGCAGTACCCAGTTTTCCCAAGCGGCCACCCATGTCAGTACTACCTGGGGTTGCGCTGCTTAACTTCAGTGATCAGACGAGAACTGGTGTGTCCAACGCAATTCACCGCTCCCTAGACCAGTGGTGGCGGACCTGTGACTCACTGTGCAATTTTAAGTGACCCGAGCGTGAATCATATCTAATTTATCGTCTCCTAAACCAGTGCTCCGCAACCTTTTCACACATACGGCACACCAAAGTTCTTCCTAGAATTTCAGGCACATCAAAAGCTAAAATATATAACAATGGCATAGCTAGGGTGGGGTCACGTCCCACTCCGAGCGCCAGCTATTTAGGGGCGACCAAACTATGGTAGTTTCCTTTTTTTGTTCCTTGAGGAGGTGCAAAAACAATTCTTTCAGCTTTGGAGCATCAAATTTTTCACCGCCCTGGACAACATGAACTCCAATTTATTTTTCAGCTTTAGGGCTTCAAATTTTTCACCACCCAGAGCAACATGATCTCCAGCTATGCCACATATATACAGTATATAGATTATAATTTAATAAACAAATTTTACAATAAATTTTAGAAGGCTAAAACGCGAGTATTTCATTGCAAGTATTCTCGTTATTGTGTTTGATCTATTGAAATATTATTTAGTTAGAAAATTATCTTATTTGACTGTGTCACACCTGTATCGGCTCAAGTCACCCCGGCAGGGCCGGCCTTCTCTGTAAAAGGGCCCGGGTGCAAAAATCCTTTTGGGGCCCCAAAATATTTTTCCAAAAGTAAAAATAAAAGGATTCAGGGTAAATGGACTCCTCTTAGATGCCCTCCTATCCCATTCTGAGATCCTTCCTAATTTTGGAAGGTATTACATTTTTGGATGATGCCATGTGTCCTGATATGTCGCCATTGCATTTATGAGCTGGTCTGAAAGCTTATGTGGACGTCCACACCTTGGAACATTTTCAGTTGGACCTGTGGCATTATATTTTTTATTCACTTCTGATTATTAAAGGTATTTTGGTTTTAACAACCCCAAAATAATAGCATTATTAAATTATTGACTCTCTAACCTCTAATTCTGGGTTGTCCAACCTGTGGCCCATGGTGCATCATTTCTAATTATGCATTATAGCCTACCTGCTATTTAACACCTAACGTTATCTTCACCCGTTTTTGTTTTTACAGCCTGTGGCTGGCAGTCAGTTCATGGAGCAGCCGAGTGACCCACAACTCCAGAAAGGTTGTACAACCCTGGTGTAGTTCAATGGCAGGGTTGTTAGGTTACGTTTAGGTTATGTTGCATTGGCAGGGTCGAATGAGGGACGTTGCCCCCACAATGACGTATTAAACCTTTAATATTAGCAATGATCTGGGCCCTGATGGGGCCCCCCCTCACTCGTGGGGCCCGGGTGCAATGTACTCTCTGCATCCCCCGGATGGCCGGCCCTGCACGCTGGTTGCGGAGCACTGTCCTAAACAACAGGTGTGAGAGCAGGTTGTTTATACGCAGACCCGACCCTGCCACAGGCGGGGTAAGGATGTTATGATGATGACGATGGTCTCTATTTGCTACTTTAATAAACTTTATTCATTATTAATAATAATTTTTTTATTAATAAAATTAGGTAGTGCTTGCGCCTGACCCACGGACAACTTTTTGGTTCTTATTTCATGTTATTGCGACCCGTCTTCAAAAAAAAGGTTCGTCTCCACTGACCTAGGCACATGCGTGTGCTTAGCTTGCCGATAGATGTCGCTAGTAGTATCCAGTGCGTCGCTGCCGAAGTGCGATGAGTCGTTCGAGAGAAAGGTGAATGTAGAGTTGCCTAGTTTGAAATGATGACTAGGTAGCGGCGGGGTGAAGAAAATGTCCGTGGTGAACAACTTATTTCTTTTCTACTTTTAATAATGTGAATAATAACTGGTGTGATCATCTAAAGTTGTGTCTTGTGAAAGTTGCGAATATTTACCGAACGAACGACTTGAGTAAGGATATTTCTTTCTACTGTTTTGTGAGATATATAATTACTAATGCGTCAACAGGTGTGAACTTTTGTTCAAAGTTCAGTGTTTTAAAGCGGCTAAATTCAAAATGGTTGTTGCGGCTTCGACGCTTAAATTAATATCGCGATGGCATACGCGAAAATCTATCGTTTTATTATGCTTTATTGTTATTTTCTCTACATTCCAAACATTGGCCGATAGTTCTCGTAGAAGTAATAAACATGGTATGCGGAATTTTAAAGAATATAAACCGCCAGTACGTACGGTATATCAAGAAAATCAACGATTGCTACGAGAAGACGACGTCATATTAGACAGGTAAGAAAACCGAACCCACTACCTTCGGAATTTAAATTTTTCGTTTCTCAACGCCTTTCCAGGTTTGATCCGCGTAGCTTATGCTCCTCTTCATAAAAGGATTGTTTCAAAAGCTTTTTTTATCTATACGACGAAGTTCTCATAAGTATATACACATTCTTTATGCAGTTAACACTTTTAGCACCTTACGGATTTAATCAGTCTTACTACGCTACTAATAATCGCATTGAAAAATGAAGATAACCATCAACGTTTGGTATCATTTCAAAATAGCTATTATCTCACATTCCATTAATTTTCGACATTTTATGATTGTTGAGTATCTTCGCAACTTGATAGAGAAGGTAAAACTTAAATTCACATTATCGTTGCTAATCTTCAAACGTTTTTAGAGGTTTCCGGAATCATAGTGACCATATTAATAGGAAAATGGAGAAGGGGTGACGACCCTGGCATACTTAATTCGTCGTTGTTTGAGGTAAAGAAAAGGGAGTATTGGTTAACTTGGTTTTTGCATTCTTTGTAACATGCAGTTGACCTGAAAATCTTTTAATTTCAGTCTTATTCTTAATACAATAACGACTTGACAGAACTAGTACGTACTGAATTTTTAAAACGTGCGCAACACAATCTGGATTATGTTATCTACATAAATATTCTTCTGACTTGGCGTGGGTGTATATACTTGTTTCTATTCCATATGACTTTAACTACTATTTTTCAATCTTACAGATACAGTACTAAGTAATCATATTTACTATAGTTGATTGAATCATAGAGAGTCTTATATGCGACATGAACTTCGCAATTAGCTCCCACTTCAGGCAGGCAGACAGACAGATTCTGTCCTTTGACCCTGTCATCATCATCGTCAGGGTCGATGACAGGACTCTTGGTCAAAAGAATTTTTTTTTTTTGACATATTACTCAGCAATGTACTCTTGTCACATTATTAGAAATATAGGAAGAAATCTCATTGATATAATGCACGACGAACTTTTTTTTATAACTATTACTTTTTAGAGCTTTGACCTCTATCCCCGCTATTTGCGTTATCACCCCTCGACAATCCATTTAAGAGCTTTCATTTCGTTCACAAGACTGGCGCTTACAAGGCCAACAGCATCGGCAATTTAGTTTACGAATGTCACCCATGAGCATGCGAAAAGAGAGTATTTTGTACGGAAATACCTGTGCAATTGTAGGTTAAAGTACTCTTTAACTGATAGCTGGCTACTTTTGTCATTCAGGGCCAGCCAGACGGACGAGGTCAACTGCGTCTAGTGCAATACAGGCACCCCAAACAAGTTCAGTTATTGACCAAGCCATTGTACTTCCTTAATTCTTACTTAAGACCTCGACTACACGATTGAAATCTCTCAATTCGTAAAAAAAAGTTGTCATCTGATTACAGAATGATGCCGATGAAACGGTTTGCACTTCCCCTTTGAAAATCGCACTTTAGGCACATCAAGGGCCGATCCTGACTGAGGCGAGCGATTTTTCTTGGGCAACATGGGGGAACCAAAAAAAAGGAACATTCTGCGGAGTGGGAAGTCATGACCCTGTATGTGTAGAGTGGCATATTCCCTGGGTCTTGAAGTTCGCCCTCTCTGGCGTTGGTAACTTTTTCCAGACGTAAAATAACCAACTAAGCCAAACCATTCCCTTTGCTTATCTCCAGTACCTTATCTCAAATTATTACGACCCGTTTCTGGTTAATTTCCGTATGTGTTTACATTGCACTCGTGTTTAGTACAAGCACCAGCAGGATTTTACGTGTACTTTCTGAGGCCTTGAAACTTCAACAAACAGGTCCCTGCAATAAGATAATCGCACAGTGTTGCTGTTTTCACCGAAATTTTCCATGGATATCATACACCCCCCCCCCCCTCCCCTTTAAACTAAACAGTTACTTACTAAATAGGCCATTAAATATCCTGGATGCAACTTCGGAGCTATTGTAGAAATTTGTAGTTTGGATATTTCAGCTAAATACTTCACCGGTCCCACCTTTAGCCCGGTGTTAGGACTAGTTTTGGACGGCAGTTCAAATATTTGTAACATTAGAGGAGTTTCCTTTCCTAATAAGTTATTTAAGTGATTTCCGGTTGCCTTTACAACATACCTGTTTTCTTTTACAACTACTACCACTATTTCTCTCCCTCCCCTCTTTTTTTTTCGTGAGTGCTGTTGTGAAAATACAGGTGAAGGTAGTACGAATAAGTTTACCTGGACTGTTAAAGTGCAAACTTTGTCCAGTGTGTGTGTGTGGAGAGAGGGCGAAAAGGTTTAAAAGATTACAGACCCGTTTACAAATTTATAAGTGAAAAATAGTCTTAGTTTGTATCTGCTAGGTGGAACCACCCTCGTAAAGTAATTTTGAATACCCATTTGTGTTGACGGGTATTTCGCTTGGTTGCTCCTAACGTTTTCATAGGATGTTTGTTAATTAAATGAATGTGACCACTCCTATGCGAATAACTGTGGTACACGTGTATACTGTTGTTGTCTGGTCCTGTTCTGGAATATGATGTATGTTATCTGTATTGTGGGCCTGCCACCACCTTTCTGTCCCTCGCCAAGTTGAACCTAGTGCGTGTCCTATAAAGTTGACCGTACGTTGTACCTGTGATTGTAATAAATGTGACCTAATTACAATAATCATGCTTCGTTATACATATTATTCGTAGTGTTTGGGAAGGAATTGTATCGTTTATTTTTATTCAGTTTAAAGGGTTAAATAGAAACGCATGATAGATGGAGTATTACTTCGAGTCGTAGAGGAATCAACAGGTGCTACATTGTTTATCTCTCAATTCAGTTTTTAACAATCTTATCTGGAGTTTTGATAAAATTGTTTTTTTTTTCGTCTGTTGCACAAACTGAACGTTTTCTGGTAACCTTTTCTAGTAGATTCTGCGTGGTTTAACCTGAGATATAGTAAATGTCACAGAAATTGGTGTGATACTCGTCACGTTATCCAAATGAACTCCTCGGTTCCTTTCTCCATTTAATCAGCTGCTGTGCAAATACCGATGTTGAATTTTGGGCAAATTTTGAGGAGTTTGTGTAATTTATTTCTAGTGAAAATTAGCATAAATTACTGAAAGCCACGTTTGTGGGATAGGCCGTCATCCCCCTCCACAGATAACCCGTCCAATATTCCTGCGAGTTCCAGATGCCTGGCTGCCCCCCTTCCAGAGCAGTCACATTACTGGTAGGGGCAAATGTCAGATTAAGTAGGCTACGTGGAATGTGAGGAATTACAGGAAAAAACGGGAATTATGGTTATGTGGAGTGGACGAGGATCTGGCGGGAGATATGAGGGAGTGGAGGGCTAGAACCCGCAGACCCAACCCTGCCACAGGCGGGATAAAGGGATGATGATGATGATTACTGACAGCAAGAAGGTGGCAAACTGTGTACGTTCACAAAAAAAATTTTCAGGGTGTTGTGCATTATTCCTGTTGTTGTTGACCTCCGCAGAAAAATTTTCAGGAACCGGATCGACTTCTATGTAACCTCTATGGACGTCCATGTTTCAGAGTATTGTGCTTTATTCCTGGTATGTTTCTACCCTCAACTTTTGCTGGTAAACAACCGTTATTATTGTCCATATGCACTCTGTACTAAGGCTGTTAAAAGTTGAGGAAATGTTATTGATATACTAATTAATTACACTCTTATTTTATTCATGATAGGGTCAATTGTGGGAGTTCTGGTCCTCCACTCCCTTCTATCCTCCGCCAGATTCCTCATCCAGTGTGATGTTTCAGCTACTCCGACAACCGGCATCCCTGTGATGGAACCTAATCATACCACCCAAGTCTAAACTCTTTCGGCACCGACTCGCACTACTAAAATATTAATTGAATTCCTAAATTTGGAAAATAACCCGTTGGCGTTATTATTGTAGTTCTTCATCAATAGATATTGTAAATATTTTGAGACATTTGAAAAGGAGCTGCCAGGAATCATATAGAAACAAAGGATCTCTCTTCATATCCCCAGTCAGTTTCCTATTCTGGTGTTCACGAGCAAGTTTGAAAATATCCATAATATTGGCGAATATTATTAATCAAAATAAAAGCGGAAAAGTTACTCTAGGAAGCTGTTGGGCGCTGTGTGGCTCCAAGAAATAACTTGTGGCTTAATGTTTAGTCTGAACAATAGATAAACAGTGGAGAGGAAACAATGGATTTTGATAGTAAAGGAGGTACTGTGGAATCTCAGTGGAGCACGAAAGTTGTAATTATTTAGATAACAGATGAAGTTTTAACTATGTCGACTGTCTCACTTCAGGGGTTCGGAGCCAGTCCACTTGCAAAACGTCTTTTAAAGAATTTGTATATATTATTGTTGTTGATGATGATGATTTCCGTTGCTTAATTTCGCCTTCCCCCCCTCTCTTCAACACACTAACTGTCGTATCTGTTGTTTGTCCCATTATTACAATAAGAATATATCGGATGGATATCCTGTTTGATCCCAACTTGTGTCAACGGCTTGTCGATTATTTATATATATCAAGTGACTCATTTATGGGGTTGGGCTGATTCCTACCCCCTCCTCCCTTCATTTCGTTTGTGCCTCTTCGTCCTCTCCCTCTCTCTCTCCCTCCATTTCTATCCCACCTGTTCGTACTGTAACTGCCTAACTAATCTTAAAGGTAAAATCATTTACTGCAGAGATGGTTGAGTGTACATTTTTTTTCGGCAACAGGGCATTCACCTTCATCAGAACAAGGTGTTTATTTGCCCCCCTCGCTCTCTCTCTCTCTCTCTCTCTCTCTCGCTGTCTCTCTAATCCCGAGGTCAACACAAAAATAAGTGAGAGAAATATACAGTTGTGTAGGTATATACCTGGAATGTTAGTTGATAATACTTTTTGATAGTGCAGCAGCAGGATTATATCTTGTTAGATATTTTAACTACAAAAATCTGGGTTGTTGTTGTTTTTACTGAAATTGTAATTTTAAAATGCATTTTTTAACCACCGTGGGAGTACATAAATGCCTGTGGTATACTTCTCTCTCCCTCTCTTTCCCACTCTCTGCCCCCCCCCTTCCCCGTCTAGTGATATTGTACAAATCCTGTTTTTCTCTAGGGTTAAATAATGATGTCATTATCATCATTTTCGCAACATAAAATTCTGCCTCATAACTTGTGGGACATGGTGTGGTCACTTGGAGTATTCCCTAAAGTATCTTATTTCATATTAGCGTGAACGAAGGTTTGTATTATTATTATGCCCTGCCAAATTTTTCTGACTGTTGTTGCTGTTGTCTCCTGATGATGTTATTACTTCCCTGCAGGAATTCTTGGGCTTTTGAATACATTTTGCACTCTGAATTCTTGAAAAGTGGAGGGGAAACTGGCAGGCAAAGAGCGTGTAGAGGTCTTTCACCTAATTTTTTTTTTCATTTTGATTTTTATATATCATCCAAGACGAGGTTTTCCTCTGGCTGAATTTTGATCTTTAGTGTCTATTGATGGAAGTATCTTTCTGATCGAAATAGCATCATGCCATTTTTTAACGTATTTTGCAGTTGCAAAGATCACTGTCGTTGGATGCTGTCTATTTATTTAGCACAATTGCTCGTTATCTAAGGTGTAATTTTTATACTGTGTCTAATTGTAAGGTGGATCCTGTGTTTGAGTGCCCGCAACAAGATGGCATCACTCTTTTCTCCTCTTCCTCTTTGCAGCCCTCCTTTCTTTCTATAATGTCGCCACAGTATTTATGAGGTGGGTGTAACAACTTGTAAGGATTCGTCAAGTGGTCCTTTGAGTGTGTTTGTTTATTTGTGCCTTTTGAAATGTTATTAGGCGATTATTGTGCTGTTGACGTTTGCTTTTGACCAAGTAGGCAGGCGGCAATGGAACTCATATTTCATAAGTAGGAGTAGGAGGATCTTCTTTGACGACTTGGGATAGGGTGTAACCTTGCATATGTCTTTGTCGATTTTCTTGTTGTGCAACATTTGGCAACAATAACGTATTTTGTTGATCTTTAAGAGGCCCTTGCCATCATTGCAGCATTGACAACGATTGTATTTGTTTGCGTTTTACTGCAATTATTGATTTTCTACAATTGGGGAACGTATTTTAGGTTAGTGACAGGTAAATTAGCTTGTGGCATCAGCAAAATGCCTACTTCAACTTTGCTCTCCGGATTGTAGCAGGCCTTGGTGCTAAGGGGGCAAACGATTTGGTTGACGGCCCTGCCAGTGCAGTTTTATCAGTGTAGTTGAGGTGTGGCGGCTGATTTCGTGATAGAGAGCTAAACTATATTCCCATTATCCTGTTGTTATTTATACAAAAATAAATAATCGTTATTTATGGTTTTTAATAGCCATTTTGGACAGGACTCTCGTCTAGCGTCACTTTAATGTCGGTTTTTCTGGGCTTTTTATTGTTTACATTAACGAAATTGCTGCTATTCGTTCTATCGTAAAAATGGCACCCACGTTTTATTTGACTTTCGTGGAAATCCAAAATGGTAGATGACTAATTGCTAGGTAGCACAGGTCTAAAGGTAATTTTAACTTGTAGATATTTTCAAATCAATAATTCATCATACTGTATTTGATCTTTATCTTATTTCCTTGAAGTTATCGCCAAACATTTATTAGCTTGCTGCTTTATTAGAAAGGGTTCTTACGTCATTAGCAGTCTTATGATTTTATTTTCAATTTCGTTTCGTTTTGGTATGAAGCAAAATGGTATCTTAGTGGTTGAGTCAGTGGTTACAGGGTCCATCTTGGAACCTTTGGGATTTTCCGGTGTAAATCAAACCCTCAAGTACACCTTTCATTCCGTGGAAATCTTATTTCAGGGTGTATTAGCTCGACTCCTTAGTTCGTTGATAGCAATTGTCTCCAGAATGAAGGTGGGCCGACGTTAAATAAGCGGGGAATGCAGGTGTCAGGCTGTTGTGACAGTTGGAATGGAATGTCTTTGCGTGCTTACTGCAATTGCTGCGTGATACTAAATACCTTTCCGAGATGGTCATTCTCAGATTAAGGACATTATACTTGCTAAGTTGGTACATTGGTTCGGTCATGTATAGCGACCTTCATCAAAGCCTGAATCATATCCGATGTTGTAGGTGTACTGATGAGTGGCACATCCCGTAAGTCGAATGTCGGCATTCACTGAATCTCCATCAGACTGTGACTTACCAGCATGTCGCAGAGGACAACTCCTAAGACACTGTCTCGGTAACGCTGAGGCACAGCGCCAATGGTTCCAGCTTCGGTTCTGGATCGATGTGCATTTTCTTCTTTCTTCTAGCCAGAGAATAGTTTCGTTCGTGTTTTAAGGCTCTTCAACTACAGTGGTCATTAGAGCCCCGTCCACTGCGTAGTCCTAATGCCAGACACTGCGCTGTTACAACAATTTTCGGGTATTTGCAATATCCAGTGTTCCCAAACGGTTACCCATTCTAGTAGCCTACCAGCTGGGGTTGTGTTGCTTAACTTCAGTAATCAGACGAGAACAGGTGTGTTCAACGCAATACAGCCGCTCCCGCCAGAGAATGGACCCTAGTACGATTTCAGTCGAATGGAGAGTAACGCCATGACCACTTGTGGTGTGTAGGATGTCACTCGCACTAAAAGAACGTGGCCCCCTTGGCGTCGGTGAAGGAAATGTACCACAATGAACGAAAAGTAGACTGACGATTAATTTAAGCACAGGGGTCGCAGCATTGAGTAAAATTACCGTCCAACGGATGGCTCACATGTGTCCGAATGGGACAAAAAATAGGTGCCCGACCTTGCCTAGGTGGGAAAGGGTTAGTAGTCTTTGTTCTTGCTAGACTTTATTCATCCAATTCCAGTCATTGCTCATTTGGTAGCATCGCCTGCTCTAGCACGTATGCCGCCCCGGACAAAAAGACAAATTGCCGTCCCTTGAAGCAGCGCCCTGTTCGTGTGCTCTGTTGTCACACTTCAACCAAAATGGCGCCTTGGGCAAATGCCCAGGTTGCCCTACCCCCTTAGAGCGGCCCCTGTTTGGTAGGTATGCCTCGGCGTTCATAAGCAAGATTCCTACCCAGAGGTATTTTCTATACCCTGAAATGTGTTTGACAACTGGTGGGTTCACTTCTCTAGTTTACTGGAAGGTTATTTTTGGACATTATAGTTTCGTACTCAAGTACTTCTGCGTATCTTTGGGTTGTCTGGGGTGTGTCTTGAGCTTCTTGTGCTGTTGGTTTTAAGTGCCTTTTGAGAAAATTTTAAATGGTTAGTAGTTCAAGTATACAGTGCCATGTCTGGACTTCATAAGGTTGTTGTTGTTGTCTAGCGGTGTATTTTTGAAGACTGCAAAGAAAGTTTCTTTCCAGTTCTTGAAAGCACTTGTGGCTGTTTCTGCTGTCCCCTTCTTGCACTTTGTTTTCTCTCCTCCGTTCTTCATCTCCATTTGCTGAAATGATCTGTAATTTTCAGGGGGTTCCATCCCATAGTAGTTGAGTATTCAGTCTGCATTTATATAATTGAAGCTGCCCCCCCCCCCCTTCTCGAGATTCAACATTTGGTTCCCATAGTGATAAGTCTACTTATAAAGCACCATTCAAGTTAGTGTCAATGAGCAAGCTGCTGCTGCTGCTGTCTCTTGTAAGGTGACGGTTTTTATGTACACGATGGGCAGGGGGACTCTAAAAGTGTATTATAAATATGGAAATTTAAACACATTGTGATGAGAATTATATTTTCAGGAAGTTTATATATAGATATTTGCAAGAAGTATTGATTAAAAAAAATGCAGCAAGAAAACATAGATGGATCTTTACTGGGGTATAATATGATAGGATGTTTTTTAAACTGTTCCTAAGCCTCGATCCCACTCGTATATCAACTTCCCCTCTTCCTCTATCCATCTTCTAGCCCCCCCCCCTCCCTCCCTTCGTCTCTAAATTTTCGAAATTAATAGATTTCTTAAGTAGGACAGGCAGGATGGGTATCTGACGGTAACATTATGGGTCTAAAACGTATTAAAATACCAAATTTTATGCAAATGGCACCAGATGCTTTCTTTATACCGGTCTATCAACTCTTGCGTTAGTGATAACAATTTGAACAGTTGGCGTCGATTGCATGCATCAACAGTTTTTAATTTCCAGATTTGTTCAATAGTGAGGTGTTTTTGATTTAATTCCTTTATCAGTCGATGTCTGCTTCCTCTCTCCCCTTGATTCCTCTCGTTACTCGTCCCAGACATACCCTAAATTGATCGTTTGGTCTGCCCGTAGCCATAGGATTAGAGAGGATAATGATACTGTACTAATTCAGAATTGTACTCGCCACCTTACACGCCTCACCTTCCTCACTTCTGTATCTTTTCTATGGTATTTACTCACGTACATCAGCCCTTCTTCCCCCCTGTTTTCACGTAAGGCACACGCACACCTAATTTTTCAATGTAGTCTACTAGTTTTTACTTCGTGCAAAAGCATCCTTCCTTTCCCCTTCATCCTGCACTACTGTGGGCCTTATGTTTTCCTTGGGTCGTGTAATATCCGATACTCACTTTTAACTGCAGACGTCCTGTACAATTTTGACTGCACAGTTTACAACTGAAGATGAAACTGACAATGTCTGGGGGCCTTTAGAATGATTCGTGCCCTAAGCCTTTTAAAATATTTTAGGCAATAGTGCCGAATAAACACTTATCCGCCTCGTCAGTTCCTGCTCAAATCAAACTCGAGTAGGTGTCAGGCCCGTTTTCACACTGTTCTCCCAGAGAAAACTTCCTGTCAAAATAGAAAGCCGACGGTGTTGCTACAGTTTAACCTCGTCAGGATACGACCTGTATCTCGAAAGAACACTCCAATAACACTCCTTATCGCCTAATTGAGGGATAAAAGAGTACGATAAACGTAGGAGCAATCAACAAATTTCCAGGTGGAAAAGCTGGCCGTCTCATCATATACTCTGCAAGAGGCGTGAAGAGGCAGGGGGTCAGCAAGTTTCAACAGCTGCAAACCCACCCAAAACCCCAACTTGGTGGGCAAAAAAAGATGGATATGAGTAAAATATCTGATTCAAGCAATGGTCAAGGCAATACGAACCCCGTCTTTCAAGACAGACAGATGGTCACTACTACCAACTCTTGTTCATTTCTGTAAACCTGAAAGGCTTCTAAAAGGACAGGTGTTAAATGAACTGATCTCCAAACTGGTAAGAAGCTAGCAGCAGCTCTGAATTGCAGGAAAAAGTAGTTTCTTGGTTGCAGAATGTCAAAAGGGGATAACAGCGGGCTATTACTTTTTCACTTAAAGAGTAAACAATCACACCTCAAAGTACTGAACACACTATGGCGGCTGGCCCAAAGGAGTTCAGAGGAGGTTTTCTTGTTCCTGGTTTGTGGCCTTGTTTCTGATAAATCATAATGTGTGTAGTATCGCATCTGCCTATGCCAGAACTCCGATTGCCAAAATTGAGTGCCATTATCAGACAATGTGCTGCTACCCAGTCTTGACATTTCTCACGGATTACAATTTGTTTATCAGATAAATAGGTGGAAATACGGTGATAATTTCCAAGGTAGAACTTGCGATATCCCAATCAACATCCTTTGAAGGTGTGCGGTGTGTGGGACCTCACAATAAATAATTTGTCAAATTTATCTATAGTCGCCATAAACAAAAATCCCCAAATAAGCAATAATACTGTAGGCACCAAATGTTCCTTAAGTGTAAAGCAAATATAGATAGGGTGGTGCAGGTTGTTCCGAGGTTCATACAAAGGCCTGTCAGAATTGTCCAGCAGGGGCGAAAATTTCTGCCGAAATTAGTTACAGTATAATCCTGAAATTTCTTGACGTTAAATGAAGAGGAAATAGTAAAAGGGAGGTCAAGGTTGCCGAGTCCTATCTGGTACGTCAAAGTCTTCAGGTTACAGCTGTTGAGTTTCGGCCACTACAGTATACAATCATCTGTGTTATGTGTCCCTCGCAAGTGGGCTGGCCAGAAACCTCAACAACTCACTTTGGAACTGCATGACACACCACATCGGTATGAAGCAGCGCATGTGGGACGACGTGAGACGACGCGACAGCCATGCAAACCGTACGTCACATAAATTTACCAACAAGATGAAGAAAAAATAATTTACATACAATGAGGAGGGGTGCAGACAGACACTCCATCATCATCGTGAAAATTGCACGTCAACGTTATTCAAGTAGTTATTAAAAAAACCACGCGCCAGTTGCTAAAGCCATGAAGGGGGCATACACCCCCACTACACGCCATCCAATATTTTAACCAACTGTTTAAATCGCTTTCTCCATATTTATGGTACGTATTTCATACGGCGGGTGCTCCTTTACACGGTGTGAGCACACCTGGAATTTCGCAGGATATCTGAACTAATAGAAAGAGAGAGGCCGCGAGTGTGCCTTCTTTCGGATGAGAAGTAAAACCGAGGTCCTGTGGGTGTACGATGGCAGTTGCACCTGAAAGAACTCTCTCTACTATGCAACGGGTAGATGAGGCAAGAATTTCCAGGTGTAGGAGCTCGCCCCCTGGCGTCGGTAGCATTTTCCTGCGAACACTAGACCGTCGATAAATAAGCGTAGGGGTGCAGATTTGGCCGGCAACCGGCTGCAGAGAAAACTATGACCAACATATCGCCCTGTGTCCATTCAGAGGGACAAGATGGGTACCCGACCCTGCCATAGGCGGGAAAAGGGTTAGGAGTTACTTTTTGCTTTTTATCTGAACTAATAGAGGCGGTTTTTTCAAATCTTCTTTTGGGATCCGGCCCATTACGAATTAAATCAAATACCCGCTATCAAATGCAGCCATAAGCAAGCCGAATTTCTCAAAGTAATTAACTATTAAGGACAAATAATTCAAGGTTAAGGACCCGCTTCGATGGCACAAGAGGAAGCGTGCTCGAAGACTGCGTCATGGTTCCAGGCTCGATACTGGATCGAGGTGGACAGTCGTCTTTCGAACGAGAGAGAGGGAAGGGCTCCGTGTAAAAAAGAATCCCCTCTCTACTATGTAATCAGTAGATCAGGCAAAATTCCCAAGTATAGGAGCTAGCCCCCCCCCTAGCGGTTCTATTAACCAAAGTGGTTGTGGATCAATCGTCCCCTGACGTCGGTGGAGTGTCCCAACCAGCCTAGGGGTTGCAGCTTTGATCAATTCACAGAAGGACAAAGATAAGTACCCGACGCTGCCGTTGGCGGGAAGAGGGTCAACAGTTGCTTTATTTAGTAGGAAGGATAATGTAACGCAAGACAAGAGATGATCAGCGTTCAGTATGCGGGTTCATCTCCTGCCTCAGATCGGTTAGGGGAGCGGCGAATTGCGTTGGACACACCAGTTCTCGTCTGATCACTGAAGTTAAGCAGCACAACCCCAGCTAGTACTGACATGGGTGGGGGGGTCTTGGGAAAACTGGGTACTGCTAATACCCAAAAATCGTCGCATTAGTGTAGAGTCTGTGCAGTCTCTGCATCAGAACTATGCTGTGGACGGGGCTCTAATGACCTTTGTAGTTGAAGGGCCTTAAAACAACAACAAATTCAGATTGGTGAATTACCCCAACAGGGAGCTTCCCACCCCATAGCAGCTTCAATTCACCAATCTGATAATGTGCTCAAGGGCTTTAGTGCCTATATGAAATCATAACATCATCATACCCTTATCCCGCCTATGACAGGGTCGAGTCTGCGGGTTCTGACCCTGCACTTCTGTCTATCCCCACCAGGTCTCCATCCACCCCACGTATCTCTTCGTACAACCTGCTTCCGCGTCTGTTTTGGTTTTCCCCTATCGCGGGTGTTTCCAATTAGTACCATATGAAATCCTGAAGCAAACTAATGCCGTTGATCCGTGCGTTGCAGAGTCGTCAGGGCTTTATTTTGCCATCCAACCCAAGGCGCAATTTTGTGATTTCTCTCCCCCACGGACTCAAATCACGCACTTTAGAGCCGAACCCTCTTGAGTTAGTTAATGACCTCAATAGCGCTTTGATGACTGACACTTTTTTTCGTTGTTGCCAGAATTCTGGTTCGTTCCTAGCCCAGGTCAGAAGTTTATTTTATAACTTCGCGTTCTCAAATTATCTGTGCCCACTGTTGTTTTTGGTATACACGTGTTCAAGCCTGGTAGCGGTGGGGGGTCGATTACGCTGTAAAACAAAACCGAGTTCTAGATCAAGGTAAGGGAGGGACAAAGAAGAAAAGTTACAACAGGGCAGATCATTAAAATGGGGATGATAAGAGAGAGGAACAGAATTCATGGGTGACCTGTTGGACAATGGTTTTACGTGGTTGACCACTGATAAAATGCCACAACCCTTTACAGCATGTCGCCTCTTACGACATGCAGGGATGAGAACCGTGTTTTTCCCTTAATTATAAAAGTAATTAAGGTTTACTCCAACTTCGGTAGTATTTTCAATTTTTATAATGTTTTTAATGACATGGTAATGCGTATTTGTAAAGGTGGAATTAAATGGGGAACTGGCGAAATGTTGGTTGCCTCTCTCGGGACTCCACTAAATGTTATTCACCTCTGCTGTGTTACATGTTAATTATTAGGTTGAAAACGGTGAACCATTTAAAATTTTTGTTTTCGTGAAAGTCTTGGCTCACATCGATGGCGGTGGGAACATCATAGGGTTGTTAATAGGATTTTATTCGAATTTAAATTAGCTACATATGGTGCGTGTCTAGGTCGTCTTGGGAATGCAATAGAGGACATTTGATGACTGCATTTTTAGTAACTGGACATGGGGGAGGGAGGTGATTGGTCTTTACCGTTAGTAATTATAGGCGTCTTCATTATTATGATTTTCTTTACTTTCAAAGTCCTCTAAATTAATTGGAACTCGTAGCGGAAATGATAACTCGCCGCTAGTGGTCACTGCTCATTTTTGATGTGGTCACCGCCTCGGTGAAACAGAGGTAGCGTGCTCGGCTACTACGCCAGTGGGTTCAGGTTCGATGCTGGATCGAGAGGGCTAGGCTTATTGCTTCGGACACACCAGTTCTCGTCCGATCACTGAAGTTAAGCAACGCAACCCCAGCTACTACTTCCATGGGTGGTCGCTTGGAAAGCTGGGTACTGCTAATACCCAATCATCGTCGCATTAATGTAGTGGCTGTGCAGTGTCTGCACTAGAACTATGCAGTGGACGGGGCTCTAATGACCTTGTAGTTGAAGGGCCCTAAAACACCAACGAAACAATAGAAGCTGGATCGAGGCGGACTGGTTTCCGTCGGATGGGAAGTGAAGCAGTGGTCCTGTGTAGTGCGTACGATGCTTCTTGCATGTTAAGGAACACCTTTCTATTGTGGAACGAGTAGATCGATAACATTTTGCAGGTGTAAGAGTTCGTTTCCAGGCTTCGATGGAGTGCCCCAACTAACAATAGACCGACAATAAAGAAACGTAGGAGTTGCAGTATTAGGTCGGCAGTCAGTGGCGTAAAAATACTGTCCATCTTTCCCAGTAAAGCACAAATGGCCACCCGACCCTGCCATAGTTGTTACTTGCCGAACGCAATCTTTTTAAAAGAGGTATCTGGGGTGTATCTCAAGTTGCGTATAATGACCCTTTTTCAACTGACTGAGATGCACGGGTTGGATCTGACGTTTTTTTTTTTGGAAAAGACGAGCGTCATATTGGGGAGGTTGGGGCACAAGCCACAAAATCCGAGTAGTCGAGTTGATAGTACACGAACTCTGGAGTGGAGTTCAATTCTCAACAGTGAAACATGGTGGGGTTGTCATAGTTCTTGCTTTGTTCATTGGGGCTTTGAAAGACGTTAGTTTGCTGTACCTAATGAATTGCACCTGTTGTTGTACCTGTCGAATTTAGTTGACGGTGACGTAACCAGTGGCTAGACAAATTGGAAACACGTTATCACTTGATATCAAAGGTAGCTATTCTCTTCACTGTTGTTGAGGAATGTAAGGAATTAAGAGACATCCTGTAAGCTATACTGTGTTGCGATATGAACTGTGGCACTCCTGCAGTCTTGAACCATGTGTCATTCACAGGAGGGCAGGGAAGAAAAAAAACTAATAATGTTTTGTTAACCAGTAATGAGTCTTCAAAAGGTGAAGACACTGAGATGAATGTAATTTCATTGTTCTTTGATCCATTACTAAAAAAATGTGATAGGTAGAGATGAAAAGTTCCAATTTGATTGTTGTTGCGTATTGTCTGTCGTTCCCTCCTATTGGTGACGTCATCCTTATTTTAGAGCCCTGAAATGTCCGAGGCAGTTTTAATTACTTGAGGTAAGTCACTACTGGTTGTCTGACACACCTCTTTTCTTGGAAAGGTTGACCACCATTTTGAATTCTTGGTGTTTGAATAATACACCAACTATGAGAACACTGTATTGACATGCTGTAGGTTGAATACCTGTACTTTTCCTTGAGTTTCACCTTCTGTAATCGGTCGCCGACTAGATTTGGTATTTTGGCGTGATTGGATTGTTTTTATCTAGGTGTCCGAAATGTGGGAAAGAGAAATGGGAGGGAAAGATACAGTACAAGGTTTCTGACACCGGTCAATATTTCACACGAGGAATGTAGCAAATGCTTTGAAACGATTGTTCCTAATTTATACCAAGAGTTGAATGGGGGATGATCGCTAAAAGGGACGTTTTCACGTTTTGTTGAATAGATTAGTGCTTTAGGGGAACAACCCACTCTCCTTTCCCGGATGAAGTTTCGTATTCATTTTCCACAATACTTTTTTTTTTTGTTGTTTACGTTCCTATCCTCAGTCTGGTTGATTTGGAGGCAATGTCGAGCGCTTGCCCCGTCCCAGGAGGGAGTTCATTGCTTGTTTTTTTCATTTATCGAATTTTTAAAAGACCCGCCTTAGTAGTGCATACAGTATGTAGCTTCGAAGAAAAGCCCTAGTACAGTGTGGTGTGTGCAGCGTCACTACTGGGAGCGGCGAATTGAGTTGGACACACCAGTTCTCGTCCGATCACTGAAATTAAGCAACACAACCTCAGTTAGTACTGATATGGGTGGCCGCTTGGGAAAACTGGGTACTGCTAATACCCCAAATTCGTCGCATTAGTGTAGTGTCTGTGCAGTCTCTGCATAAGAACTATAATGTGGACGGGGCTCTAATGACCTTGTAGTTAAAGGGCCAACAAACAATAACGAGCGTCTCTACTGCACGGACAAGAAGCCTTACTACAGTATATGAAGCATAATATGTGTGTAGTTCGGCAAACTCCAGGTGTAAAGAGCGGCTGTATTACGTCGGACACGCCAATTCTCGTCTGATCACTGAAGTTGATCAACGCAACCCTCCCCGTTAATACTGACATTGGTGGCCGCTTGGGAACACTGGGTACCGCTGAAACTCAAAGATTGTCACAGCAGCATAGTGTCTGTGTAGACTCTGCATCAGAACTATGCAGTGGACGGGGCTCTAATGACCGCTGTAGTTGAAGGGCCCAAAACATCAAGAAATCCAGGGGCTCTGATGACGTTGTAGTTGAAGGGCCCTAAAACACCAACAAATCAAAACTCAACAAATCAAATCCAGGTGTTAGAACTCTCGGTGGAAGAAAAGTGTCCCAACGAATCAAAATATGCTGGCGATAAATGAGCACAAGTGTTGTAACATTAGGTTGGCAGCCGGCTGTGTGAAATACCGTTCGACAGATCTGGCATGTGTTGCAGTGTGACAAAAACGGGCACTCAACCCTGCCATAGGTGGAAAAAGGGCGGTGAATTGGCGAGGCAATTCTGACCGAGTTTGGTATTTGTTTCTCGTACACTTGGTGAAACGCCCTCTCTGGTCCATGTGTGTACAGTAGATGTGTAGTGATGCTTTTAGATGAATGCTGCTAACGGAGGCTGCTTTCCTCCTCTGAGGGTTGTGAATTAGTGATCAAATTATCCTTGTGTTGGCCGTGTGCCCTGTACTCAGTTTCAGTAATAAATCAGACAAAAATCTAACAGATGGATGTAAGGCGATGTAAGCATTTTGCCCCTTTTAACTTGTGGAGTAACCTAGGACAATGTTATGCTTTGTGTTAGTTAAATGATGGCCGTCACCTTTACCCCCTCCCCTTCCATTTGGATCTTAACTCCTCTTTCAAAACTATCACTAATACATGGTTCATTAGGCCTTATTTGGAGTTGGGAATGTCTGGAATTTGTTACACTTTTATATCCGGCAAAAAAAAAATGTTATTTAATCCCTGTGTTAAAAATGGGAATTTGACCAAAGCTTTTGACTTTTTTTATGTTGAAATTGAAACCACCTGTTAATGGTTTGAATCTTATCGTCCTCGCCTTAGACTCTTGAATTTTTTTTCTTGGTGATTATTTGTCTTGAAGAGGATAAACCTCAACATTTGTGTTTACTTTGTAAACTTTAGTACGTGATTTTTATGTTTACAATTTGGTGTTTAGTTTCATTGCTGTAGTTCAGTGTAGTTAATGAACTGTTTGATGGGAGACACTCGTTGTCCAAAATGTTAGTACTGTTCCGATTTTTTTTTTCATGTCTACAGAGTCAATGGCATCTTGTATTTTCAGAAAATGAATTTTTACTCGTAAGGAGTTTGCCTTGCGTGAAAATTGTATTATCGGGAGGAGAAACCTTTTTGAACTGATTTTGGAGGGGCGCTACATTTTATGTCTTTCAGGACATTTAGGGAGGAAATGTTCGTGGTTTGAAAGACAGCTGCTGTCCAGCGTTGCGCACGCGAACCACATGCACACACACCAATCTGAATAATGAACATTAAGCTATGGGTTTTGCATTTGTAAGGCTATGTTTTGTTTAGATTTTCGTAAGGGCTTCAGGTCCTTTGTTAGTCAGATAGCTGTTATCAGCACAGATGTCGTCCGGTCTAACTCGTTTTCTTTCGCTGTTATTATTGGTGGTGGTCACTCGTGGAGTTTAAAAATGGTTGTCTCGTTAAAGAAAAACACAAGACAGTGATTGGCCACATGTCGACAACGTGTGTTGCATTTAAAAATGAGGCCGAAAATGTTGAATCCAAATGCTTAGAGGGAAGTTCCTTGCTTCATAATTTCCTTGAATGTTAAATGGCTACTGACAGGACAGTTTGCATTCTTGTGCAGTCATGTACGTTCTATGCTGACATGTTTGTTGTCAACATGTGATCAGTCCTGAAGAAATTATTGTTTGAAAAGTTGACAACAAACTTCCTAAAAGGCATGTAAAGTCGTGGAGTGTGAGCACCCCTTCTAGGGGAGCGGCGAGTTGCGTTGGACACACCAGTTCTCGTCTGATCACTGAAGTTAAGCAACGCAAGCCCAGTTAGTACTGACATGGGTGGTCGCTCGGGAAAGCTGGGAACTGCTTATACCCAATAATCGTCGCGTTAGTGTAGTGTCTGTGCAGTCTATGCATTAGAACTATGCAGTGGATGGGTCTCTAATGACCTTGTAGTTGACGGGACCTTAAACACCAACAAACAACAACAAAAGCACCCCTTGTACCTTTCAGAACAATCGATTTCAAGGTTAGGGGTAATAAAGAAAAGTCCTTTATCAAGTAAAATGTTGATAGACAGGCCACTTTGTTGTCAAATCATCAATATTATCTTTCTGTAGCACCTTGTTTGTGGATCCGCTTGGCATTTTATTTGTGTTTATTAACGAATACCTAGTTGGCTTTATTTGGCGCCAACTATTTTAATAACAATTCTATCTTTTTATAGGGGTGCAAGTTTCCTTTTCACTTAAAATACAACCGTTAGCAGATAAAATATTATAAACAAGCTTTTGTTGACCCGGAATAGAACCCTCATTGGTATGATGATAACATACTTTTTCGTTCTTGATGTCTAAATCAGCTGGCGGTTGCTGGAGGCCGTTAACTGTTGTTCAGGTGAGGGGGTGGCGAACCCTAATTTCTGGAAATTTCACTGAGTGGAATTTCGAAGAATTTCTCGTTATGAAGGACTTTGAGTTCAGTCTTAACACCTGCACAGGGGATCCTGAAGGACGACACACTTTCTTCTGACCTGAAAGCAGCCATCTCTAGCAAGTTGCTTTCGTTTCGCTGGTGTGTTAGGACCCTTAAACTATAACGGTCATTAGAGCCCCGTCCACTGCGTAGCTGTAATGCAGCGTCTGCACAGACACTACGACGATTTTGGATATTAGCAGTACCCAGTGTTCCCAAGCGGTCACCCATGTCAACCTTCTAGCTGAGGTTATGTTGCTTAACTTCAGCGATCAGACGACAACTGGTGTGTCCAACGCAATACTCCGCTCCCCCTAGAGAGAATTGAACCTACGTACAGAAAGAAGCGTTGAACAGGTGCGACAGTTGATCATGTGCTTGGGGACCGCGGACCGTCAGGGGTCTTCATATCTGTGACAACAAACGGCTAAAAATAGATATTTGTAAGGAAGCCTTTACTTGATCCGCATTTAGAGCACCGGGTTCTCAAGCGTAGGCTACGTTTGTGGGGCGGAAACTTTGGTTACTTTTCGAGCCCTTCTAATACTCGGGCCCACTCACCCTCCCACTGCCTGCGCAAGCTTTCAATCTTGAGTCAAGCACTTTGTGTTGTGTGCGAGATAAACCCATCTTGACCAGCATCCCTGATCGTGACTCGATCCCTTATCGTACTGATAGTGTCCGTCAAGTACAGAATTCTGAATATCGTTTTCTTCTGTTCCTTTCCTTTCCTCCACTTTCCCTGTCCCTTTCCTTCCTTTTCTAGCCTCTTTTTTTCTACCTATGGCAGACACGCTTATCCAGGGCGTGCGGAGATGCACCAGGAAAAAGACAGAAACAGGAATAGTAAGGCGAGGATGAAGGAACTGTTGGACGAGGGTTTTACCAACTTCATACCACAGCCCTTTTAGTCACTTCGTGTTGCACCAAGTATATTCTGCCCCCTCCCCTGATAAACAAAAATAATTTCAACTCCTAATAAGACTTAATAAATAACACTGAACGGGCCGAAGTGCACGTTTATAGTAGGGTATTGTTCGCATTCTTGCCCAATTTTACTAGCTGATAAAGAAAAGGTAAACTCTCTTTTTTCTGGTATGACTGTAGTTATTTGGACACGGCCTTCAGTGAGTCAGCATGCGTTTCGTTTTAGGCAAGTATTGCCGGCTGTTTTCTTTTCCCTTCTCCTTTTCCAGGATATATATTGAATGCCACAAGTGCGTCATACTCGAATAATGACTCAGAAATATTATAGTGTGGTGCTTAAGTTTCACTTTCGGTTCACTGTTAACTTTGAGTTGGAAAAAGTCCTGTAATAAAGAGTTTAAGCAGGTTATCAATGTGACGTCATTATGTTGAGGTGGTGCCAATTGTTTGCAGTGTTGATTTCTTTGCGAAATGATCTGGAATATATCTCTAGTTTATTTACTACCTTCAAAAATACCTGCTTGTTTGTAGAAGCGGTATTTTTAGGTGGCTCTCAAGGAAACTCTGTTGCATTTATCTTTGACTTGCAAGTTCCTGGAGATAAAATGTTTCTGCAAAGATGATATGCAGTAGTACTCCCGTCTCTTGTCAGGTTGGCTCCGATGCTTTTGAGGATTTGTTTTCCTGGTGTTTTAAGGCCCCGTCCACTGCGTAGTTCTAATGCAGAGTCTGCACAGACACAGCAGTACCAAGTGTTGTCCCTACTTTTGACGAAATGACGCCAAATGTCCCGTGCAGTTACGTGCATTCATTCCTTATAGGGTGCTTCAATTTCACAACTCTTTATCACTTGTAAATTGTTGTCTTAATTGCAGGTGCAAAGGTCGCTTAGATAAAATTCTGTTGGATTGAAAAATAGCTACAGAGAATCTCCTGGTTGTTTCCAAAATGTGTTTTACTGTCGATAATCAGCGCTGGGCGGAATAGTGCCTGAAGGAAAACGTGTGTTTTTAGAGACTTACGCACTTCTGTACTTTTCAGGTATCTGTCGAGACTAGAGGTCAAGCGTAGCATTTCCCCCTTTTTTTCTGCTTCCAGACCAAACTAACGCATTTGACTGTGTAGTTAAGAAATAATGGTTCATATTTTCTTCCCTTCGCCTTTTCTGTCTCCCCCCCCCCCCGTTTTTTTTTTCTTATCCTAGGACGTCGCAATTCTGCACGTAATGTGTATTAACCGCCTGAAGTGCCTTCTCTCCCTCCTTACTGCCACCTTTTTGGTGGGACAGAGGAGTTTTCTCTGTCTACCTACCACCTGTTTGTTTCCTAAGTTCACTCGCGTCCAGTTTCTTAAAACCACATGTTTCATCTGTTGTAGGTAAGCATTTTACCGTACCAGGACGTGAAAGGCTCAAAGTAGGCACTCGTCTATTTTTCTTCTCCCCCCCACCTCTATCTTTCCCTAACTGCCCTTATTATTACTTAAACTAGTTCGGTGTAAAATGAGAACTTGTGATACTGTTGTCAGGAGTATTTCTATCTGGGACCCTTGCAAATCTACTCTGTCATCTGTTTGTGATGGTACAGTATACGCTGCTGCAGTTATTGGAGACTTAGATATTTGCTAGTCATAGTTACTCATAGTTTGTGGATTTGTAGTTTGCATTTACTAGGAAGGGTGTCAGAGGGGATTGTGGGTTAAAATATGAATTTTGTTCTGGTTGACTGACGACAGACTAAGGGATTAGGTCGCAATCTGGGTTTTTTATCAGTGGTTGAAGGTTAGAGGGGTTGGAAAGCTTTCAGCCGGACTCTCTCTCACTCTCACTGGGATGAAGAAGGGAGTTACTGTACCAATACGTACCCTCTTCCTTCATCTCCCCTTTCCCTCCCTCTGAATCCATCCCTTGTGGAGTAGCAGCAGTATGGACAAAGGGTCCTGGGGGTAAATACCGGTTTACAATAGTCACATTGAAAGAAGCTTGACGTGTAACTGACTGACTGTTTCAGAAAGTTGAACTTTTCTTCAGTCTTCAAGAAATCTGTGTTCCCGTCTTTTGTTGGAAGAGAGAGGGGCAGGGGGTTGATTATGCCAAGTTGTCTTAAAGATGAGAGGGAGAGGGGCCTAAGGCTGCGTGAGCTGTTCATGGGTTCTGTGATTGTTTACGCAGGTGGTGCATTTGATGCCCCAATTAATTGTTTGTGAATGTTTATCAGAGCACGTTTGAAGTGGGAACCGTGATTGGTAATACATAAAAGACTCTAGACGTGTGACGAGGAGTCAGTGAAGGTTTTTCCTTTTAAATTTTCTAGTTTCAGTGAATTTGAAATGAAATCGTGCGACTCCATTAGCAGCAGCAGCAACAACAAACCTCATTTAGTAAACAGTGGAGTTTTAGTGTTCAACGGATAAGTTAATATTAGTCGCTGTTTTAGACTGTGTGTGTGACACTGTATGAATAAACATGAGTGTAATTGTGGTGCAGGTGACCACGATTGGTGGTGCCACAAGCTCCAGCCTGCTTCTCCTCTCCCCCCTTTTTGTAGTGCTTTTCGCTGTTTAATGCTTTCTCGCCCTTCATCTTGCCACCCTAAACTTTAGATTTGATGATAATTAGGAATCATTAACCGTTTCTGAAAAATCACGCTTTGTCCATAGTTGTTTCATGACCAATTCAAATTTGATACCTATTCTCACCCTCCAACCCCGTTCTGTTCCAGGCCCCCCTCCTTCTCTCCTGCTGTGGTGCAGAGCCGTAATTGAGTAGAAATGTAATGACCTTGTGATATACGGTATTTAAATATCATATTGGTCATTCAGTGGTTTACTAAAGGGGAGGAAGTGTGGAGGGGTGTCCTGGAGTCGAAAACGTGATTGACGTTGGGTCGTTCTGGTTGTATACCATTGTGAAATGGCCTCGGTTGCCTAATTTGATTACTTTTCTTGTCGGATATAAACAAATAAAATCGACCTCCTGCTGCTTAGTGACAGTGGAAAAGGGAGGACTGTGGTGTAATTGTTTTCTGATCTGTAGAGAGCTGAACTTGAATGACCCCTTTCGCCAATGGCCGGTTGTTTTATTTTCTTGCTGTGAAGACTATAAAAAGAACAATTTCCAATAGGGAGATAGACAGTATTGAGAATATTGAAATGGGTTTTCGAGGTAGGATATCAGCAGTAGGGAAAATTTGATAGTGGCCCCTCTCTCCCTGTCCCTTCCTACCTCACTGTCCCGAGAAGTGGCGAGACAATAATACTCATTTCATTTGACATTTTGAAGATGGCTTTTGTCTGTTTATCTAGGAGGCTTTGATCGGACGGGATAGGACAGACGTTGTCGCGAAGATGTTTTAAATATCTCACTGATTCATGTTTCACCTATGGGATGGTAGGGTAAGGGGGAACAAGAGAAGGTTGAAAGGGGTAAGGTCTTTGTAGTGTGCATTGTCTTGATGGCCTTTGCTCTTGAAAGACCTTGAGAAAGAGTTTAAAAAAAGTTGCTTGAGTGAGGAGGGATTCTGGTGAACAGTGTGATTTAATGCTAGTGCAATTATGACCTGTCTTATGTAAGCTACTTTTCTTTTAAACTTGGCTCGTATGAAAGACGAAAATGACGTGTAATCAGCCAAAAATACGCCATCATTAAGCTCTTTTGTGACAACCTTATTAAAAGGGTAACAAGGATGATGTGCCACGAGCAGACACACTGCTGAGACATCCGACAACTTTCGTGGCTCCCTTTATCGCTGTGTTTCACGAAAATACTGCATTAAAATGTCATTTTTATGTTGTCTGCCACCGTATAGGGCTTGTGGAAGGGTGGGGCTAAGTTCTACCGTAATAAATATGGGACGAAATTTGGTTTTTATGGTTAGAGGTGGCATTTGGACGCCCTTCATGAGGCAGGGAATTTAATCCTTCCGTTGTTTGGACTCTGACGGATGGGACAATTGGAATTTTTGGTGTCTCCTTCCTCCTCGTCCTACTCTGTCGCCTCCTCCTCCTCCTCCTCCTCCGACTTCCAAATATGAAAGGCCTGGATCTGATGATCATGCCTTCAGACCCTTCGTTGGTCACGAGTGGACTGTTGCTTGTGTGGTCAAGCAGAACGTGTTAATCGTGCAGATCTATAGGTTGATAATGGCCTTCTTAAATAAATTATGTTATCTTGACATCTTTTAAGGGATTTTAAAAAAATGTTTTAGGATACATTAACCGTCCACAACAAAATTTTCGTGGACATTGTTAGGGTGCAAATAACAATGCCAGCATTTTTTTCAGGTCTGATGGTGACTAGAGACGATGTCTTCCCTCCGCCATTTTTTTTCTTATTTTCCTACTTTTCGTTTTCATTGTATTTTTGTAACTAACACAATATAATGTAATTATGGAGTTGTGTTTATCGTGAAGAAAATTAGTCTCACTCTTCTGACTGCAGAATGCTCCTTTTTTTGTTATTTTGCACCTCCTCTGGTATTCTGGCTTGCATAAAAGAAAGGGGTTATGCTAGGTCATGAACTCTTTGATGGGAATATAGTAAGGCTTAAAAAAAGTCGGAGGGATTGAAAATGTAACATGTAATCTGGTTCGACTTTAATGGCTTCTCAGTATTTTTTTATGTTCAAAGATTTAAATAAATGCAGTTATGGGTTCGCGAACTACATAATATTGTCGAGAGGAGATCACATTTTGAAAGTAGCGATGATCAAGAAAGTATATGAAAAATAATGACTTTTTAAGGCAGGCAGGAAGGCAGAGTTTGTGATTTGATCCTAAATTTTGTTATTGTAATAGACTCTCCGCATTTAAAAAGCCCTCCAATGATTCATGAAAGATTGGATCAGGTTTAATGATTATAGTCATCATCATTCCAATATGCAGTATTTACATTTTGTTTTGCTTAAAATTTTCCAAGGATCAAGGTACTGAATTTCGATGCGAGAAAATTGCATTTACATTTTAATGGATGCTGTTTTGGATAGGGGGTTATTCGTCGGCACTCCTCTAGAAGATAGAAACTCTATATCAAAATTAAGAAGTGATCATAAAAAACCGCCTGAATTTTACTTGCATATGTACCTTACCTCTGTGCCGATGGTTCCATAGTAGCGCACTTTGAGTCCATAGATGCAAGTTCGATTCTTGACTTTTTTCGGACTAGAGGGAGAGAGAGAGATGAAGGGTGGGAGAGAGAGATGAAGGGTGGGAGAGAGAGAGAGATGAAGGGTGGGAGAGAGAGAGAGATGAAGGGTGGAGAGAGAGAGAGATGAAGGGTGGGAGAGAGAGAGAGAGATGAAGTTCTTCTTTCCTCGGATGGGACGTAAAACTGTGCCCCATCCCTTTGTTGTGTACGATATCTCTATTTCACGGAAAAGAACCCTTACTATACGTGTAGTTCGGCAAAAATTGCAGTGTAGGAGCTAGCCCCTCTGGCGTCCGTGGAGTGATCCGTAAATATGCTGGCCATAAATAAGCATTGGAGTTCAGTCTTAGATTAGCAGCCGGCTGCGTAAAATACCAACGAAGGGCGCCCATGTGTCTCAATGGGCACATGACCCTGCCCTAGGTGGGGAAAATGGTTAGTGATGATATGACTCCACAAGACGTCCGATGAAAGCAGGCGAACTGGTATCTTTAGGCAAGCACGCCTTACCAATTGACGGCCTCATTTATTTCCTTCGATTATTGAAAGATCTAGCCTCTGCAATCGAGCACTTTCAGGGCAGAAATATTACCAGTTTCCCTTTTGTTGCTGGATGAATTATTCTCTGAATAATGCGCTTGTATTGAATGCTGAGAATTAATCAGAGTAGTAAGACTATTTCCAGACGCACGCGTAGTGGGGGGGGCTTCTTTTGTACCGCATTTCCTTTCTCGTATGGCCCTTAGCTGTGATGTTTCATTACAATTACATGCATTAACGATCTCCTACTAGATATTAAGGTCCTCTGTGTGGATATAGTATAATGTCCCGACTTCTTTCCTTCCTATCCAAACTTTATTTCTTCGTGGTCCATTGTTTAGCCCTAGTACTTTCACTTGCATGGTTTTTATAAAGTGGTTACAAATTTTCCTGTCTGTTAGTAAGTTGGGGGAGGTCTTTTTTTTTATTTTTCGGCAGGACGGAGGAGGGAAGTGGATTATCACAAATGAAATTGTGGGACGTTTTAGTTGCGAAGAAGGGAAATTGCACTCTAGCGTGGAATAGTGGGGTGAGCTGTCGGAGTGCGGTTTGGGTACATTTAGTAAAAGAGGGGTCCTTTTGTTGCGGCTAATACAAGTGGAAGTTTGATAAATAACCGATTTTTCCATGGATATATTGATACGGAAAGGCAGAGGATATGAATGTGTACGCGTGCACTGTGTCCAACTAAATTTCTTATTCGTGTGTTTGTTGGTCATGTTGAAGGTCTTCCCAATTAAGCTCCTAATATAGGTGCACCACTGTGTTCAAAAAGGAAGGAAATGTCTTTTTCGGTCAGTTCTGATTAAATAAATCGATGTCGACGGCCACAGTGGTGTTATGTCGATGCATTATTTTTTGAATTACTTTTTTTCCTTACTGATTGGTGGAAGTTGTGAGGTTGCATTCAATGAGAAAGTGCCACGATTGTCCTGTGCTCACTACTACCATAATTGCTTCTGACAGGCGTACATTCTTATACGACATTCATGTTGAATACTCGGTTGGCTTGTTTTATTAGCACTGACATCTCTGTTTAGCTGTAAAATTTCTCAATTAAACATTATTGTAAATTGTGCTCGATAAAAGAAAATCCCCATCTCGGTGGCGCAGAGAGTAGCGTGTCCGACCAGCTTGTCAAAGCTCCATACTGGACCGAGGTGGTGGGTTGGCTTCTTTCGGACGAGAGAGAAGGAGGAGGTCTCCGAGTGCGCCTTGCGTCGGATGGGAAGTAAGGCCGTAGCCCCGTGTGGTGCACGATGTCATTTGCACTTCAAAGAACCCTCTCTACTACGCGACGCGCGCTAGAAGGCAAATTTCTCAGGTGTAGGAGCTCGTCCACCCCTTGCGTCGGTGGAATGTCCAACCGGTTGTGCCTTAGGTTGACAGATAGACGGGTAAAAATACCGCCCATCAGATCGCTCGTGTGTTCATCCAGAGGAACAAAGATGGGTGCCCAACCCTGCCATAGGCGCCAAAGATGTGTACGATAAGGAAACTATGAAGAGAGAGCGTGAGATGAGGGAAGGAGGAAGATTAAAGATAAATTCTCAGACACGGGTCCGATCTGTCTAGGTGCGTCAGTGGTTCCAGATTTGACACTAGATTTGGAGACTTGGCTTATTACTGCGTAAGCAAGGTCCCACAGGGCGTTGGCGCGAATGGCGCGTAGAGATCGGCAAAATTTTCAGTTGTAGGATCTCGATTTCTGACATTGATGGAAACCGGCAGTAAACAAAGTGGAAGGAGTGGTTAGCTTCATCACGAAGATACATGTTATAGGTAGCAAGCCGGGTTTAGGTGCACTCTCTCTCACAGGTTCGATCCTCAGAGAGATGAGGGTCCTTATTCACAATAGGGACTAAAGTCTATAGACCAAAAACTGGCTATCGAATTTAGGTACTGTATAGGTCTTAGAATTTAGACCAGTCTATAGACTTTAGTCACTTTTGTGAACACGGGTCCAGTATTTTTCAGATTCAGTGCGCCCTTACGTTTTGGTGTGTACTCGTCTAAGTGCTTGTTTGTGTACAGCGTAATCAGACCCGGCTTGTGAGATTTAGGCGCTCTAGGCAAGTGGGTTCATCGCCGTCCCCCCATTAAATTTAATGCAGTTCGAAATTGTCCGAGCGTCCCCCACGCCCTTGGCATTTGTCCCATTGCCAATGCGTTGCTATGGCTGTGCAACAGGGCGCCTCGTGAAGGTAAACACTTAGAAAGGGCCCCACCAATCAGAGAAGTTTGGGAACCCCAGAACTATGAGCATCTTAAATGACGGCTAGACTACATGGCAGCGAATTACCTCTAAAATTGGCCGCCCCATTGATATTTGCGCCCCAGGCAGCCGCCTAGGTTTTTATCTGCCCCATGAGCCGCCTGTGAACGCAATGGTGTATTTTCTTATACCCACTACAAGTCAGATGATGTAAGCTGATCATTAATGACTAATAAGCAGTTATTCTTAAGTAGCACTAGTTTTTAACTGTATTATTGGTCGACTTCCGGTACTTTAAATTCAACTTGAAGAACGTTAACGAGCGTCCTTGCTTACTTTCAAGTCGATCATGTATCCAACTTAGGATAAGTATTTCCTAAAATGAGCTTTGGTACATAAATGACTTCTGGGACCTTAGGATTTTATATAACTTTTATAATCATCCTTCACATTAAATATTTCTTATTTTAATGATATCATTATTATAGATCAAATAAATTGTAGGAACCTGTCGTGTTTTCTTTCTACTGTCATTTTATGAAAATATTTGCTCTCTAAGACGTTGTATATAGCCAGCAGTGCTGAAGTGAACCCAATTTAGGAACAGCCCAATATAATGAAGGGCTCATGTCAAGCTTTTATTTTGAAAAATTGTTTATTGAAAAACATTAATCTGCGTGAAGGTTTTGGATAATAGGAATTCATATCGTGGAATGTTTATCGTCATTTCTGATTAATCATGATGTTCACTTTGAAATTTTCATTTAGAGCATCTTTCCAATGTTCCTGGAGAACAATGGGCCCTTTCGATTCAGTGGTATCAAGTTTACTCGGAACTGAGTAACTGTCCTGGAAGTAATATGGTTTTTGTTTGTATGACCGTGTATCGTGTATTTTAAAATAAATTGAAAGTAAATCCTAATATTTAGTAAGAAAAATTCAACCAAATTTCCTCCATAGATTTGATAATTGAAATTTTTAATTTCCAGTTAGATGTAGGTTCAATTCCGAATAATAGACGTCTTTCATCATATTTATCAGCCATTTATTAATCTACCTTAGTGATGCAATTTGCGCACATCATACAGTATTTGATAATGTCATTCATAATTATCAAATGGCAAGCACTCCTTGTAATTTGTCAGGTAGAAAATTGACACACCCCCCCCCCACTCCTTCTTGAAGGTGACTAAAAGAGTTATGGATTTGCCAGCAGTTCATCATGCAAAACCAACATCCAGTATTTCTGTCCGTAAGTTCCTGGTGTGACCCCTCCTCATTTTGCCCTTCCGTTTCTTGATTGCATATCCCTCCGAATTCCAGCACGGAAATGGAGCAGTTGACCACCTGAAACTGTGATGTCCGTAGAAAGTCTCCACAGGCCGAAGTTTGGAGACACTCGATAGAGGACAAACGACCGGCAAGCCAATACTGAAGTTGTAAGGCAGACGTTACATACCTTAATGACTTACGTTGCACTAATGGGTTGGGGAGTAAGCCAAGCAGCCATAACAGGCCGAACCCTTATGAGGCTGCTCGCGAGAGATGAGGAGGTAGGTGTAGAGGATGTAGGAAAGGGGATTTTGCAGAACCCAACGTTCTTTACCAACCGCTCATGTTGGTACTAACGTGGGCTTGTGCTGCTTAACTTCAGTGATCTCGCGAGAACTGGTGTGTTCAACGCAACTTGACTGTACTTGTATGACGAAAATTTGTGGGATTTTTAGGGGAGGCAAGGCGTTTTCCACTACAGATGCTCATATTGCTACATTTTGCCTCGCCTTATTTCGGTACATTGTAGAAGTGACAAGTTTTTCCCTGAACTGATAATTAAAGGAAAGGTTATCAGGTCACGTTTTGAAGTTTTAAAAGCCACCGCAGTCATGTTATTATGATTGAGTTCTCGATATCCGCCTACCTGTTGACTTAACTGTCTTTAGAACCTCCCAACTGGTATAAAGTCTCCAGATATCTACAACTCAATGGGTCAGCACTTCCCTCACCCCCTTGTATGGGATAAGGTGCAGCTGATGATGATGATATCAACGCCTTCCGAATATTAACAAGTTTTTTGACAGTACTACATGCAGATGCCGCTTTAAGGTACTGAAAAGATATACGATAATGACGTGGATTGGGGAAAATGGGGTCATTTATAGGATTTTTTTCCCTCCGATAAGAGGCTTAATTTAATATATGGGCTTTCTAGGTCGTTACAGTGTCCTAAAGAGAGACCTGTCCCGTCTTCTACCACAAAAGGTTTGGGTTCGAGTTAGACAATGGAAGAAATGTATCGAGGTAGGGAGCACATCCTTTTTGTGATTGGTGATGTTTCCATATAGTTCATGGTCACTTAAATTCGGTTATCTGAAGTGTATTTGATGGAGGGCAGTGGTTGACCATGATGCCCATGTGGTGAACAAAAGGATGGTCTTGCCCCGTGGAGTGGTTGACCAACACAATGCTTTTTTTTTATTATAACAGTAACAAAATTAGGCCCTTATCCTCTCGATATCAAATGCACTGTATCGGATTATTTCTCTCTTGATAGGCTAAGCGATTTTATGGATCCACGATGGACTTTCTTTAGTTTTTCAATACATTTTAGTGTTGGAATTCATGATGTGGAAAAATAATGGAGGCGGATCCCTTTTTTCTCCTCCATTTTAGCCCTCCGAACTATATAAATCACTACCAAAATGCGTTTTGCCAATTTTTGGAGCTGCATAACAATGAGAGCAATAATAATAATAAAAGCATGGGGTGTTTCCCATTGTGCCAAAAATAAGGGAGATCAGTCCCTCTTTGTTTCCTGATTTTTGTTGAGTCGTTTTTCATTCCTAATTTGAAGTTTTGGGGTCCATTAACTTGGTGTAGGATATGGCTGATCAAAAATAAGAAATTCGGCGTTTAAAGTGTGTTGATTTGTTTATTGAGTGTATCCAGTTGTTGCTTGGCCACTACACTGTGTTTTTTTTTCTGCACCATTTTAAAGGCTGTAAATAAAGCAAAACCATCAGTAAATGAATTGTAAGTAGAAATCATCGTCACCAATAACCCGTTTTTGGTAAACGGCCGGTCGAGTACCCATCATTACCCCATTGGAACACATGCCAAACTACTAGTTTATTGGACTTGTGTAGTACTAAGGGTGTAGTACTTTACCTTGCAGTGGTGAAATCGTACACTCCACACGGGACTACGGGTTTACTACCCATCTGGCGGAAGGTGCGCTGGGGTCTCTCTTTCTCTTTCGACAGAAGTTACAGATCAAACCTGGACCCATTACTGAGGCTGACTGAAACTCTCTCTTGAGGCATTTCGGTACCTTGGTTGGTAGTGTCTAGGTTCCTGAGTCGGCGGCGCAGTAGCGTGTTCGATTTACTGCGTCAGTGGTTCCAGGTTCAATATTGGATCGAGGTCGGTTGACTTTTTTTGGGCGAAAGAGAAGCCCCGAGTGCGTCTTCTTTCGAATGAGAAGTAAAACCGAAGGCCCGTGTGGTGTACGATGGCATTTACACGTCAAAGAACCCTCTCTACTATGCAACGGGTAGATGAGACAAATTTTCCATGTGTAGGAGCTCGATGGAGTGCCCTAACGAACAGTAGACCGATGTTAAATAAGCATAGGGGTTGCATCTTTGGTCGATAACCGGTTGTAGAAAAACACTGTCCGATATATCACCCTTATGTCCATTCAGAGGGACAAGAGCTGCTTGGTTGGTAGAGTCCAGGTCTAGATCAGTGCTGACCTACTTTGCGACAGGAATAAGCCACAAGTGCGCTGCTTTTCTTTAGGTGGGGGAGTGGGCTGCCTGTAGTTCGACTCAGGTCGGGTCTGTCTAATTTTGGGATTAATGACAGCTTAACAGAGTGCTGTATCTTCCATTACTAGACTATTGTGCCACTCAGATGATTTTAGGCATATTTGAGGTGCAAAATTTTGTTATGAATAATAGTTGTAGTATTTTCTTGAGTGTACAATGAGTAATGTCACGTTTTCCTTAATTTCTGACTAACTGAATATCAGTTTCCTTTTCGTTAATGAAAGAAAAGCTGTATGTATATGTAATAGTATAGTCTACTACGAGATTTGGTATCAAAATTACTTCAATGAATACCACGTCATGTCCGCGTGCTGGATGTCTCAATTGTCGGCCATGCGTAAGGGGCATAATTTAAATTACATAATCAAAATCATTTTTAATCATTTAATTATGAACAATAAGCTGCTTCAAAGCCTCGAAATTTCCGTCTTACAAAAAGTAGGTTAATTGCTTCAAGAAATTTTGATTCATGATTCCTTTCTGTGATTTCCTGCGACTTCCAGATGCTTGTCTGGGGTGCCCCCAGTCAGAGCATGTTCAATGGACCCGCAGACCCGACCCTGCCACAGGCGGGATTGGGGCATTATGATGATGATTGCGATTCCTTACTGTGTTTGTGTGAAAAGCGCTTTAAATTTGGGAATTGTGAAGTCTGTAGGGGGTCAGGTCTGTGTAATTGTCAGGTTTGTTACAGACTGCCCTCCCCTCGAAATGCTTCTTTTAAATGACTTTTTTTTAAATAAAAACTATCAAATGACTTGATGATGTAAAATGAAGATTTGGGGATTGTAATAGGTAGGAACCTAGTCTTGCCAGTTTATAAAATAGGACTTAAAAACCAAATTTTTAGACAAACCAGGTGGTGCTACTGAAAATTGGCTGATAATTACAGCCAAAAATAGGGATTTTACCCGCTTAAAGGGCTGATATTCATCACTAACTCATTTCTCACCCATGGCAGGGTCGGGTGCTCATTCTTGTTCCATTGAGACACAAGTGAGCTGTTGGGCGGTATTGTTACGCAGCCGGCTGTCAACCTATTGCTATCTTATCGTCGGCCTCTCTTCTTTCTTGGGACAGTTGTTTATCACCAAAGCCAGGGGCTTACCTGCACTGCAAGTGGATACCGATGTATCACAGTGCCACCGTCTTGCGTCGCCCGTTTAGTGTTCAGGTACTGCGACAAGGCAGTTGACATTGCACACCCACCCTAATGAAGTCATGTTTAACCACCTGGTGCAGGGCGGCGCACTTCCCGTACACCGACCTCAACCAGGGACGAACTTGTGTAATTGGACTTAGGCACGTTTGCTCTACCTACAGAGGTCATCTTAAGACATTTTCCAGCTAAATACTTGTTCTCTTTTCTTCTTCTTCAACCCTTATCAAGCAACTTCCGTTTTGATTTTATAGTATAGAATGAAGCAGTTGTCTTGGGGGCTATAATTAATTGGTGAATATTCTTAAGTCCCTGGGAAATGTTTGCTGCTGTTTTCATCAAACGAAATCTTGCAGTAGCATATGGATCAGGCCGTCCAGCTCTCATCATTGTTATTAATATGCACTCTGAAAGTTGCCAGGAATCACGCTGGGTAAGCGAGTATGTAGTAGAGAAGTGATCTTTGTGCCACTATAATTTATAAAATCTAAATTACAGATTGCTCCTTGAATTAATCAGGCTTTATTATAGACTGAATGGTCAAGAAAAGAAGTGAATTATAATTAGTAACTTGTCGACGGTGCTGAAATTTGATTAACTTAGTTGATTGAGGTCACAGTTACTTTTTTTTTGCTACCCTTTCATTGTTGGTTGACGTGAAGATTGTATTTATGAACCTTTATGTGAATCGTCGGCCTTAACCCTTAATTTGCGTTTCAATTATTGGATGTTTAAAGGAGGAGAAGTCGCTCACTATCCGCCTAATATCAGTGGTTCCATTAATAGCATGCTTGACTTCTTAATCGGTGGATGCAAGTTCAATTCCAGCCGACATGCGTTGTTTCGTTCAGGCAAAAGATTAAGCCCTTCAAGTCGCTCTCCGGATGGGAAGTGAAGCCGCTGCATTACCCCGCTGTATCACACCTTTTTACTTGGAAGTGAGTTAAGTATACCCCTTGTACACCGACTTTTAATCACCCCTAACCCTTTCCCCCGTTTATGGCCAAACAGGGTGTTCATTTTTATCCTATCGGGCAGACGAACCGCTGTTGGCTTTCCAACTTAATGCCGTGACTCTGATGCTTATTAATCGTCGACTGATTTTGATTCTTTAGGACACTTTTCTTCCACCAGTGCCAGAGGCGAGCTCATACACCAGGAAATTATGCCGAATTATACGTATACTTTGCTCCGTGTAGTAAGGGTTCTTGTGTTGTGGTCGGCAGCATCCGAGGTAGGGGGAGACCGTAGCAGACTTGGGAGCAGGTTGTCCGGAGGGACATGGCAGTGTGTGGGAACCCGCAGACCCGACCCAGCCACGGGCGGGATAAGGGTGTGATGATGATGATGAGGATGATGTAGTAAGGGTCCTTGTCCCTGCAGATGACGTCGTACACACCACACGGGGCAATCAATGGTGATACGTCGTTTTCAACGGGAAGCCATGGAGGGTCTTCTCTCTCTAGAATAGAAACGAACCGCCTCTGTTCTGCATAGTGCCTGGAACCACTGACGCAGTATTCCGGCACCACCCTGTCTCTGTGTCATTATTAGATCTGTCATCAACATAATCTCCTTATCCCGGCTGTGGCAGGGTCGGGTCTGCGGGTTCTAGCCCTCTACTATCGCCTATATCCCACCAGGTTCCCGTCTGCCCCACACACTACCATATCCTTAGGGACAACTGCTCCCACTTCTGCTTTGGTCTTCCTCTGCCTTGGGTGCTCTCAATCACTTGCATTCCTATGATGGACCCAACGAGCTCCTTCTCCCCTCTTCTCATTTGCATGTCCATATCACGTCAGTCTACTCTCTCCCATCTTTTCGACCATGCCCCCCCCAAGATATTTCTAATATACCGGTACTCATTCTTAATTCTATCAACTGCTCTCGACACCCCACTCATGTACCGCAGGTATTGGCATATCTGCTACCGAGGAGCTCTGGAATGGCAGCTCATCATCATCATCATCGTACCCATATCCCGCCTGTGGCAGGGTCGGGTCTGCTGGTCCACTGAACATGCTGTGACTGGGGAACCCCAGCCAGGCGTCAGGAACCGTCAGGAGTTGTCTGTGGGGGGAATGCCGGCCTATCCCACGAACTGAAACGATGCAGACGAATTGGAATCCGGACTATTTATTCAAATTTGGAGCTCACTGTTGAAAATTTTGACAATCTGTTTCTCTTCCGTGCAAGGAAGGGTCATTTAAATTAAGTTGACAAGGGCTCAATTCAACGAATCATACGCTTATTTACTGACCAATGGAAGGCGACACGCGTTGTGACCATCTCGAAATTTTTCATAGAATCCGTTGGCGTTCTAGGACACCCGTAGGTCGCTATTCATTCCACTTATTTGTCAGGCATCCCTAATACCATGTTGACCGCGTCGGGCCTGTAAAGGTTAATCTCCATCTCCCTCCTATTCAGTTTCTACTTTTGTTGAAATTACTAAGTGCCCTCGGAATGTTGTTGACCACATCAGTCAGCAGGGAAGAGCCCCTCTTTCAGTATTTTTAAAATTCCTTGTGGCTTTTATTCATTCCTCCTCCGTTGTGTCATTTTTGTCTTGAAATTTGTTATTGTTATTGTCGTTGTCGAGTGCGATCTATAAATCAAAATATTAATGAACCCAAGTTTAATTTCACGTCATTTTATTATACGGAAATCCTCGCTTGACAAATTTAATGTATAGAGAACTCTGCAAAATTTTATTGGCGGGTTTATCATATTTCGGTCCCCCTTCTCCCTCTTTTAGGCTCTTTTTATGGAAACGAATATTTTGGTGATTTTTAAAATAAGCTTGAAAAGCATATTTCTCCTTTTTGACATATGGGGCGTTATCAGGGGCCGAATTTAAAATATGGCAAATAGGGTAGAGAAAAAATCCTGCTATTAAGTTGATGATATCACTCCGCTTAATTTTTTTTATGTGGAGCATAATCTCTTAACTGGCTACTTTTCTGAAATAAAACTTGAGTTTCATGATGTGCTGCTGTAGGCTTTCTTCAGCCCCCTCTCTTTCTCCTTTACCTTGTCCTGGTGATAATGGCTTTTAATCTGATTGCCTCCAAAATTTCGTACAAGAAGAGGGGGAATGTGGATTATTTCAGGCGTTGATTCTCGTTTTATTAGATCTCTATAAAGTTTAAATTGTAGCTACTTACTTACTACTCTCTGGTAGATTTTATTTTTGTCCTAAAATTATAAGGTTGATTTTCATAGGGCAGTGTTGCCATGGCTTCAGTAATTAAATTTATAATTTGACTTTGGAGGGTGCTCTGGACTCTGGGGGCTTGTAACCTCGTCGCATATTGGCATATAGTATCTAAATTTCATATTGACTACTTCATCACAAGGTTTAGATTCAAACTGCCCCATTTGTCTTCCTCCCCCTCCGTCTAGGGAGGGGGTGAGAAATAACCTCTTTGATCAGGGCACATCCCCAACAACAGTCACTTGAACTGATTGTTAATGAATCGCGTTGGCTTTCTACTGTAAATAAATTCAAAACGGACCTTTAATGGTAATGTTACCTGGTCCTTAGTTCACACCCCACTTGGAAAGAAGTCTCTAAACCAGATTGTTGGGTCCTCGAGATAACGATGGAACACTCAACATTTAAGGAGTTTTTAATTTCTTAATTATTTGCTTAACAAATGACCAATAGACCTGCGTGCTCGAGCCCTTAGGTGAAGGTTCGATCCTACACAAGTCGGTCGATCTCGTGTGATGTGGAGAGTATCACTTCTACTTAAGAGCCCTTTCCACATTGCTTCCAAGTTCGACCCTGGACTCTCGTCTGATCACTGAAGTTAAGCAGCGCAACCCCAGCTAGTGCTGACATGGGTGGCCGCTTGGGAAAACTGGGCACTGCTAATACCCAAAAGTCGTCGCAATAGTGTAGTGTCTGTGCAGTCTCTGCATAAGAACTATGCTGTGGACGGGGCTCTAATGACCTTTGAAGTTGAAGGGCTCTAAAACACCGAAAAACAACAACAATGGACCCTGGACCGCGGCAAGTAGATTGTTTTCGATGAGAGAGATAGAGAGGGCCGCCAGTGCGCCTTCCATTGGATGGTCACCTACACCTAGGAGTGAAATGTGTAGAACGGCAAAATTTTTCAGGGTAGGGCGTTGTCCTCTGACTTCAGTAATACATTATCCTCAGAAATAAGTTATGGTGTCCCTAGATGAGCAGTCAAGTCGTTTCTCCTGACAACGGGACAAATGGGTACTTCATCTTACCAGAGGCGGAAAGGATGATGACCAATGAAGTTTTTAACGATATTTCATTGTTCTGCAAGGATTAAACTGCATAGCTATCAGTAAGATCGAGGAGAGGCCACACTCCCTTTATGGACACTTATTTGGTCATTTCATTGTCCTGCGCTATTGATAATAAGTCTGATAGCCAGAGCTGTTCCAGTAAAATGTAAATGAGCACATATATGGTGTTAGGGAGTGTAACAGTGGTCATTTTGTGTGACCTACAGCACAATTGCTTCAGTTTGGAAAGTAGGCTACTGTCCACAATGCTCACTGCACCAAGATGAGTTTTAGATGTTATCATCGACAGTCATCGTGAGTAAATTTCCATCCTCTTAAAAAAATGTGGAATTTGTAGACTTCATTCAAGTGTCTGATAACCTCTAACCTTTTCTGATCCTTCTTGTAACCCTATACAGTTTGCTTTACAAAAGTTAATTGTTCTGACTGGTATTTTGATGTCACTTCCGTTTTTGTTTGAAAATGAATCACTGTAACGATAATAAACTTGCGCTGACATGTGTCTGCAAGGTTTGTTTCCTTACAATTTGGTAACTGTTTACAGACATTTTGTTACTGACTATAAATTGTATTGTCATAATTCCCAAAGAGTTCCAGTTCCGTGTTAAATCTGAAACTTACTTAAAACTCCCTTCCTACGAATAGTAGTGCTGATAGTAGTAATGACTAATAGTAGTGCAGACAAAAGAATATCTGCGGGCCGCCTAAATAGATTTGTGGGTCGTAGTTTGCCTACCCCTGTTCTGTAGTCTGTACAGGCTCTGTTTTACAGTTTTTAACAGAAATTCGCTGTTTTCATGTTGCAAACCTCTTCGCTAAACCCTTTCATACCTCCTTCTCTCATTACCCCACATTTTTTATTGTCATGTGCAGCTCGCTAGTCCCACAGTTTGATGGATTGCCTGTGTATCATTTCATGACTAATGCCTGTGTATCCTTGCTGCATCATTGCGGGCTCATATTCAGAGGAAATTGGTTTGATAATTGAGGGGAGTGTTTCCCATCCCCTGAGTCAACTGTCCAATCGGATTTTGATTTTTTTCACCTATTATGTACGCACAAAAGGACCCATTGCTCCCAACTAGAGCAGGGGACGGATACATTAAAACCCGCGGTGGCCGATGTTATAACAGGAACTAGTCTCTGTGGCGCGGAGGTAGCAATGCTATTGGACTTTGCGTCGGTGTTTTGACGCCTTTCGGGCCGCAGCCTTTACACACAAGGAGTAAAATATGCGTAGGCCTATAATTCGGCAAAGTGTTCCCTTCTGGCTTCAGTGGAGGTTAACTGCCGCAACGAATCATAATAGGTCGAATATAAATAAGCATAGAGCACATAGAGGTTACAGCATTAATTGGCAGCCGGCCGCTTAAAATGCCATCCAACAGTTCGCTCATGTGTCCCAACGGGACAAATACAGGATACCCCCTTTGCCATAGGTGGAAAAAGTATTATCGATGATGATAACTACGACCCAACCATCTCTTCTCCTACTTTACACCAGAGGGTGGCAGCTTATCCTCACTCACGGGCCAATTGTGGTACATATAGTGGTACATTTGACTCTGGACTGAGATGGGACCGTAAAACTAGTGCTACGACGTTTTTCTGTTAACAAAAAGATGTAATTCAGTTGCAATTTTCTGTTTGTAACTTGTTTTCTCACTGGGAGAGACAGGGATTTATCCTTTCGTTGGTGTTTTAGGACCCTTCAACTACAAGGGTCAAGAGAACCTCGTGCTCTGCATAGTTCTAATGCACAGTCTGCAGGCGCTACGCTGTTACGACGATTTTTGGGGGGAGCGACGAATTGCGTTGGACGCACCAATTCTCGTCTGATCACTGAAGTTACCCCAGCAAGTACTGACATGGGTGGCCGCTTGGGAAAACTGGGTACTGCTAATACCCAAAATCGTCTCATTAGTGTAGTGTCTGTGCAGTCTCTGAATAAGAACTATGCTGTGGACGGGGCTCTAATGATCTTGCAGTTGAAAGACCCTAAAATACCAACAAAAGAAGCAAACGATTTTTGGGTATTATCAGTAATACCCAGTGTTCTTAAGCGTTCACCCATGCTAGTACTTGCTGGGGTTGCGTTACTGAGCGGCTTACTGCGTTGGAAACACTAGTTCTCGTCTGATCACTGAAGTTAAGCAACGCAATCCGCGATAGTGCTAACATGGGTGGCCGCTTGGGAACACTGGGGGAGCGGCGAGTTGCGTTGGACACACCAGTTCTCGTCTGATCACTGAAGTTAAGCAACGCAAGCGCAGTTAGTACTGACATGGGTGGTCGCTCGGGAAAGCTGGGTACTGCTAATACCCAATAATCGTCGCATTAGTGTAGTGTCTGTGCAGTATATGCATTGGAACTATACAGTGGACGGGTCTCTAATGACCTCGTAGTTGACGGGACCTTAAACTCCAACAAACAACAACAAATGGGAACACTGGGTACTGCTAATACCCAAAAATCGTCGTAACAGCGTAGCGCCTGCAGACTGTGCATTAGAACTACGCAGTGGACGGGGCTCTCTTGACACTTGTAGTTGAAGGGCCCTAAAATACCAACAAATGGATCAAAAAATGCGTTGATTAACTTTAGTGATCAGATGAGAACTGATGTGTCTATCGCAATACAAATTTTGGCAATACAGCCGCTCGAGAGACAGACACAGAGACGGAGAGAAAGAAATAATGCCTAGTTATTTAATTAATGACTGTTTGTTAGATCGTTGACTTTGGCTTTCATGACTGACTTAATTCATGAACCGGATTAAATAGGATGAAGAGATGACTGTAGCCTTTCATCTATCTTTCCATGGCACTCTCTCTTGCATCCCTTCTCCGAGTGGTCATCCCTTTTCCCCTACTTTTTTTTGGTTTACAGAAGACTTCTTCATTGTCAAAGAGCAGCCTAATGTGAGAATTTAAAATTGCTCAAGCCCAACGAATGTGTGGGAAAATTATACTTTATTAATATATCAATGGCTATAATTAATGAAATGCGTTTGAGCGTTTGTGTGTCCTTATGCTAAAGTTAGTGAGAAACCCTTTATGGAGGTCTCTTGTACGAGGTGCAGGGGGGGGGGGTTGCTCCTCTCTCATTTTTTCCTCTCCTTCTAGTTGGCTAACTAACTCTCAGCGAGATTTCATTTCCTTTGACAAACATATTGGTGGTTTTAATGTGTTTGTCGGGATTCTTGTTTGTCTTCGTGTCGCTGCACCCATTGATGTCTCTTTTGTCCAAATTGGTCATTTTTAATTTGGTGTGTGACAATGAAACAAGTTGCCCTCATTCTTAATGGTGGTGATGATGATGGCGATGATTTAAAGCTGTGTATCTCCATTTTTCTTTCAATCAAAGACAGTGCCGCGCACGAGGATACAGTTAGTTGTGTGAGATATCCGCTTAAGCATTTTAGTGGACCCCCCCCCCCTCTTTTCAAAAATCACGTCCCTTCCACTTTATATAATTTATTTAAACCCTTTCTTCACTGGGCTATCATTAATTATCGCATTTATCAGCACTTGAATTGTCATCGGATGATTAGTTTGTCAGCATCTTCGTTTTAATCATGCCCTTTCATCCCCGAATATATTTATTTTTTAACCCTTTGAAAAATATTAACGGTCTGTCACTGCTCTTCTGCAGCATCCATCTTCCTTATTGACATCTTATTAGGATCATCATTTAAGCTTCACTGATGCGAGGATTGGAAATTTTGGTAAAAGTCTACTTCCACCTTTTTCACCAACCTGTTTCTGTTTGGGAAGGATTAGATACTCAGGTTCTACTCCTCGCCCACCTCCGCTGTCGTCCCTTCTCCGGAATAATTATCCCTTGATGTTCATATGTGTCATGCATGAATGTTCAAGAAAGATTCTTGGTCCTATCAATGGGGCCTAATGTCATCAACCTCATCTTTATCTCATCCTCCCTCTCGCTCTTCCTGGCCTTTCCCTCACGTCATCATCCTCTTCGCCTTCATCCAAACTGAAGGGTAGTCAATCAAAAACCGTATCTATTTGGTTATCGTCCCGTAAAAGTGGCTTGTGCATTCTCACCCCCCCCCCCCTTCCCCCACAACCTTATCCAATTTTGAGTGGAGGTTTGTTTACATGTAACAGGCTGATGATATGGGATACCACAACGAATTTTCGTACATTTGACAGTTTTGAGGGAGTAAAGGGGGAAAGCAGTATGACACAAAGATGGAAACCAATTTATAGCTTCACTGACAATGGCATTTAATCTATTGTATTTTGGGAGAGGAGGAGGAGTTAGAGGGGGAATTTTTTGTTTGCTCCTGTGTGTCCACTTAAATCACTGTCAACTACTATCACGTCAAATAAATGGTTGTTTAAATTATTGTTGAATTTTATAAATACCAGATTTTTTTTTTTCATTCTTGTATAAATAATTCTTATTTTGTGCTGACTGCTGAATTTAGTGTTGTTTTTAGATTTTGAAATGAAGCGGACATGGGGTAGAGTATGTAGACATAATTTGGTACATGTCCACTTGGAATTCTAGCAATGAAATGTGAGTTTTCAAAATGATTGACCGGTTCCGGCGGTCCACCTGACAGACTACTAAAGCTATTTGCAACCGTCTGAAAATTGATGGTGTATATACACACACCTCAGGAGTGTTGCTGATTTGCATTTTCCTTTTTTCGTGTAGAAAGGATTATTTAAAATGTGGCTCGGATAAAGAGTGAAGAGGGCTATACTTCCCCACTGAAGGCCCGGTTGTAGTGGCCCAATCCCAGTTTCCTCCACGGTTACTGGATCGATTCTGATACTGAGGCGGATGACACCTTTCAGACAGGACAGTACTGTAAAGCAATGTCTAGCGGCAAAATTCAAAGGTGTAGGAGCTCGTGACCCCATGGTTCCAATAACCAAAATGATCAAATAAACCGTCCTAAACAAAAGTTGTAATTCGGAATGGAAGGAGAACCCGCCTCGGTGGCGGAGATACAGCGCACTCGACTACTGCGTCGATACGGGATAGAGGTTAGTTGGTTTCCTCGTCCTCCCTCTTACTGGCGGATGACAGAAAGGCCCGAGTATCCCGTCAGTCGGATGGAAAATAAAGCTGTGGCCCCGTGTGGTGTGTACGATGTCACTTGCACGTAAACGAACCCTGTCTACATGCAACGAATAAATGGGCAGAATTTCCAGTTATAGGAACTCGTCCCTTTAGCGCGGTGGAGTAAAAGTGCCCCATTGAATCGAAATTGGCAGACGATAAGTAAGCATTAGGTCGGCTGCCGGCTGTGTGATTCGACTGTGTAGTCCAACTTGCTCGAAATTATGACAGGTATCGATCCTGCATATAATGAAATTCAAGATTCAAGGCGTTCTTTAGCTAGAGGAGGGGGGACGGGGTCCATCACAGCAAACAAGTAATCCTGAGGTAAGATCACAGTTACTGAGCTGCCAAATCTGGTTACTTGATAAGGTAGGAGGGACTGTGGATATTGATCACTGAATTTTAGACAGAGGATAAATGTGTTCCTGATAGGTCCTAATTTGGTGTTGCTTTATTTGAAATGGGCGTTATTGTATTAAAATTATCGTGAGCGAACCATCTCAATGCACCAAATATCCGGGTAATTGTATCGACCAAACAATGAAAACCGGAAGTAATGTCTTCTTAATGCAAAGGCACAACTCAGTGACGGTTTGAGTTTGGCCAAATAATCGTTATAATAGATTCATTCATATGTGATTGACACCTTTTTTCATTGAATTAGTTGCCTGATGCAGTTTTAAGGTTTATACGTAATAAATACTAAGCTAATTATTTTTCGTCCTTACCTGTCCATTCAGATTTTTAGAAATCAGCATGTTAGAGGTAGTTTGGGGTGGGCGGGGACATATCGGAAAAGGTAAGACAATAGATTTTGAGATGGTATGGGCATGTGATGAAGGAAGAGGGAGCTGGTTCGGTCCATTACGGGGATGCAGGTTATTGGAAGCACGCGAGGCAGGGGAAGGCTAAGGCAGACGTGGAAAGGATAAGGTGGTTCGTTTGTTGGTGTTTTAGGGCCCTTCAACTACAAGGTCATTAGAGCCCCGTCCACAGCATAGTTCTTATGCAGAGACTGCACAGACACTACACTAATGCGACGATTTTTGGGTATCAGCAGTACCCAGTTTTCCCAAGTGGCCACCCATGTCAGTACTAGCTGGGGTTGCACTTCTTAACTTCAGTGATCAGACGAGAACTGGTGTGTCCAACGCAATTCGCCGATCCCAAAGGATAAGGTGGTGTGTGAGGTGGATGGGGACCTAGTGGGAGATGAGCAGGAGTGGAGGATTTTTTTCGGCCTTACCTGTCTATTCAGATGTTAGAAATTACTACATTAGAGGTAGTTTGGGGTGGGGCCATCGCGGAAAAGATGAGAGAATAAATTGAGGTAGTATGGGCATGTGATATGGAGGGGCGGAGGATCTGGTTAGGTCCATTACGGGAATGCCGGTTACTGGAAGCACCCGGTACAGGGGAAGGCTGAAGCGGACATGAAAAAGATATGGTAATGTATGGGGTGGATGGGAACCTGGTAGGAAATAGGAGGAAGTGGAAGGCTGGAACCCGTTGACCCGACCTGGCCACAAGCGGGGTGAGGGTATGATGATCATGATGATACCTGTCCATTCAAATTAAAGTAATTAAAGTGTTATGGAAGCATGTTGTCAATCGCATTTCTTTTCTTCCCCTTTTCCCCTTCCTCCCCTGGACACTCCTTCTACATTTGCACACTATTTTCTCATCATATTTATTTCTAATTGCATTCATAAATTTTATATAATAAAATGTTCCCATCGATCAGTTGTATTTATTATGATTTCGTTCAACTGTTATTCTCCAGTGTTGGTCCCAACCTCTCTTAAAAGCCCCCCTGTAATAAAATATGACTCTAAAAATGCATATGAGGAGTACTATTAACTATCATTAGCTTGGACTGACAGTACTCATAATTTATTTACGAAATATCAAAATGCAACCTGAAGGTAAAAAATTTAATCGATAAAATAAGGGAGTAACAATTCAAGGTAAAGTGTTTTGGGCATGACTGATGTTGTAAAAGTGCAGTGTTTTTTTTGTCTAGCAAGTAGCCCAGGGCAGAGCTTTTACCGCGTTTTCGCGTTAACCTACCTGAAATGATATTAAACACACACCTTTATGAATTTATCAGGTGTGTGAGTGCGCTGCTGTTCATTTTTCACTCTCGGATCAGATTTGCCTAAAAAGACAGCCCACTGTTGCTAGCAGCCACCTTACAGGGACTCGCCTCCGTAGCGGGCCGAGCTACTGCTTCAAGCTTTCGGACAATAAAGAGAGAAAGGCCCCCAGTGCACCTTCCGTCGGATGGGAAGTGGATGTCACCTGCAAGTAAAAGTACTTTTTCTTCATGAAACGTGTAGTTCGGCAAATTTTCAGGTGTGAGAGCTCACCTCACCCTGGCGTCCGTGGAGGAAAAAGTGTCCCAACGAATAATTAAATAGGAAGACGGTAAGTTAGCGTAAGGGTTGCAGAGTTCGGTTGGCGGGCCTCAGGCGGCTGCGGTAAAATATTGTCCGGCAGATCTCTCTTGGGCAGCCGACCCTCGGAGGAGGTGCTGTGACAATTAGTTAGTGACCAGTGTGACGCCTCTAAGTTATCGGCGCGCTCGAATTGGATGTACAGTAGTCCGATTCAAAAATGTATGCCGTATAATCTGAAGTAAATTAAATTGTAGGTCCCTTTATGAGCACCAGGTTTTTTCCTTTCTTGAATGGTCACTTCAAGTCCACCCTAGTCGTTGATTTGTTCCTGATCGCTCTAGATTAAACTGCGACATCTGTATTCATAATCTAAGTTTGGTGAACTCTCTATAATGGCATTAGGGTGTGCAGATAGCTACCCTGTTGTACTCTCCCTCTCTCCGGCCTGTTTTTTTTTTTTTTATCAATTTTGGATATATGATGTAGTTTATAAGTTTTTATCCCGGAGCTACGATATAATGGAGAAGACGAGACGGGACAAAGTGAGCTGCTAGCAGATCGTAAAAGCTTTGGGCTGTTGTGAGGATTACTTCGCATGAATTATGAAATAAAATACTGTGGTCATCTCATACGTTAGCATCTGTTACTAAGATATAACAAAATAATCCCTAGCTGACCTATCTCACTTCTGAAAATCTTGGGACCAATTTCATTTTATTAGATCGATAAAGGAAATGTGTATTTTTGTAACTCAGAAAGCAATTTGAAAAATGAATCGTCTCCAAGGAGTAATTATTAGGCGGCTTCTTGTCACTATAATATTTCAAGAGTTTGATTCCAAGGGTAATTTGAAACTTAATTCAAATTGCTTTTGAAGTAACCGATCCTCGGTAGCTCAGGTGACACAGGTCTGCTTCTTTTCCGCGGCCTTATCCGTTCCTGGTGTATAAGAGGACTGTAGCATTAGATGGACGACAAGCCCACGACACATATTCCTGATATCTCTCATCCTCCCTTTCCATCTTTGTCCTATCTCCCATTACTACGCGCTTATCCTGCTTTTGCAAGGCCACGTCTCCTGCCGGAACTGACGAAGGTTCAGTCCTGGCTGATGTGGATGTCTTTTCAGGAGTAAGGGGAAATCTGCAAGTGCATCACCTTCCGTTGAGTGGAACAAGCTCTTCGCGTGTAGGAGCTAACCTAGGCCTTCCTGTCGATGGTTAATTACCTAATAGCCAAATAAAATATGGTATTACTCATGCCGTTATTTTTAGATCCGTTTCAGTGACGGAGAGGTTGCGTGCTCGGCTACTGCATTTGTGGTTTCAGGTTCGATACTGGGTTGAGGGTGAGTTGATTTCTTTCGGGCGCGAGAGAGAGAGAGAGAGGCCTCCTGTACGCCTTCTGTCAGACGGGGATAAAGCCATGGACCATGTGGTGTAAGATGTCGCTCTCAGGTAAAAGGAACCCTCTCTACTATGCAATTAGTAGATCATTCAAAATCCCCATGTGTAGATTTGGTTTTGGTTTGTTGGTGTTTAAGGGCCGTCAACTAAAAGATCATTAGAGCCCCGTTCACTGTGTAGTTCTAGTGCAGAGACTGCGCAGATGTTACACTACTGCGACGATTTTTGGGTATTAGCAGTACCCAGTTTTCTCAAGCGGCCCCCTACTAATTGGAGTTGCGCTGCTTAACTTCAGTGATCAGACGCGAACTGGTGTGTACAACACAATAAGCCGCTCCCTCCAGGTGTAGGAACTCGTCCCCTAATGTGGTCGTCCAACAGATTGTCAATGTGTCTCAGAGGATCAAAAATGGGTACCCTGTCGTAAGTGGGGGAGAAAAGGACTAGTAGTTGCTTGCTAGCTCCTACTCCCGCCCTCATTTTTAAGATTGAGGTGAGCTCTAGGTTGTCAACCTTGACTTGATGCTATAATGAAATTATTATAATTGAATGAATCTCATGATGGAGTGATAAACTGGTTGTTTATTAATATGTATGTGACTAATTTTAAAACAAGAATTGCGGAGGAGGAGTGAAATCATAAGATAAATTTCGGTGTATTGTACAGTATTATTCATGAAGTCGAGAGAACAATGCCAAGACCTGCTTAGCGCATCAATTATATAAGGTTAATATTAATCGTCCGTAAAGGGTTGTTTTGAATAACAGGAAGTTGGCATATAGGAAGTAGTCATTAGGTTTTCACCTGCGCATTTTTGTGTTATTCGTCTTTCAAGCCCCGTGTATTCTGTAGATTTCTCTCTCTAATGCATCTGAAATAATCAACATTGGATGCATTTCTGGATATTTTGCATATTGATACAGGATGGAATATGCGGAATTCGTGTTTAACATTATTTTTGACACATACCTATTAGTGCTGATCTTATCCATCAAATGTATTTATTGTTGTTTTAGTCGGCATTTTATTTTGTGTAGGACATTACTGAAATTGCCTCTACAAGTGAATAAAGCTTTAGGTTAATATCCAGTTGCGCCAAATTGATGGATTTTTGTTGTATAAAAACAAGATGTAGGCATCCTATTAACTAGGTTAGTAACTTTGGTACTCACTCGCTCACTGCTTTCACATCTCTGTCGTTAAATTAGCAATTTCATTACTGCTAACTCTGGATCCCATTTATGTTGACGAATTTCTGCACTTACCGAATGACGTATCCGAATGCCTTGACTAGACACAAATTGTACTTTGCTTTAATGGTGCTGCACATGGAGAGGGGAGTTTCCACATTTTTAATACAACACCTTAACAATACACGCCCCGGTTTTTTTTTGTTTTCAATTTGCTCACTGCTGTGTGTTCATTTTCTAGGCACTATGGTTGCCTAGCTAACATTTCTACCCCCAGAGGCAGTTGAATCAAATGGATTGCCAACTGATTCAGAAGGGAATTAAAATTTCTAAATGAATTCATGTCCCCACCCCTGTGTTGAGTTTATATCATCATTCCTCTAGAGTCTGTCTAGTGTTATACTTTTTTTGTGTTTATATGTTCATTTTCTGGACAATAGTGACGTAAAAAAAATGCTCGTTGAATGGGGTAGTTGCCACCGGTTTGAAAAGGACATTCATTTTTTTTCCTCTCTCTCTCTCTCTCTCTCTTCCCTCTGTCGAGTGTGTGTCTGTTTCTGGTGGCTCATTAATTAGGTTCACCCTAACTTCTGACTTGTGAAATGAGGAAGAGGAGAAATAATTAATTGCCTTATGTCACTTGGTATGACATGTTGACTGTTAACTATGGACGTCTGAGGCACATAATAGAATCTTTACCCCTCTGTGGTGCAAGCGTCATTGCTGAAACGTTCTATTGTTCGAAATCACAGTTGGAATATTGACCAAAATGGCGCCGGTATCGTAGTGTTTTCATTATTATTAATATGCGTTCTTAATATAATTGTTGATTATGGTCTGAAATCAGACTTGGTAAGTGGATCCTTAAAAATTATTGCGCGTGCCTTTGCTGAAGATTATTAAAGAATGACTGGACCACCCAGAAAAAAAGGATTATTGGGTGGTCTTTGATACAGTATGCATACACAGCGTCATCAGATTCTAAAATCACCGCGCACACCTTTGACTTGAAATATTTAGTTGCAGCTTTGGCAATTGTAACCCTTAGAGCAGGGTTGGGTACCCATTATCTCTGAAATTTTCCTGGCTAAGGATAAGCAGAAATAGGAATTAAGGTATAAAGCAATACAGCCGTGTGAAATTAGGCAACGATGACTGTGCCGACCTGATGTCGCAACCCTTTTAATCACCATTTCCGATAAGGCGTGGTTACAGTTGTTGTTGTTTCTTTGTTGGTGTTTTAGGGCCCTTCAACTACAACGTCATTAGAGCTCCGTTCACAGTGTAGTCCTGATGCAGAGACTGCATAGACACTACACTACTGCGACGATTTTCGGATACTTGCGGTACCCAGTTTTCCCAAGTGGCCACCCATGTCAGTTCTAGCTGGGGTTGCACTTCTTAACTTCAGTGATCAGATGAGAACTGACTTCTTAGCCGCTCCCGGCGTGGATACAAGGGGCCTCTGGTTAGTTTATCTTGCCACCCCTGCAGGAAACGTAAAAACTATTTACAAATGGTGGATGGTGTGTAGATGTTTATGCGCGATACGTCTTTTATTTAAAGGCTGATTCAAGGTGCCACTCAATTTGACTGTTGCACGATGGGCCACCCTATGAATTATACATGTACTCATTACTTTGTTGGTTTAACACGTTAAGGGTCTGGTACTATAATAGTTTTTTATTTGTCTAAAAGGGATCGAGGTTGTCGAGATTTTTTTTGGTGGGGCTGTGATTTTGTCATCTTTTATGATTAGTTTGTTTGAGTAGTGCTTTGCCAATTAGCATGTCGTATTTTAATGTGCAAATGATTGAAATGAAGCATATTGAATTGGTATGATTCATTAAGTTACTATTATCTTGACTTAATATGGAGTACAGCTTGTTGCAGAGTTAAAAAGGACATTACTAATAACGTTGTCATATTATGGTCATTTATCTAGCCTGTGCTAATCATTGTTATATTGCAGCATAAAAGTTGTATTTTTTTTCCTCAGAATAAAAATTCTTTTGCAACGTTGGTGATGACTTGTAGGTAGCACATTGCATAAGAGATGAACATAAATTTATATAAACATGTTCCACCTGAATTTCACACGTTGTTTACTTTTCGTTCCACTTGACGTTTCTGTGTAATATCAAGCCAGTTGTTGATCAGTTCAGTTATTCTAAGGATGGAATGGAGGTGATGATATGCATGTAAAGACTTTCAGCAATAGTTTTGAAGGTGATACATTGATGACATAACTTTTGACTTCCGTTCTGCAGAAATCTCCGATGCCCATGTTTTCATATTTGTTTCTTATTTAAATATGTGGTATATTCATTCATGCAAACTTTTTCGAATGGAAATTATAATTTGACTGTGAATTCCGTGATGCCTTCTCTATTACACGGTAACATCATGCAGTATTGTCAAATATAAGCTGGAGTCAAGATGTCATATGAATGATAATGGTTTCTGCTATTTTTGGTTTTTATGATTAATCTGGGAATGTCCCTGGCTGGTGTCGTGATAGGTTGAGCATTCCCGAGTTCAAATCTTCTGCTGTCGAGACATTTGGTGGTTATTTCACTTCCATCTATTCCAACTCCTAGTAAAATGTCAATAAAATGCCTTTCTGCTGGGTAACTGAATGGATAACATGTATGGCTTGATCTCTCTCTTTCTCTGTACCAAGGTTCGATTCTGTCAAGGCAGGTGATTAAATTTCTGTGGCAAGGGCGCATGCTCCACCTTTCTTTTCAACTGGAAAGTACAAGTAGGGATCTTCCATCCTGTGTTGTAGGAATGCCACCGGCATGAAACTAAACCCTTTCCACATGGAAATGGATATTGAGATCGGCAAAATTTTTCAATGACGTTACATTATGACTGGACTACGTATAGAAAATAATCCCCAGTAAATTCGTGAAGTACGAAGGACAAAATTTAGATGGGATGTTAGGCGAGTGGAAGAATTGACTTGGTAGTACTGTTCTTTTGGGTTTCTCCATTTTAATTATCTTGTAGTGGTGTTATGGACATGTGGGCGTGCCTACTCGAAATTATACTACCCCCTCCTCTTCCCTCTGCCAACTTTCATGAAACTGGCACACCCTATAGAAAATTGTTGGACATTATCATTTATGAATGAGATGCTGTGGTTAACTTCCATACAAACTTGCTTCCCAATTGAATACCTAACGTAGCCACCACCATTCCCTTCCTCCTTCCCTCTTAAACCATTTTTCTTCACGGCTGTAATTATGTCATTTGCCATTACAAAAAATGAGTTACTGTTGAAAATGATAACATAAACAATGTCTTGTGTTAATAATCGAGCTCCAGATAAAGTGTCGGATGCTCAATAATGTTATAAACGGCATATGATTGTTTTAAACGATTTTTTTTTCAAGCTGCTTTTTGAAAGGTTATGTTGAAATGCGCTATCAAGATCATAAATTCTGATATCAATCAAGTGTACGGAGGTCATTTTTTATTCGTTTTGGGGACGGGGGCCGAATAGTCTTCTTACTTCCTCCCCTTGTTTCAATTTTTCATATTTTTACTGGATGTGCATGCCTGCAATTGGTGCATGTATGGTACCAATACCAGTCTATTTAGTCTGGATGCAAATAAAATAAGTGAATCTTTTGTAGGCCTACCAAATTTCATCAGTAATGAAAGGAAATGTGTTTTTGATACGTAGTAATTTCGACTTGGCATACTTATGTAAATAAAATTTGTTTCTTTTATTTAGACACGTCTAAAAACTCTTTGAATGAATGTCAACTGCTTTTATTTCTTTTGTTGTCGTTTAGTAATTGTGACGAATCTTATGCATCTTAATTTCATTTTCCCACATTAAAATTCGACTCTTTTTAAAATAAGGAATCTACTCAATTTCTGAATTTCAAAATAGTTGTGGAATCTATGCCTATGGTTGTTTTCCCCCTCTTTCCTTCATTATCCTCGTCTGGAAATTACTAAATTACAACTTATGAATAGAGATGACTTGTTGGTTCACTGAATGATTGCTGATTGTATCCTTTGACATGTATGTAGTAAGAATCTCATTTATTATATAAATATACCGTCGCTGTAGTTTTTGATTGTGGAAGACTAATTTGTATGGACATCGTGTTTATTGTCGTATTCAGCACACGAGACATCCTCCCTTTTCTCATTTTGTTGGTTTACGAGCCAATAATTGAACTCGTAGTTCAGGTCAAACCAGTTCACTATTTTGTATAAAGAATTACCGTTCATGAATTTATTTTACCACGTTTTACAGAAAATGTACTCCGTATCGACTGTAAGACATCGAAAAACCGTGAAGCAGTGGTTTTTTTTTTCCACCAAATCTTGGTTAATGTAATTTGGTATTTGTTGTTTTTATGAGGACTGGAGTGATGTATACCAAAGAGTGTTTGTTTCTGACTTGGAATGATCTGATTGGTCATTTCATTGATAAGGGAAAATATACCTCAGTATCTCAATTGGTAACGTTCTGGAATCTTATACTCGTGGAGGCCGGTTTCGATCCTGGCAGAGGCTAGTAGAGAATAATTTGAATTGCCCCTTTGGTCGAATGAGAAGTAAAGCTGTGGACTCCGGATATATGCGTTACCTATTTATGCAGAAAATAAATGCGTAGTGTCTTATGTTGTAGTAAATAAATACTAGTATTTTAAAGAACTTAAATTTTCTTTTTTTCAGAAATTTGAAGGCGTCTCAGGGAACGCGAAACTACTTGAAAAATTACAAACATAGCCAAAGACGCAGCCGAGAAAGTCGTGCAGGCTTGGATGAAACTGGAGAATGGAGTGATCTTATTTTAGTTCCGCTCGCGAAGAAATATCCAGAACTACGTCAAATTTACAGACGTTCTTCCGACAATGTAAGGCTTCCTTCTGCATGTCAAAATAGTTGAGCAATTTTGTGAATTCTTAATGCCTATCCTAAACTTTTTTTGTATCAACTATGATAGAAATTTTGTAAGCGGGTACTAAGTCTGTCTGATCATGGGTTTTCGGTATAGTTTCTTAAAATAATTTTGCGGTCGTCAAAGAAAGATTTAAGTTCAAAAGCTTCTACTCCCGTTTGTCCGTCTAGTCGCATAAATCTCACTTTCAATTCTAAATCAAAAATTTCGTTTACCGATTTAACCACCACCACCTTCTCGAAACTTTCAGTACATTTCAAAAGAAATGGATTTAATTATAAAGTAGAAACACCTGTTTAGAAAGATAGGAATCTGCAGATGGAATATGTATTAATGTCAATAAGTAGTTATAAAGTGTATATCAATTTTTTCTTCTATTATTTAACCTAATTTCTTTTTTTAAAAAAAATGTAGTATTTTCCACAATTTGAGCTGAGTAATTATCAGAATTCTTGCTCTGAAGATGTACGCATTGGAACGTCTATTCTCCAAGGTAAAATAGTTACGTTATATTTTTCAGAATTATTGAAAAGCATTTATAAATATTTCGTTTTTATTTCCCAGTCAAAGCCACTGCTACATCTGAAAAGGATGTCATTGTTTACTCGTTAACTGATTCGGTTAACTTCACTATTGATAGTAGTGGAATAATCAGATCTAATGCCAGACTTGATTACGACTTCAATGGCGGGCTCTACACTTTCAAAGTCACTGCCAAAGTTGAGGGGAGTAGTGGCGAAACAACAGCAGCTGTGCGCATCCTTACCGAGAATAGAAATGATGAGTCGCCACGTTTTGAACAAAAGTTCTACCATGCCCGTGTGGATGAAAATGCTAACGGTGGAGCTACGGTAACCACAGTGGGTGCTAGTGATATTGATGGAGACAAGGTGAAGTATGGGCTGGTACCAGGAAGCTATCCAGAAGGCATGTTTACTATTGGCGAGGATTCAGGCGTCATAAGACTGGGACCAAGAGTGCCGAAGTTTGACCTGAATACATATGAATTCAACGTCTCTGCTACCGACGATGGTTCCTGTTGTTCTGAACCCAGTACTTCTCACATAAGCATATCGGCGGTAGTTGTTAACATCATTGATGTCAATGATAATAAACCTGTTTTCAGTAAATGTAGTACATACAACCCCAAAGTGAGAGAAAATGAAGCCATTGGAACAATAGTCATTACGGTAAGAATGAGTTTGTCACCTGAAATTTGACGGGCAGACGAACAAAATGGAAGATACGGTAGTTTGAATATTTGTGTTGTTTTTGGGTTTTGTAAAATGTTATTGTTTTCTTTTATTATTCAAAGGTTCATGCTGAAGATTTAGACAGAGGTGAAAACGGCAAAGTGACCTACAGAATCGGGTCTAAAGCTGAGATATTTAGCGTTCACAATGAGACTGGAGAAGTTAGAACGAAAAAGGCAAGCTGCTAAATTGTTTTTACTACCTTCGGTTTGTCGTCTTTCATTATTTAATATATTTTTAATTTGAACGCTCATTGATTGGTTAGGTTTTTGATCGAGAAGGAAGTGATGGCAAATCCATCTCTGTTACAATTATTGCTTCTGATAATGGAATTCCATCACCTTTAGAGGGGATTTGCTCTTTTATCGTAACCATTGAAGACGTTAACGACAACGACCCAATGTTTGATAGAGTATCTTACGTTGAAAAAATGAAGCAACAAACTGCAGTCAACAGTGACATTTTTCGCCTGTCAGCTACAGATAATGATGCTGGAAACAATTCGGCTATCACGTATAGTTTACAATCAAGCTCGGATCAAAGATTTCAAAACTATTTTAGAGTAAATCCCGATAGCGGATGGATTAGTTTGACAAAATCTATCGACTCGGTATGTAATCCATTCATAATAACTCCCTGTATTAGTACTGTCACCGTTGGGCTTAGAGAACTCAGGAATAGGGAGGGACTTACAGAATATGACTCCTTTATCGTTGCTATAGTATTTTTTTATTATTATTTGTAAAACATTATCGAGGTTTGTGAAATTTTCAAATAGTCGTCAACTAGAATGTTTCACGAATATTCTGTACGTTTCTTTTCCTGTTTCTCTTGGCATTTGCCATTCTGACAGGTGTTATAAAAATTATTTTTTGCAAGAAAAACCATGCTATCCTTGTGTTAAGCAATATGAATTGTTTTTCAGATATATAGCTTTCACTTTCTAGCTGTTGCTACTGATAAAGGGATCCCACCTCGGAGTTCTCAAGTTTCAGTAACTATAGAAGTAATCAAAAATGATATAAATCCACCAGTTTGGGAGAAATCAAATTATACGATCGAAATTCTGGAAAATCAGGCGACAGACAGTAATATACTTGCATTGAGAGCAAGGTATATACACAAGCATTTCTATTACATATTTTTGCATTTACGCATTATTATACATTTAACTTACAATTTTTGCTAAATTCTCAAGCTTTTAATAATCTTTATTATAGTTCTGGTATAAGTGATCCAACCGTTATTTACGAACTGAGTAATGGACCAACTCCGCAGACGAATTCTAGAAGAGACTTTAATCTTAAAGTTCATACTAATGGTACGGCTGATGTTCAAGTTATTAGGGCTCTCGACTTTGAGGATATTAAGGAATATAATCTTACTGTCCGGGCTCAGGTAAATACTGTAATGATGGCTATAATGGAGCATATCACTTGTCAGCTAGATTATTTATATTTTACCGGTTTTCAGAACAGTGGAGGTCGAGCTGCAGAAACCACTGTATATATAAAGTTAACTGATGTTAACGATGAAATTCCGGAATTTGTTGCCTTTGATAGACTTTCAGTGTTGGAGCAAGAGCCCATAGGCACGCTAGTTGGTCAGATAAATGCTATTGATAAGGATGGCACTGATCCATTTAATAAAGTAAGTGATGACTTCAAATCCATTTGTGAAATTCTTTTAACGATCGCAGCAAACTTAGTTTTTGTACTCCGAGGCGGAGGTTGCTGTATGGCATACTTAACCCGGACATTTGACTTGTGATCACATCTAATATCACTGGCATGTTTAATTTAGTTGAAGTTCAGTTTTAAGTTATAAATATTTGTAGTACAGTATATTTGTTGTTTAGGTTAGATATTTGTTGGAAGACATAGGCCAACCAGGAGTTCCTGTGTCTTTCACCATTGACAGCGAAAGTGGAGAATTGAAAACTAAAGCCAAATTTGATAGAGAAAAGACTCGATCGATTCCAATAAGAGTGAAGATCTATGATGGTGCCGTTTCGGCGAGACCACAAGCCCCACCAGGGGAGCCCAATTCTTGTAAGTTTTTTTTTTTTCATCTGATTTGTCTGTTTTTATTCGCACAAAACATAATTCATGTCCTTATCATGTATGAATTTTAATCTTCGCATTTAAATAACTTTTTGATGACGATGTTTAATGAATTTGAGCAACAGGCAGCATTTAGGAGAGGTGATAATAAGCCCATTTCACTGTCCTGCGTTTCTTATTAACGCAAGTTTGCAACAAAAAATGTACTTTGAACGCTATAATAGTATGCAGAATGTTCCTATATATGAGAGGAAAAGAGAGAATTATTTCCTGTCAAGATATATTGAATTTGATTTGAAAAGAAATTTGAAACCTGATTGATACTGCCCGAAAAAGATGAGCTACTCTCTCATTGCAGAATTTAAGTCACTTGTGCAGTGACATGCCGATCACATGTAAAATATTTAAGGTTTGAGGCTTAATTCATATGTAGATGAGTCTTTAAGTAATAATCACGGTAGTATATCGCAAGCTTTCCAAACGGCAGATTGGCACCAAACATTATAATTAAATAACATATATGAAATGAGATTTTTTTTAAATAACAATAGTTGGCTTTTTGGTTATTTGCCTGCACATATACTGTACGTGAGAACAATAAAAATTTTCTTTGACCTTTATTTACAGACGTCACTAATTTCAATGTATTCATTGGAGACAAAAATGATAATTTCCCCTACTTTGAACATGACTCCTACAGAGCTGAAGTAAATGAAAATGAAGATAATGGTCATCTTGTCCTGGTTGTCAACGCCTTCGATGCGGATGAATGTAACTATATGATTTATAATACTGTCAGTTTAAATTATTGTACTGTGTATAGTATTAAGTTTTTTTTATTATTATCTTTAAACAGCCTCTACACTGAGATATACGATAACGGATGGAAACGTCGGTGGTGCTTTCTCCATGATGGCCGAAACGGGTGAAATTAGAGTTGCCGGGAGTGTTGACTATGAGACACTTAACTTGGTAACCAATACATTATTTAAGTGGAATTGTTCATTTTCGTTATCTTTGACATATTTCTTAGTTTTTAACGTGAGCATTATTGTTCCTAAAGTACTCTTTAACAGTTACTGTTACTGATGGGCTGCATGAAAATAGTACTAAAGTAGCCATAACTGTAGTTGATGTCAATGACAATCGTCCCGTATTTAGCCAGTCCACGTACGAGACCACCATATGGGAAAGAGTTGCCACGAATTTCTCCGGTCTTCCGGAATCTATCCTAAAAGTATGGCAGTTTCTTTTTGTTTTCATTATTTTTTTAATCCTTGGTGACATGTTAAATGAAAACTTTTTTTAATTTACTTCATTAACCCAATTAGGTAAGCGTCACGGATGCTGATGAAAATCGGCCTAAAGAATTTGTCTACTCTCTGTTTAGCTCTAAGAAAATTGAATCACATGAGAAAGCTACTTTTGAAGTTAATAGCGCTACAGGAGAAATTTTCGTTAATTTTGTAAGTGTTAATAGTGAAAATGTGGCGTTATAAGGACAATGGTTAGCAACTTGCTTAAGGGTTTGTCTTATCATATCATTTATGTAGCCACTGGACAGGGATCCTCCAAATGGTCGACCAGCTTGGAGGTTTAATGTCTTTGCATATGATGAAGGTGGAAGACCAGGTTATCTAGATGGCTATGCGGAAGTTGTCGTTAATCTTAAAGATATTAATGACAATGATCCAATCTTTCCTGAAGTAAGCTATACTGGAGAGGTATTCGAGAACTTGCCGGCAGGTATTGTTTTGAGTAACTGCGCTTAAATTATGTGTCCATTGAAATTGCGAATCTTTTGGCTGCATTTTTCTCTCTTCGTTTTCAAGGTCAGTATGTGATGAGTGTGCAAGCAATAGATAATGATGATGCTTCAGAGGGCAAAAATGCCATTCTCACATACAGCATTGCGAAGGATGGTGAAGGTAGACATGAACTTTTTATGATGAATCCTGACACTGGAGTAATTCAGACAAATGTAGCGAATTTGGATCGTGAGAAAGCCGATCGATACGTTATTAACGTTGTAGCAACAGATGGTGGTGGTCGATCCGGTGAGCACCGTTGTTATCATTATGTCTACCTGTGTGGCAATAATTAGAACTCTTGATTGTTTTAGGAACTGGCACCGTAACAATTAAAATTAGAGACGTCAATGATAACCCACCGCGTTTTAATCAATCCGAGTACAACATAGTAATTCCTGAATCATACCCGTTACGCGTTCCCATCTTGACTTTGAAAGTTTTGGATAATGATCTCCCGGAGACCAATGAAAATTTTTTCAGCATTGAAAAGGACTTTGGCGTCGGTTGGGATCTATTCCGTGTAGAGATAGCTGTTGAAGATAAAACATCTGGTCAATTATACATGAACTTTCAGTTAGACTACGAAAATCCGCAGCATCGCCGCGGTTTCTCAATCAAAATTAAAGTGAACGACAAAGGAAGTTCCTCAAATGACTCCTTCCACATCAACTTTTGCGTGGTTAATATCAAAATAACTGACATCAATGATAACCCTCCAGTTTTCAACGAGTCAAATAAATCGACTGAAGTGAAGGAAGATGCACCTATTGGCACTGTACTTGCGAAATTTCATGCAACAGATCCTGATAATGATGGATTATCCAAAGTTAGGTATGCTATTTTTTTTTTGAAGATGTTCGTTCATTGCCTGGAACTTAATGTCTCTCAAATTGTACTTTTTTTGTCTTCCTCTTGCAACAGTTACTCTATTGAGCGTGCCAGCAATAAACAAAGACATTTTGTGATTGATTCAGAAGGCGTTGTCCGAATTCAGAGGAATCTAGATAGAGAGGATGTTCCAAGACATGTTGTACATATCATTGCTACTGATGATGGTGAATTGTCGTATTTATTTTTTATCGCGTAATTAAAATAAGAGCTGCATTACGCGTTTTATTTTGCTAATTTTGTTAATTTTTTTTAGGATCACCTCGAAAGTCATCTACAGCAACACTTATAGTTAATGTTTTGGATGTTAACGACAATCCTCCCGAGTTCAAAGACGACTATCATCCAGTTGTCCCAGAAAATGAGCAACCAGAAATTCTTGTAGTTGAAGTATTGGCTTATGATAAAGATGATTATGCAGCTGGTAATGGTCCACCATTTACGTTTTCATTGGCAAATACTGCTGCCGTGGAGATCAAAGATTCCTTCAGATTGCAATTCATTTCTAGTAAGTCCTACTGTAATTAATTTTTAAATCTATGGTGTGTGAGTGTTGTTTCATATGATTTCATGCTTTCAAATGGAGTAGATGTGGATGTTTAGAAGACCCGAGATGTTGAAATTTAATGTTCTAGTAATAGTGTGTATATTAAAATACTGTTTAACGGTGCATTTTTGTCGAGAAAGTATTCTCCAACTCGCTAATTTATTGCAGACTGTAGTCTACTATTTTTTGTTTGTGTTTGTAGTCCGATGTTTTTTAAACGTGTATGTTCTCCAACTTTGCAGGTGGTGATTTTGGAAATGGTTCTGCTAAAATATATACTAAAGTGACATTTGATCGTGAACAACAAAAAGAGTATCTAATTCCAATTGTAATAGCAGATAGTGGACAACCTCATTTAACTGCTACTTGCACGTTGACTGTCACAATTGGAGACAAGAATGATAATCCCATGTTTGATGGCAGTACGGACATTTTTGTGTATAATTACAAAGGTATTTTGTCATCCTATGCCTAATGAACGTTTTAGATGATCCTATATTTACTGAAGTTTTTTTTTTGTAGGTAAAGCTCCAGAGTCAGAAATTGGTAGAGTTTATGTTGACGATAAAGATGATTGGGACCTTCCCGACAAGAATTTTTATTGGGATGGCGAACAAAGCCCGTATTTTAATTTAGACGGTGATACTGGCACAATAATTATGAAAAACGGAACTTTGGGTGGTGTTTACGTGTTGAAATTTGTTGTAAAGGACAACTTTCGAAATGAAGAGGCTCACGCCAATGCTACTATAACAATTAAAGAAATTTCTGAAACGGCTGTTCTTAGTTCAGGCTCCATCCGAATGATAAATATGTCTGAAGAGGATTTTATTAGTGTTTGGGACTCGAAGGTGCGTTTTATGCAGTTTTTGTTTTGGGTGAGGCATCACCCAAATTAACAATTAATTTTTCCTTTGTAGGAAAATCGGCCAAAGACCAGCAAATATAGTCTCATGAAAAAAGTGATAACTGATTTAATGCACGCCAAGCCAGAGAATGTTGATTTATTTACTGTTAAGAAAAAGCAAAAAATATCCTCATCTCCGATTTTGGATATAAGATTTTCAGCTCATGGTTCACCATATTATAAACCAGAAAAACTTAATGGACTCCTGTTAACCCAGAGAGAAAAGGTAGGGTTGTATTCCCTCATTCTTATTTACAATTGTGATGTAGATGTTTCTAATCACCTCTGATCTCTGATAGATCGAACAAGATGTTGGAGTTAACATAATCTTGATTGGAATAGATGAATGTATCTATGAGGATGTCAATTGTGAAGGAAGCTGCAGCAATGAACTAATAGCTGTAGAAACACCCTATGTTGTTAACGCAAACAGGACGTCTTTGGCAGGTGTAAATTCCGAGGTAGTTGCGCAGTGCACCTGTAGAGCACGCAATTTTTCGCAACTGGAGCATTGTGGCACCATAAAATGTTTCAATGGTGGAACGTGCTACACACTACTCAGTGGCAACCCCGTGTAAGAAAAACAAAATCGTTTGTTTAGTTGAATCGTGGTCCCTTTCTTGACTGACATTACTTACACACACTCTTTCTCCAGGTGTTTTTGTCCCAAGGGCTTCGATGGTCCAAGATGCCAGAGAACTACGATTGGATTTAAGAATTCGGGCTATGCGTGGTTTCCCGCTTTGCAACAATGTGAAGACAGTCATTTGAGTTTAGAGTTTCTAACTGTAAATCCCGATGGTTTATTATTTTATAACGGACCGATTGCAAACCCAGTAGCGGACGAAGATAATGTTCAAGGTCAGTAATTAATTATTATCGTCATCCTTAGTAAGTTCTATTGTCAGATTTGTCTGTTAATTGAAAAAATTGTTTTACAGATTTCATTTCACTGGAACTGCAGGGTGGTATTCCGAGGTTACTAATAGATTTTGGGTCTGGAACGTTAGAATTGAAAGTGGATGGCACTGCTCTTAATGATGAAGAGTGGCACACCATAGATATATTTTGGAACCCTGAGGTTTGTTTAATTATGTGATAAATTAAAAATCCATGAAAGCCTTGGATGTCTTGTAATACTGCAATAAATTTCTTACAGATGGTGCGGCTAGTGGTGGATTCATGTAAGGCTGGTGAAAGGGATGACAGAGATAGCTCCAATGAGGGTCCAAAATTTATTCGCTCCTCATGTGAGGCCAATGGCTCGACACCACTTTTTAACCAATACTTGAACGTCAATGCTCCACTCCAAATTGGAGGAGTCTATCATTCGAAATTAGACTATGACTGGAGTCATACACATACTAGGAATGGATTCATCGGCTGTATTAAGAATGTCATGATGAACAGCGAACTGTATGATATGGCGTATGACGGCCTCCGAATGCATGCAGAGTCTGGTTGTCCTTTGACAGACGAGAAATGTCACGCCAACGATGTTGAGCCATTCTGTAAAAATGGAATCTGTATTGCGTCTAAAAGTCAGCTATACTGCGAATGCAAACCAGGATTCATGGGCCAACGTTGCGATCAAGGTATTATATTGATTGTCAACAGTTTAAAGATTGTAAGATTTTGTAGCAGTGTGGTGACAAATGTGCCCAATTCCAGATGCCCCTTCATCTACCCTAAATCAAAACAGTTCCATTAACTACAGCCTTAAATTTGAACCGGATACGTTCCAATCTGATATTATGGTCAAGTTTTTGACAGTAGAAAAAGATGGGGAATTGTTTAGGGCCGATGGTGAGAATCGTGCAGAAAACCTCGTTGTTGAGGTAAGTTTTTGAATGCGTTTGATGTAGAAGTTATACGTTGCGAGCATCCTGCAAAAAAAAACTTAATATGTTCTAGATTGTGAATGGATACGTGCAGTACAGCTTTGTTCTTCATGATTTGGGCAGCAAAAGCAGCCTTGTATTGTCCGACGTTCCTGTCAACGACGGTCAGTGGCATTCTTTGAAAGTGAGACGCACTGGTAGCGTAGCTTCTCTTTGGTTGGATGGTGGCGAGGGTCGCCGATATAACGAAACTGTTGAATATGTGAGTTTGCGCCAACTTATAAAAGTGAAGCCGGATGGGGTGTTTGTTGGAGGCTATGATAGATCGCCGGATTTAAAGGACAGTAAGTGCACTTGTTTTAGATTCTCGTTACTTCAAATGTACAGACAAACCTCTCGTCTATGGACTAATAGGGGGCAGTGGCGTCACTAAAAGGGTCTGTCTGAAAGGTTTGTCTGTACTTCTATATGGCAGATGATTTTGAGCATGATTTTTGTTTTGTTTTCAAGCTTGTATTAGTGATATTCGTTTCGATACATCATCTCGACAACTTCCTCTTCCTCCTCACGTTTTGGATAATGAAAATGCAATTGCGACTTATGAAAACGTTGATTACAACTGCAATCGTGTTGTAACTTGTGAAGACGCTTCATGCCCTCCCGACTTTCTATGTCTCGAAGTTTTTCGCACTGCAGTTTGCCAGTAAGCTTATGGCCTGCCTTTCTTGTCGGTTTGCTAAACACCTGTTTGCGGAATAAGTTTTTAATGCTGTTTCTGATCTTTAGATGTCGTCCAGGCTACGTTGTTGGCATCATTGGGAAATGTGTCGATTATAATGAATGCGATGAACTGCCGTGTAGAAATGGAGGTACCTGTGAAAATACAGAAGGTTCATACCAGTGTCATTGTGTGATACCATATACAGGTGTAAATTGCACTTCAATGAGGTTGGATGAACCTCTTGTGCTATTCAGTTCTGGAGCACTTGCAGCAATTTTAGTGTGCGCTCTCGCAATTCTGAGTAAGTACGGCCGGATTTGGGATGTGGGACTATCAACTGCTTTTGCTCTGGTCACAGGCTTACAGCACTAACCTTGAAATGCTTGTTCTTCACTCCTTTTATCCCAGTTTTGGCATTGGTACTAGTCGTCTATACCAGGAGTAAGCGCACGAATTATGGACCAGTCGATCCAGAGGATGACATTCGAGAAAACATAATAAATTATGACGATGAAGGCGGTGGTGAAGACGACATGAACACATACGATTTAGGAGCCTTGAGAATCCCTCTTGATGGTCCTCTTGGTAAACCCGGACCTGAAAAACCACCTATGAAAGAACCGTTGACTACTAGAGGATGTGAGTTCAGTTGTATGTTGTTGGAGAATCAATTTCAAATTGTTCGGGACAAATTCCAATATCGAGTTGTTTTTAACAGATTCTCCAGGCAGTGAACCTGATGTTGGAGACTTCATCAATAATAATTTGGGAAAGGCTAACGACGATCCAGATGCGGCTCCGTTTGATGACGTAAGATTGTACGCCTATGAAGGGGCTGGCAGCACTGCAGGATCTCTCAGCTCGTTAGCCTCTGGCACTGATGATAATGAACAAGACTTTGATTACCTCAATAACTGGGGTCCAAGATTTCAGAAATTGGCTGACATGTATGGTCAAGGAGAGAGTGAAGAAGAATGAGCGTATATTTCCACATCCTGTTTTTAGTGCCTTTGAGATAATGATTGTTCTACCGACTCCACCGGTTCTAATGTGTTTTCTGACGTTTCTTTTAGGTAGAGAAATGAAGGACGTGGTTTTGTGACTCGGTAAATTCTTCAAAATTGCCTTTTTTTTGTCCATTGTGTACAGATTCAGTATTTTAATTTCGTGAACATTCTCATTTTACTTTGGTGAGTGCAGTCAAATTTTAACGTAATCAGCAATTTATTATAATTAGAACTTTTTTAAGAGGAAAAAAAAAATCAGTTTTTCTATCTACCTCGTAGTTGCCCAAATTTTCTTTTAGTTACAGATGATGATAGGGTTTTTGAAAAGTTAGGACCAAGTTCTGAAACCAAATTCTTTGACGTTCCTTCTCTTCAAAGATGAATCTGAATGGTCGTCTCACCTGTACGTAATTTTGGGTCAATTTACGAATGGCCCCAACTTATCAGAGCTCAACATATTAATATTAGAGGCGAGTTACGCCCGCCCTGTGTGATTTTGTGTTCTTTTGCGACTATCCTCTTAAACAACACCTCGCGCTCCACTACTTCCACTTGTGCCACCTTGTCAGTATTTTTCGACAAGATATTTATCAGGTTCGCTGTTGCCACTGTCATTCAGTGACACTTGTGTCCTTTTAGCTGTGTGCGCATCAGTGGCGTCGCTAGGGTTTGCATCACTCGGTGCGAGCCATGGTGTCACCCCATTTCTCATGGTGCGAGTGGTGTTACGCGGTGCAGTTCGCACCTCCTTAGCTGAGTACGCGTAGCTCTCGGTGCATCACTGATAGAAGAACTAAAAATTGTTGACAACTACTGACAACTAATCTTAGTTGATCTCAAAGAGTGCGATTATGGCCCTTCCAATGATTGAACTAATTCCTAATAGGAATCCGTTGTTTTTTGTCCTTAGAGTAGAACTTCTTGTATACTTCTGACATCACTGACATGTCATAGCCATTATCCCGTTAAAGTTCTGCAGCACATTGACTTGGTTTGTTAAAATGTACTACTCTGTATACATCATGTATGTGCCTAAGCAGCTGTTGCCTCCCGTCACTTGCCGGCCATGGTCCACTAAAGACTATGATGACTTCTTTTAAGAAAAAAAAGATATTTTGCTGGTCCCCTGGACCTTGCAAGTTATTTTATAAAAATGATAGAAGAACTATTTTCGCTCCTTGCACATCAATTTTCATCTCATTGTGCATTCATCATTAGTGACATTGTGTGATTATTTAAATTGTAGACCCCCACCCCCAGAACAGTGCAATTTGCAGACTTTCCTCTTAGTTCGGACTTGGAAAATTCTTATTAAAGGGGGTAACAATTAAAGTACCCCTAACTTAATTTTCTTTCACTCTTTCTTTTTGTGTCATTTTGTTATGAACTGCTCACAAACCATAAGACGCCTTACCATTTAGTTAAACAATAGTTAGAAGACTACAGAAACCACTTAAAAAAATTTGGGTTCTAATCTACCAGTTCCCCTAATCCTGTTCCCATTACTTCCTTTGTGTGGGAAAGAAAAATAGTCCTAGTCAGAACCCTTAAGCAACCCTTTCACCTCTTGGTGGTCTGTGAAGTAGCCATATTTTTGTAATCGCGCAACGGCTAACTCGGGGAACTGAAATGGCCTTCAGTTTAGTCGTGTTTAGACTAGAAGTAACGAATTCTTAAAATGAATGAACCCCTTACCATGGAATGTGGTAGAAAGGTGCAGGGGGCGTCCTGTGCAAGACTTTTGTATTTTTTTTTTACTGCTGTAGGGTGGTGGTGTTTTTAAAAGTGCGGCGTTGTGGTTCTTTAGAGTAGCAAGAGACTTGTGGGCCTCAGTGTGCAAAAGACTGTTGTAATCCCGTTCGAAGGCCGTTTTTTTTTTTTTTAGAAAAGTTCATGGTGGGTTTACAGTATGGGCTCTTCAGGAATTCGGGACACTGGGATGTGTTTCCAAGTAGTTAATTAAACCAGTGGTAGCATTGTTTTCAGAGGCGGCTCGTGGGGTACGCAAACCTAGGCGGCTGCCCTTGGGCGGCAAATTTCATAGGGGCGGGTGATTTCAGAGGTACTTCCTTGCCATACAGTCTATCATTCATTTAAAATGTTCATAGTCCTGGGGTTCCCAAATTTCTCTGATCTGTTGGGCCTTTTCTAAATGTTGGTATTGGGACAAATGCCAAGCACGTGAGGGACGCTTGGACAATTTAGAACTGTATTAGATTCAACGGGGGCGGCGGCGATGGACTCACTTGCCTAGGGCGCCTGAAACTCACGAGCCGGCCCTGATTGTTTTGGATTTGTTATGGACTGAAATGTAGTTTTCGACTACCGATCTCGTTGCCTCCTTTTTGACCCCTTCTCGTTTTTCCTGATTGGGACTGCAATCTCTTAACGAATATGTAGTTTCCGAAATAGAAGAAGACAGACTTGATTCAGTATTGAAGAACATTACTGATTATCAAGACTGGTTAAAATTCACATTTTTGAAATTCCACTTTGCACTTGTCAGAGGATATCCATTGACGAACTTACTGTCGTCCAGGACTGGTGCTAAGGTCGCGTCAGTTGCCTGCACATCTCAAATAAAAGCGTCTCCCTATATTTTGAATATAGTGAGTAATTGTTCAAAGATCGAAGCGGCGTGTCCCTTCTGTAGCGGCACCCGCCTGCAGTGCAGGCTGTAAAAGTCCACTTCCGCCGTCTCTATTTTTGTAAGTGTTCTAATAAACTATTTCAGATTTCCTAAATTCATTCGCCTTTTATCATTACAGAGAATTCGGATTTTGAAAAATTTCAGGAATATCCCGCAAATGTTTCTTTCCAAAGAGTTTTTGAAGCGAAATTCTGGTGATGGTACTCATTTCAAACTTGAAAACAGTGCAGAGTACATTTCTGACGTCTTCCTTTTTTTGATCTTCAGACGAAATACGCTGCCAGAGTTGCCCCGTCGATCTTTAGGCCAATCTCTGGAGGAACTCGTGTCCTGTAATAGTAAAGACGTTTTAAAAATAACTCCTACATCTATTTTTCTACTTAGCTCCTGTATATTTTATTCGTCAGCCTAGATCCTTATCATGGCCCCTATCCCACCTGGGATGTGGATTGTGGCCCTCCACTGCTACGTCTACTTTGGCTGTACGAAGTCGTCCTAGGGGCAGAATTTAACCAGTACTTTTAGGAAGGGCATTCTGCTTTTCACCTACTGATGCAGGAGTTTAGGTTGAATACCCAGAGTAAGAACAGGTTCACTGGTCATTTTTACACTAACAGGTCGCCGCCCCCTCCCCTTTAGTACTTTGGCTGTTACGTTTTATGGTGGTCTGTTTTAGTTATCACCTGATATTGGTGTGCAGGTGCTGGGTTCGTGGACGGGTAATCACCTGAGGTTTTTAAAAGTGCTGACTTTGAGGTTGAAAGGGATAAAACTAATTGTGGTACTTCATATTGGTGCCACAAGCGACTTGCCTGATTGTTAGACTGCCTCTCCTTGACCTAATGTGAATTTTATCTACCGCAGCCTGAAGAAATTTCAGGAAAAGAGAGAGGGTGGCAATCGGGGTGCAAGGACTTATTTTCCTCGTTTTTTGTTTACAGTCTGTTTTTTAATTGTGTGACCAGTGCGCAGCTACCACCCCAGTGCAACAGTAACGTGGTAAACATGTAGACATAGTGATCTTGTAGGAAGTGTCTCTTTGTCAAACGCTTTTGTGTTGTTCAATTAACGTGAATAATTGTTGGCTTGCTCCCGAAACAGGGGCGATGCGCCGCCGTGCCCTTCTCAGTGCCCCTATGGGGAGAATATTTGAATTGATGAGGCAGTTTTGCATTTTGCTATTCCAATTTCCAGACTGCCGCCAGTCCAATCTGCAGTTAACTAAACCACTGAAGATAGGGCATTGTCTAAGGGGCAGTAGAGGACCTATTGTAGTTGCTAGTTAAATTGATACAGTTAAACCTCCCTACCAATTAGAGAGGTTTTACTGTACAGTAGTACTAAGGGATGCCGAGTATTTAAAATATTTGGGGTGCACTTTTTTTTTAAGTGCTCCCCCCGATCCGCTACTGTCCCGAAATGCAATTAGGAGGAGCGTAGTCCGAACTGTTAATTTGTGCTGTGTCCATTTTCCAAAAATAAAAACATGTTGAATATCATTTCCCTATTTTTAAAAATTCCTGACAAATTTGACGATAATTACGTGTCTGAATGTTTGCTGCTGTTACAACGTGATGCTGTATTTTATATTTTTATAAAATATTATTTCCTAAATATTTAAACCTGAATGATTGTGAAATGTCTCAAAATATGCTAAATTCGTAATTATCTTAAAATTAGGGGCTCTTTTTAATATAAAAAAAATGATAAAATCGTAAAATATTATTTCAATAAGTTGTTTCATGTTCGTGTCTTTGTCCAGTTGGTGTTCAAACCATGTTGGTGAATAAAAGTTTGTTTTTTTAGGTTTTTACTTATATGCCTATCACAGGCGGGTATGAGTCGGATATGTCTCCTTCTAACCCCATTTCTGCCTATGGCAGGGTCGCGTACCCATCTCTATCCCTTTGGGTGGGCACATGAACGATCTCTTGCACGATATACAGCAGGCATGTCGAATTAGGGGTACCCCTTCGTCGTTCGAGAGTTGGTGTTTTAGGGCCCTTCAACTACAAGGTCATTAGAGCCCCGTCCATTGTGTAGTTCTAATGCAGAGACTCCACACACACTACACTAATGCGACAATTTTTGTGTATTAGCGGTACCCAGTTTTCCCAAGCGGCCACCCATTTCAGTACTACCTGGGGTTGTGTTGCTTAACTTCGGTGATCAGACGAGAACTGGTGTGTCAATGAAATAAGCCGCTCCCTGGGACTATCCCGTGGGTCACATTGGTAGCGTATGCGTTGTCATGAGGGCCATACATTGCTCATGGCGCCCTACACCTTGCAGCTGCCCCCGAGGGTTACTGTCTCCTTTCATTACGCCTCTGAGTGGCATGTTACATACACAGGCAGGCTTCAGGAGCCGCCATTGACACCCCTGGTATACAGTACTAACAGTAGACCCTCAACATTCGCGACCAACCCCCTCCTAATTTTTCCGCCACACAATAGCCTATCAATATTTAAAAACATTGAAAAATGGCTTTTGACCCGTCCCGTTCATAAAAGAGAACCGGAAGTACTTCTGGAATGTGGGGAATCCGTGCTCTATTCTTGTCTATACGAAACTCATTCAAAAATATCGCTGTTGGATGGTATTTTTGGGCAGTGGACTGCGTAAGAACGCCCTGCCGTAAGTGGCAAAAGGGTTAGATTGAACAGGATAATAGACTAGACGAGGGGTGTCAAAATGGTGCGGCCTAGAGTTGCGGCACGCACAATCGATACCTTGTAGTATACATATGCGACCTGCTACTCAGGTGCAAAGGGGCGCCATGGGCATAGTGTACCCCCAGTTTGACATGCCTGGGCTAGACATTCGCAAAATTGACTTTCGCGACCAACAATGGAACGCAACCCTAACGAATGTTGAGGGTCCACTGCGTTTACACGGTTACAGCTTTGGTTAAAATACCGTCCAACAGAATAGCTTATGTGTCCAGCAAGAGGAACATAGATGTGCACCCGGCCAGGACTCGAACACGTAACCCCTGACAAGCGTAAAACGCTCTCATCGAAAGTTAGTTGTTGTTTGTTGGTGTTTTAGGGCCCTTCAACTACAAGGTCATTAGAGCCCCAGCATAGTTCCTATGCAGAGACTGCACAGGCACTACACTAATGCGACGATTTTTGGGTATTAGCAGTACCCAGTTTTCCCAAGCGGCCGCCCATGTCAGTACTAGCTGGGGTTGCGCTGCTTAACTTCAGTGATCAGACGAGAACTGGTGTGTCCAACGCAATTCGCCACTCCATCGAAAATTAGTGGGACTGCTAGAATGAGAATGGCTTGGGTGTGGGGAACAGCACAGAAAAGATGAGAGAAAACCGGCTGAGGTGGTATGGGCATGTGATGAGGAGGAGGAACTGGTTAGGTCCATTGTGGGACTGCAGGTGATTGGGGGTCCACCAGGCAGAGGCGACTCGTGGGGCAGGGAAACCTAGGCGGCTGCCTAGGGCGGCAAATTTCATAGGGGCGACTGATTTCGGAGGTACTTCCTTGCCATGCAGTCTATCATTCATTTAAAATGTTCATAGTCCTGGGGTTTTTCTAAATGTTGGTTTTCTCGAGGCGCCTTGTTGCAGAGCCTTAGCAATGCATTGGCATTGGGAAAAATGCCAAGGGCGTAAGGGACGCTCGGACAGTTTAGAACTGCATTAAAGTTAATGGGGTGGGCGGCAATGAACCCACTTGCCTAGGGCGCCTAAAGATCATGAGCCGGGCCTGCCACCAGGAATAGGGGACGACCAAAACGGACGTGGGAACAGGTGGTGCAGACGGACATGGAGGCGTGCGGGGTGTGAGGGGACTTGGAGTGAGTGGAGGATGAGAACACGTAGACCCGACTCCGCCACAGTCGGGATAACGGTGAGATGATGATGATAGAATGAGTTCCTCACGCGATGCGCTGATTTCAAGGCGATGTAGAGCGCTACGTGAGCTATCAGTTGACGAAGAGCGCTACGCTACATATCCTTGGAAACACGTAATGGAGTTAAAAGTCGAGTGGCACTTCTCATTTGCTGTAAATGGCGGGGATTCCATGTGCCTGCGTAACGCTTACCTTGAAATTTCAACTCGGTTTTGCCCTAAATACTTGTCAATATTCGACGAGTAGTGGTTGGCGTGGTTGGTGGCACAAACTTAGTCTATAACAATGGATAACCACAAAAAACCATCATGGATATCTGTAAGTACTAAATATTAGTGTACCTCAACTCGATACCTGAGAAGTCATGTGATATTCTATTTTCTTTTCGTCTGTACCGATAGAACTTTCTAGAACTTTGAGCAATCACTTTCTCGCCCCGAACTAACGAGTGCCAAATTATTTAAAAAGAAATCAGACACTAGATGCTCACCGTCCTGAATTCGACCTAATTATTAATTGATTCACTAACGTGTTCTTAAAATGCTTCCAATGCGTTATATACAGGTTGTTAATCAACCATAGCTAATGGGCACCTTCGCGCTATAACATCTATTTGGCCCAATCCTTTCGGGATAGGGGGAGGTTGGTTCATTTCCCGCTCAAAATTCAATTAAAGGACATTCAAAAAAGTGGTAGGTAGATTGCGACTAACTTCCGTGTGTCGCAATCGTTCAAATCTCATTAAATACCGTGTTTCCCCGATAATAAGCCACTGTCTTATTTCAATTTTGGTGCCGAAATAAGCACTAGGGCTTATTTTCGGGGAATGTCTTATTCTTTTCTGTAATATTATCTTTTAAAGTCAAAGGGTCGGCTTTTTCGGGCGAGAGAGAAGCCCTGAGTGCGCCTTCTTTCAGGTGAGAGGTAAACCGAGGTTCTGCGTCACGTACGATGACATCTGCACGTGAAAGGAACCTCTCCATTATGGAACGGGTAGAGGAAGCAAAATTTCCAGGTTTAGGACCTTGCCCCCTGGGTACCGTGGAATGTTCCAACGAACAGCAGAGACGATAAAAAGGATAGGGGTTGCAGCTTTGGTCGACGACCGGGCGAGGGAAAACACTGCAATATATCGCCCTTGTGTCCACTCGGAGAGACAAGATGGGTACCCTCCCCTGCTACTTGTAACGTAGCCCTATGCTTTTTGCGAGTAGTAAGAACAGCAATATTCATGCCCATTGCTTCAGCCAGTCCGTCCTAGGAAGGCTGAACTGATTAAACTTGTCTGACGACACTTACGGATGACTATTCTCAGTGGCAGCACATTTCTTCAATCTCCCTTTAATGAAATCACCCTATCAGATGCAGGAAACAAGAACGGATGTGCTCTTTGCCTTAGGGCTCTCCTAGGGCTTATTTTCGGGGAAGGGCTTATATTAAGCACATCTTGAAAAGTCTTGGTAGGTCTTACTTTTTGGGTAGGTCTTATTTTCGGGGAAACACGGTAGTGTAACTCAAAACTCCACATTCCATGAAAGGCTGACCGACAACAATTACCACGAAATATTTTGAACATTACTCAACTCTTGCCTACGTCATTTAAACTCCCACATAAACTTATATTATGTGTCTAAAAATTCGAAAATTTGGCAACTTCTCAAATAAACTCATGAACTGCTTTTCTTTTTGACCTCTTTTCAATAGATACCAGATCCATTCCAAGGTTATGGACTAGATGTACTATGTGTGCCAAAGCACTATGAAGATTATCTCGAATCCGTACTCATACCTTGTGGATTAATTTCGGATCGGTAAAATTCCGTGACTCAATATGGGGGCACTACCTGGTTTTATATAATAAATTAATAGTAATAATAATAATTAGTATTCTTGATTACTTAGGATTGAACGTCTGGCACGTGACATCTTCAATGACATCGGAAAGGAACCCTTAGCCGTTTTGTGCATCTTGAAAGGAGGCTATAAGTTTTGTGCAGATTTATTAGATAAAATCACTCAAATGAATCGAATTGCACAAGTGTCAGTCCCACTTATGGTGGACTTCATAAGACTACAAAGTTATCAGGTAAAGGCGCCAAGCTATCACAACTAGACATTTTCACTTTGAATATTTACACTGCAAATTTCGTATATTTTTCTTATCAGGACGACCAATCAACTGGTAGTATAGATGTTAAAGGAAGTGACAATTTGGCAGGACTAGAAGCGCGGGTAAGGTTATGTCCTATTTTTATTTTCGTCTTTTTGTAGCTCAAAATGCCTTACCATCAGATAACATTTTTATAATCGTTGACAGAATGTGTTAGTAGTGGAAGACATAATAGATACCGGCAAAACTATGGCCAAAATGGAAGAACTGCTATCTCAATATAAACCAAAAACTGTCAAGGTTTGCAGGTGGGAACAGCATTTTGCTTGTCTCAGTGTCAAATACGAAAATAGCAGAATTGTTAAATTAAACTTATTATTCCTTCAATCCTGATACCGAAAACATCCCAAATCAGTTTGCTAGTGAAAAGGACTTCTCGTAGTTCAGGATACCGACCAGATTGTGAGTAAATTTGAAAATTAGGACTACTTGATTGCTAATCATGACAGCGACTTTTAATAAACTAATGACATTTTGTTGTTCCAGATGCTGGATTTGAGATTCCGGATAAATTTGTCGTGGGATATGCTCTCGACTACAATGAACATTTCCGGGATTTAAACGTAAGTATCTTAGATGTGTTCTCCCGCGATCTAAAGACAGTGGCGCATTATCCCCGCATATCCGCTTCAGAGTTGCTGAAGTTCAGTTTCCCCAGTAGTGAAGCGTTATTTAGTGGTGATGTCCCTAAGGACTTAATGGCCCTTGCAATCTCAAGTATAGGAGATGCAAGAATGCTGGATTAATTTCTTGGGTTGGGGAGTAAGCCAAGCAGCCATAACAGGACGAACCCTTAGGAGGCTGCTCGCGGGAGATGAGGAGGTAGGCGTAGAGGACGTAGGAAAGAGGAAATTTGCAGCACCCAACGTTCTTTACAAACCACCCATGTTGGTAGTAACGTGGGCTTGCGCTGCTTAACTTCAGTGATCTCTCGAGAAACAAAATGAATTTTGTAAATGGTCAGCGTTTTCAGAAATTATGAGGCTGTGCAGTGTGCAGATGGACTTGCACTGTGAAGATACGGTACTAAAATTAATTTTTGTACTGTCGCTCCTTATATATTTTCTGGTTCTGATGGGTGTTTAAAAGTTTGTGCCACTAGGACAATCCATCGCCTGTTTAGTTAAAGCTCCCCAACTTAAATATTTTTTCCCAATGGTATGCCTTTATGAAATTGCATGTCACAGTCAGCTGATCTCGTTAGGAGTAAAGTCCCAGGTCCCCTGGAGAGTTTACCGTTCGCCTTAATTGGGAACCTGACTTGGTAGTCACCACCTCAGCCATCCTGCACTGACCCTCGTGGGTCACATCTGAATATTTCACCATTACGCTGAATAACTGACCCCCAAGTACAGTGGTACTTCGGGTTACGAACAGTTTGGGTTATGAACAACAAATTCGAAAGTTTTTTGCCTTGGGTTACGAACAGTGCCTTGGGTTTGCGAACGAAGGAGAGGGAGAGCAGTACAAATGAAGACCATGCGGTACTAACCACGCTTAGCCCTAACCCACTTTGGAACGCATGCGCAGTCTCGCTTTCATTAGCCTTGCTACACAGCAGTAAAAGATTTCATTTTGTTGTTTTGGGTTACGAACCGAGTCCTGGGACGAATTAAGTTCGTAACCCGAGGTACCACTGTATTAAATTGCAGCCCTCCTTTAAAATGGTATACATGGCTGTCTCCTTGCTTGAACTGTTGACAAGGACAAGTGTGCCACATGGCCATTATTTTAAACATTTGAAACTAATTACTAAATAATGGTTTAAAAAAATCAGATTTCTGTTTATATTTTGCAGCACATATGTGTGATTAATGACGCAGGCAAGCAGAAATATTCAACTGTAAATAAACAGGCATAATTTCAACCATTTCATTCCTGAATAGTAAATAATTAATCTTGTCTTTTTTTTCCACCCTTCATCAAAAATTTTGTATTATAATATTTGTTGAGAAATGTATAGAGAGAGATTCTATAACAATGCATCATTTCTGACAACTTTTGAGTTGTAATTTTTGCAATATTGATGTTTTATGTGTAAATAGATTTTATCAGTGTTCGGATCTACTTCAGGTGGTGATTGAAACTTGCATAATTATCTCAAATCAACTTTAGTTACCGTTTGTAAAGAAATAACATTTAAAATGTCAACATGTGTGCAATTGATGTTGAGGAAATTTTTAGTTAAGGTTTTTGTTTGTTTGTTTTTGAAAATTAAGTTGTACAAGTTTCACTCACAAAGGTGTTGTGTGTCTATATATACAATATGTCGTTAGAAATACAGTAGACCAGTGGTCGGCAACGTTTTTTTTCTTACAAGTGGGTCATTTTTTTGTTTTTCATTTCACAAACATTTTTGTTGGTGGGTCACATCCCTTCTAATTTAGATGACATATGTTTTAAAAATGTCCGCGCTGCGTAATGATAGATTTTCATCACATTTTGCATTACTTCTCAGTACGAGCACACTTTAATTCGTTGGCATGCATACCTACCAATAATTAGGAATTGTTTACTGGGTCACTAAAACTTTTCCCATTGGGTCACAGGCAGTGCCGGACTTACCATTAGGCTAATTAGGCTGAAGCCTAGGGCCTCAACATTTAGTGGGCTTTAAAATTTAAGATACGGGCCTCAAAATTGAAATAGCGTAGGGCCTCTCAGTATCTAAATCCGGCACTGGTCACAGGCACTGTTCCCTCTCAGCACTGCTGGTTCGTGTGCAAAATCAAAAACTTGTGAGCAGAGTTTTATACTTCGCCATACTGTGACCGCTCCTGAGCTGAGCTAAAAATTGTGAGTTACAAGCCCGAAACTGTGCACCAGCGCTCGCTAGCGCAGCTTAGAGGGAACATCGGACACGGGTTGCCGACCACTGAAGTAGGCACTTGTTTATCGGTGCTAACTAAAGTGCTCGCCACGAAAGTTGACACATTGGTGGGAGGCAAAGGATGAGTCCTCTTCGAAAAATAGGGAAAACACTGAAGTTGTACTTGCCAATACTGAATGAAGTCTGCCATTTGACCTTTTTCAAACCCCCTAATTTTTGCAGTGAACTTTCTTACCTTCTACCTCCCGTGTGTCATCTTTCGTGGCGAGCACTATAGTTCCGAATAATGCAAAAGAACAAGATAACCGAGGGTTCATGTTGGGACACATTTAAATATGTAATATAAATAAGATTGTCAAAACTTTTTACCCAGTTTTGAAAAGAAACCCCGTTCATCGGGAAGATAGTTAAACGAGGCGATTCTAAAATAAATTTGGGACGGTTAACTGGGAGGACGAATAAACGACGGTTTACTGTATTTTTAAATTGTGTTGAAGGCTTTCCTTACCATATATTGGTTTTTCCAGACCTTCTGATCATTGGTATTCCCAGGTTCGTCCTTGCAATATTTTTATCTAGATGTATGAAAGTAAAATATATGTAGAGTAGAAGTATGTGCTACTTCAAAACTTTTGGAGGGTATAAAGTGGTAGTGAAGTTAGGCTATGATGCCCCCCCCCCACAGTTTTTAGGTTATCTCATCAGCGCACAATTTATTTAATTAATATATTAGAGATTTATTTTTATTAGAGAATAAATTAGATATTGATGCGAAAAATAACATGGGATTTTATGAAAGCACTTGATAAACTGAAATCTGTTAAGGCATTTCTTTACCTCAAAAAAAAAAATCGCACACCTCTTGTAACCATTATTGCTCCACATTGTGACCTACGTACCTCTAATTCGTTAGGACCCATAAACTTAATTTTGTCCAATGGTTACGGAACTGTACCAGTATGGGCACCTTTGAGCATAGCCTTATTTTTTTGCAGACCCAGTTGTGGAGCAATGTAGGGAGCAGATTGTGCGAAGGGACGGGGTAGATGGGGACTAGTGAGAGACCGGCAGGAGTAGAGAACCAGAACTCGCAGACCCGGCCCTACCATAGGCGGGACACGGGAATGATGAGTTGTGGAATGATGCACTTATCATTTCCCTGTTTTGCAAATACCAAGAGTTCATATGCAAATGTTTATATAGGTGTATATATGTTTAACAATTTTGACGGTGTCGTTGTTTATAAATCGCAATTGACTCTCGGAGTAAATAAATATCGGTGATCTGAAAATAGTGCCTGTAGGGTTCAAATAGGGGTGAACTGTCCTGGGACCAACGGGCCGTAACCAACGGACTAACTGAGACCAACGTAACCAGTATTCATCTTTTGCTTGTTGGTTTCTTAACTGACTGTCAGTTTTTTTCGTAGTAGCTTTCCCTCGAGCCTAATTTTCCCTCCTGTCAGCCCTACCGTGGGGTCAGAGGAACGTACCATGGATAGGGCACATTTTTCTGTTGAAGGCATAGTAGACAATTTTGTCTCTAAAACAACTAATTTCCATTATCAAACAGATGACTGTCTGCCTTGGTGACTCATTCGCCGAGTGCTTGGCCTTAAGTCCACGATTGCTGGTTCCAATCTGAGCAAGGTGTATGGTTCCGTAGAGTGAGAAGGAAGCCGCCCCCGAATTGCGTCTACTCGTAGAAATCCTTTCTGGAACAAAATTACCCTAAACCAGTGGGTGATGGGATTAGGTCTACAGTCGGCTACGTAATATACAGTACGTCCTGACATTCGCCCTTATAATCGCGGGACAAATGATGGCTAGAGAGAGAGAGTGCAGCTCCGTGGCTAGCAGTCTCACCTTGTCGCAGAGCGAGACTGCTAGCCATGAATTCAAGAGACCACCGGGAACGCGATGAGGCTAACAACTAACAGGGCCAAAACGGCAGGATGAAGGCTTGATAGGAAAATAAACAGGAAGGACAAGTTGTTGTTTGAGGACCCTTCAACTACAAGGTCATTAGAGCCCCGTCCATAGCATAGTTCGTATGCAGAGACTGCACAGACACTACAATGATGCGACGATTTTCTGGTATTAGCAGTACCCAGCTTTCCCAAGCGGCCACCCATGTCAGTACTAGCTGGGATTGCGTTGCTTTGCTTCAGTGATCGGTCGAGAACTGGTGGTGTGTCCAACGCAATTCGCCGCTCACTCAGGAAGGACAAGGAGGAGGAAGAAACCTCACATGGCAGAGAGAGATTGGTAAGACAGGAACGGAATTAATGAACGATTGTTTTACATGTCTGGGCTACAGACCAAATGCCACAAACCTTTTAGTATCCTCAATTCGTCAACGGAAGCCTTGTTAAGGTCAAGGGGTTATATGCGTCTTCATTTGACATTTTATTGTGTCATAAATTTCTGTTTAACTTTTAAATGTACACTGCATGTCTTGATAAAATAATTTGATTATTCGGTATTTGTTGTAATCGATGTCTATAGACGAAGAAAAATCGGTAAGAACTTTAAGCTACTGTATTTTGTTTAATTAACAACACTAGTAACTGACAACTACTTCCTGTTGATGCGGATGTTGTAAGTTAATCATGGAATTGTGAAATTGACACTTACAGTCTATAATTTACACTTTTTTTATATTTTCTGCAGGATGTTGATAATGTGACAAACATTTCAACTGCTTAACTTCATTTGGTTTGCGCGTCACCCCTTTTTTCCATAATAAGACTCCTGAACTCCTACGCCGGTTTACTTAATGCAGTTTCCTTGCAGGCCTTGGCCTGGATCGAACCGGCGCATCACCAACCGCTCATTGTTCGCAAAGGATCTCGTATGAGCCCACTGTTTCAATCCAACAACCCTATCCTGCAAAAGCACCTCCTAACCTCTTTCTGCGCCTATGGCAGGGTGTGGTAACCATTTTGTGCCCCTGTGGGACACATGGGCGATCTGTTGATCGGTTTTTTCAGCCTCTGGCTGCCGACCTAAGCTGCAAGCTCTTTGGCCTCCTCCTGTTTGTCGGGGCACTTCACCGACGATAAGGGATGGCGAACCCCTGGGGAATTCTTGCCTCCTCTACTCGTCGTGTAGTAGAAAGGGTTCTTTTACGGGCAAATGACATCGTGCATCACAGGGAGTGGCGGCATTACAGTATTTCCCATCCGACGGAATTCGCATTCGGGCCCCTATCTCTAGCCTGAAACTAGCCAACCCACCTCCTGGAATCACTGACGCAGTAGTCGAGTACGATACCTCTGTGCCACCGAAGTGGGTCTAATTGCCCTGTCCTGATTGTTTTCTATTTCTGGTACATACGGGACAGTTGGATTTTCCATTTTACCATCGTTAATGTCACCTTAGTCTTTTCACATTTCGGAGAACTCTTAATTTCCAAATGCTACCTCTACAGTTCATGAACTCGACTAGCATTGCCTGGGCCCTACATAGTTGCTCAATACAAAGGTTTATTTTGGCAGTTTATTATGCAGAGAAGTGTTGGTCAAAAGGTTTTCCTCATTCATTTTCCCGTTTTTGATTTGAAGAAGCCTCAAGTAGAAAGAGCAGCTTCATCACCCGGATTTTCCAACCTATTTATAGAATACAAATGACCTGAACTTCATGCAATCCTTTGAAAAGTCACATTGTCAGAGAAAATCTTGTATAGATGATAATGTTAACTTTTTTCCCGGATGCTACCGGACTGCATTTTTATACTTGTATCCTTGAATGTTGCACAACAAGATACTTGCCTTGCTGCTAATACTTTTTCCTTGTATCAAATAAGTGTGTCTGATTATTACTGCATGATCTACAAAATCTACCTGTACCGACCTGGGCTGCTCAGGTGTCTAAAACACTGAACTAATTACAGGTTATAATTAAAGTTTAAATGCTACTGTATATTATGGTCAAAATGGGCCGTCAGTGCAGTGCCTACATAGCATATTCTAGCACATCAAAAGCATATTCTTACCATCATACAGTAGATACTATACATTCCGTGGGGCTTTTAGCTACAGAGTTGAAGTAGTCTAATTACAGAACCCTTGAACTTAAAAAGTCCATGATCGCCACTGACAGAGGTCGGACTGAAACTAGAGCCCGAAATACTGTGTGGGCATGCGATGTTACCAGTGTCGGATTTAGATTTTGAGAGGTCCTAGGCTATTTCAATTTTGAGGCCCTTTTTAAGCGTTTTTCTTAAGTTTTGAAGCCCGCTAAATGTTGAGGCCCTAGGCTTCAGCCTACTTAGCCTAGTGGTAAATCCGGCACTGGATGTTACCTGCGTTTTTACGAAACGTCGTGGGCACCCTAATAGGGCAAACACAATTTATAAGGTATTCTAAACTAAAGAACTACCTACCAACGTAAGTGGAGGAATTTACTCAGTAGGCCCTATCCGCCTGCTGGACAGACAAAGCCATTAACATCGCTGTTCTTCACAGGTTTAGCAACGGGCTGAAAATCATTGGATGGTGGATATTTGTCATGAATCTTTAATTGCAGACTCGATTTCGGTCACGACTGGTGCTCACTTTCGAATGGAGTGACCAACCGGTCGTGGTTTACCTATGGAAGGTTTATTAGTCATAAATTCATAGTGTCCTGGTAAGTACCATTTTTTCGTTTCGTTGGGGTTTTAGGGCCCTCCAATTGCAACGGTCATTAGAACCCAGCCCACTACGTGGTTTTAACGCAGAGACTGCGCAGACACTACACTAATGAGACGATTTTTGGGTATTAACGATACCCAGTTTTCCCCAAGTGGCCACCCATGTTAGTACTAGCTAGGGTTGCGTTCCTAACTTCAGTGATCAGGCGAGAACTGGTGTGTCCGGCGTAATACAGCTGATCCCTGCAGGTAAGCGTGGGCGTCCGCGAGTGAGAGAGGGGGGGCAACTGAGGTACTTCTTCAACAGGTGCACAGATCAAATAAGAGAAACAGCCATAGAACAAGAAACAAATTGAACCAAAATGTACAGTTGTTGTTGACCTACTGACATAATTAAGCTGCACTGATAAGTGACCTGTCAGAAAAGGTGCTATTCGTTCTACTGTAGATTCTGAAATATAATTGAAATACTGTAATTTGTAATATTGGGTCCAGAAGCTTCTCCGTTTAGCAGCACCTAACGAGTAGTAACCTAGAGTTTTATGCTTTCTAATGACATTACTCTTAAATTCCAGAGTAAATACTGAAAAATATATATAAATGATTCTGTATTGTTCTGTAAGTTGTTGAAGTGACACGAATGACGCCTTCGAGTTACCTTGATTTTGGAGAACCTTTTGGTCCTCTAATTCTTAAAACTGGTTTTCGTAGCCTACAGGTAAATCAGGATTTATGTCAACACGTGAGACGAGTTTATTTAGCAGTGTACTATGTCGTCTTTTCGTCCGTACGTAAGGGGTTTTTAGTGACGTCAATATGACGGCATAACCGGGAAAAGTATTTAACAATTTAAAAGTTGCTTCTTTTGAACTTCTGAAATATCAAATTCGTAGTTTAACGATTGCCTTTAGTAGTGACGCGATCCACGTTTTCGGGATATACGAAAGTATAACGACATTGATTTCCGAAATATACTGTACGTCAGTAAAATCAATGCGGTGAAAGTAGTCAAATTCGGGTAGGTATGTGCTATGATTTATATTTTTGTGAGTCAACAGGATATGCCGTCATAAAGATTGTTAAAGATGCGCCCATTTGAGTAAGTTTCTAGCAGACGCCAGAGAATTGCACGTAAGAAATTGCTTCATACCTTTCCGTGGTACACGTTTTCTTCGCGCGGGGCTTTCCCAGCTTTTTGATCCATCCTGGCCTTTATTTAAAAATTGTTGAATTTCAAGTAGTGAAGTAAACTCGCAAAGTCATCTACAAAGAAAGAAATCGTGTTTTGTCTCAGTGATATACATTTCCATCTGCGTGACGTGTTGCTAAGAAGCGAAAGAATTTCATCAAGGAAAGTGCATTCAGGATCAATTATAATATCAACATGAAGAAAGTGCCAAGACTGGTCATCATATTATTGTTTTCTATTATTGCGGTAGTGAAATGTGACTATATGACTTCTACTATTACACCTAATAATAATACTACCGGTAATTATTCAACAAGTACCAATTATTCGGTGGTCAATGGCACAAGTGATAATTCGATTGACAATCATTCGTCCGACAGCCGTCAATTACCTTTATGGTGTCCTGAACATTTTCAGCGGAATAAAATGGCTAATATGTTTATGAAAGCGTGTATACCGAAATCGTGCATTGATGTCGATGAAAACGAGTATCGAAATCTGACTTTTTTAAATGAAAAGTCAGTTACAATTACGAAAAGTTCGAATTCTACCAGCGTTCGATTATGTCGGTCATTCGGCGCGAAATTTACTGCGTGTCCCAAAACTACGTTAACTGAAAATGAGTATACAATACTCGATAATGGAACCATATGGGATAAAATTCATAATTCTTATTTAACATTAGGGAATTTTTTCAACGATCGCGGCAAGTTAATCGTGTGTGAGAATGACACATCAAATATTACATCATCGTCAGTTGTCGAAATGCCCCAACCTTGTGGCGTGTTCCAAGCATTCCATCAAGATTTCCAACTTGTATCTTCAAATCAGACATTATTTGTTAAGAATATAAGTAAATTCATTACTGCAAGATATTTTCACTTGATAGACAATGAAACTAACGCTTTTATCTGTGATGTATTGGATTCAAATTTCTTAAAATGTCAATACACATTCATTGAACGAGAATATATGACCATATTGCCAAATAGGGATCTGTGGACATCCTTTGTGAAAGTGATCACTTATCCTCTTGGCTCGTATGTCATGGCAGAAGATGAATCCATCGCTGTAGTATGTGTCAAGGCATTAAATATAACTTATTCCCGTGAAGCACCCTATATCTATGGATCAGTTGCAATCCTTTCAGCAGTTTGTCTTTTTATAGCCCTTTTGGCCTATCTTTTAATTCCGAAATGTAACTACCATACAAGAGCAATGCTGTGCCTTGCCTTTAGTTTCTTTGTCACTTATGTCGCACTAGCAATCAGAAGTTTTGTAGAAAGAAAAGGCTTCCATTCGATTGCAAGTAACCTCACTATATTTGCGTTTCAATATACATTTGCTTTATCATCATTTTTTTGGCTCAGCGTATTAGCCTTTGAACTCTGGAGAGCATTTTCTCGATTCCATGCATATGAAATCACTTCCGGAAAGAGTAAGGTACGTATCCTAAGTTGTTGTCGTTGTTATTGTCATAAGAAGATATAGTATAATCTTATTGGTCTTTTTAATTATTTACAACAGAAACGAAACTTCATTTTCAAATGTATTTATGCCTGGGGATGTCCAGCACTGCTGTGTGCTTTTATTTTATTCCTGGCATTTCGTCCCGATATTCAGCAGCAGTTGAATATCGGCTTGATGCCCCCAAAGGCTGCGATATGGCTGATGGATGTACAAAGCACTTTTACTCTTTTCTACATCCCGATAATTATCATCTTAATAGTTAATTTACTATTCTTCATATCGACGGTGATTAATATTCAAAGAGCCAAGAATAGCACTGAGATGCTGAGGAAACCATCCAACTCGAGCAAGAGATTGTAAGTAATTGTATGCACTCCTATTAATTCTGTAGGTAGAGTCCTTTAGTCATGAATACCTGTGCCCTGGTTCGTGCCTAGTAGATTAAAAATGTTGCAGGGTACACCTTATACACGGTCATTGCTGACATCAATGACTTCCTATCTGATAAGACACTCGTGTAGGCCATTTCTGACCTATAGGAATTAACCAACCTCTACTGAAATCGAGCTTGTTCTAATACGGCAATGAACTCGGGCCTGCAGTCGATCAAATTAAAGTCTCAGATTTTTAAACTTTTGCTTTTTTCTCTTTTTTGCAGATTTAAAGTCTATGTGAAGTTGTTTGTAGTGATGGGTCTGTTCTGGATTGCTGAAGTCATATCTTGGGCCCTGGTATTCAAAACGGGTGAAAATGTCTGGTATGTATCGGATATCATAAACGCTCTACAAGGAGTCTTCATCTTTATCATTTATGTTTGCAAGAAAAATGTGTGGCTTATGATAAAGCCAAAATTATGCTGTTCAAAGGAAAATCAGAAGGTTGGTGCTACTATGTCATTAAAAACGAAAGATTTAAAAACATCGATGACGAGAAGTTCATGAAACATTGAACAAACTGATCATTTTGCCTATAACATGGTGAAGTTCATAAGTTATGGCTATATAGTACTTCACCGAAAATTATTGACAATAAGGATGTAAAGTCAAATGAGCAAAATTGTTGACAAGTTTATCAAAAAAACTTCTTCAGCTTTGTACATACATTTTTCTTTTTATAAAATGTCGGATGTTTTCAATTTGTTGTAGTTTAATTTGTTCAATGACTAGTTTTGTGCGGTATATTATCAAGTAATCAAATGTTGAAGTGCTCCCACATCCTGAAAGTGCACTTCCCGATACACTTTAATGGCAATTTTGTACATCTGTGATCTTCGTGGGACTTGCAATTGCACTTCTGTTTGATGAAAATTCTGGTCACGTGTAGCTAATCTCAATTGTGATTTTTTTTGTCAATGTAATATCCTTAATGGCAGTTGGCTTTAACAGGTCGGTAGTCAGCTGCGTAAAAATACCGTCCAACAGATCGTCCATGTGTCCCACAGGGACAAAAACTAGTACCAGACTATGCATTAGACAGGAAAAGGCTCAGTAGTGCTAGCTAATATAACTAGAGACGTTAGGATGCCTAATCTGTGAAGTACTTGACTGTGGATGCACAGGTTTGATCCTGGCCAACATGGTTGATTCTGAGGCGTCGAGAAATGTTGCCGGACCCAGTAGGGGAAATTCTTGCCACCGCCCTTCTACGGTTAAGTAGCGCTTAAGAAATTATAAGACTGTTCTGGTGCCTGTGAATCCCGGGTCTAAGAAATTTTACCCATCACCTCCCCTTACTCCTACCCTGAGTGGGACGTGGGAACGAAAGGGGAAACTATTCGTGTAAACTCTAGCCCTGGCCCCGTATAGCGAGTGTATTGCAGTAAGACGGGCTTTTGTAATTACCCAAAATTACAGTGGGCCAGTCTTGGACCCCCAAACAGGAAGCATCGTTCTCAATTTCTGATTATACCGGATGCAAATGTTCAGCGTTACTAGACCGGTAGTTGTTAAACATCACCCACACACATGATTATGACTTACTTTCTGTGTTACTAAAGATTGACTTTAGGTGTCTTCCCATTATCCTTTGACCTTGACCAAACATGTGTACCGTGCGCGCTCTGTACCAACTGAACAACAGAGGTTCTTTGTTTGCGCTCTCATGGTCGGACTACCGACTTAAACGCCTACCATCTTCTCCTGGCCTCTAGCTACATTATTTCAGACTAGGCCATTTCTTGTGTCCTTATTAGCGGGAGTCGCTCCTCAGGCTCGGCGTTAGGGCAAGGCAAGCGAGGCACTTTGGGCCCCGCGCTTTAAACTTTCTTGTCTTGAGTCCCGGATTACACATAATATACAATGTTAATAAAAGTGCTTATTTATTATAAAATTAAATAAGAACGGACATTTATAAATCATCTTGTACTAATTAACCCGCCTATCAGGTGTCGAGCGTTCCCTTCCTCTGAACAACAACGTCCAAGGACAGTCTCTGTAGCATTACCAAATTGAACTTCAGTTAGTCAACTAACAAGCTGCACTATTTCCTGGAAGTACAAATTAATGATTTCTTGATTTTATTAATCACGAGATTTTATTATGAATTTATTTTGTAATAAAAACACTAAATGATTTGTCAATTAAATTACGTAATTTTCAAATTTTTCTCTTCTATGATAATGTTAAAAATTTCAATATGTGTCAGCCAGAGAATGTTCAGTGGATCCGCAGACCTGACCCTGCCACAGGCGGGATAAGGGTATGATGATGATGATATGATAATGTTCAAAATTAACAGAAAAAACACATTTACTGACATTTCTCAAAACCTACAACAGGGAAAATTCACATGAAAGCAGGATTTTCTAAAAGTGACATTCGCATTTCTGAAAATGAGGCTAATAGGGTAGAGGTGGCGAACCCATTGCACGAGGAACAATTTTGCTGGTACGTGGCATGTATGCATAAAGGATAGCGTACAGTATATAAAGCCAAGCCAATTGGTTTATGGAATTTCCATTTCCTGTAACAAACCGGAAGTCTGGCTACCCTACTGGTCTATTCCTGCAACAAACTATCTGACAAATCACGAAATACAACTTTAAATTTTTGGCACGCCAGCAAAAATAGGTTCGCCACCCCTGTAGTAGGAAGTATGGTCGTCACCTCTAACAGGCACACAAAGTGAGGATATTCAGTGGATTGATTAGCCAGCCAGATCTCCAAACCAGAATCCTTTTGAACATATCCGTTTATTTCGTTGGTGTTATGTTATACTAGCAGGTTGGGAAGTAAGCCAAGCAGCCATAACAGGCTGAACCCTTAGGAGGCTGCTCGTGGGAGATGAGGTAGGTGTAGAAGATATAGGAGAGGGGAAATTTGCAGCACCCAACGTTCTTTACCAACCACCCATGCTGGTACTAACGTGGGCTTGCATTGTTTAGCTCTCACGAGAACTGGTGTGTCCAATGCAACTTGACTGCCTTTCAGCTACAATGGTCATTAGAGTCCCGTCCACTGAATAGTTCTACTGCACTGGCAATACGCATTTACGACGATTTTCGGGTATTAGCAGTACCCAGTGTTCCTAAACAGTTACCCATGCGAGTACTAGCTGGGGTTGCGTGGTTTAATGCACTTGGGAAGATAATTGCAATTAACCAGCCACCTCCCAGAACCATGCAAGAATTCAGAACTTCTTAAGTGCAGGAGTGGGTGCGGCTGCCTCAGGGACTCATCAACTCTCGCATGGACAGCATGATGTCTCGTAGGGAGCGGCGAGTTGTGTTGGACACACCAGATCTCGTTTGATCACTGAAGTTAAGCAATGCAAGCCCAGTTAGTACTGACATGGGTGGTCGCTCGGGAAAGCTGGGTACTGCTATTACCCAATAATCGTCGCATTGGTGTAGTGTCTGTGCAGTCTATGCACTAGAACTATGCAGTGGACGGGTCTCTAATGACCTTGTAGTTGACGGGACCTTAAACACCAACAAACACAACAAATGATGTCTCGTTGTGCAACCTGTGTGTATGTACAGTAAGTGGTTTTTGTTTTGTTTCGTTGGTGTTTTAGGGCCCTTCAACTACAAGGTCGTTAGAGCCCCGTCCACTGCTTAGCTGCACAGACACTACGCTATTGCGACGATTTTTGGGTATCAGCGGTACTCAGTGTTCCGAAGCGGCTACCAATGTCAGTACTAGCTGGGGTTGTGTTTCTTAACTAAAGTGGTGAGTATGCCCGCTATTAGCCTCATTTTGGGCATTTCTGCCCTCATGATTCTGCAATGGTTTTTTCCACCCTGTTTTAGGGCATCAATTGGTGCTGTCTCCATACCAAATTTTACTAAATTTTGTCCAGTAGATTTTTGGAAATTTCAATAAATGATTTTATTCTCTTAACCTTGAACATCAGTGTATAGGTTATGGCGAAAGACGCATTTTAGGTTCCTCGTTTAGTAGAGCAAACTATCGATCTTGGCCAGCAGCGAACCTTCGTACTATGAGCTCAAGAGACAAAGTTTACTCTGATAATTGAGCTACCGAGGTCGGATTTTGCCATTTATTTTATTGCCCGTCTTACCTCATTAGTTGAATACGGATGCAATTTGACGTCAGAGTTAAGCAAGTAAACAAGTTTGTCATTTACCTAGTTTACCATTGTTGAATGGAGGTGGGCCTTCAGGGGTTCTTTTTACTTGCAGGTTGGATGGAGGGCTTTATATACCATTATGGAGCCGGTCTGTCACAAATGACGCACTTGGGGGTTTCCTTTTCGTTATATTAAATTACTAGGCTAAAAAAGAGTTATTTCAAGTGAGGAAGGGGGAGGGAAAATGTAAATTGGCAAAAATTTAGTCAAGCTCAGCAGTTACACAACGCAACCTTTAGGAATAGTGCGAATATTTCAGGTAAATCTGATGAGGGCAATTAATGAAGTATGGAATTTCCGGTCTCGCATGGGTTTTCAAGTTTTTCCTCTAGAATTTTCCTCCTCCTGACTTGATGGGTTTGGTTAGGCTAGGATTTAATATTTCTAGCATTTTTGCATTGCGTCAACATTTGGCATCCGTTTCTATACCTGCAATTTTGATCATTTTCAAATTCATTCCTGACTCAGAATTTTGTGAACTTTATGCCAGAAGTTGACCCGCCTCCGTGGCGCAGTGGATAGCACGTTCGGTAACTGCGTCAGTAGCTCTAAACTCGATACTGTACCCATGTGGGTTGGTTTCTTTCGGGCGTCTTCCTCCGGATGAGAAGTGAAACTGACGTCCTGCGTACTATGGAACGGGTAGATGAGGCAAAAAATTTCCAGGTGTAGCAGCCCACCTCCTGGCTTCGGTGGAATGCGACAACGGACAGTAGACCGACGATAAATACAGTAAGCATAGGAGTTGCATCTTTGGTCGGCACCCTGCTGCGGGAAAATAATATCCAATGTATCGCCCTTGTGTCCATTCAGAGGCACGAGGAGGATACCCGACCCTGCCATAGGCGGGAAAAGGGTTAGGAGTTGCTTTTGCTTATGTCAGTGGTTGACACGTTGAAATAGCCTTTTTATGCCTTATGTATAATGTAAGATAGTTATGCGTTACATGACTTGCCCTTTTCTGATGTCCTCAAGGACCTCACGAGTTGATAACTTCAGTCTGAAGGTCGACATTTGCTCTTCACCTCACCTGAAATAACCTCAGGCCAATTAGTTTTACATTGGATGCGACTGACTAACGTCCTTCAATGCACCTAAGAGGGTAAGAAGAAAAGAGTCTCCAATGCTGAGAGTTGAATTCCGTCCGTTTGCACACCAGCTGGATGTAGTAGACAGCAGTCAGTTCCTTAGTGGCCTTGACCAGAAACAGACTTGTGCATCGTGTTGTGCCATCAACGGAGGCTATAGTGGGTAAGTGCTACTTTAGCTTTTAGGACAAGTATGTCAAAGTTTCGTCCAAACGTACTTTCCTTGCCTCATTTCTTGACACATTTTCATGACAAAAAACTTACGTAGGAAATACAAATTCCCAGAGTTCCACTTTCTCCTCTCAAATTATTGAATTTAATCTTGACACCCTACTTTTGTTAAGGAAAGGGAGCGAGAGAGACAGACAGGGGGAGACACAGAGGGAGATATAGACAGATAAGGAGAGAAATAGAGAGAGGGAGAGATACCATCGTACCCTTACCCGCCTGTGGCAGGGTTGGGTCTACGGTAAAAAAAAAACGCTCTCTGCTATACAAGTGGTAGATGAGGCAAAATATCCAAGTGTAGGAGTGCCCCAACGAACCGACGACACCCTTATTTCGTCTGAGGGTCCGGATCTTCGGCTGGTCCCCTCCACACAGGGCCATGTCGTTCCCTAGAACCCGATTCCAAATATTTCTTTAGACTTCTAACAGGATCTGGGCACTTGTAATGCACACGTTTCAATCACGCGACCCACAAGACGCTGGAATACGGGGCAGCAGCGAATTGCGTTGGACACACCAGTTCTCGTCTGATCACTAAAGTTAAGCAACGCAACCGCAGCTAGTACTGACATGGGTGGCCGCTTGGGAAAACTGGGTACTGCTAATACCCAATAATCGTCGCATTAGTGTAGTGTCTGTGGACGGGGCTCCTTGTAGTTGAAGGGCCCTAAAACACCAACAAACAACAACAACTGGAATACGGCCCTAAGCTTTAAGTTCATTTTTTTTAAAATAAATAATACATTTTAATTTTAAAACATTGTAAATTATAGAGGGACAGAAACAATAAATGCAAAAACTTGATCACCTACTGTATTTTCGACAAGACCTTGCTAGAATTATTTGTGGAGGATCTGTGGCCCCAAGACTGACCCGCCTCGGTGGTGCAGTGAGGAGGACCACGTTCGGTAACTGTGCCAGTAGTTCTAGGTTCGATACTGGACCGAGGTGGTTGGCTTCTTTCGGACTAGAGAGAAGCCCCGAGTGCGCCTTCCTCCGGATGAGAAGTGAAACCGAGGTCCCGTGTGGTGTACGATGGCATTTGCACGTAAAAGAACTCTCTCTACTATGCAACAGGTAGATGGGGCCAAATTTTCTGGTGTAGGAGTTCGGTGGAGTGCCCCAACGATCAGCAGACCGACGATGAATACGCATAGGGGTTGTAGCTTTGGTCGGCAACCGGCCGTGGAAAAACCATGTCCCATATATAGCCCTTATGTCCATTCTGAGGAACAAGATGGGTGACCTGACCCTGTGGGCGGGAAAAGGATTAGAAATTGCATTTTTTTGCTGTGGCCCACATGCTCTCCAACTGAATTTGGCGGTCTGTGCTCTTAATGAGCATGACACCATTGGCATAATGGACCGAGCCAGCTCGTTATGCCCATAATGTTTATTTTGACCATAATTGACATTTATTTCTATGTAACAAAAAATTGTTATCTCCATGGATGACAGGGTAAACAAGAAATGAGCCAATGCGTTCGTTAATTTGATACGTGACCCCCTTATAGCCACGGATCATAAAATGTGTGTTATAGTTCAAAAATGTACAATACTTTTTCATTCAACAAATTGCAACTGCATCTAATGGTGTAACCATGTGACGGACATCAATTGCAAGAGCATAATGGACGTTATTGCCATGGACAATTAGATTCCATGTCCACTATAAAGTGAGATCAAACTATTACCAGGTCGAAACCAAATTATACATTAATCATATTAAGCCGTTTTGTGAGGTTACAAGGGCTGAAAAAGGGGCAAGATCTGGATTAGTTCATGGGTCGCGGAGTAAGCCAGGCAGCCATAACAGGGGAGCGGCGAGTTGCGTTGGACACACCAGTTCTCGTTTGATCACTGAAGTTAAGCAACGCAAGCCCAGTTAGTACTGACATGGGTGGTCGCTCGGGAAAGCTGGGTACTGCTAATACCCAATAATCGTCGCATTAGTGTAGTGTCTGTGCAGTATATGCATTAGAACTATACAGTGGACGGGTCTCTAATGACCTTGTAGTTGACGGGACCTTAAACTCCAACAAGCAGCCATAACAGGACGAACCCTTAGGAGGCTACTCGCGGGAGATGAGGAGGTAGGTGAAAGGGCGAAGGAGAGGGTTAATTTTCAGCACCCAACATTCTTCACCAACCCCCCAAGTTGGTATTGACGTGGGCTTGGGTTGCTTAACTTCAGTGATCTCACGGGAACTGGTGTGTCCAACGCAACTTGGCTGCACAAGCACTGAGCACTTCCAGCACTGAAATTTTGCATCCCAGAAAAAGACGGAAGAGATGATGGTGTGCTTCTGGGAAAGTTACATACTGTCTTATATCGCATGTGGCTTGACTTCAGATTTATGTCCCATCTGAAAACAGGTGTAGGCCTACTTAAACTCTTGTTAGTCCAAAAAAAGAAATTGCCTACACACTATCAAACTTGGGGGAGGAGGGGAAGGAGGACTATGGACCAGATTTCATGAAGGATGAAGGGTTCTACGAATTCAGTAACATACTGTATGTTTTTTCATCACTTTCAAATAAATTGCCTCAGTTCTCTCAGAATGCCATGGATAGAACTTACCGACCTACTTACAGATGGTACCGAAACGATAATGTAGGCCTAATGTTATTTACAAAGTAGTGATTTAAAGCATTTATATGTACATGCCAGTAAGTACCCCACCTCGATTGTTTGTTTGTTGGGGTTTTAGGGCCCTTCAACTCAGTGGCGTTCCGAGGGTATTCTGCGCCCGGGGACAAAGATCGAAATCTGCACCCTCTAAACTTAATGCAAACCACATTTTTGCACTCCCTGTCTTCTGTGCCCGGGGACATGTGTCCCCCTATGCCCCCCTCGTTACGCCTCTGCTTCGACTACAAGGTCATTAGAGCTCCCTTCTAACGCTGAGACTGCAGACACATGAGACGATTTTGGGGTATTAGCGGTACCAATGTCACTACTATCAGAGGTTGCGTTGCCTAACTTCAGTTATCAGATGAGGACTGGTGTGTCCACAGCAATTTCCCTCTCCCCCGCCTCGATGACGCAGGTGGGTAGGTGAGTGGACTGGCCCGATGTGGGTTGGCTTCTTTCGGAAGAGAGAAAGGCTCCGAGTGCGCCTTAATTCAGCTGAAAATTATAACCGAGGTGCCGTGGAGTGGACGATGGCATTTTCACGTAATAGAACTCTCTCTACTATGCAACAGGTAGATGAGGGAAAATTTTCCAGGTGTAGGAGATCACCCCCTAGCGTCGGTGGAATTTTCTAACGAACAGTAGACCGACGATAAATAAGCATAGGGTTGCTAGCTTTGGTCGGCAACCGGCTGCGGAAAAACACTATCCAACATATGTCCCTTGTGTTTGTGTTATTGAGAGGGACAAGATGGGTACCCGATCCTGCCATAGACGGAAAAAGGGTTAGGAGTTGTTTTGTTATATGTACATGCCAGTAAGTATGAGTTGTTCGGCCCACCATGGTATGACTGTCCTTCTGGACCGTAATGACCATTATAGTCAATGGGCCCTAAAGCACTCGCAACAACATGAGTTGTTTGGATTATGTGACTTATTAGTAGGGCCTACTAACTGTTGGACAGCATTTTCACTATCTAATGCTGGTCTATTTTGTTCGTTGGGGCACTATTCCCACCACGTAAACACCTACCTCACAGGACCACGACTTTACTCTCCATAGGGAACGGCGAATTGCGTTGGACACACCAGTTCTCGTCTGATCACTAAAGTTAAGCAGCGCAACCCCAGCTAGTACTGACATGGGTGGCCGCTTGGGAAAACTGGGTACTGCTAATACCCAAAAATCGTTGCATTAGTGTAGTGCCTGTGCAGTCTTTGCGTCAGAACTACGCTGTGAACGGGGCTCTAAATGACCTTTGTGGTTGAAGAGCCTTAAAACACTAACAAACAACATTTGCTTTCCATTTTGTATCCAGCGGAAGGTACATTTGGGGGCCTCTCTCTCTCTCTTCCTCTCATTCTCTCTCTCTTCCTCTCATTCTCTCTCTCT
>JAAFCE010006156.1:12061293-12203421 GCA_013389805.1 Trigoniulus corallinus
TCTCTCTCTCTCTCCCTCTCATTCTCTCTCTCCCTCTCATTCTCTCTTTGTCACTCACTCGCCCGAGAGAAGCCAGCCCCTTCGGTATGGATCAACCCTGGAACCACCGACTCGGTGCCACCGAGATTATCATTTATTGGAAAAATACTTGACATTTTGTGTGGCATTTCTTAGAACTATAAACGTCATACCTGAATAAAATATGACCTCAGCACGTACTTTATGCAAAAGCACACATTGTTATTGGAAGATAACCATAAGTGAAATTAGTCAGAGTTCATATTTCGCTATTGTGCTCGTAGTTTATAGACACCCTATCAGCTCCCTATTATTTACTGAGTTTGAAATTATCATTAACTATGCATGTAGAAAGGAAGGTCACAATGCATTAAAAACATTGAATAACTAAATATTTGTCCAAGAATGACAAAGATACCTAAAGATACATAATAATGATTTCCTGGTATTTACTGTACCGTTCTTTGCATACTTTCTATAACCTAACTATATAATTTACCGTGTTTTTTTGCCAAGGCACTCCTTTAACTCCTTCACAACAGACTTTCGACATGTACTAAGTCGGGAATTTATGAAAAAGAAACGCTGAATAGTTGTTTTTACTGGACCACGTTAGAGTGACTACTAATTTCCCCTTTAAACGCATCATCATCATACTCTTATCCCGCAGGGTCGGGTCTGCGGGACCACTGAACATACTCTGACTGGTGGCACCACAGCCAGGCGTCTGGAACCCGCAGGAATATTGGCTTTGTTGTGTGTGGGAGGATGACGGCTACCCCCACGTATTCCAACACCGCATTATACAACCAAAATAGAAATTTTGGCAGGTAAATTAATGGTTGTAATATTGCATGGTGTCTGACTTATTGCACAAAAGCAATAAGCAACAGGGATATTCCTGACCGCATGGGGAATACCCTTTAAAGCAGTGCTCTGCAGCCGGTGTGCCGTCAGCCGATACAGGTGTGAAGCTTTTGATATGCCACGGAATTCTAGGAAGAAATTTGGTGTGCAGTAGGTGAGAAAAGGTTGCGGAGCACTGCTTTAAAGATCATACCAGTTTAAAGGAAACCAGCGTTTTAGTCTTCAGCCCACCACTGGCTGCGAGGAATTTCCTGGTGGGTCACACGTATGTAGGATATGTGGTGATGTCTCTTCGTGTACGCACTGTGCTAAATGCTATTTCTAATTGGCCGGCGATCAGAAAAGTTTGAGAAACACGGGTAAAGACGTTAGTGAAGGAAAAAGCAATCGACCTCTGATTGCTAACGCCCGTAATAGATTCGATTCTGTCCAAAGCGGATCACTTCCGCCCAGAAAGAGGACAGGCTAATACCGCATTTACACATTCGTGCGATTGACGAGAGGAGTAATGAGACGAATGGGTAAACACCACACTAGTCATTCGCCTCGCCATTCGTGGTACTTGCATTGAAAGCGGTTTTTTTGACACAAGTCAAAGGTGCGAGTGATGGGGCGATTGGAGAATGACCATCTGGCGAGACAGTCTGCAAGTGTGTGAACAAAAACATCGTTGAGCAACTCGCCTTGCCTCTCTCTTGCAAATGTGTAAATGTGGCATTATCTTCATCATCATCTCACCCTTCTCCCGCCTGAGGCAGGGTCGCGTCTGCGGGTTCTAATCCTCCACTCCCGCCTATCGCCAACCAAGTCCCCTTCCACCCCACACGCCTCCATGTCCCTTTGCACCACCTGTTCCCACGTCCGCTTTTGGTCGTGCTCTATCCCTATACTGCCCCCAATTACCTGCAGTCCCACAATGGACCTAATAAGTTCCTCCTCGCCCCTCCTCATCACATGCCAATACCACCTCAAACGCTTTTCTCTCATCTTCTCTGCAATGTCTCCCACCCCCAAGCTACCTCTAACTTAATTGTTTCGGATTGTGTCGGATCGTGACACCCCACACATGTAGCGCAGCATTCGCATCTCTGCCACTTGCATTTGTCTTTCATGGTTCTTCCTAACTGCCCAACACTCTGAGCCATACAGCATAGCGGGCCTAACGACAGTTCTGTAAACTTTGCCCTTCAACTTTATTGGGACCCTACGGTCACACAGGACCCCACCTGCCTGTCTCCACTTCAGCCATCCTGCATGTGGCATGGGATTATGAATCAGTTATGCCTGAAATATTGCAGCACCTATGGCCGCTTGCACACACAACCGCTTTCAGCGGCCACCAGTGGCGACCACATGCTGCAGAAGCGGTGGACTGTTTCCAATTGAAACTCAATAGGCGTCATGCAGCAGCTTGTTTGTTGGTGTTTTAGGGCCCTTCAACTACAAGGTCGTTAGAGCCCCGTCCACTGTGTAGTTCTGATGCAGGGACTGCACAGACACTACACTAATGCGACGATTTTTGGATACTAGCGGTACCCAGTTTTCCCAAGCGGCCACCCATGTCAGTACTAACTGGGGTTGCGTTGCTTAACTTCAGTGATCAGACGAGAACTGGTGTGTCCAACGCAACTCGCCGCTCCCACAGCGCTACTGAGACACAGGCTGCGGCAGTGGCCATATCTTGCTACTTGTGGCCGGTGGCGGTGTCTTTCCTATTACCACAAGCACGAATCACATTGCTTCCGCCTGTGGCAGCCACCGGTTGCCATGTGCAACGACTAGTGGCCGCTGAAAGTGGTTGTGTATACGAGTGGCCATATGGACACTGCCACAGCTTGTGGCTCAGTAGCCCTGCTGCAAACGCTGCATCTGCACCACGCTTATTGAGTTTCAAATGGAAATACAGTCCGCGCTTGTGGTCGCTGAAAGTAGCTGTGTGTGCGAGCGGCCTATGAGTGATATACTGTACAACGTCCCATATCAGGAGAGTTATGAAACGTTTACCACTAAACAGCACATAATAGTTATCGTCACGTGCACTGTACAGTATATCATATTTTGAACCTTCACGATATCACAATTATAGCGTCAAGAGTCATTGCACACTGCAATTAAATAAATACCAACGCAACGAATTTGAAGGTGAAAATGGTAGGTGATTGAAGAGAGGCTAGGTGCAGGAGGAAGGCTGACTACATGAGCAAACAATAGGAATATTTACAGGTGCTGGTTTTACAATCACGCCACAATACATACGTACGCGAACTTTCCATAGCCTTTCAACTAATTTAAAAGTTTCCACCAAGGATTTACTAAAATGTATTCAATATTCAAATGTACAGTAGCCTATATCAAATTTAATTAATGCTGCCAACCTTACAAACGGAATCGTCTACTGAACACGTTCATAGTTCACAACTGGTGAGTTTACTTAGTTTTAAAGCCTTGAACTTAGTTTTAAAGTTTGCTGTAAACTATGTACTGTAATGTAATGTGATGTCCTTACTATTCCAGTTTAAATTTTCTTCAAATTGTTTTTTTTTAGGCCCGAGATAAATATATTTTGTAATGATTAACTGCCTCGGTAAACCCTTGCGTCAATTGCAGCTGGTTCTTTTGGTTGAGACATACTGTAGGCCCTCAATGCACTTTCCATTGGATAGGAAGTACAGTTGTGGCCCCATATGCTGTGTACATGTCACTTGCAGTCAAATGTATGTTTAGGTTAGCAAAATTTCCAGGTGTAGACCAGTGTTGAGGAAGTGCCCCGACGATAAATAAACACGGTGTTTGCAACATTCGGTCTTAAAATTCTCGTTTAATAGATTTCTCTTGGATCCCGATGAAATATAAATAGGCTCCGTGATGATGAGTGCATTTGAATTATTAGTTATTGGTGCGCTTGTTTTCGGGAGTCCAAGATTGGAGATTCGTCTACCGACGTCACTCGGGGATGACAGGCCGGTTCGCCACCACCCCCATGCGGGAATACACAAGGCTGAAGCTCTGCATGATTAGCGATTGCGTCACGAGTAATAAAGCATAATTTGGGCTAGACCCTGACCGTCATTATTTGCTTTTCAAATCATTATGGGCGTATACGTTCCGGTGAGCACGAAATATAAAAAATATTGTCACACATTAATTACTTGCGAGTTAAAACAAAACACACATAGTATTGCTTCATACCCCTAAAATGGTAGAATTGTTCTGTACTGTACTGTCATGCCTTTAGCGAAGAGCAAAAAAACTTTGCTGCACTGAAAAACTTTGAACTGAAATCCTAGTTAGGCATATCAATTCTATTGAATTTGTGAATGGTGGTTTGCATGTAACCTAATTCCTTCGGGATAGAACTAGTGTCAGGGGAAATCATTTTGGGTTCATGCCACGTAGGTCCACAATGGGACCAATTTGCAATCTTCATTGAGTTGGAGAAAGGCTTATGACAAGTGTTCCACGGCTGGTAGTTTGGTAAGTGTTGCACAAAAAAATGGGTAGAGTAGCGTTTTATTCGGATAGTGCAGGACACATGTGACAGATCAATAGCCAGGATAAAGAAACCTTTGGGAAATGCTGGAAGCTTCCCAGCGCAGATTGGAGTGCACCAAGGTTCAGCACTAAGTCCATACCTTTTCTGGTTATGGGCGAACTGCTGATAGCAGTAGGAGGATGGGCCCCTCATTGCATGTTATTTGCAGACGATGTAGGCGAACTGGTGACAAAGGTTCGAGAGGTAAAGTACTTAGGATCAGTGTTCCAACGCAACGGGGAGATAAATTCAGATGTTACCTATATAATCATTCGGAGATCGTTGAAGTGGAGACAGGCAAGGGGAGTCCTGTGTGATAGGAGGGTCCCAATCAAGTTAAAGGGAATTTTTACAGGGCAATGGTTAGGCCAGCTGTGGTATATAAATCAGAGTGTTGGGCAGTGAGGAAGAGCCACGAAAATAGAGCGCAAGTAGCCGATGTGCGAATGCTGCGGTACATGAGTGGCGGTTGTCCGTAAGGCAAGGCGCAAAATGAGGCCGCGGGGTGACGCAGCGTAACGCAGCCCTGCGAAATTCTGCTAGCAGGCAATCACTGTTACGTTGAAAGCCATTTTAGTTGACGCAAATTGCAAACCAGTATGTTGAAAAACTGCGATTCAATGTGTGGTGATTGCCTGCTAGCAGAATTTCGCAGGGTTGCGTTACGCTGCGTCACCCTGCGGCCTCATTTTGCGCCTGGCCTAAGGGTATGGTTGTTGGTGTTTTAGGGCCCTTCAACTACAAGGTCATTAGAGCCCCGTCCACAGCATAGTTCTTATGCAGAGACTGCACAGACGCTACACTAATGTGACGATTTTTAGGTATTAGCAGTACTCAGTTTTCCCAAGCGGCCACCCATGTCAGTACTAGCTGCTGGGGTTGCGCTGTTTAACTTCAGTGATCAGACGAGAACTGGTGTGTCCAACGCAATTCGCTGCTCCGTAAGGGTATGGTAGCGTGTGGGGTGGACGGGGACCTGGTAGGAGATAAGCGAGAGAGGAGGGCTAGAATCCGCAGAAACGAACCCTGCCACAGGCTGGCTTAGAGTTTGATGATACTGACGATGGTTTGCACAGTTTTCACGCGTGTTTTATTTCAATTAAAACAACTGGCGGACATTCAACTGGGAAAAACCTTTTTTTGTTCAATTTTGTAACAGGAAAAACAAGTACCGTTTCCTTCCACTATTCGTAAGAAGCGACTGACATCATAGATTATGATGATTGGCCAATATGCAGTTGGGCGGCGTTAATATTCCAGCACAAAAGCACTACAAACCGGCATTAAGTTTCAGAGTTTATTCAGTGCCTTGGAAGTTCTGGTGTGAAGTGTTTCGCATGTGATCTATCAAAGAATTTCACGACAGGATTTATCAGCGTTGTATGAGCCAACTTTTGAAATTTTTATTGCCTTCGTAACGAATACGAAGAAGAATTTAATATTTTATTGACGAAAAGTGAAAAAAATCATGAAAGGCAAGAAAACAACAAGTGGCCTGCTACTTGGGAGTCTCATTTTTATTCTGGCCATTGTGGATAATGTGTCCACCAAGAGTACTGTCAGCAGTGCAGTAACGGACGATGACGGACTTATCCATCTAACTAACGGTACACTATACGATCTTATTAATGAAACCGAAAGTGAATCAAATGAGGAGGACGAGCCTCCTTTTTGGTGCCCACATAGTTATGCCTTGTCCTCCACTCCAACTGGAAAGTGGTTCCAACTATGTCGACCTGATTCGTGTGTGGAAGTTCCCTATACCGAAAATTACACCGAACATATCGTCCCAGAGTATGTGAAACTCAGTGTGAATCTCACGACTTCAGTTGCGAGGCTGTGTGATTCAGAATTAAGTGAGACGTTCTTGACATGTCCTAAAATTCATCTTCAAGAATCAAATTATGAAATATTAGTCAATGGCAGTCTTTGGAATATTCGAAATGGATACAACATACCGTTAGGGCACTTCTTCATTTACCTCAATGGCACTGCTGCCATTTGCGACCATACAAACGATTCTTCTTCAAATGCTGTGCAGTCACCCCCATGGTGCTTGCCATTTTCATTTACAGAAGCTGAATTCCGCTTTGGCCCAAATCAGACTATTGAAATTCCGAAGTTGAAAGTGTCAGTCCCAAGTGACTATTTTTCTCTGAGTCCAAATCACTCGATTGTGAATGCCTGTATTCCAGTACATCCTGAATTCCAGAATTGTGAACAGATGATGTTTCTTTCAACAGAGGATTATAATAAGCATGACAATTTCGACCTCCACAGTAAAATAAACGACCACTCGTATGGCTTTAGAGATTATTTTCTTACCGCTGATGGACTGAATTTTGTAACTTGCATTTCACCTGTCCCACCAGTAAGAAAAGAAACTCGATATTTGTATGCCAGTGCAACTATCATTTCAGCCTTTTGTCTGTTCTTAGCTCTCATAACGCATATATTTTTCCCATCTTTGAACTACCATACAAAGGGCTTGTTGTGTTTGGCTTTCAGCCTCATGATGATGTACATAGCCATGACTGTAAGATATTTTACCAGTGACTTAAATTCACCAGCAGAGTATATGGTCGTTTTCGCAATGCAATATATCTTTGCGCTGTCAGCCTTCTTCTGGCTTAGTGCTTTGTCCTATGATCTCTGGAGAGTGTTTTCAAAAATGAGCGGAAACATCACTCCAGGACAAGAGAAGAAAAAGGTACAGTATTTCCTTCTGACATACAGCATCATGAATTTTCCTTTAACAGTCTTACGGTGCCATAACCTACAGTTTCTGATTTCTCTTACAGAAACGAGCCTTTGTCGCCAAATGTTTGTATGCGTATGGTACACCTGTCATCATGTGCTGCATTACTACTGCAATCCAGTACAGCACAAGTGCGCAGCGTAGTCTCAACGTTATCTTACAGCTTGATCAAACTGCTTGGTTCATGGATCCGAGGACGATTTTTATATTCTTTTATGGGCCAATTTTGATACTGTTGATTGCAAATTTGGTCTTCTTCGTCTTGACCATTATTAGTATTCGTCGTGCTAGCAGTGGCATTGATCTAGTCAATAAGAAAGTTAGCAAAAAGCTGTAAGTATCCACATTTTCATCATAGTTACACTAAGTCGGATTTCTGCAAACGCTGTCTTGGTGTCACTTAGCTAGTGCCCACTGACTGTAGGGATAATAAGAAAGGATAATTGTTAAAAGTGCATCTGTCGGTGTTGTATGTGATCCACAACGTGTACTCGTCCAACTACTGTTTTACTAGGGCAGTGGTGGCGAACCTGTGACCCACCGTGCAATTTTAAGTGACCTGGTGGGCTAGAACCCACATACCCAACCCTGCCACAGGCGAGATAAGGGTATTATGGTGCGATGATATTCTCTATTTACTACGTTAATAAACCAATTTATTCATTATTAATAATAATTTTTTATTCATAAAATTAAATAGTGCTTGCACTTGACCCGTGGACAACTTTTTGGTTTTTCTCGTGTTATTGTGACCCGTCTTCAAAAAAAGGTTCGCCACCACTGTACTAGGGACTCCACCCTAGGTACTTAACTCGCTGTACTGTCAATTCTTGTCAGTACAGAAACAGGCGCTCCTTTTCCAGCTTTGACTAGCTTAAGGCCAGGTGCGCACATCCGATTTTTACTTGTGCGGCCCCGCTGCGTCATCGTAATTACGGCATGGGATACATTAGTCGCAATGGAGGAGTGCACACATACCTCCGGCTCCGCATATCGTAGTTGCGTCAGAAAATGTCCACAGATCCCTACGGAACCGTAACGGCGCCGCACACGCACATCCGATCACGTAGTACCTCTTGGCCTATTGAGTGCTGCACACATCCGCTGATATAGTGTTCACTTTGATTCTATGATTAGTTTGTGGGTTGGGGTGTAAGCCAGGCAGCCATAACAGGTCAACCCCTTAGGAGGCTGCCCGCGGTAGATGAGGAGGTAGGTGAAAGGAGGAGGAAGAGGGTTAATTTGCAGCACCCAACGTTCTTTACCAACTACCCAAGTTGTTATTGATGTGGGTGTGCCATCTGGGGTGTGCGCTGCTTAACTTCAGTGATCTAACGGGAACTGGTGTGTCCAACGCAACTTGGCCGCAACTGGCGACATTTCCCCGCATGTGCAAGTGCGCATGTGTGTGCATTGGGTTGTTCGGCGTCGCTGCGGCACCCGGGGGAGCGGCGAATTGCGTTGGACACGCCACTTCTCGTCTAATCACTAAAGTTAATCAGCGCAGCCCCAACTAGTACTGACATGGGTGGCCTCTTGGGAAAACTGGGTATCGCTAGTATCCAAAAATCGTCGCATTAGTGTAGTGTAGTGTCTGTGCAGTTTCTGCATCAGAACTATGCTGTGGACGGGGCTCTAATGACCTTGTAGTTGAAGGACCCTAAAACACCAAAAAACAAACAAACGCACGAGTGAAAGCGGGCCTAAATGTTCCTCATGCTTTGTCCTTAATTTTTTTGCTTTCACCTTAGCCCTCTTATAGTCTAATTTTAATTTATGGCTCTCTGCGTCCTGCCAACTATGGGAGGCTGCTTGTTTTTCGTTGAATTCTGTCTCAAGTTCCTCATGCTTTCGTGTGTCACGTCCGTTGTAGAGGGAAGTTTTAATATATTTTCAAGCAAAGTTTATCAGTAATTAAATTTCGTTTTTTTTTTAAAAACTGCCCCAAGCCGAGGGTGCCTTCCGTCAGATAAAAGCAACACGTATGATCACATGGGTTAGGGTGCAGCCATTTATCCGTTCAGGAACTATAAAAATCCTGAAAAAGGGAATAAAACGATTTTCCGATGACTTGCCATTTTGTGACTAAAAAATATAAAACCTCTTTGAGTCATACTGTTTTTCTGTCAGAAATGTCCTGTTAAATATAATTATTATTAACGAAACGCTTTTATCTTTCTAGATTACGAGTTTATGTGAAGATCTTTTTAGTAATGGGCATAACATGGTTTGCTGAAATTATAACTTGGGCCGCCGATAGATATGCCGATGAAGCGTATTGGTATGTTCCCGATCTCATCAACTGTCTCCAAGGAGTCTTCCTGTTTATTATTTACGTATGCAAGAAGAAAACTCTTACAGTATTCAAGGTCAAGTTTGGTTATATGAATAGTAGTCAAATGACCCAATCGACGTCATCTGATGAAAAGTCTAGGAAAACATCAATGGTAACGATGCAAAGAATCAGTCAGTCAACTGCACCGTAATATCAGAGATGGACACGTTGCAAGGAAGCATTGCAAGAAGAAAACCGCAATGTTATTTTGCTCTTAACGTTGCTTGGTTGAAATGTGCGCCCTGGTATTTCATCATGTATGAACTACGATTTATAGCACAGTCGATGCTTCAGTAACAGCATGAGCTTACTGAAATGCAGTTTCAACCTTTGGTAAATATTTGGTGTCACCAAGCCAATTTCAGACAAATGAAGAATGTCGGCAGTTGACTATAGTTCATCAAAACTACTGATAAAGAACTAAACGACTAAGAAAATGTTGATGAGGCTAAAGGAGTTTGTGCCATCGAATTGTAAATTTATACCAAAAAAAATGCTCCAGGAACTGGTTTTTGAGGGTACCAGTGACGTTACAACCTCAATTGCATAACATGTGCGCATGCTGTTATATAACATTTCATCATTTTTATCATAGAAAATCCCACCTCGGTGGTGCAGTGGGTAGGGTGCTCGGTAACTGCGTCAGTAGTTCAAGGTTCGATACTGAACCGAGATGAGTTGGTTTCTTTAGAGCGAGAAAGAGACCCCGAGTTCGCCTTCCCTCGGATGAGAAGTAAAACCAAGGTCCCGCGTAGTGTACGATGGCATTTGCACGTAAAAGAACCCCCTCAACTATGCAACAGGTAGATGAGGCGAGATTTCCAGGTGTAAGAGCTCCCCCCTGGCGTCGCGTCGGTGGAATTCCCCAACGAACAGTAGAGCGACGATCAATAAGCATAGGGAGTTGCAGCTTTGGTCGGCAACCGGATGCGGAATACCACTCCATTATATCACCCTTGTGTCCATTAAGTGGGACAATATGGGTACCCGACCCAACCATAGGCGGGAAAAGGGTTAGGAGTTGCTTGCTTGCAGTTTTATCATGTAACAAGAAGCTATACAAGTACTGCACATATCATCATTCCCTAATCCTGCTTGTGGAAAGGTCTGCTGGTTTTAGTCTTCCGCTCTCGGCGATCACCGACGAGGTTCTCATTCACCCCACATACTACCAGGTCCCTCCGAACAAACTTCCTACACGTGTTTAGGTCATCCTCTGCCCCGGGTGCTTCCAATAACCTGCATCAGTGGCGTCACGAGGTGGATGCGGGCCGCAACGTGTGACACCACTCACATGACAAATGGAGTGACATCAAAACAGAAGGAACAAAGCGGCCTTTTTCGGGAGAGGGGGGGTGATACCATGGCGTGACCGCAACCCTAGCGACGCTTCTGACCTGCATCCCTACAATGGACCTAACCAGCTGCTTTTCCCCTCTTCTCATCACATGGCTATACCACCTCAATCTATTCTCTCGTCTTTTCCGCGATGCCCCCACCCCCAGACTACCCTTAATATGTACAAGTTTGTTCCTTAACATGAATCCGAGATTTGCAAGCAGAGGACTGATAGGAAAAATTGTTAAGGACCTAATTCCATAATACTTTAGTCGCCTTCTCTTAGACATGGGACTTTTTTGTGACTTGAGGGTGCGTAGGATTATTTAATAGGAAACTCAAGTTGTTTCTGATTATTAAGTCACTTTAATCGAGGAGCATTATCTCTTAGTTTTGCTAAGTCAATTTATGTTGTTTGTTGGTGTTTTAGGGCCCTACAACTACAAGGTCATTAGAGCCCCGTCCACAGCATAGTTCTTATGCAGAGACTACAAAGACACTACACTAATGCGACGATTTTTGGGTATTAGCAGTACCCAGTTGTCCCAAGCGGCCACCCATGTCAGTACTAGCTGGGGTTGCGCTGCTTAACTTCAGTGATCAGACGAGAACTGGTGTGTCCAACGCAATTCGCCGCTCCAATCAATTTATGCTATATTGACCTGCCAGAATTGTATTGTGCATTTATAAATATTTTATCATTTTTTATTTAACTGGTATCCAGTCTTCAGCAGAGGGTAGAATAAGATAGCTACACGGGAAAGGTGCAAAGGTGATGAAGAGGGAATTGATGAGAGAACTGACTGATTGTCGACGGTTGACTAGCTATCAGTCAAACCCAAAGCCCTGTTGTCCCCTCCTTTGACTTGTCAGGAATTGACTCTGCTTATTTGTTTCTCATTTGCCAAATAATGTTGAACAAAAATTGGTTTTGTTTTATAAAATCACTTCTTGGTGTAGAATAGTTTTGTAACGCATGTATTTTATAAATAAACAATTTATCAAAAGATGGTGTAAGTTTGTTTTTTTGTTTGATAGGTGTTTTAGGGCCCTTTAACTACAGTACAATGGTCATTGGTAGCCCCTTCCACTGCGTAGTTGTAATGCAGAGTCTGCACAGACACCACCATTTTGGGGCATTAGCGGTACCCAGTTTTTCCAAGCAGCCACCCATGTTAGTACAAGCTGGGGTTGCGTTGCTTAACGTCAGTCATCAGACGAGAACTGGTGTGTCCAACGCAATTTCTAGGTGGAGGAGCTCGTCCGCCCCTGGCGTCGGTGGAATGCCCGAACGAACAGTGGACCGATGATAAATAAGCATAGGGTTTGCAGCTTTGGTAGGCAACCGGCTGTGGAAAACACTGTCCAATATTTGCCCTTGTGTTCATTCGGAGGGACAAAATGGGTACCCGACCCTGCTATAGGCGGGAAAAGTTAGGGTTTTTTTTTGTTATTCTGCAAACATTTACAGTATGTCACCTGGAAGATGGACCACAAATTCCAAACATTAATGTCGCAGGATGAAAAGGAAAAACACCTACTTGGGACAAAAGTATGGGAACCTCGTTCCGAACCCGGCTCGGAGTGCGTCAGTGGTTCTATTTTCGATAGTAGAGTTGAAGCTTTGATCGGCAGCCGGCTGCAGAAAAACACTGCCAATATATGTCTTTTGTGTTCATTCAGAGGGACAAGATGGATACCCGACCCTGCCATAGGCGGTAAAAGGGTTGGGTGTTGCTTTTTATAGCTCGTACAATGTTTCCAATTTTCATCTTTAATACACAGAAGGCTTATTGAGTTTGGCCCTCAACTTCATGGTTAAAAATGCACTAGCGGATTATACGAAATAAAAACATCTCATAAATTTAATGCAATGCAGTAGGATTGAATCGTTTTGTATAGCCAGTTGGAGGAAAGTCAAGCGGGAATAGCCCGGAATACCTAGTGGGTTGCCTAGCCCTGCCCAGTAACATCCTGAAGGTATATGAACTTCCTATTGCCCAACTCAGTGCAGTAGCAGGGTTACGTACCCTTCTTGTCCCTCTGAATGGATACAAGGGTGATATATTGGACAGTGTTTTTCAGCAGCCGTTTGCCTACCAAAGCCATAAACGGTGTGCCATTTATTTTTTTCAAAGGCTTTTTGTTGCGCCATTTATTGAAGGGCGCTGGTTATTATTTGCCCATTTATAAATGGCATCCACATATGCATAAATTTTAATTCAAAAACACTCGTAAAGATTGCTGGTGAATGGAATCAAATTTTATTAATACAATTCACAAATTGTATCATCTGAAATCCACATTATCATAAATGGACAAATTGAGCACATCATAATCCAAATTTTCATCACTGTTAACAATGTTCTTGCTGTCAGGGGCCTTATGATTCATCATTTCATTAATGCATAATAACACTTCAGTACCTCTAATGACCACTGTCCGTCTTCATCACTACATTCAAAAGGCATCAACAGAAAGCTTACCAGATTATTATTAGTTTTGTTTTTGCATCGTCTCAATTCGTTGGGTAGGCTGGAATAACCCCACAGACAACCTAGTTAATATTCCAACAGGTTCATGTTCAGTGGACCCACGGACCAGACCCTGCCACAGGGGGGATAAGGGTATGATGATGATGACGCTGATGAATTCAGTACCTCTAATAAACAGCATGCCGTTTATTACATGGCGTTGTTAATTAGAATAAATATTGGGAGCTAAGAACGGGCAAAAGGGTAAAATGATAGTCGCACTGGCATTCAAATACTGAGTTTCGTTTCTTACTGGTGGGGCAGGCGAAATGCAAGTTATAAAATTCAGTCCATCAGAGGTGAAAAAATATTCTCTAAAACCATACTAGTGGTCGTTTATTTTACTGTGGAGGTCGAAATTGTCATGCTTATTATACTCATCTGTTGGAACCAACATCATACGTTTACAATTTTGGAATTCAGGAAGTACTGGAATACATGCATTGACAATCGAGTGATTTGAACTCAGAGAAAAATAATCATTTGGGACGGACACGTTCAACTTAGGAATTTCAATGGTCTGATTTGGGCCAAAGCGGAATTCAGCTTCTGTAAATGAAAATGGCAAACACCACGGGGGTGACTGCACAGCATTTGAAGAAGAAACGTTTGTATGGTCGCAAATGGCAGCAGTACCATTGAAGTAAATGAAGAACTGCCCTAACGGTATGTTGTACCCATTTGGAATATTCCAAAGGCTGCCATTGACTAATATTTCATAATTTGATTCTTGAAGATGAAATTTAGGACATGTCAAGAACGTCTCACTTAATTTTGAATCAGAATCGCGAGATTGAGACTGAGTTTCACATACTCTGGTACGATATGTTCAGTGTAATTTTCGGTATAGGGAATTTCCACACACGACTCAGGCCGACATAGTTGGAACAACTTTCCAGTTCGAGTGGCGGACAAGGCATAACTATGTGGACACCAAAAAGAAGGCTCTCACCTGCTCCCACCACTGCTTTGATTTATCCCTGCCCCGGGTACTTCTAACCACTTGCATTCCTGTAATGAGCCTAACGAGCTCCTTGTCCACTCTTCGCATTACGTGCCCATCATTACGTCCTCCTCACCGCGAGCAGGCTCCTAGGGTTCGGTCTGTTATGGCTGCTTGGCTTGCTAGCATGACCTGCTAGCATGACCCATGCCACCTCAGGCCTCTCCCTCATTTTTTCCGCGATGTCCCCCACCTCCAGGCAACTTCTAAGATACTCATTCCTAATTATCACCTCTAGACACTCCAATCATGTACCGCAGCATTCGCATCTCGGCTATTTGCATTCTATTTTCGTGGCTCTTACTCCCTGCCCAACACTTTGACCTACCTACTGTAACAAGACTGCACCTTTGGCACTATCCCAGAGAGTACGTCACCATTATTTTCCTGTCCTTCCCAGTGGAGAGCTAAATACTCTGTCTTCATCATGTTTATCTGATGGAAGGCACCCTCGCTTTGGGGCTGTTTTCAAAAATCGAAATAAGCGTTGCTAAAAATATTAAAACTTCCCTCTACAAGGGATGTGACACGAAAGCATGAGGAACTTGAGACAGGATTCAAAGAAACACAAACAGCTTCCCCCCCCCCCCACAGATGTAAGGACGAGGTGAAGGTTAAGGTGAATGCAAAAAAGTTAAGGACAAAACATGAGGATCATTTAAGGTGGTCAAAGCTGGAAAAGGAGCTCGTTTTTGTTTGTTTTTTTGGTCCATCAACTGCCTAAATTAATAGTACAACAAGATTAGAACCTAGAGAGTAGAGTTTCTAGTAAAACAATGCTTGGGTAAGTGCACGTTGTAGGGCACATACTACACCCATACTACTACTGTACCAAGAGTCATTTTTTATGAACTGTGTTTTACTTGAAACTGCAACGGTTACTTTACAGACTGAAACTATAATACCCGGTACTCAGTCCTGAAGAGGTAGGACCTTCAAAATGCAGTTGCGCTTAAGGGATCTAGAATGCTTCATCCGTCAGGGGTGACTTGACATTAGTCTCCTTGGTGCCTGAATGTCTTTTTTTCCTTGTTTTTGGTTTTTTTTCCTGAATAGCAGAATAAGAAAACATCACGATATTCCAAATGTGGAAATAGGGGCTGCGATAACGTCATTCAAATTTGGTAATAAGAAAAGTAACGAAAGTTAAAAAATTTTGAAATTTATTTAATTTTTCCTAGACCACCAGTTCTCGTCTTATCACTGAAGTTATGCAACACAACCCCAGCTAGAAGTAGCATGGGGGATTCTGCATTAGGACTACACAGTGGACAGGGCTCTAATGACCGTTGTAGTTGAAGGGCCCTATTTTCTTTGTTTCGTTGGTGGTTTAGGGGCCTTCAACTTCAAGATCACTGGAGCCCCGTCCACTGCATAATTCTAGTGCAGAGACTGCACAGACACTACACTAATGTGACGATTTTTGGGTATTCGCAGTACCCAGTTTTCCCAACCAGCCACTCATGTTAGTACTATCTGGGGTTGCGTTGCTTACCGTCAGGGATCAGACGAGAATTAGTGTGTCCAACGCAATAAGCGGCTCCTCTTGAAGGGCCCCAAAACACCAGCGAAACAAAAGAGGAATTCATAATGCTCGGCCTTGTGATGCATGATATTTAATGGTACTGCTTAAAAATAAATGAGCAATTATCTTACAGGTCCCAGGAGGGCAGAGAATGTAATACAGAAAGGCACACGTCAACTGCTGAGAATACTGTCCTGCAAGCCCTTCCACATTCGGGTGAAGTACAATGCGGGACTTGGATAAAGTTCAAGTCAGTGGCGTACCTAGGGTTGGTGTCACTCGGTGTGGGAAATCCTGGTGTCTCCCCTCTCACACACTTCCTGACATCCTCATACGACATTGTCCCTGTGAGAAACGGATGCTGAATTATGACTCTTAATCTTCCGCCCACAAGGTGGGGTCTCGGCAGACCCTAGACCTACAAAATTGTGTCTACACATGTACCACTTTCTCCAATCTTAACCAACCCTTGAGTACCTGTTCTCCGATGTTTTCTTTACCTATCTAGGGAAGTTGGCAGGTCTCCTAACTAATTAGCATATTTTACTTCTGGCTAAGCAATGCAACCCAAGTTAGTACCAACCTGATTGGCTGGTCACAAACACTGGTTACTAAGGCAGAAATGGGAGCAGGATGTCCATAAGGATATGGTAGTGTCTGGGGTGGATGAGGATAGATGGTGGGGGATAGGCAAGAGTGGAGGACTAGACCCTACAGATCCGACCCTGTCATAGTTGGGATAAGGGTATGGTGATGATGATGTCTTGTCTTCTTGGGGTAATATAGAATTTTTACAGCATGTTTCCAAATTATTTTCATTGCTAAAGCTTTATATGGATGGTATTTAATTTAATATCCATAATAATGCCCTTAATCTGAATATTTAAGCCTTGAAAATCAAAAAGTCTTTTTGGGGTCATCACAGACCCCCACCTTGTAGTGTGTGCCAGAAATCGTCACCTTGAGGACGGAAGGTTAAATAGAGATATGTTATCCTGTGGGGTAGGACTGCACTCCAACAGGTAACCCGTCCATTATTCCTGCAGGTTCTGAACGAGTGACACTGAAACTGGGGACCCCTGAACATGGAGACTCTCACAGTCACTAGGCAAACAGGGGGACTAGTCAGTAACCTAAAACAGAGAAAGATTAATGTATATACTGTAGTATTCCTTCAGGAAACCAGATGGAAATGGAATAGATTAAAGACCCTGGGGGAATGATTCAAACTTATATACCTGGGTAGCAGAGTGGGGCAAAATGGGGTGGCTATTGTATTATGTTCGGAAGTGCAGCGAGGGATTACTGCAGCCAAACGAATTAACGGATGGTTAATGTTAGTTCCAGTATAATAGAGGTAGTGGAGGTGGTGAACATCGCGGATGAAATGAGAGTAGATGGGAGTGCGGGGGGGGTGGAAGCACCCGGGGTAGGGGAAGACCGGGAGCGGAAAATTGCGTTGGACACACCTGTCTGATCACTGAAGTTAAGCAACGCATTTGTTTGTTTGTTTGTTGGAGTTTAAGGTCCCGTCAACTACGAGGTCATTAGAGACCCGTCCACTGTGTAGGTCTGATGCACATACTGCACAGACACTACACTAATGCGACGATTATTGGGTCTTAGCAGTACCCAGCTTTCCCGAGCGACCACCCATGTCAGTACTAACTGGGCTTGCGTTGCTTAACTTCAGTTATCAGACGAGAACTGGTGTGTCCAATGCAACTCGCCGCTCCCTTAAGCAACGCAGGCCCAGTTAGTACTGACATGGGTGGCCGCTTGGGAGTTAGTGTCGTGTGTGTGCAGTCTCTGCAATAGAACTAAGCAGTGGACGGGGCTCTAATGACCTTGTAGTTGAAGGGCCCTAAAACACCAACAAAAACAAACGAAGAAATAGGGGAAGACCAAAGCAGACGTGGGAGCAGGTTGTGCCTAAGGATATGGCAGTGTGTGGAGTGGACGGGGACGTGGTGGAAGATAGCCAGGAGTGGAGGGCTCGAACAGCAGACCCGACCCTGCCACAGGTGGGTCGATTTACTTGTGCAGGCTCTCAAATATCTGGTTTCTGATGTAAGATTTGATGTTGGTTTTCTTAAAATGAAGGGGTATTGTTTCAAAAATCTAATACATACAGTATGCTAATTCGTACTTTTTGTAGGGGAAAAACGACGTGTCATTTGCATACACTTCTCTGTAGCAAAGTTCAAAATGTTCATGAGGTACAAATGCAGTATGTGTGTTCTCATCAGTATGGAAAAGAAAGCGTTTGAAGAAAACCTTAAATGGCCCGTAGTGAAACTTTACTATATTGTTTTAATGTAATTTCGACAAACCACTGTTGGGTTTATCTGCCACAATTTGTCATTATTTGGGACGCTAATATCATTGCAAATGAAACGTTTGGTGGACAGGTGAGCATATTTATTCCATTTATTTATGTTGCTTTCGGTTGGTTGAGTGCTCAACCTGTCCTCTAAAATACGCTAATGCAACTGTTGAATGCTTGACTCTTGGAGTTAACGAACTTGAGCCTTACGCCTCCTAAATACGTCACTAAATTCCACCATTACGAGTATAGGTATGTCGCAAAGAAACTCTTGTGGTACAGGTATTCAAGTTCGAGAAACTCTGGTTCATGTACGACATGACCTTCAATTTTCCATTCTAGCAGTATCCCCAACAGCTGACGTGTCATAAGCTTTCCATTAATGATAATATCACATCAATCATACAGCAGGTTTTAACGTAATTTTTATTTCCCAAACACAACAATGTATTTACTATGTGTGCTGATCACCGTATTAAGATTGATCGGAGGAAAATAATCAAATGCTTTCATTATCTTACAATGTCGCGTCTCTTCACTTCTCTTCAAAGGAATCGGCAGCGGTTAGCTTTTCATCTTCTTCGTCAACCGCCAACTGGAAAATGCGAATATGTACACATCATTTTACCACCGATATTTATCATTTTGTGCCCGACAATGTCTTGTGAGTAAAAGGCACGGAGAACTTGGTTGACTTACAGTTAAAAGTAGACACGCATCCACGGTTTCGATCATACACCTTCCCAAAGCCACATTGATTCGATCCTGGAAATGCGGCGCCTCCAAACTCTACCTTCGGCTTGTCGGTGCTGGCACTAGGTTGAACGGATTGAATGCCATTGACGAATATCAGAATATAAATTGTTAAACTCAGCAGTAAATATAATTTTCCAAATGGTGACATGTTGAAAATGCCCTGGTGTCTGTAGAAATGAAAAACAATTATTGTGCACTAAGGCCCTTTTCACCATCACTTGTGTGATGTGCTGTATTACACAGCAATTAGGTGTTAAGTGTAAATAAAGCAGCCTTCAGATGGTTCTGGAGGTAGTCTCCGGCTGCAGTCCATGAGCCCATTTACGACTCTGGGGACTGTTAAAGACTGACGATGACTCAGTCCTCTGGTGATTTCAATTCGGATATCGGTGTCAGAAACAAGCACTGTCTTCTGGTGATTTCATATAAACAAATACCTAACCTCTTTATCCGATGTCGGCCTTGGTAATCGAAGGAGTAGAGCATAAAGCAGGCCTTGGCTTCTTGTGTCTGTGAATGTCTCGATTGGTCAAAGACCGATTATTTTATTTATTGCATACTTTTATTTTCAACGTTGCGATTGGTTACCTGGTACACATAATGTTTATTTACGATCTAACAGGTTTGAACTTAAAAGTGTCAAACGTTTATTTGAAACCCGTTTTGTTTACGATTGTTATTTGTTGCACGATTGTCATGCTAAATTATTTGAACTTTTTGACTTTTCCAACAAATGAAGGTCGGAAGGCAAAGAAAGGGTTTACAGAAAAAGGGCTATACTTCCCAAACAGGCAGAGACTCGGGGGGAAAACTTTTTTAGTTGGGCCGCAATATAGGCCCTATTTGAAACGAAAAAAAGGAATTTCTTTTACTGGGATATCTTAGAAACTTGAAAGTGTGGGGCCTATAAGCGCGGGGTCTGGATCTGAGAAGCAAAAGAGTGGCTTATTGCGTTGGACAAACCAGTTCTCTTCTGATCACTGAAGTTAAGCAACGCAACCCCAGTTGTTTGTTTGTTGGTGTTTTAGGGCCCTTCAACTACAAGGTCATTAGAGCCCCGTCCACATTGTAGTTCTTATGCAAAGACTGCACAGACACTACACTAATGCGACGATTCTTGGGTCTTAGCAGTACCCAGTTTTCCCAAGCGGCCACCCATGTCAGTACTAGCTGGGGTTGCGCTGCTTAACTTCAGTGATCAGACGAGAACTGGTGTGTCCAACGCAATTCGCCGCTCCCAACGCAACCCCAGAGGGTACTGACATGGGTGGACGCTTGGCAGAACTGAGTGCCGCTAATACCCCAAAATCATGGCATTAGTGTAGCGTCTCTGCGGTCTCTGCATTAGAACTACGCAGTGGACGGGGCAACAATCGCCTTGTAGTTGAAGGGCCCTAAAACACCAACAAAACAAAAACAAACGAAATCTTTAATCCGGCACAGCGGAAAATGATGAGGACTATGTGCCAGCCATATCAATATTCATTTCACGGACTTTTTCCTTTAACATTAGACCCTACTCATTTCAAGTGACCATTTTCAAGACGGTCTGCCGGTTCAATGTTGACTAAGTGGACAGGTGATGTGCAGGAATTATGAATATTTATACAAATTTTGCAACCTCTCTCGACTTTTCAAAAGGGTGATTCTATTCTGAATTCCGGAGGTTTTTATACAATGATTGCTGCTAAGCGATAGGTGAAAATGCCAGGAAAACCTAAAAATATTTTTTTGACCTCAGTTATTTCTTTGGCTGGCTTTTAGTGGGTCGCATGGAGCTTGGTGAGCCACGGTGAGCAACCCTGATCCTTCCTGCAGTCAGGAGTTTCATTTCGGTTAGGGCAGAACCTTTCTTGGTCCCATCCTCTTGTCTACTGTCACTTGACAATTTCTTTTTTGGAGTGGTTAATTTCAGAATGAAAAAAACGTAGAAAATATTTGGTAGGAAGTGATAATATTTGATGAATTCAGGCAGATGTATTTCTATTGGATAGTGTAAATTACTTAAAAATTCTTCATACCAGAAACAGGTTTTTAAAAGCATTTGTTAAAAAGTGGACATCTTCAAAATAATAGTTGAAACTCGTTTGGCATTCTTGAGGAATGTATTGACAAAAATCAAAATATCTTTTAGCTTTGCAGTTGCCCTCTCTAAAAATAGTGGGGGCCGGGCGGGCAAATGTTGAAATATAAATCAAATAAACGTTTTCTCTGGAGTTTGTAAAAAGGATGGGGGGGGGCGGCTGTATTGCGTTAGAAACTCCAGTTTTCGTCCGATCATTGTGATTAAGCAACGCAATACCCAACCGGGCACTGCTAATACCCAAAAATCGTCATAACAGCGTAGTATCTGCGCAGACTCTGCATTAGAACTATGCAGTGGACGGGGTTCTAATGACCTTGCAGGTGAAGGACCCTAAAACACCAACGAACAACAACAAATGTAGGCCTATATAATGTCGGCCATTTGAGGACCTCTTATTTAATGACACATTCTACCCTTTTTAGCCTAGGGCCCGTGAAAACCCTAATTCGGCTCTGCATACGTACGAAAACACGAATTTACAAGGGAGCGGCGAGTTGCGTTGGACACACCAGTTCTCGTCTGATCACTGAAGTTAAGCAAAGCAAGCCCAGTTAGTACTGACATGGGTGGTCGCTCGGGAAAGCTGGGTACTGCTAATACCCAATAATCATCGCATTAGTGTAGTGTCTGTGCAGTATATGCATTGGAACTATACAGTGGACGGGTCTCTAATGACCTTGTAGTTGACGGGACCTTAAACTCCAACAAACAACAACAACAACGAATTTACAAGACGATCCTCAGTGGTGAAAACTCGTTTTGTAAACGGCACCTGCATCTGCTCTTCCACTGTTGGATAGTAACCTTGCTACATCATATGCTGTACATATAACGATGATTGGCTAACATGCTTTTGACGCATTACCCATTATATTTTTAATAACCAAGGACTTGTCTTAGATTATTTTAATGTGGAGTTATGCTCTGGTTGTGTTCAAAACTACGCAATATGAGTTAAAGCTGCCTGACTAAAAGGCATCCGTTGTTTTTTGCAGTAGCAAAAAATCAAATGCGAGTTGTAATCATTCGAAATAGCCATGGTAGCACGATTGCACCGACGACTTGTCATCCTGTTTATTGTAGTGGTGAACACTGCTAATGTGTCAGGTGCTATGAATATCACTCAAATTTTGAATTGGAATGAAACAAACAGAGCTTGGGATCACAGGACTGTATATGAGCACATAAATGACATTCAGACCAACGTCAATGAATCTATTAAGAGTGAGTCCTCTCCCTTTTGGTGCCCAAATAGTTATGATTGTTTTAGTAGAAAGAACAGGTTGTTTCGATTATGTGTACCTGTATCTTGTGTGACAGTTCGATATAAGGACAATTATACTGAATATAATTTACCCGAATTGGAAATTACTGCTTTCAATCGTACATCTTCCATAATGAAATTGTGTGCTCCAAAATTCAGTGAAAAGTTCTTGACATGTTCTAAATTCTATCTTGAAAAATCGAATTATGAAATATTAGCCAATGGCACTCTTTGGAATATTCCAGATGGCTACTATATACCTTTGGGAGACTTCATCATTTACGCAAACAGCACTGCTGTCATATGTGACAATGTCAACCGTACTTTACCAAACGAGAAAGATGTACCTCCTTGGTGCGTACCATTGACTTTTACAGAAAATGAATTCCAGTTTTATCCTTCTAATCAAACTGTTCACGTCTATAACCTAAACGTGACAGTCACAAGGGCCTTCTTTTCTTTGAGCACCAATTTATCCACTGTTAATGTATGTGTTGCATTAGACCAAACATTACAATCCTGTGACAAGGGAATTTTACCTTCGAAAGGTTATGAAATCACTTATAATTTAGACCTACATCAGCAAAACAGGGATATCACATTTAAATTTGGAAGCTATTTTCGCTCTTTTGATGAAAAACATTTCGCGTTTTGTATTAGGGGGACCACTCCAGCCAGAAGGAAAGAAATTACAATTCTATATGGCGTTGCTAATCTTATCTCAGCTATTTTCCTATTCTTAACCCTAATTGTCCAATCATTTTCACCAAGTTTAAATTACCATACGAAGGGCTTGTTGTGCCTAATATTCAGCTTAATGGTAATGTTCAGTATTATAAGTATGAAATACTTTTTGGGTAAATTCAACAGTCCTACAGAGTATATTACCGCCTTTTGCTTTCACTACGTATTTATCATGGCAGCGTTCTTCTGGCTGAATGTAGTGGCCTACGATCTTTGGAAAGTTTTCTCAACAATGTCAAATGCGGCTGTTCCAGGCGAAACCCAGAAAAAGGTAATCATGTGGATATTTTTTACCATTTGTTCATTATTTCCGACTCCAAAGACGTGATTCTGCTCCTAATACCTCTTCGCCTCCTCCCCCTGTTCCTTGTTTGTCCCTCTGTTATCACCATTTTTCTGTTATCACCATGTTTCACCAATTTTTTGGGAGCGGCTGTATTGCATTTGGCACACCAATTCTCGTCTGATCACTGAAGTTCAACACCGCAACCCCAGCTAAAACTAGCATGGGTAACCACTTGAGAAGACTGGGTACTGCTAATACCCAAAAATCGTCGCATTAGTGTAGTGTCTGTGCTGTCCCTGCATCAGAACTATGTTGTGGACGGGGCTCTAATGTAGTTGAAGGGCCCTAAAACACCAAACAAACCCCAAAATCGTCGTAACAGTGTAGTGTCTATGCAGATCCTGCTTTAGAACTACGCGGTGGACGGGGCTCTAATGACCATTGTAGTTGAAGGGCCCTAAAGAAACAATTTGTGTTGCTGTTGTTTAACTGAGGTAGTTGAGCCACTGTCGTCAGTAAAAATTGTGCCTTTAGGTAACTAATATGCATTTTATAATTTTTCTTTCAGAAAAGATCATTTATTATTAAATGTCTGTATGCGTGGGGTACACCAGTGATTATGTGCGGCATTGCTATTGCAATCGATGATTCTGAAAAAGTCCAACGAATACTTAATATTGTTTTACAACTTCACGAAGTTGGCTGGTTTATCGAGAAGAGGGCAGAATTTGCGTTCTTTTATGGGCCAGTATTCGTACTGCTAGTGGTCAACACGATATTCTTCATCTTGACCATCGTTAATATTCGTCGTTCAAGTAGTGGCACTGATATAGTTAATAAGAAGATTCATAAAAAGCTGTAAGTATCTGACCTTTGTGTTTTCCCAGTCGCGCCTGGAACTTTCCTCTCACTCAAAAGCCGCGTGCCTCGATCAGGTTCGATCCTGCAACTTCCACTCAGACTACCTTTAAGCCATCCATTGAGGAGGGCTGCCGGGTTTATGTGAACCCATACGTCACAGTGAACACAAGTATCCATCGCCGTTCTGTGATTGTGACGGTCAACTAGCCCTTACACTCTGTGTATTACCAACAGTGTGGCAGTCAGTGCCGGATTTAGATATTGAGAGACCCTAGGCTACCACAGTTTTGAGGCCCTTTTTCTTAAATTTATGAAGCCCGCTAAATGTTGAGGCCCTAGCCTTCAGCCTAATTAGCCTAATGGTAAATCCGGCACTGGTGGCAGTAAACTGTTGAGTAATTTAACGGTATTTGATATGCAAATGAGTCTGTGCGTTGAAAGCAGAGAAATTAGAGTGTAGTACATCTGTTGGGGGTTTCGATATAATATGATTAATTTTCAAATAACATTTTGTTCAATTTGTTTTTCTTCCAGGTTTCGAGTTTATGTGAAGATATTCTTAGTGATGGGCTTAACCTGGTTTCTTGAAATAATTTCTTGGTATCTATACCACGACAAAGATCAAGCTTACTGGTATGTGCCGGATTTCATCAATTGTTTACAAGGACTTTTCTTGTTTATCGTATATGTATGCAAGAAGAATACTCTAAAAACACTCAGAAGTAGTTTTGGTTTTGTTAGTAGTAGTGGTAACAGTAGTGCGATTACTCGGTCTACTACTACATCTCGGAAAATAACAAAATGACAAAACTTTTCAATGCCTCAGGTATTTACGCTGTAAATGTATCAGGGGCGGATCCAGAGGTAGATCAAGGGGGAGCACTTTAAAAAAATGCGCCCCAAATATTTTTAAATATTCAGAGTCCCTTAATATAATTCTAGCTAGCAATTACAAGAGGTCCTCTACTGCCTCTTAGACAATGTCCCATCTGCAGCGGTTTAGCCAACTGCAGATTGGACTGGCAGCATATGTTAGCAATGCAAAAATGCCTCATCAGTTGCAAAGTTGAATCATGCATCAGTTGAAATATGCACCCCATTAAGGCACTGAAGGGGAAACAATTGCTGCATTGCTCCCCCTGGATCCGCCCCTGAAATGTATTCAACATACTGCATATAACAAATGTAGATGAATGGAATGGATAGCTAGTATTACTTCAATTTTTGTTTCTTAACCTGTGTGCCATTGGAAAACTTTGGGGCACACATTAAAAATAAGAAAATTGGGTATAGTTGTTGGATTTCTTCTTTCTGATCGTAACGTAACATGTTGTCACTCACTAACATGACCAGTGTCCGGTTTACTACTAGGCTAAGTAGGCTGAAGCCTAGGGCCTCAACATTTAGCGGGCTTCAAAACTTAAGATAAGGATCTCAAAAGGGCTTGAAAAGGGCCTCGAAATTGAAATAGCCTTGGGCCTCTCAATATCTAAATCCGGCACTGAACATGACAAATTAGACTTCACTGTCAGTAACGATCCATTAACAGGGATGTTTCGATTACGTTGAGATTTGAACCAACTTGAAAGACAAGTGTCGATGTCCTCAAATTTAGCACTCAGTTGTCTTTTTCTGGAGGGATTGCCCTTGTTAAAATTTTGCTGATTCTCCACCTTTTGGCCTAAATAGAGGAAACAGCCTGAAGAGTTATTCCATTTTCAACTGCCACTTTTTGATGTGTTCCCCCATTTTCAACCATTCTAATCACCTCTAATTTCTTATCAAGAGAAAATCCCCTGCATACGATTCAAAACCTTGCATGAGGAACAGCAGTTACTGTATTAATTTGAGTCTATCAGAATGTCAAGGGACAGAATACGTGACGTGACTTGTCACCAAGTGGGCCACTAAGTGCCAAATACCAGTTGTTGTTTTTTGGTGGAGTTTAAGGTCCCGTCAACTACGAGGTCATTAGAGACCCGTCCACTGTATAGTTCTAATGCATAGACTGCACAGACAGTACACTAATGCGACGATTATTGGGTATTAGCAGTACCCAGCTTTCCTGAGCGACCACCCATGTCAGTACTAACTGGGCTTGCGTTGCTTAACTTCAGTGATCAGACGAGAACTGGTGTGTCCAACGCAACTCGCCTCTCGCCAAATACCAGCGCAGTATTTTGAATCTGTTATCAAACATGTTTATTTACTCTGTTTAAATGAGCTTAATGCACGAAATAAATAAGATTCATATTTGAATGTTCCTGTACCCGACCCTGCCACAGGCGGGATAAGGGTATAATCTGGGTATAAGGATGATTATTATTGTGAATGTTCTTGTGCAACTGAGGATTAAAATCACTTGAGAATAACTTCTACTTTTGTTATTTTTTACTTACACAGTAGGGTTTCCGTAACGATCATACGTAGCTATGATCAATAGTCTGTTGTTTTTGTTTTGTTGGTGTTTTAGGGCCATTTAACTACAAGGTCATTAGAGCCCCGTCCGTTGCATAGTTCTATTGCAGAGACTGCACAGACACTACACTAATGCGACGATTATTGGGTATTATGAGTACCCCGTTTTTCTAAGCGGCCACTCATGTTAGTACTAGTTTGTTACGTGTGGATAGGATAGAAACAAATGTGATTATTTAAATTGTTTTCATTGTTGGGTGTAAGGCGAATGGGGCATCTTTTCTCTAAAATGTGCTATACTTAGTTCTCGTGAGATTACTGAAGTTAAGCAATGCAAGCCCACGTCAATACCAACATGGGTGGCTGGGAAAGAACGTTGGGTGCTGCAAATTTCCCCTCTCCTACGTCCTCTACAACTGCCGCCTCATCTCCTGCCAGCAGCCTCCTAAGGGTTCATCCTGTTATGGTTGCTTGGCTTACTCCCCAACCTATTAAAGTAATCCAGTACTCCCTAACGACGTGATGCCCATTTACACATCCTTCTGAAGTAGGACACCATGGCCGTTAAAGGATTGCTACAGGTATACTAGCCAATCGTTAAATTTCTGTCGTTTGTGCGAGTCTTGGTAATTATGCCAATTATCGTCAAGGTCAAGTTGTTTGCTTACCACCCGGCTGATCATCAATGGATGATGAAATGTTAGTTTGGATTGACGTTTTTTCAGACATCCGGATTTCAATACAATTTTAATAAAGCAGGACATATTTAAAGCAAACATCTTTCCTTATGCCGAAGGAATCTTTCCTTGTCCCAATAATATTCAGCAGTTAAAGGTTAGTCTATTTTCGTCAGCGTAATAAGCTATTTTTACATTCAGGAAATCTATCATTTAATAGGTAATTATGCTGTACTCCTATGTATTGCTCTCCAATAAAAGTTGTTTGTAATGACGCTTAAGGCGTTATATGTACTGCATGCTGTGTCCACCATACAGCCAGTGCCGGATTTACGACTAGGCTAAGTAGGCTGAAGCCTAGGGTCTCAACATTTAGCGGGCTTCAAAATTTTAGAAAAGGGCATCAAAATTGAAATAGCCTAGGGCAGTGATTCTCAACCTTTTTTTCGCCACGGTACACTTTTACTAATTTCAAAATTTGGCGGCACACTAGCAACGACACATTTCTAGGTACACAAACGCCAAAGAAAACATATAAGTTGTAGCCTAACCCTATGCAAAAACTAGCCTCGGTAACTGTGTCAGTAGTTTTTGGTTCAATACTGGACCGAGGTGGGTTGGCTTTTTTCGGGCGAGAGAGAAGCCCTGAGTGCACCTTCTTTTGGGTGAGAAGTAAAACCGAGGTCCCGTGTGGTGTACGATGGCATTTGCACATGGAAGAACCCTCTCTATATGGAACGGGTAGAGGACCAAAATTTCCAGGTGCAGGAGCTCGCCCCCCGTCTTCGGTGGAATGTCCCAACGAACAGTAGAAAGACGATAAATAGCATAGGCAACCGGCTGTGGGAAAACACTGCCCAATATATCGCCCTTGTGTCCAGTCAGAGGGGCAAGATGGGTACCCGACCTCGCGGCACACCCTCGTGAATCTCACGGCACAGTGGTTGAGAATCACTGGCCTAGGGCCTCTAAATATCCGGCACTGCATACTGTACATTAAATAGTTACAGTACATGATCGTTGTGCTGTTTGTCAACATCCTTTTACAAGTATGAAAATAGGCCCAAGTATCTTTTTCAGAATGAAGTCTAGACTCGTTACACGTTCAGCCCACCCCTGTGGCCCAAATGCACCTCCATCAGTTGGGATGTAGGGCCCTCTGCATAATCCAGCAACACATGGTCTGAGTGCATGTCTTCTTAATTGTTAGCGTTATTTAAAATTTTCATGCATAATTGAAAAGATGCCAAAGAAAGCCCAAGATGCCAAAAGATCCCAAATAAAACCCACGTGAACTCTTTCTAATTCAAGTACTGTACATACAGTATGTCCTGTATAGATCATCAACACCCCTTGTATAGGGCGTCTCCCAAATCCCGAATAAAAGCGGGGCTCAATGCAACGTTGAGTTGTTGTTTGTTAAGGTTTTAGGGCCCATCGACTGCCGTGGTCATTAGGGCCCTCTGCAACGTTTACTTGAGAGTTCAGTCCTAAGAATGCCGGCCTAACAGTGCCACCCTTAGAATTGCGGCCACTGATAGCAGCACATAGAGGACCGGCAATAGTACCAGCTGTACAACTGTTTCCTTTGGTTTGGGCGATATTCCGGTTATACCAAAAGAATGAAATCATTTTCATTGTGTAAAGTCAGTCAGCGGAGTGGGGCCTTGTTCACTCGCACCGTTCACACCCCTTCCGGCCGGTCTTACCCTCCTTATTGGGGTATAATAAGGACATGAGGATGAATGAATGCACCAATAAGTTCCGAATTGAAATCGAGGTGCCAGCAAAGTCAAAACCGATGCAGTATTTAACTTTTGGTGTGTAAGGATTTGATGTCTCAAACTTTTCCGTCTGTTTCTGAAACTGGAATTTCCTTATCGACGTTTTTGTGAATGGCCCATGGGGGATCCACAAGGGGAGCAATGCAGCATTGCTGCCCAGTCAGTGCCTCAATGGGGCGCAACTGATGAGGCAGCTGATTGAAGCAGCCGATTGAAGCAACTGATTGAAGCAGCGCTCTGTTCTCACTTACAGCGAAAATGACGCCCCGGACAAATGCCCGGGTTGCCCCCCTTAGAGCGGGCCCTGACTGAAGATAACCCCATTGTCTAAAAGGAAGTAGAGGACCTATTGTAATTGCTAGATTGATGCTAAGAGATTCTGAATATTAAAGAATAATTGGGGCGCACTTTTTTTTGAAGTGCTCCTCCTGATTCGCTACTGGAATGGCCCCATATCTTAGACTGGTATACCTGTCAGGTGTTACATAAAAGCACACATGACGGAAAATTTCGCTTATATTTTGTTATGAATTAAAAACGCTTCATGATCAACGCAGAAATTTGTTATCCTCTGCAACAAAAGCATTCTGATCAATCACCAATGCTTACCTACTAAATTTAGCGCCTGATAATAGCCAGAGACCCGGTGGCGCAACGGTAGCGCGTCTGACTCCAGATCAGAAGGCTGCGTGTTCAAATCACGTCCGGGTCAAGTTAATTTTTTTGTCAAATATTTGATATATTTTTAAAAATACACAATTTACATTTTCATGAATAATTTTTTTCTCGCTTATTTTGAACACACACAAAAAAAAGAAAATAGTTCACCGAGCGATGTTCCTTAAATTCCAGACCAGACTACTTTGGATAGTTATCACAGAGAAGAGTGAGAGAGCGCTGTTGCAAGCCAAAACGTCATAGTTAAGCGGTGACGTTATCATCCGGGTTATTTTCTTCATGAACAAAATTCGCATTCCGAGGTCGGAGTTTTACCGGCACCATGTTTTCCGCGTTGCAAAGAGCGTGTTCTGGGGCGGCGAGGGTTGCAAAACCAATCTCTACTTTACAAAAACTGCAAGAAAATTCACAAAAATTACTTCCTGCAATTCATGCAACACGTAAGCATGTTGAAATTATTTGAATTAGCGATATATTTCAATTTATTGAACAGTAAGTTTTGGTTGGAGGTGACCTTGTTGCCATCGTGATGTTATAATACCGAAGAAATATTGAAATTATAATTTATTCCTTGTATGCATTCATCTAACATACTGAAGGGGTGCACGCGGTACTTGTGCACTTTTTCAAAATAAATTTTACGTTTTTCCACGAGTGGCCGGCATCAACTGTTTAATTTTATCAATCCAAAATGGCCGGATGCGGCATATAAAAATAGCTGTGTTCGATTGTGATCACAAATTGTGCTAGCGATTTGGGCATACATTTTGCTAAGGACACTATTTAGTAATAAGTTTTCTTTACGACAATATTTGAATACTAAGTTGTGCCAATCGATGGGTGTATTTTTGGAAAAAAGGATTTTTTTAGAGTATGTGCCTAATTTATACCTAAAAGAGATCATTACTATATTGTTTGTTGCGCCGTATTTATTGCAGAAAACAGCAAGTATGCCACTCAACCTCAACCGAAAGCAGGTGGAACCCCTGGTAAAATCGTCGCAGTTATTGGTGCCGTTGTCGACGTGCAGTTCGATGATAAACTTCCCCCTATTCTTAATGCCCTGGAAGTCCAGGGACGAACTCCCAGATTAGTGCTGGAGGTAGCACAGCATTTAGGTGAAATATTTCACTTACAAAACTTGATTTACCATAATTACACCACTTTTAAGCGGATGATGAAATGCAATTGCCGTTATTTTGTAAATAGGAGAGAATACAGTGAGGACTATTGCTATGGATGGTACTGAAGGTTTAGTACGTGGACAGCAATGCGTTGATGTAGGATCTCCGATTAGGATTCCTGTAGGGCCTGAAACTTTAGGCCGTATCATGAACGTAATTGGCGAACCAATTGATGAAAGAGGGCCCATTAAGTCTCAAAGGTATCCTACATATGCTATTTTAAAATTGATCCGATGGTTAGTACTAAACTATACAACATTAAAAGGTTTGCAGCCATTCATCAAGATGCTCCTGAATTTGTAGAAATGAGCGTTACTCAAGAAATTTTGGAAACTGGCATCAAGGTTGTTGATTTGTTGGCCCCTTATGCTAGGGGTGGAAAAATCGGTGAGCGTTGAAAAATGCTTTACGTGCGGTCTGTAAGCTGTGTTGTTTTATAGAAGAGTGCGAAAATATATAATGTATATTTAGGTCTCTTTGGAGGAGCTGGTGTCGGAAAAACTGTATTAATTATGGAACTTATTAATAACGTGGCAAAGGCACATGGTGGTTATTCTGTGTTTGCTGGCGTAGGAGAAAGAACTCGTGAAGGAAATGATTTGTATCACGACATGATCACAACTGGAGTCATTAGTTTAAAAGATGACACATCTAAGGCATGAAATTTTTGCATTCTTAATAGAAACGCGCATAAATGACAACGTTGAAGTAATTTATAACGTTAACAGGTCGCTCTCGTTTATGGACAAATGAATGAACCACCAGGTGCTCGTGCTAGGGTTGCTTTAACTGGGTTAACTGTTGCGGAGTATTTCCGTGACCAGGAAGGCCAAGATGTATTGTTGTTCATCGATAACATTTTCAGATTCACTCAAGCAGGTTCTGAAGTATGTATAATTTTGTTTATACGGATATTTTCTTAAAAGTTTGCGTGTAAGAGCATGTAGTAAGTTTTTACGTTTCGTAGGTATCTGCTTTGTTAGGACGTATTCCATCTGCTGTAGGATATCAGCCTACCTTAGCAACTGATATGGGTACCATGCAAGAAAGAATTACCACAACGAAAAAGGGATCCATTACATCAGTACAGGTGATTTAATTAGTTATTTGTTAAATGGTATTTCAAGGTGTTCAAATGAGTTACCTTCAGTTTATCTAAAGAATGCAGACTAAAGGGGTATGGCAAACGCTGCAGCCATGTAAAATTGTTGTTCAGTAGTTCACGTACAAGTTCCCTCTTTCTTCCGTTTTCGTCTCCCACAAATTTTTATTTTCTGTACTGTTTGTTCCTATTCTTTCTACAGTTTCCAATTACATTTTATTATCGGGGCCAACTAGTATTTCTGCCACGACAGACTATCGTCTTTAAAACTGATTCTTAACACTAATAGTTTTAACAAAACATTGATGCGACTTCCAATGATTATTAAATATTCGTTTTGCAGGCTATTTATGTGCCAGCTGATGACTTGACTGATCCTGCTCCAGCTACTGCATTTGCTCACTTGGACGCTACTACTGTCTTGTCCCGTGGTATTGCAGAGTTGGGAATTTATCCAGCTGTGGATCCTCTAGATTCCACATCTCGTATCATGGATCCCAATGTTGTTGGTCAAGAGCATTATGATGTAGCTCGTAGTGTCCAGAAAATCTTACAGGTAGGACCATGAGTTTTATGATTTTCGTATTTGTGCGTTAAATACGAATCTTGAGCAATACTTTGGTTTTAGGATTATAAATCCTTGCAAGATATTATTGCCATTTTGGGTATGGATGAATTGTCAGAAGAAGACAAGTTAACAGTAGCTCGTGCCCGTAAAATTCAACGATTCCTCTCTCAGCCTTTCCAAATGGCCGAGGTGTTTACTGGTCATCCAGGAAAGTTAGTTCCTTTAAAAGAGACCATTTCTGGATTTAAAAGGATTCTGAATGGTAAGAAAATTTTTTTTAATTTACCGTACTACATTACGATATATTCTCTAATCGATTGCTTAAATAATGCAGGCGAACTTGATAATCTACCCGAAGTTGCTTTTTACATGGTGGGTCCCATTGAAGAAGTGGTAGCGAAAGCCGAAAAAATAGCAGAAGAACAAGCATAGTCTGTGGGTAATTTTCATTCATATTGTATTTCATCATATTTTCATTGTCCAACATGAAAATTTGAATAGTCTGATTAGACTTAGAGGTGAGTGTAGGTAAATGTCTAATTAAAGATGGCGTTCTGTGACTGTGAATATTGCCGAAATACGACCTAGGGGTCATAAATACTTATAATGCGTGCTTTATTACAAAATTTACTTTAAATACACATTCTCGCGATAGTGTTTACAATGAAGTCCATCGAATGTTTATTACAAATAAGCAATTATCAATGCCACATGTTGCTAATTGGATAACGTCTGATGATGGATGTTTTTGCCCCGCGTTTCCAGGAACTGGGCGAAAGCGCATCCTTTTGACGGCCGAATGGTGAAAAGATCTGCCTCCGAATTAAGATATCGATAACTCGTATTCATGGGTACTAATTATTTTTTAAAGGATACGTTGGATGTAAGCTGTGGGATAACGTCCACGAAGCAGGATTCCACTTGTAGAGGTTTATCAGGCCACCCTCATGACCCACTACAACTAAGTAACTTGAAAGATAAAAAAACATTAGAAATCTTGAAGAATAATTGTGACACATCAGACACGCAATTGCATTTTGCCTAATAAGATTCCAGGTTCACGGCAGTAAACAATACCTTTGATCATCTAACTTGACTGGAGCAAATGTTACAGCTGTAACAGCGTCATCTGCTACCAGAGGTGAAGAAGCCGGTCTCCACTTTCCCAAAGAGTTCTTTACTTCTTCATCGTGCTTTCCCCAGACTATAACCTGTGTAACACCACAGAATAAGTTGATAGCAAGACTATAGCAAACTAATGTAAGAATAACGCACCTTTTTATCTCTCGATCCTGTAGAGAAATATGAACTGTCTTGTGACCAAGAACAACTCCAAATAATTCTGGTGTGGATGCACGTCTTTTTGTCAGAATATGCCACTTTTGAGCTAGTGAAAACTACACGCAACAGGGATAAGCTCTTGTCACTAAACGCCAGATCTGTTATTACTGTGTTTACCATTGTTTTCATCAAGGTTAACTTCAAACAGGCACCAAGTTCGATCTCGCGATACTGATAATAAGTATTTTCCACAGGGAGAAAACTCCATCTGAGTAACAGTTAAACTGTGGCCAGGAAGTCTGGCAATTTCTTTCCAGGTCAATGTCGACCATACAATAATCTTCGCATGTTCAGGTTTGCTAGCCTAATATAACAAAGGTCGAATTTGAAAATGATTTTAGTATAGAGCATTTTTTGACAGGTAGTTAGTTACCTTGCAGGCAGAAACTAGTAATGTTCCCTCTTTGTTTGAAGCTGTACAGTACACTTCATAACCATGACCATACATTTTCTGAATTTCAGGCCACAAGGTATTTTGTAGAAGAGTTTCTTCAGTTGGCGGTTCATTTAATACAGTAGATACGAAATATGCTTCTGGATAAATATCTTTAGGATTAGACGCTTCGGTATCAATTCGGGAACTTTTCTCGAAGACCGCTTTATTGGATAAACCTAAGGCTGGAACACTTGCTCCTTCTGGAATAAGATTCTAAACGACATTTTACAAAGAGATTCTAATTGAAAAGCTGTTCACACAATTTGAAACTTCAGTAGTGCAAAAATGTTTAATACATCGTTTATCTCTGATATTTTCCCAATACAGAGTCGACTAAAATTTTCAATGAAGTTTCTTGGTGTCTGAAAAGCCCTTAATACTTTCTCATCAGCGCCGGATGCAAACTTGTTATCGTCAATCACAGTTATACATGTCATGTCATAACCATGAACTTGAGGTCTTGCAATTTCGTACCATAGCAATTCCTGCAAAGTAAATGTGTGGTTGGTTATATTCATGTCAAAGAATCTGGAGTGATTTAAGTTTACCTTCTGTCCACCTCTGCTCCACGGAGCATGTAACCGCGTAGTCTGATCTGAGGACACAGAAATTACATAATGTCCATTTATATCCCAATCCAAGTCGAGAACCTCATCATAATGACCGCCGACTACTACTCCAGGCTCCCATTTTTGAGAACTCTGCAAATGTAAAGATTAACATTTTTCTAGCTTGAATAAGGTCAACTGGCTACCAGTCTTTGACCATTGGTGATAAAAGCAACTCCTAACCCTTTTCCCGCCTATGGCAGGGTCGGGTACCCATTTGTCCCTCTGACATAGGGTGATACATTGGTCATAGTTTTTCTGCAACCGGTTGCCGACCAAAGCTGCACCCCTACACTTATTTATCGTCAGTCTAGTGTTCGTTGGGGAATGCTACCGACGCCAGGGGGCGAGCTGGATAGTACTGGTTAGAACTGGATAGTAAGTAGTTAGTACAGCCAAGTTCAATCTTGGATAAAGTGGAGTGGTTTTTTGTGCATCATACGCACCCAAACCGACCCGTGGCGTACCTCAGAATATTCTCGTCATCTAAAGACTACTGACCTTATCAAAATTCCATAAATGAAGTGAACCGTGAAAGCCATGTGCAATGATTGATTGTCCATCAGGGGAAAATCGACTGCCTAAGAATCCCAGTGAATTACCGCCGACTTCTCCAACTCTTACCTTTACAAGATAATACATAATGAAATGTTACTTTTTAGAAGAAAACTATTTTAAATAATGATTTAAATTAATAATGGTCGGACTGGTTATAAAAGGCAGTGACCATTTACATATTATTCTTGCAAGTGGTTGTCGTAGGGGCCCCGGCAAACTGCTTTGCCCAGGGTGGGAGCTGGGGTGTCGACGTCAAAGTCAATTTATCCCTAACGTTACTGACCTTTTCAATCCATACACCCAAGGTATTATCCAATTCCCATAAAATCATAGTTTTATCCATTGAAGAGGATAGCAGCATCATTGGCTGGTAAAATGTGTTATCTGTAATGTAAAATTAGAATATTTATTATATTTAACTGCTATCTTTAATTATTTGGTGTCCGAAAGAAAGGTATTAATCATTATTACCCTCAGATTTTTTCACCGCAGGATGCCACGAAATGCCATAAACCCAATTTTCATGGCCGGCTATCACTGCATCCAATTCAACTTTGAATGTCTGTGGTTCATTTTCTTTACACAAGTAAAATAGTAATAGTAAAATTTGAGTTTCAACGACCACCTGAATTAAGAAATGGGCAAAGTGTACCCCTGGTTTCAACTGTAAAAGAATTTCCCTTCAGTTTTAATTGATTTTCTGTTTGATCGCCATCGTGTGCTATGTGTCTTATTCTCCATATCCGTACAAGACAGTCTTGAGCACAGCTTGCAACAAGCAGATCTCCACTGCCTATGTGTTATGGTATGTATATTAGGAAAAGTTAGTTACTAATTAGTTAGAGAAAATTCGTTACTAATTACTTTCTCGTATACTATCAACTTCTCTAATCCAGTCCTCGTGTCCAGCAAGAGACAACATCCTCACAAACTAAAATATTCATAAATGTACGCAGTTCAAATGAATGAGGGCAAGAAAGTTAGTACCTACTTCATTATTACGTTCTGCATAAATGTGCAGTTTAGTATCACTTCCACCATATATTAAAAGCCGAACTACAAGAATATATATTTGAAATGCTATTATTATTTTGTGAGAAATAATACGACATAGTATTTATTTGTAAGGTTATACCTGCGGCGCCTAAATGGAACGCCAGTTTTAAAGTAAGTGCATAATGTGTTCCCAGATTAATTACTTGCTTGCACTCAGCTTCACCTGTGAAGAAACGAGAGCTGTTCCTTTCCATTTGCTACTTTTAATTGCTAATTACATTAAACGATTCTATGAACCATGGCTTACTTTTGGCATCTTTCGAGAAATGGTGCCATACTCGTATTGTGCAATCTGAAGAACCGGTGACTATTAATGTTTGCTGATCATTTCTATCACTTGTAAGATTAAGGTACACAGCATCTGCTACGTTGACAACATCCGTATGTCCCAACAATCTACAAGTTGGTTTGAACTGAAAGGAGATTCCCTCGTTATACGCTTTTATTAAATGAGTTTACTCACATTCAAGTTTGATTACCATGTAAGGGTCATGGCAAACAGTCCAAACAACTGCACTCTTGTCGACAGACGTTGATAGGAATTGAGATTCGGCACCTTTGGAATATGACATAAGAACGATATAACAATAATTTATAATGTAACTGGCTGTTGTAAAAGCCGAAATTCACCATTATCAGGATGTTTTATCCACCGAACGCTAGTGACAGGGCCGCTATGGTCAGTTAACCGATGGCAGACAGCACCACTTTTACCATACTAAAATGACATGTTTACAATATAGAACTGTGATAGTGATGCGTCCGAATTTGCGCTATATAACGATAGTTGTATACCTGAGGATCGTAAACAGCTATTCCATTACATGCACCATAACAAATTATGTTGTTATTTCCCCAATCTAAACACTGGGGCACTGAATTACAGGCTATACTGATATAACACGTGCTAACAACATTCGTATCCATTTTGAAATTCTCGTCTGCTATATTGTAGTACGGGAGCTCATAATCACAAGGTTCTGTTTAGAACGTTTGGAGTTAAAAAATTAATTAATATGATTAAATCGGTGGATATGAGCGTAATTCTTATTATGCGCTGACCACTGATGTTTTCTAATATAATAATTATATATTTATAATATTTGAAAGGCTACCGCCTTGCTTTCTAAATTGAGTATGCACTATTTTTGTACTATGCCGCATTTCTAATTAGACACAGGCTATCACAAAGCGATTTAACACTTAAGTTACCAAGCAGTGATCAGTCCTCGTGGGATGTTAGCGTAGATGGTGGCTCCATCTGATAATTCGAATGGAATATCAAAATTCTCTAGTCTAAAATATATATATGTATATATATACATATTTGTTTTTTTATTAGCGGCGTTTTGTATATCACTGGAGTAGAATTTCAAATTTCAATAATCAAAGGACAATTCTTTCATGGTTTCTTAAGGTAAGATGCGGCATATTTATGATTGCCATTGATTCCTCCGCTGTCGCGAATCGCTTATTTGCTAGCGACAGCGTATAGGATTTGTAATGACATTGTTATGTGTAAGGTAAATAAGTCGAGGTTTTTTAATGTTGGTTGATATCCCGTTGATAGGATAAATACCTTTTAGGCTTTAATTGATGAAATATGATGCTGGAATTCATGACTCATGGCTTTGTTTTGAAAAGAACTAACTGTGTAGGTAATTTTTTTTCCCATTTCACATTACTAGCAGTGTATTCCTACTGTCAGTGTAGAATTTCTCCAGTGCGGTATGTAGATGCAATTTGTGAATTAGGGCCAGTCGATTTTCGCATTAAATAAGTGATTACCCGCGTTTCTGATGCTTACTCGTAATTACTCGTCACACATGAGAAATCATTGATTAGTAACCTCAGTTCAAGATCACTGCTAAAGCTGTACATACTTTAGAAAGATCAAATCGTTACTGGTGTTGATATAGTCTTAATTGTGTTACCATTGGAATGCTTTTATCCATTGTCATTTCCCATTTTCAGTACCAGTTAATGGAAATATCCGATTACCTTGGTCCTTTGCTCGATAGAGATGCTATTGTTAAGTGTGTCTTGATATAATATGCACGTACTGCCGTTATGCCCCAACTCTACTGATGTTTCCACTTTGAAAGAAAAATCATCTCAGGTAAAAGTAACTTTACTTGTTTGAATGGCATTCAGAAATTTATTAGACCATTCATTCAAATGTAGAGTCATGGTATTTTAAATAGAGTTACAGTATTTTAAATTTGCCCACTCAAAAGACATCTTAAATGCCTCTCTTCGCATAATATTTGCTCTCTAACGCGGTGAAGACTTCAGACGTTGGTGTCAAATAAAGTTTATGAAAGATTTTGGTTGACTTTCCTTGATCCCAATATATCCAAGCAACAGTTGTCTAAGTTTTTTTGTTTGTTGGAACGTTTGAACATCTAGATTGCGATAGGCTCCGAATCATCTCCTTATGAAGTGGTTTCAGGTTATAAATAAAAATTGTCATCGAGTGAACATCGTTATTTTCGCCTTGGTTTGTACTGGTGAAGGAGTTGATTCAGATATTAATTTGGTATGGCAAAAAAAATTTTGCCTTTTATTGCAAAACGCTATTCTTGCATATGACGGCATACTCTACGCAATTTCCATCCAACTTTGCATTTTACAGTCGAGAGAAACCTGATGACGTTTGGATGTAGGGTTTCCATGACAAAGGAAGAAGTCGTAAACCGTCCATTTATTATTGTACAACCATGGTGTTTATTAATACTAATAATCGCCCTGCCAATGCACAGACTATATTTTTCTTACAGCCATGGCTACCATTCTTGAAAGCTTAAAAACAACATTTGATTCAACTGTGTTAAAATGAACTTCATCACATTCAACTTGTCCTCACAACCTCATACAAATCTCAGCTTAACATAGTATTTAATAACTTGTAAATATCTACTTTGGTTTCAGTTAAAGTTATACTTGAAGAAACATATTTGAGAATTTGCAGTGCCACTATATACTCTTTATATCTTATCAAGATGTGTTTGAATAGATTTACGTAACAGTCCGATGTTAGGACTAGGAAATTCAAGCCCTTAAACTTTAGGTGAGTGTCGTAATATTGCTGAATTTCGTTGACGCTAGTCAGAGAGCTGACATATGTTGTTACTTAAGTAAAAATTTTTATTCACTGAAGTTGAAACGAGAGATGACTTGTTACTAACAGTTTTAATTTTTTTTTCCACATCTATCTAGTGTAGTTGTGCAAAAGAAGTCTTTTAGGTTGTTAACTCGAATGGTTGCTTTGCAGTTGTCTTCGAGAGTCGTGTATTTGGAGCGTACATAAATAGTACAGAACTTAAGTTATACTGTACAGTATATATTTATCAAATAACCGTGTGCAAAAATAAATGAAATAGATCGTCGCATCTTGAACTGTTTCTCGTAAAAATGTTGCTTTAACATGTAGCAAATTTTATAGTGTGAAACTATGGGTGAACTATTTTATATGGGACATAGTTTAATGATAGTGTGTGATAGAGAAAATGATATTTTATATGCGGTAATTTGTAAGAGCGTTAAAAGTGATTTGATATGCAGTAAAAACTTGATGGCGATTTAAAGGTTAAAGGAAAAACAGAATCAGGAAGCGAATTACCTGTACAGTATAAAATTCTGTGATATTAATATTTTTTGATGGTTAAGAAGTCATTTTTTATCACTATTATAGTAAAAGTGCAATTTTTGAAGCGCATATACTGTATATATGATATTGTGCAAGCGGTCGTTGAAAGATTCACTTCATATTTAATCCTCATTTTGAAGGACTCCTTAATAACCAATTTCTACTGCTCGTATGACTTCCTGCAGATCTCCCGACAATCTAAGTGCTTTATTAGTTGTAATCTAGAACGGAAATATTATAAAGTTAATAGTTTAAATACACAGTTTCAGCATTAACGTCTGAAATAAAGTAACCGCAGTCTAGTCGCGTGATTTCGCATTACTGCTTCCTCTGGGCTCCTTTAAAGAGCGTCAATTGAGAAGATTTTGAATGAATAGGATGACCTTGTTTTCGTTTAAAAGCTCTGATGTTTGAATAAATAGTGTCGTATGTGTTTGATTAATTATCAGGTAGACATAAGACGACAAGGTATTGCCCAATCTGTTTTCTTGGTACTCGTGTGAGATATCTTGGGTAGTTAGCAGGTGCATAAAATGTGTTAAGGATTTGTTGTGTAGTCATTGAGAGTGAGATTACAACTTTTCCATTAAACTACTGGTTGGAATCGTTGTTTGCCTCGCTGGATTGAGGCAATAACAATGATGTTGTTGTAAAACTTAAGACCCTATCCTACAGGTTAGTTTCATCAGTAATGTTTTTTTGCTAATCCTGCGAAATCGCCTACTATTATCGCCTGAACGCATATTGTTGTAAGTATGCACTTTAGGATGCCTTTATGTAGAATATTATTGCTTTATTTTGTGTAAAGGGTGTATAATATATTGATGGTTTGGAGTTATTGTAAAAATCTTTCCTTATTCAATATTGCATATATTTCTGTAGATGGTCGACACACAAAGTTTGCTTAACAAGATTGACAAGTATTGCAATCAAATTTAAACAAATAAGTTAAGCATGCGTTATTGTTATTATTCAAATAATTATAACAAATTGAACTTGTCAACGCAACTATTATCAATGCATGGCTATTTTGGCGTACATTTGCACACTAAATATTAGTTAGTATTGAACTTAGTCTACTTTGTTATACTGCTGATAAATGTTCAGATACACCACTCTGAAACTCAACCGCCGTAACCCCCCCCTCCCCAAATAACTCGGTTAAGAGAGGATCCAATATCCAGCTGTAGTAGGATCTTTCCTCCACTTCAACTGGAATCAGATTGCTGTTTGAACTTAGTTGCTTGTTCAAATGTAAAATTGACTGCTTTATTTACGGGGAATCCACTCGTAAGGTGAGGTTCTTCCTCTGACTCATATTTATTCACTCATCTTTATTTACACAGTATCTAACATCAATGGGATTGTTGGTCTGTTGAGTTCTAGATATCCAGAGAGATAGACACTTGGAGTAAACAGATGAAGAGATAATTACAGATATAGAGACAAACACATCTAGAACTGATATTTCTTATTAACGTTGCCACTTATGATATACCAGGGAGCAGAGAGTGAGTTCTTTAATGGGGCCTGTGTGGCGATGTGCTTTCTAATAACTAAACAGCGTGCTTCTGATATATTTGATAAGAGGGACATCTGTCTACACTATGGAAATTAGATACAACACATCATAAATTAAGTTATAAGCTCTTTCATCATCTACCAAACGGAGAAAAACAGAATAAATTCATCTCTGGTTTCCCATTGCCTATTTAGAATGTTTGTTATGCGTTGTGATGCTTTTATGATCTTGTAAAAACAGTATCTGTATTGTAAGGCAAGATTGATAAGCTATGCATTTCATTTACAAAAACGGGTGTTAATGAAATTATTGATTCAATTTGTGCGCGTTATTGCATTAGTACATACTTTTTTCTTTGGTCTCGAAACCAGCCAGATGGAGTGAATTATTTTGCACATTGTCTATTTCGTGGATAAGTCGTGCATCTTGCATGCATTACAAGGTACTGTTTTAGTTGAAATATGTATCGTATTTCTCAAGGTTGCTGTGTGTGTTTGCGTTCAAAACCAGAATTACGTTGATACATTAAGCTGTTAATCTCTCTTCCATTTTATGGTTTTATTTTACATTTGAGGATGTGATAGTATTGTAATGCCATTGTTGATAGGGATTCGAGGTTTTTTTCCGTCTTGGCGGATGTCAGGAGTTGTTAGGCAATGTTTTAAAGTTACAAATCATGGTAGTGGTGGATTATTAACGTCATCATCTTAATTGTTTTACAGATTTACACGATGATACGTCGGGATCGACCAAGGTAGACGAAAGTTAAGTGAAGAGGACTTCAAAAGTGCCTCCATCGGTGGACGTGTTGTTGGCCATGTTGGCCGAAAGACGGTCTCTTCCGCGAAGAGATCCAAGGAACCGTGCTAGTGCAGCAGCGGACCTTGGAGTCCCAGCCCATCTTGCCCATAACAGACAGGGTAGGAGCTATATTGTAATTTTATCTTGAAATAGCATGCTTCGTAAGCTTAACTTTCCTCCTAGTCTTAGTTTCGTAGAAGTAGTACACATTTCTCATGTGCGCTAAGGTCGGCTTCACACTGTAGACTTAACGTGGCAACGTGTCTCAAGGAAGGGGAATTTCAAAATCCACGTGTATGTAGTTTTAAATTTGTTGGTCTAGTGACAGTTGGAGATGAATACCGGAAATATTATAATTTTTATTACATTTCTACTATTGAGTCACGTCCTCCACGCGACGTTGTCCGATACTGGTATGTGACCAGCCTTAAATTTAAAAATCACATCCTTCGAAGAAGCATCTTTATCATTTCAATTACGAGTGATTGAGGACATTGGTGCTATTGAACGTTCAGGGGGATTATTATTATTAGGACTTGGAGCTGATCAACGTTCTGTAGTCCTGGGAACTGAATAATACTGTAACCATTTGATGGAGTCTTAAAAACGCACGGATTAATGATGTTTGTTGTTTGTATTTTTTTGGTTTGACAGAAAGATTTTAAATAGCAGAACGACCTTAACATATTACATAATCTGCACTTGCAATGCCACGTATTTAACATCCCATGAACTACCATTAGTAGTTAATTTAATTAGTGTCGTGCAGAGATGGATGTCCTTAGGATAGAGAAAATTGTTAGATAAAGACTATTCATTAATGCATGCCCTTCAACATCTTCTCATTGAAGTGTTATTACGACAACTGGTGTTGAATGCTAATGTAAGCATTTTCTTCGAAGTGCCAAACATGACGACGAAGGAAAAAAACAAAACTCCCTTCATTAGATGTTGTCTGAAGTATATTCATTCTTGGTGTTAAGTGACTGCAGTTCACACGTTCAAATCTTTATCATGAATCAACGTCGCCCACGTGCACCGCATCGTGACCAAATGAAAGTTGCTGCTGCTGCTGCTGTTATTATTATTATTATAAGCTCAGTTGTACATCCCAAAATAAAATCAGTGACACACTTTCTCCAACAGAAATGTAACTTACAGCCTGCATTGCATACGTTCTTAGATTAGTAACTCTTTTTGGCAGGGTATATTCATTGAGGATGTGCGTGTGTATGCGAGCACACAGATTCTAATCCCCTTTTTGTCCTGATAACCACTGTCACTGGAAATATGACAGATAAAAGGAAGTGATGTCAATTCTTCAGAAGTCATGACTGGTAACATGGATAAATACATGCGATTTCGTTTCTGTAATCATGAGTATAAGCATCCCTTACGTATTCTCCTTGAGTTACCATGCGAAAGTATGTGACATTGACACAATGAGGACATTGAGATATGCAACCCTTAAATCAGGTTGACCCTAAACACTTTTCATCAAATCTTAATTTTCACTGTGACAGATATAGTTGTTTTAATTGTATCTAATGTCAGTTCTTGATTGTCAAGGTTCCGTAGGACCTATCTTTCCACCCGTCCATCGCAGTGTAGTGGAACTATCTGGATTGGGACATCAAGTCCGTGCAAGCAGTGATCCAAATCTTGCCAGAACTGAATTTGTAGGCCGTTCCAGTTTGTCAGTTAGCAGTCACGAGTATGTTTTGGGATCTTCCTCATCCCTGATTGTGTCTTGGGACATACGAGACTCAATCGGTGCTTCAGATTGGCTGGGTCTTTACAAAGAAGGTAAGTGTGTCACATGGAACTATTGGAAGAGCCTATTTTGTTTTTAAAGGAATTGCTTTGTCTTGAAGGTTATATCATCGTTTACATTGTATCTGTGTGTCTGCATTTTGTTAAATGACGCCCCTATGTGGTCGACATTTCTCTACGTCGATGACAACCAATTATGCTTTTTTTTGGCACGGGCTCAATTCCCGCTCGTCACTTAGGAATTTTATGCGTTCGCGATTTCTTCGTTGAAATGTGCAAAATGTGATAAAAACCATAAGGGCATGAACCAGGATGTTGCTGCAGGTGATTTGCGCAAAAAACCTTAGTTATATATTGTACAGTCGTTGAGAGTAAGTGATGAGAAGCAGTAGGTTACAGTCACTGAAGCATCCCATTTTTCAATGAGCCCTCTAGTAATTATACGTTTTAGGATTTACAATTGTAATTCTGGGATTAGGTGATTCGGAGGAAAAAGGACCATCTGTTAACGATATCGGTTCCTTTTATATCCAGTAACTAGCTTGTGGAGTTTACAGTGAGAGAGAGTAAGAACGAAACGAGCTCCTTCAACATATTTCTCCTTGCACCCAGCCGCCTGCAATATTCCATGACAAAATTTCCAAGTATGGGAGCTTAGTCACTGTTTTTCGCTTCTTAAAGTCTGTGCGTACCTTGTGGGGTAGGCTGGCATCCCCCACAGACAACCCAACCAATATTCCTGCAGGTTCCAGACGCCTGGCTGGGGTGCTTTCAGAGAATGTTCAGTGGACCTGCAGACCCAACCGTGCCACAGGCGGGATAAGGGTATGATGATGATGATGAAAGTCAGTACGTACCTTAGAGGTGAAAGTTTGCTTAAGCTTGACGACATTAATAAAAATTTAAGCCCAGGAGGATAGCCCAGTCGGGGACTTGGCATAGCAAACTTGTGGATGGTCGACCAGTAATGAGGTTTAGAAAGTACAAAAGGAAACATAAAGTATACGTTGATTTGGGTGGCAATTAAAGCCATGATCCCTTGAAGTGGGTTTGATGATGTCACCGCTCAAAAAAAAAAAATCCTTTCTACCCCTTCTGTGCTGAATTTGTAATAACGCAACACATTCGGGTGTGCGAGTAGAACTAGCGGCCAGTTTATTCCGGTACTTTAATATCAGTTTACAACGTTATCGTTACGTGTGAAAAATTGTTTTTAGGCTACTTGCGGTGGGAGGAGAATTGGCTTTGAAAAATTGCGCAAAGAGAAATGTATTTAGCTCGCAAAATGAAAATGTTTTATTACGTCTTTTATTTACGGTTTGCATGGTGTTCAAACAAGTAGTTCACGGTCTTTAAGTATAGCCTGCATTCGAGAAAGAAATTTAAATAAATCCATTCTTGTCCTTAAACTGGTTTGTTCATGCACCTGTTTTTTTACCTTTATAAACTCTAGTTCGCGGTTTAAAAGTTTTTAAGAGGACGGGAATACTTGTTTTGATCTGAACAGGATTTGCTTATAAGGAATATAAGTATAATGGGCGTGGATTTAAAAATCTCGTATTGAGGACAAAGGAAGCGGATGTGATCTTCTCATCTGTATTTTAACAGTTTATTGAATGAAATCTTTGTCAGCAGGGCAGCGGGATCTAGAATTTGAGAGCAGGAGTTTTTTTTTCAAACACTTTATGCGATATTGTCCACTACTTGGCCTTTAAAGACGAGAAGTTAAGTTGCGAGATCTTCAAATTTGAAGGTCATGTGATGCTATAGTAAAACTAGGATATTGGAATTTGTTGTTTACAAGAGGTGACTCCTGGAAACAATAAATTCTCCTGTTTATATAATTTGGAGTGGAGAGGAAGTGAAAAATAATTGTAGTGTCCTAGGCCAGATGCATGTTAAGATATCCCTTTTCACTTTCATTTCATCTAATAATTGGCCAATCCGTGATATTGACTATCCATGGTGTAAGTATAAATTATCGTTTTATTTATTTAGTTGAAGATTTAATGATAAAATTCATTGTAGTGGAGAAGCGGTCTCAAATTCAGTTATTATTTATTAAAACCCTTTTTTTTTCGCGAAGAAAATTTTTATGAAGCTTAGAATAAATTAATCTTGAATTGAAAATTGTCTTTGTTGGAGAATTATTAAATTTGCTCCAAATTTGAAATGTGCAAAACGTTCGCTTGTCAAATATATATTAGAGAGTTAGTGGTGAACGTCGACGAAGACGAAACGAACGATAGGAGGTCAAATGAGGCAACTGTGCATGCTCACGAAAAGCAGACCAGCAATTGAGCATGCGTATTTGCCTCATTTGACCTCGTATCGTTCGTTTCGTCTTCGTCGACGTTCACCACTAACTCTCTATTATATTGACTGTTTGCTGTGATTATTTTCAAGATGAAGACTAACATTTCGTGCGGTCCATTTTTTTAATTTAAGGGAAGTTTATGATATTAAATATGTGGTTTTTATATTTTCAGGGGAGACAAGCCCTTTCCATTATTTGGAATACAAAACTGTGGGCGAAAATCATGCGCACGTTGGACAGTTACACTGGAGCGTTGGCTGTGAACCCTTTTTCACCGAAGGTAAACTTCACTGAGTTTTAATACTGTATTTTATCACGTTCATCCCTTGAAAGTATTGAACTCATCAGGCCCCGTAACCGGTGGGTGAAAGACATTGTTGTATTTTGATGCTTGAAGACTCTGGTAGTCTATTGTGAATTGTTAAGACTGTGAGGAAATTTTAATCCTTTCTATTCTGTACAGTATTTGAAATTTTAAAATCATTGTGACAATGTCTCTTTTTTTCGTCACTTATCAAGTTTTCTCTTTTAATATACAGTATAACTGTGGTAGGCTGGTTACTGAAGTGAAACCTGTGATTCTGTTAAATTGCCATGTTGACATTTAAGGAGTCATTTGTTCACTGACTGTAAAAAGTCACCCATATATTTATGTGCATATATAAGGCCACTATCACTGTGCGTGCGCTAAAAATAGATATAAAGTAGATTTCTGAGGCAGTATAGCAGAGTTTTCATTATGAGCGACTTATGTGACAATCACAGCAAAAGCAGGTTGATTTTCTTCAAACTAAGAAAACAGCCATCTTCTTGTAATCGAAATGGTAAGAAATTTGTCTTATAGCATAATGAAAAAGGCAAATGATGTGGTGCATGTTTAATTCTGTAATAGACTTGCTCAACTGCATATCTAATTGTTGGAAATTGACTTCATTAGAGTGGAAATTGCTCCTAGAGACTTTAACTGAAGATAATTTCCCATTAAGCTTTTATCTCTTATTATCACAATGCATTTTTGATGTCACATTTACCCAACTACTATTTCTGATATTTTTAGATGTTACAAATGTTTGTTTTAAATACTATAATGGGACGACGGGAGCGTTGCGAGCTGTTTCACCTTCCGTCAGAGTTTATCGGAGTGCCGTTTGTCAATCCACCAACGTGAATGGAAGTAAAGTAAGTTATCATTGGAGCTTAATAAACCCAAGATGAGAGAGAGAGGCGACTTAGCCCACAGCGTATTGCTTTGTGCAAGACTCATTATGTTTCCATGCCTTCTTAGTCATTCATAATTGAACTACTAAGTATGCCTACTTCGTTGACTTCATGGATATTTGATTATATTTTCGTTGTACTTTTCTGCGACTGAAAGATCAATAGGATCCTATTACAGAATTGTTATTTACTGCAATTACCATTGGGCAACCTGAATAGACGTACCCCAAATTATGTGTTATTGATTTGTTCCATTTATTATTGTCCAAATCCAGATGCTTCTCTTCATATTCATATCTTTTGAATTGCTAATCTATTAAAAGTGTGATTTCATTGATATTTTGTAGAGCACCGAAGAATTATTGCCATCGCAAAATCCTGTGGACTACATAATTTTTAAATTGTCCAGTGAGTTAATTTTTGCTCTGTTGAAACTCTGAATATATATTTATATGATTTATATGATATTTAAATATGTTTTTGTAGATCTCCGTGCACGCAATTTAAAGAAGGGAATATTTTTCAACCCTGATCCTTACATAAAAATGTCTATCCGTCCAGGAAAGGAGCATGGAGTGATGCTTTTGTCCCATCACGGCCAAGACACTAGAACGCCAGTAGTAGAAAGCACTGTAAATCCCAATTGGGGTGGCCAGGTGAGGAAGATCATTAAGTTTTAATAAATCTTTATTCAATTAGAGATTTATTGGAAAGTTATGGTCCACTTTTAGTACACCTTCATTGCTCATCCTAGTGATACCTTGGAATTTGAGGTTAAAGATAAATTTTCTAAAAGTCGGCCAATCATTAGTCGTTTCCTTGGTCGCCAGTCCATTCCTCTTCGGATGCTTATAGAACGTACAAACATGTAAGGTTGCTAAATGGTGTTTTGAAATTAATGGGAAACTACAGTTTCTATTCCTAAATTTATTTTGAACATTATTTTTTCTTGTTCACGTCGTCAGTGACCAGACAGAATGTCATTTCAATTTGTTGAGTAAAAATCCTCTGGAAAACATCAGTGGTCAAATTGTTTTCACTGTTATCGTAGATAAAAAGGCTGGTGAGTTGATGTTTTTCTTCTGAATTACAGCAATTTATAGAGTTGGTGTTATTATTGAAATTTCACTTGTGATTGAATTTATTATCTATACAGGTGACCCATGGCCATCATCAGTTAATTTGTCTTTGTTTTGTCGACCACCAGAAGGTAATGGCACTTCGTCACCTGGAGCACAAGCTCGGATGCATCAATCATCTCCCAGGCCCGTTATGATGGCAAATGGGAATGTAATTGGGCCTAGTACCAGTAATGATTCTGCAGTTTCCCCCAGTATCACAAACGGAAATACTCCAAAGTCAGCAGTACGACATAGACAGTTGCAGCAGTCTGACTTTGAACCAGCAAGGAAGCCAAAACTTGTCAACAGAAGTAACCCTACTCATAGCACATGGCATGGACGGACGTCGGAGAGAACACACACAAATCAGCATGCTAACGAAGCCCCTTCACAAATGTCGATGTCATTTCATTTCTCAGAAATGGAAGCACCTCCACCACTTCCACCAAAAATGAAACGACATCAGTCTCATAAACCTTTGCACAGGACAAAAGCTTTGCAGTATGACGCTAATAGTTCTTATATGGCTACACCGGGAAGTGAAGAATTTTTATGTCAAATGCAACAAATGTCTCGGAGCCTGCCACCTGAGGACAGTTTTGTTTTTGAAATTGTTGATACTGACGAACTGGAACAGTCTGGAGAAGCGTCTTCTTCAGAGCTTCAGGCTCTTGAAAATGATCACACTCAAAACCCAGATCAGGCTATTATTGCTGCTCGTGCTAGTCCTTGGCTGTTTATTGACTCAAACGCCAACGTCAGTGTTGTGCCACTTGACGCAAATTTAACACCAGAGTTGCCATTACAATTGGAAGCTGCTAACGCCAATCAAATAAGTGACATTTCTAGTGAACTAAACCATGCTAATTCATCAGCTGTTCGTGATTCCCATCAAGCTGTCACTGAAAATGCTAGTCAATCTCAAGTCGCTCCTTTAGCCACTCCTGAACAAGACTCACTTCATGATGGTGCCATATCTGTTGAAAATTTAGCTTGCATTCAAGGAAGCGCGAATGGTGGTCTTGAGCCGAACACTTTATATGATGTTACGCCCACAGCACTTGAAGAGAGTTTTCTTGATTGTGTACCACAACTAGATTTTGAGAATGGAGCATGTCAGAACTATGGTCTCTGTCCAAATCGGATTGTATCTGATAGTCAGACAGGTTTTGCAGCAAAGTCAGATAGCAGTTCTTTAACAGAAATGGAAAACACAGTTCATGGTTCACCCTGTCAAGAAGAAACGATTTCTGCAAATGAGTCCTTACCTCATGTTGCCAGTCTCACATTAGAAAGCGATTCAAGGAGCCAGACTCCAATTCCAACACCTCCAGGTCCTGAGTTAGAGGGTGCTTCGATGGAACAAAGTAGCGATTCTTCTGATGACAACATTGGTGCTAGGAGTCCAGATAATTCAGATTTTCATGAGACTACCAATACGGAGCAAGTAGAATCAAGTGATGGGTCGGGTTCGTTTAGTCGTTCTCAGTCACCATCTCCTGAAGGCGCCATGGCGGAGTCTCCGGTTTTCTGTGCTGTTGAACTGCCTCAATGCCCTCCAACACCGACTCATCATCCAAGCATCGGAAAGTTGCAAGGGAGACCGTTAACTCCAACTCCAGGAACGTCGTCCACGAATTCGGATATTCCGCAAAAACCCACTAGACCACCTCCACCCGTTCCACCGCCACTACCAGCTAGACATCCTCCCTCACAACCGCACCATCAACACACCACTCGTTTGCCTTCAATTCCAGAACGCTCTGCAAAATTTCAAAGGGTTGAGCTGTTACCTGGAGAGGAACCCTTACCCCCACGTAAGGCTATTTTGTAGTAATGTTGGTAAACATGAATCGATTTTTTAATTCCTTTTTCTCGCTTTCCTATCTTAAGATTGGGAAGCTCGCATTGATAGCCATGGACGCATCTTCTACATTGACCATCTGAATAGGACTACAACTTGGCAGAGACCATCATCAACTCAACAACATCGACGTGGTGCTAATAACGATCTTCAGCGACTTCAGTTAGATAGGCGTTATCAGAGCATTCGGAGAACAATCTCGTCTCGCCCGCCTCCAGAATCTGAAGAGCAGCCTTTGGCCTCTAGCGGAGCTGAAGCTTCTCCGGCTTCATCTCATGTAGCTAATCATGAACAGCATCGTGAAATTTTACAGCATTCTCCAGCCGTCCGTTTCTTGACCAGACCGGACTTTTTCTCAATTTTGCACTCTGATTCGGTCAGTATATAGTTTAGGCTGTTATCTGCTACGCAGTTCCCACGTAGTTCTTATACATATGTCATCGACAGGATGGGGTTGCAATGTACACGCGTACGTCATCATTAAAGCACATGATAACGAGAATCCGCAGAGATCCTCATGCTTTTGAGAGGTATTCGGTTTGTTATTTGGTCATTTGGTTAGTTCATTGACCATGTTATTGACGGTGAATGCTGAATTCGATTTTAACTTTAGGTACCAACACAACCGGGATCTTGTAGCTTTGCTGAACAAATTTGCTGACACTGCAAGAGATTTGCCCCGAGGATGGGAAACTAAATACGACAGAACTGGAAAGGTATGCAGTAGGTTGAAATTTTGTTTAAGGAAAACGGTAGCTTTGATCTTTCTTGAAATTCACTAATGTATGTTACATTGGTGTTCGTCACAGCAATTTTTTATAGATCATACGTCTCGAAGTACAACTTTCATCGACCCTCGATTGCCAATCGATGGTCCTTATGTCAATCCTAATAAAAGTTCGGCCTTTGGTGCTAGACGAAGAAGTCGAAGTGCTGGAGAAGATGATATACGACCGGAATGCAACCGGGTACATACGATTCACTGATATGGATACTAAGACTTTCTGGAATTGTCTTAGTAACCGTCTTCTGCAATTGATTTGCTACCTAGGTTCCTGTGCCACCACCACGCCCACCGCATAGTACTGCCGCCATCATTGCACACGTCGTACCTCACGTTCCTACTGCATATAACGATAAAGTAGTCGCCTTTTTGAGACAACCTAATATAATGGATATTTTGAGAGAGCGGCATCCAGCTGTTGGTTCCAACCAGGTGCTCAAAGACAAAATTACAGCGATTCGAACTGAAGGCACCGGAGCTCTTGAACGTCTCTCGGACGACATTGATCTCATAATACTGCTAAGGTAGGTGCCATTCTTTTGCCTTTATATCAGACTCGATTAGCTGAGAGTGAGCTGGAAGTTTCTACTTCCACATATTCAGTTCTGTCCATGTATGTTAACAATTGCTAAGCGACCAAATTGTGTTACTCATAGAAGTTCTAACATCAGTTTCTCAACTGTGTTCCTCCTCAGTTCCTCAAATTTGGAAAGGAGACTATCCGTAATTAATGCTGTAGGTGTACAGCACAGCCTCATTAATTTGGGACGTTCATTAATGTGGTACTTTTCAGTTACGGTAGTTAAAAAAAACACGCAGGGTAATTAAAATGCGCTCCTGAGAATGAAGGAGAAAACTTTTTTTCATTAATGTAACAGTTTAATATCGTAAAAGTAATATATGCATCTGGACGTTTGGTAACTTCTATAACTTCACAGACTCATAGGTGCAGGGGCGGATCCAGAGGCAGGTCAAGGGGAGCACTTCAACACAAGTGCGTCCCAAATATTTTTAAATATTCAATTAAAATAGGTCCTCTACTGCCCCTTAGACAATGTGCTATCTTCAGAGGTTGATTAATTTTGATTTGATTAGCCAAGCAGCCATAACAGGCCGAACCATTAGGAAGCTGCTCGTGGGAGATGAGGAGGTAGGTGTAGAGGATGTAGGAGAGGGGAAATTTGCAGCACCCAACGTTCTTTACCAACCACCCATGTTGGTACCTAACGTGAGCTTGCACTGCTTAACTTCAGTGATCTCACGAGAACCGGTGTGTCCAACGCAACTTGGCTGCACTAGGAAATAGCAGATGCAAAAATGACTCGTCAATTGCAAAGTTGAATGGTGCATCAGTTGAAATATGCGCCTCCATTGAGGCACGGGGGGGGGGGGGGGGGGGGGGGTTCACCCCCCCCCCCCCCCCCCCCCCTGGATTCGCCCCTGCATAGGTGTTTGTAGAAATTGCGATGCGTTAGTAGTACTTTGCTGTAACTTTGTGCTTTACTTCATGCGCCATTCTCCATTGGCAGTAGGATTGATGCATAACTGTGTCAAGGGCGAGACTCACTAAGACTTCCTCCAGACTAACATTTGAAAGTGGTATTAAAAACGATTTAATTGTCGACGCTTCAGAATTGTCTAATTTGATACTCCTAGGAAGTCTGTACTTCAGTAAAGTGATAATTTGATAAAGGGGATTCATAAGTTAAAACTACCGGTAACTGACTCAGCCTTGGCTTGTTAGGACTTAGGTGACTCATGTTGGTTGTCACCGATTTTACTCTTCGCAAATGATTACAAGGGGCAACGTCCCTCACTCGCCCTGCCAATATATTGATTTGAACGATTGTTAGTGGTTTAGGGCCTTTTAACTACAGTGGTCATTAGAGCCCCGACCAATGCAGAGTCTCCACAGACACTACGCCGGTACGACGATTTTTGGGTATCGGCGGTACCCAGCGTTCCCAGGTGGCCACCCATGTTAGTGCTAGCTGGGGTTGCGTTTCTTAACTTCAGGGATCAGACGAGAACTGGTGTGTCCAACGCAATACAGCTGTTCCCCTTGCCGATATAAAATATATTGTTTCCGCGATTTCCTCATAGGACCATTTCTGGTATAAACATTAAGGTCACGTTTCATTTTTGATATGCTTTGGTGATTGCTTCCTAGGACCCTTTCTTCTGCAAACAATAGGGTCACGTTTCTCTTTGAACTACTATCTCTCTTTGGACATACAGCATAGCTGGCCTGACCACTGCCCTGTAGAATTTCCCTTTCAGCTTTATTGGGACCCTTTTATCACACAGGACTCCGCGTGCCTGTCTTCACTTCAGCCAATTAAGCATAAACACGTAAAAGATAAATATACACACTTCATATCTTCCTTCCCCGCCTGTGGCAGCTTCGGGTAATTATAAGATCGATGTTGTTAGTCGGAAACAGAAGAGATAAAGTGGACTTGTATTTTATACAGGAACAAATTTGGACAAGAGACTAAAAATACTTGTAGTAAAAGATGGCGCCGAAATGGCGACTGATTTTTCTTCTGCTGTTAGGTAATTCACTGTCTGTTTTGATGACAAAGGCCCCCCTTTTCCCGTATTACATAGATATGGAATATCCGTTTTATTGCATTTTTGTTGTTATGGGGCCTTTTTTGATATGTTACATGTCGCAGTGACTTAAGATACATGAGTTGATCTGTTCAGCCTGCATTTTACTGGTGTCAACTGCAGTTCCATTCGCATGATATGAAGTTATTACCTTTTTTTACAAGGTCACTAGGGAGCAAGAAATATTAAAAAGATTGTCGTAGCAGATGGTAGGGGGTGTAAGGAATCTGTCGAGTCGTGGTTTTATTATTCATAATTGTTTTTTAGTCGCTGAAGGCAGACAGGGTAAGATGGATTCGAAATCTTCCTGCCGTGAAATGTCCTTGTTGTGAGTGAGGCTCGATTCCCATCTGGAACATCCGCTGGACCGGATGCTTAATGGGTGTGCAACAATTCTTAAGACCAATTTCTCGCCTGTCTTCCTTCCTTTCTCCTTTCCACTCCCTCTTTCTCCATTTCAAATATGCGACTTGTATCATAAGTAGTCAGTTACGTAACGATGTAGTATTTATGCCCAAGTGAGACACTAGGCAGAGGGGTTATGACCACTGATAGCGACTTGTTCCATATCTTCCCTCGCATGAGCTGTCTCATAAAACTCTGACAACTGCAATCTCTATGCTAGGTATCTGTTGTTGTCTGTCATCAACATCCTGCCCATGGCAGGGTTTAACGTGCAAGTTCTGGCCCTCTATCTTCTCCTATTTCTCCATCAGATTGACGTTCACACCAAACAGTGCTTTGTCTTTTCCTACAACCTGCTCCCATGTTGCTATGGCCTACCTCTATTCCATCTGTTCCATCATCATCATCCCCTTATCCCCCCCTGTGGCAGGTTCAATGTGGCGGGTTCTAGCCCTTCGTCACGGCCTATCTACCACCAGGTTTCCGTCCACCCCACACACTACCATATCCCAACGGACAACCTGCTCCTATGTCTGCTTTGGTCTCCCCTGCCCTGGGTGCTTTCAGCCACCTGTATTCCTGTAATGGACCTAACAAGCTCCTCCTCCCCTCTTCTCTTTGCGTGTCTATACCACCTCAGTCTACTCTCCCTCATTTTTTTCGGCGATGTCCCCCACCCCAGACTACCTCTAATATACTCATTCCTATTTCTATCAGCTCTCGACACCCCACTCATGTACCGCAGCATTCTCATCTCGGCTACTTGCATTCTATTTACGTGGCTCTTCCTCTCTGCCCAACACTCTGATCCGCATAGCTGGCCTAACCACTGCCCTGTAAAACTGCCCTTTCAAACTTCCCTTTCAACTTGATTTCTATGGGTCGCATCCGGGTCTATCACACCATTGCTTTGGAATGTTGATCCTAAGTACAGTACTTTACCTCTTGCACCTTTTTCACCAGTTCGTCTCTAGAGAGCACATCACCATTATTTTCCTGTCCATCCCAATTGAAAGCTAAATACTCTATCGTTTTCATGTTTATCTTTAGCTTTCCCTTTTCTGTTGCACCTCTAATATCGTTTTGGCCCTTTTCTACTTGTTCTCTGGAGTCGCTAAGTTTTCCTATATCGTCGGCCTCTATCCCATCTCCTCCCTATAACCTAAATTCCTGTGAAGGACTCTTTTTTCGTACATCCCCATACCATTTCTGTTATATGGCTGCCATAGTCCTAGTCCCTAGACTCTAGGACTATAGACTCTAGGGACTAGACACTAATAAACGTATTTCTGTTTTAGGAATGTCATTTATAGTTGTGTTGTGGATTCTGTGGCTTCTTCTTCCCAATTCTCGTGTCTTTAGACTCTAGGTCCTGTGACTAAGGTGCCTAATGAAAAAGGTCGCCCGGATCATTAATTGCATTAGGGGAGCAGCAATCACCTTGCAGACATTTTGGTTGATGCAGTCAGACTTTATTAAATACAGTAATCAATTTGTTTGAATGACTACAAAGTTGTCAGGCTCCATTCACTCGAAATTTACAACATGATTGTTGGTAGGTAACTGAGGTTTATAACAACACAAGTTGTCATGTGACATGCAGTTTAGTGGATCGTTCCATCTTTGTTTGATGATAAGTTTTCGATTGATCGAGATTTTAATGTAGACTCTTTGTATCACTAGTGTCAAATATTATTTTAGTTAAATGAGTACACCCTATTGAGAGAATGAAAACTTGATGTCTGGGTCAAGCTCGACCTAAGGGCCTTTCGACGTCACTATAAGTTTTCTATGAAAGGTTCTGTCATCGAGATTTAAAATGGCACTTGGTCTCATTGTCATCCTCTGAAAAGCAATTAGTCGGAATGCATTGTGTATGCTATGTTCTTATGCCTGCAACTTGGCATGCTGAAAAAAGCATCTTATTGATCGGCCTGGGTGGGTGTACTCATCCATTAGAGTAGTATTGTGATTTGGCAGCAGTCATTTATAATGACTGAAGGGATTTTGGCTTCAAATTAACTGTGAAAACGCCAATTTATCTTGAGCCTTTTTGTAGGGTAGCCACGGGTTTTTTTTTACTGAACGATTATCTGTTTATGTTATTTTTTATTAGTTTATTTCCTTTTATTGTACGAGTAGGAAAACTTTTTACGATGTATCTTTGTTGTTGCCCTTGAAATGAAAAAAAAAACTTTTTAAGTGGAGGAGAAGGGTGATAGAATTACAATAAATCTTCTAACTACATGCACATTCCTGTGGTGGTTATCTAATGTCACTTATCCTTCTTGTGGTGGTCACTTATGTCACTTTCATAAATACGCATCAGGCAATTGATAACAAAAAATCAGATCGCTGCATTTCTCTGAAAATAGGAATAGTGGATGTGACTTTATCCTAGTTCTAGAGTAGTGCTCTTCAGAGTTTTTAATGGAGCCGCAGTCCATGGTTGCAAGATCAAACCTGCAAGAGGCAGATGGCTTTTTTTCATGCAAAAGGGAAGACCAAAGTGGACCTTCCGTTGCATGGTGTGAAGCCTTGGTCCTGTGTGGTTTGTAAATCTGAAAGATCCCTTTCTATTTGAAGTAAGCTATACGTGTTGATCGGGAAAATTTCGGTGGGTAACGAAGTTGCACCCATGAAGGAAAATAGACCAAGAGGTTGTAGCATTTGGTCTGCAACCAGCTGCGGAAGTGGAGCAAAGCGTTTATACTGATGACATACAGATATTGGAATATAGTTAACTTCTCCCAAGATTTGTTTCAGGCCGAGATTGGTAGGTTGGCTCTGATACCAGAGAAACCTCTGTGTTGAGTGGAAAGTTAGAACCCCGTATAGGGTAACACTTATCTGCGCGTAAAAATAACTCTGGGTATGTGGTCTCTTCTGACAACGAATTAAGAAATCCGTGGCGTAGAGGATAAAGTCACGTACTCACCTGTGCTCTTTGTGGTTTAAAAGTTTATGTAGAGGTTTAAAAGAATGAAGGCAATTTCCAAGGGGCGCCAAACGTACATCCATGGACTTATTTCTCTCTCCCTCTTCTTGCCCTGTTCTCTCTCCTCTCTCCCCCTGTCTCCTGCTCTCCTCACCTCTCGTCTTCCTCTCTCCTCTTTTACTATCTTCTCCCCCTGTCTCTCATCTTCCTCTCTCCTGTCCTTCTCCCTCTCCTCCCTGTCCTCTCCTTCATCTCTCGTCTACTCTCTTCTCTCTCTCTCTCTCTCTCAAATCTCATAAACGGAAAAACTGTACATTTGGGACATAAGAGTTGATGGAAGACACTGCATTTGCGGGTTTTAATGACCAGCAACCATAAGGTCATTGTCAGTGCCCTTGTGCCATTTGTCCAGATCTCAAGGAAAGGATCCAATTGTAGGCAGTAGTAACAAAAGCTTCTCTTTTCTTTTTATGCAATTGAAACCATTTTTTCCCCTTTTGCGAAGGGAGTAAAAAAAGGCGAGGTAAAAAATGTCGCGTTTTACTTGTGTTACAGGTATCATATCCTACAAAGCACTAATTTTTCAAGGTTTTTTTCTACTGAAGAGACCAAGGTTCTTTATGAAAAGTGAGGTCTGAGCATAGCAACATTGAATTATTTAAAAAAATTGATTTCTTAAATGACCGCCATGCAACCCACGAGGAAAGAGAGTATTAGTTATTGTTATTAGGTGACTAATGTGGCTATTTGAAACTTGGGTGGGATTCTCACTTGAGCTGAGAAATTTTTTATCCGGGGTTAAAATTTCAGAAGGAACTCCGAGGGGACGTTTAAATCACAGGAAAGTGTTGTTTGTGTTTGTAATGGTAGGCATGAAAATTACATGCTAAATTGCAGACTACATGGTTTGTATTAATTGCCACACTATAACAGGGGCGGATTCAGAGGGGGAGCAGTGCAGCAATTGCTCCCCCTCAGTGCCTCAATAGGGCGCAACTGATGAGGCATTTTTGCATTGTTTATCCCCATTTTCTTACTACCAGTCCAACAGTTGCAGTCCAATCTGTAGTTGGCTAAAACATTGAAGATAGGATATTGTTTTAAGGGATAGCAGAGGACCTATTGTAATTGCTAGTTAGATTTATACTACGGGATTCAGAATATTTGAAAATATTTGGGGCGCACTTGTTTTGAAGTTCTCCCCCTGACCCGCCTCTAAATCCGCCTTTGCACTATAATCATCCATCTACTCACTACTGAGTGCTCGTTTACACCCTCTTAGAATTAACTACTCTCAATAATGCAATGTCTTGACATGTGCACCCTGCAAATTACATAGTTGGGGCCATCTGTGCATTATTACTTCTCTGTCCAATTTTATATCTTTTCTGCGTAGAAATTGTCATTGGTAGACATACTGAAATGATACTGTCACACAGCAGGGATTAAATAATTTTGAATCATTGACAGAGCCCCGGCCATGAAGACTCCACACTTGAGTCATGCTTTTTTTAGTTAAAGGTTGCATAAAATATACAGGGGTCTTATACATATTTGGTGCTGCCCTTAATCGCAAAACTTGGCAGCGCACTTCTTGGTCCCATTATTGCTTGTGGCGGCCATTATCCCCACCCTGAAGGAGTGGATTGGGCAAAATTATATTTTTTTCTCCAATTTTGTTGAAAAAACAGCCCCGATGGCGCTGTAGTTCCAGATGCCTGGATCCTGGATCGAAGTAAAACCGTGGTCTCGTGTGGTGTCCATGATATCACCTGCACAAAAAAAAAGTATCCTAGAGTAAAATGTGTGGGATCTTGCTCCCCCCCTGGCGTTGGTGGAGGAAGATAGAGATAGAGCTCTTTGCTAGAACGGCAAATTGCGTTGGACACGCCAGTTTTCGTCTGATCACTAAAGTTAAGCAACGCAACCCCAGCTGGTGCTGATATGGGTGGCCGCTTGGGAAAACTGGGAACTGCTAATACCCAAAATTCGTCGCATTAGTGTATTGTCTGTGCAGTCTCTGCATTAGAACTACGCAGTGGACGGGGCTTTAATAACCTTGTAATTGAAGGGCCCTAAAACACCAAAAGAAATGGTAAACGTTTAAAATTATGGTTCAATAGATCGGTCATGTATTCTAATGGGACAACAATGGGGACCCGGCTGTCCCAAGTGATCTTTCTGTTTTTCGTTCACACCTCAGCCTCGTGCAGTGTATACGATGTCACCACATTGTGGGGAGCAGCGAATTGCGTTCGACACACCAGTTTTCGCCTGATCACTGAAGTTAAGCAGCGCAACCCCAGCTAGTACTGACATGAGTGGCCGCTTGGAAAAACTGGGTACTGTTAATGCCCAAAAATCGTCGCATAAGAGTAGTGTCTGTGCAGTCTCTGCATAAGAACTATGCTGTGGACGGGGCTCTAATGACCTTGTAGTTGAAGGGCCCTAAAACACCAACAAACACCACATTGCGGATGGAAACGCTTTCTATGCGGAATAGCCAAATAAATAAACTGTAAAGGCATTTCTTTAACTGCATGCTTGGTGGAGACTGTCTAAGAACTCCCGAAATGTTGCAGATTTTGATCGAAGAACTGCTCTAGTATTGTTTTGATAAAAGAGGTGACATTGACATCACAGGGCGACCTGCGACTTAAAAGTAAGAAGTAAAAGTGGTAGCACTGAAATTAAAATGGTTCAGATTTGGGGGGGGAGGGGTCTATTTTAACCTAACCTAGGATTGTTGTATTAGTTTATGATCTTGGACCGTGGTACCCTTGGGAAGGAGGTGCATAAAGTAATTACTAACTTAAGTTTTCAAGGCTGAATTAATTTTTCATTAAAGCGATCAAGTGAACACAAGCTTCTCGCATAATTTTTTTTTTTAAAAAATTACTTTTTAATGCATACCAAATTTCAATAGGTTGAACAGGAATTTGATGTCTGTTAAATGAGACTCTTAGATTCATTGTTTGCTTGATAATGGACGCGAATTTCGTCTGTGAGCATGCAAAATTTGACACTTTAATTAGTCATTTCAAAGTAATTTAATCCTCACGTGAACACAGTATTGTAATGAAATTTTAGTGAATGAGGTCTCTCTCTCTCCCTCTCCCGCCATGGATGCTATTGATATTACTGACTTGATGGGGCGAGTCTCGGGGGTTGCTATGGTTTCGTATTTAAACCCCGGTCTTACTTCTGTACCAAAAAAAAAAAAAAAACAATCTTGAAATTACTGGTCCTCCTTAATTTGCATTGCGGGGTGGACTGTAAGCTATTGTTTTGAATCAGGAGTGGTCGAAATAATTCGAGGTTAGGTAGCACGGTAACAGGAAGGTGGGTTGAATCTTTTGGGACTTCAGCGACTGCTAGGAGACTGACTGTAACTTAAGCAGTGGGTGATAGAGTTACGTAAATTTCTAAACACCCGGTGGGTAGTTCGTCCCGCAATAAACCAGAACAACCTGGAATGGGATACAGTAGACTCTTGACTATCCGGCCTAGTTAAAAACAATAATAATTCTCTATTATGAAATGATAACTAATGCTAAGGGCACTGGAGGGACACAGGCCGCCTAGTACATTTGCTTGAACTGGTTTTGTGCAGCTGGTAGAAGATAATGGGGCCCGATGGGACAAAAGAGTGAAATTGTTTGTTTTTGACCTACCTGGTTAGGAAATATGAATAAGAGTGAGTTTTGGTATAAAAAAAGGCGTTTTTAGTAGCGTGAGTGGGCAGGAAGTGAGTATTTATAGAACTCTAGCCTATCCGGTCTGCCCTTCCACCACATTAGGCGGGTTGGTCCCAGAGTCTACTACATTCTGATTCTTGAATGATGTGAGAGTGCCTAATAGACACATCTCGGTGGCGCAGAAGGTGTAGCGTACTGACAACTGCTTCAGTGGTTCCATGTTCGATAGTAGATCGAGGTGGGTTGACTTCCTGTGGGCGAGAGAGGCCCCAGTGCGCCTTCCGTTGGATGGGAAGTAAAGCCATGGCCCCGTGTGGTATGCGATGTCATTTGCACGTAAAAGACCCCTCTCTACTGTGCAACAGGTAGATGAGACAAAACTTGCAGGTGCAGGAGCTGGCCATCTGGCGTCGGTAAAGTGCCCCGAAGAACAATTGGTCTACAATAAATAAAGGTACATATTAGTGTACTGACTGCTTGTCAGTCAATTCACTACCATTAGGCAGTGCTTACTGCCAAGTGTTTACACACAACTGACAACACAGACAGAGAATCACTGACCAACAACACTGCCCTTGCATACTGTATGTGCCTTAAGCATAAGGATTGCAACATTAGGTTGGAAGCCGGCTGTGTAAAATACCATCCAACAGATCGCTGATGTGTCTCAGTAGGACAAAAATCGGCCCCGGACCCTGTCTCCATAGGTGGGAAAAGGGGTTACATGATAACGATGATGATGTTGAGGAGATGATTTAAGATAAATGGTGGGCACGTGATATGTTCTCTAATGATGACACTGGACGATTTTGGGAATGCAACGGATGCCAGTTGTCTGAAGTGACTTTGAGTTGGTCTGGTGACTCTGGTAGTGTCCAGATATTTGGTCAACTGCAGTCACTAAGGCTGCAGTTAAATTAAGCAGATGTCAACGTTATTAATAGTTAGTAAGATGGTTTACTTATTTCTAAGGCTCATAATTCATAGCGGCATTGGTAGTCATAACTCTTCAAGTTCACTTCCGGCAATAATTTCTACATGACCATGAAAGCGACAACGAATTTCTTTTTAAATTTAAGATTTGGCTTATAAAATGTTATTAATAACTTGCTAAACGATGTTGAAAGTTTAAAAATTTTAACTTTTTGTATGCAGTCTGGGCACATTGCGAAATATTTCTACTTGTTTATAGATGGTCCCTTTACTGACATTACTGTTTCAGTGTCGTCAAGTTCACATTTTTATTTATGAGGACTTCTTGCGAAGGCCAAGCAAAAGTCATTTTCAACTAAATTTTCTTTATGGTGAAAGAAATGTTTATTTCTTAATCTTTGAGGGTGCATTTTTTTATATTTGGGTATCATTTCCCACATCTTAAAAGGATTGAACTTCTCTGGCCTGGAACATCCTTACAGCCTGACATTTTGTACATAAATTAGTTAACACTGGAAAATGTCCTTCAATTTTTGGCCTGAAAGTCATTTTATGTATGTGTGTTATTCGAGGCGACTAGAAAAATAAGTAGCTGCGTTTTTACGACTTGGTTGATGAGTATCTTCACCCACCCTCCCTCTTCCTTTACCTGAAGGGCCGGCCATCAGTTGAGAAGGGATATCAATCACCTTGATTTTAAATGTAAGCACGTGTGAACCTGATTAGTAAGTAAACAGAAACTGACACCCACATAGTGTGGATTCTGGGAAACTGTCCGGTTCAAACCTGCATGTCATAAGAAATGTCTTAAAAGGTTCTGCCACGACATCCACTCACGTAACACCATCCTAACTACCCATCCTCTTTAAGTGGAAAATAGGTTAGCGGAAGTCAAGTAATGTTCTAATTCTAATTGAACACACTTCAAGCAGCCCTGGTAGGCCAAATTGGCAGTGAATTGCTGGATTCATTTCATGTTGTTGTTGTTTGTTGGTGTTTAAGATCCCGTCAACTACAAGGTCATTAGAGACCCGTCCACTGCATAGTTCTAATGCATAGACTGCACAGACACTACACTAATGCGACGATTATTGGGTATTAGCAGTACCCAGCTTTCCCGAGCGACCACCCATGTCAGTACTAACTGGGCTTGCGTTGCTTAACTTCAGTGATCAGACGAGACCTGGTGTGTCCAACGCAACTCGCCGCTCCCTTCATTTCATGGGTTGGGGTGCAAGCCAAGCAGCCATAACAGGATGAACCCTTAGAAGGCTGCTCGCGGGAGATGAGATGGAAGGTGTAGAGGACGGAGGAGAAGGGAAATTTGCTGCACCCAACGTTCTTTACCAACCACCCTGTTGGTACTAACGTGGGCTGCGCTGATTAACTTCAGTGATCTCACGAGAATAACTCTCATTCCTAATAATTGACTCATTCAAAACCCCATGGAACCTAAAAGCGTAGCATCTATTCTGCCATACATTGTCTACCTGCTATAATGGCATCTTCTTTCTGAAAGTCCCTTACCTTATCCTCATCAAGAGCGTTCCATTGCCGAAAGACCCTTGGAAAAAATGACCAGTATTATGAGTCTGTTCGGACCTTGATCCTTCAATTTGAACGGATGATAATCCCCCCATGTTAGTTGGCGGGACTTGAGGTTTTATTGACCGTAGTAATGAGCCTCCTCTCTTAGGAACAGCAGAAAGCAGTTCAGGAAACTTTCAGAGCAGGATGACTGTAAGGGTTGAACTCTTGCTCCGTAAGTCGTTGGTTGTAGGTTCGATGTTACTTGCGCGTAAAAGAGCCCTTTCTACACGGAATTAACTATGTGTATATTGACAAGATCTTCAAGCATTTGAGCTCGCCCACCCCCCCCCCTCTCATTTTCCTGACATTGGACTGTGGTCTTGGGCTTGTTCTCAGAATGAAGATGAGCCGACGCGAGGTTTAATAAACAGGGGTTATGGCATTTGATCGGTAGCCAACTGCAAAAAGAATGGACCGTTCAACTACTCGTCCTTGTTTATTCCCGTTAAATACGAGATAAATGAGTATCCGACCCTGTCATAGGCGGGGAAAGGGCTAGAAATAATCGTGATAGGTGATGTGAAATTATCAAACCCACACTTAACAATTTCTGGTGTCGGGTTTATCCTGATTGGTGTTTCATCTCAAAAGACGTTTTGTTTGTAATCTTTCGTTGCACAATAGGTTGAGATTCAACAAAATTTCCAGGTGTGTAAGAGTTGTTATCTCTTTTTTGTTACAAGTCTTTTCCGTTTCCGCCACTGACCATGTGTGAACGTTTTCTAATATCCGAATAAGAGACAAACCTTGATAGTTGCCTGGGAACAACGATATGCACCTGTACACTTGATACTAGAGCACTCCATGTGATCAACTGACTGCTTGAAAAGGTGAAATTTCAGTCGATTTGCTCTCCAGTGGGCAAAAGGTAGATTTTTAACGCTTGAATAATAGAGTAACCGACCAATTTTGAAAGTTGAGTACCTCCTTAGTCCACATTACGATTGATTGACTTGTTATTGTGTGACCCATGAAGGGTCACTAAGGGGTAATACTTATTGGGGGAAATTTCTGGGAAATACTTTGGTGGCATGTGATGTGATAAAAATGAGTTAGTTAGGTCTATTATTGGAGCTGCAAGTTGGACCGAAAGTAACAGAAGACCAAAATGCAATTGGACCAGGTAATAAGGAGGGATATGCACGTGATTTATTTTCGTCACCCCCGTCAGCTCTGAAGGTCATTTACTGATCCTGCAGAGGGAGGAAGCGACTTCCTTCACTGAAAAATTTTGCTGATCTCAACTTTTTTTTAGGGTAGGGGTGATGATATCGTACGAACTTGTCAGGACCAATGCCTGTACTTTTCATCTGACAGAAGGCACACCCTTCTCGTACACTTACCTTGAACAGAATCAGACCTTTGAACCATGATCTCAAAAATCAATAACTGCCAGTTGACGCAGTCGAGGTGGAGGGGAGATAACGTATTGAAAGGGTGTGGTGAATACAGAAGTGGGGTGTTAAACTAACAGTAACAGGTTGAACTAACACACGCTAGTACTTTATAGAGCCCAAGAGTGGAATCTGTATTAGCAGTTCTGGATTTGACCTCGGGATCACCTGTATGACAGGTGGTTGCCCAACTCATCTTACCACCAACCACTCATCATTGTAAAATGTAATGACACCGATACCATATTACGATATCCCTTATAGAATTCAAGGTACTTCCGGTCATGAGCATTTAGGGCATGGGGTGGTCAAATCGCAGTAGGAAGGCGGCAAGAGCTTGGCCTACAGGGATCAAATGACATAGTATGGACACTGGTCTCTTTTGTAGTTGCAGAGAGCTGTGCACCTGCATCTTTAAAGTCGCCTGGTCCACTGCTGTCTCCAGTCAGTGTCACTCTCGAAAGCACTTGTGTTGTTTTATAGAAAGGGGAGGTGATTAGATATGTCCTTCATCACTAGAGGTATTCCGAATTTCGCCTTTGTTCCCCATCGTTTTCTCTTTCTGGACTTTCAAATGGTTATATACCGGACGGATTAAGTATATGGCATACCATTTTCATGAGGTGCTGTGATGTCAAATTTTTTTCCCCTCTACATGTCTAGTATGGTGTTGTTGTGTTGCTATTGTTGTTTTTGGGGCCCTTTCGAAGGAGAACTCTACTTCAGTATGCAATAATTTTGGCAAAGTATTGTACTTAATAAATTCTGTAGTTTGCCCCCCTTTCCCCTCTTCTTCATCTTTTCTTCTCTGCAGGCCCGAGAGGGGGATGATATCAACGACATTTTGACAATAGATGAAAAGAAGTTGGTCATCTGTCTATAATTTTCTGTAGGTATTTTGAATGGGTTGGTAAAAACGTAATCTTATCGAGAGCATTTTTTTGTATAAAAATCGCATCTTAAGATGGGCCAGTAAACAACTCAGTGCAAATTCCTGAAATGAGACTTGACGAAACATGTCCTGAAGGTCGTCCTAACAGTTTCTGTCAAAAGGTGCATGGTTTAACAAGGTGTCATCATATAACGTTAAAATAAATTTTCTTTTTAGGGTCGTAATTAGGGCCCATTGTAGTTAGGACATTGCGGTCCTGATTTGGAATCTGAAATTCCTGTCTGTTTTCGAACGTCATGTCTAGTCTTTATAATCCCAATTCCGATCTAGGCCCCCGTGGAGATGGGACGGCTGTCCTTTTTTTTTTTTTTGAGTGGTTTAATTAACAATGCTGGACAGTATTTTTGGTCAAGTGTAGTGACCATAAAGTTGTTGGTTTTAGCTGGGTCAACCTCTAGGGGCTTTGCTGGGGTGCGACATTACACACAGGGCGTCACCATTCTTATTATTCACAAATACCACTATCGATCCTGTGGGAGGGTCAAGTCTGGGACTTGATTTGGTTTATTTAATGTCGATCGATTTGTTGCTGGAGGTAATTTGCCGAGGAGAGAGTCACCTGCACGTATATTTTACTCCATGTAGAAAGGGTTCTTTTGTGTGTAGAAGTGACATCATGCTCCTACCACAAGGGACCACGACTTTACCTTCCCATTGGGGATGGAAGGCTTGGCCCACTTGGGAACTTCCTTTCTCATAAAATTAGTCATCCACTTCAACTATAATAGAACCTGTTACTATGGACGTAGATCTGGACGTAAATCTGCACCCACCCAGGCAGTGCCGCATTTAGATATTGAGAAGCCCTAGGCTATTTCAATTTTGAAGCTCTTTTGAGGCCCTTTTCCTACCTGCCGCAGTGGCGTAGTGGTTAGCACGCTCGGCAACTGCGCAAGTAGTTATAGGTTAGGTACTGGACCGAGGTGGGTCGGCTTCTTTAGGGAGAGAGAGGTCGCGAGTGTGCCTTCTTTCGGGTGAGAAGTAAAACCGAGGTCCCGTGTGGGTGTACGATGGTACTTGCTCGCAAAAGAACCCTCTCTACTACGCAACGGGTAGATGAGGCAAAATTTCCAGCTGTAGGAGCTCGCCCCCTGGCGTCGGTAGCATTCCCCAACGAACACTAGACCGACGATAAATAAGCGTAGGGATGCAGCTTTGGCCGGCAACTGGCTGCAGTAAAAACCATGACCAATATATCGCCCTGTGTCTATTCAGAGGGACAAGATGGGTACCCGACCCTGCCTTAAGCGGGAAAAGGGTTAGGAGTTGGCTTTTTGAGGCCCTTTTCTTAAGTTTTGAAGCCCGCTAAATGTTGAGGCCTTAGGCTTCAGCCTACTTAGCCTACTGGTAAATCCGGCACTGAGCCCAGGTAATACCAGAAAGACAGGGCTCGTCTAATTATTTAATAGTTCATATTTTGAACTATAAAATGGCGGGTTTTGGTAATTATCGGTCATTAATAAGGTTATGCAGTCAAAGTATTGATTTTTTTTTGGATACTACTTCATTTATTTTGTTAAACAACTAAAAGGGCGTTGACTAACATTTCGTTATCTGTGAATGCTCTCATATAAATAATAATAAAGATCAATATCATATCGATATGAGGTTTATATTTCAGAATTGAGATTTCTCACGGCGGTATTTATAATTTGATAAATTACAAGCGGATCACTGGTTGTTCATTTTATTAATTTTACGATTTGATTTTTGTTTTCGACATTGTCCAATGGGTTTTGAATACTAGTAATAAAGATGGTGTCTGCACTTAACCCTTATGGATTTGAATCTTGGTTTACCAGAATTTGGTATGTACTCTTGTTATTAATTTATTAATCAGTTGCTTAACCCTGCTGCAGCTTTTATCTTTCAATCTGTTGATTAATCCTGGATTATGGCACGGATTGGGATTTACTTTGAAGTGATTGTGTGTCAAAATGAATAAATTCTCCAGTAGCTGCGATTTATTATTGTTTTCTAGTTTTATACTAATTAATATGTGCTTTTAAAATATACTGTTTGTTAGGATTAGTTTTAGAGAATGGCATCTTTTCGGATGCCAAAGTTCACTCGCTGTCAAATTTGTTTTGGACCTAAAAGTTTGCCTTTACTCATAACGAGACACCCGCAAAACTCGGTGGCGCTGTAACTGAATTCCTAGCTGTTGATAGAAAGAAACCTGATGTTCACCTTCTGTCCTGAATTGGAATGTGTTAGTAGAGGTACACCCGCCGACCCATCAGTATCTGGGACGATAATCGTACCTGACCACTTACCTTTTTTTACAGCCCTTTGTCATATCTTGTTTGGTTGGGATATAATGCCCTGCTCCATTTTAGGACTCACGTACCATTTAATTATTAATACTAAAGGCTTTTGTTGATCATGATCCAGCAGGGAGCGGCGAGTTGCGTTGGACACACCAGTTCTCGTCTGATCACTGAAGTTAAGCAACGCAATCCCAGTTAGTACTGACATCGGTGGCCACTTGGGAAAACTGGGTACCGCTAGTATCCAAAAATCGTCGCATTAGTGTAGTGTCTGTGCAGTCCCTGCATCAGAACTACACAGTGGACGGGGCTCTAATGACCTTGTAGTTGAAGGGCCCTAAAACACAAACAAACAAACAAAAATGATCCAGCATGGGGTGTGGGTAGTGTGCTCGGTAACGCCGTCAGTGGTTCTTGATTCGATACTGGCTCGAGATGGGTAGGCTTCTTACGGGCGAGAGAGATGCACCGAGTGTGGAAACTATGCAACGGATAGATGAGGCAAAATTTCTAGGTGTAGGAGCTCGCACCCTGGCGTCGGTGGAGTGCCCCAAGGAACAGTAAATCGACGATAAATAAACATAGGGTTTGCAGCTCCCGTCGGTAACCGATGTGGAAAAACACTGTCCATTATCTCACCCTTGTGGCCATTCAGAGGGACAAGATGGGTACCCGACTGTGCCATAGGCGGGGAATGGTTAGGAGTTGCTTTGCCTTTGTTGGTCCTGATGACTCCGTGCCTCCCCCATGACTCCCAGTCTTAAGAGGCAACTAGGCCGTCACAGCCAGTGATTTGTACGAGTAAAATCATAATCTATTCTTTCTCTTCAACTTAGACTGCCTCGGTGGCTCGTGAGTCCGTCGCTTCAGGTTCGATTCTGGCCAGCATGGTTTCTTTCGACTGAGGCGAAAGCCCCAAATGAGCTTTTTCCGCCGAAGAGGAAGTGATGCCGTGGTTTCGTGTGGTCTGTGCGATGCCACCCTTCACGTAAAAGAGCTCTATCATCATCATAAGTCCTGTAGGGTCGTATACTCATTTATCCTGTTGGAGTTGGGAACACAGGGGTGCGTCTACGCCCGGAAACTTTGCCTATATACATATCTCACTCTATGCAGAAAGGGTTTTACGTACAGTGGTGATATCGTACATATAGCCATTGGATCACAGCTTCATTTCTTCTCCGGGAGAAGGCGCAATTTGGGGGTTTCTGTCTTTCGAAAGAAGCCACCTGCTTTGGCCTGTATAACCAGGACTCCCGAGTCGAGTGCACTACCTCTGTACGACCGAATCGGGGAAAGCAACTCTTTCTATGAGAGATTCATCTATGTCCCCTGCATTCTGAGATCTGAGGTCTTAAGTTGCAGAGAGGCTTATTTCTTGTCTGCCGTGTTGTTTCGTTTCGTTGATGCTTTAGGGCTCTTCAACTACAATGGTCATTAGAACCCCGTCTACTGCGTTGGTCTAGTGCAGAGTCTGCATAGACGATATGCTGTTACGGCGATTTGGGTCTTAACAGCACCCGGTGTAACAAGCTGTCACTCATGCGAGTACTAGTTGTTTTTTTGTTTGTTGGTGTTTTAGGGCCCTTCAACTAAAAGGTCATTAGAGCCCCGTCCACAGCATAGTTCTTATGCAGAGACTGCGCAGACACTACACTAATGCGACGATTTTTGGGTATTAGCAGTACCCAGTGTTCCCAAGCAGCCACCCATGTCAATACTAGCTGAGGTTGCGTTGCTTAACTTCAGTGATCAGACGAGAACTGCTCTTTGCCTGCCGTCCTTTTATCTTTCTTTTTCTTCCATTGAATTTGTTTGGTCCTCCTGTTGTTATTGATACCGGACTCTGGTCCAGGTTGGAAATGGGTTGGTTAGCGGCAATATTGTTTTTGGTAACTGCTCCTAATTAAGTTCTGTTTGTCAATCTCCTCCTGATCATAATATAAAATCATATAAAAAAATCGGGGTCATTCGTTGACAACACCGTTAATGGGTCTACGAAATTTGTCAGATTTTTGTGCTTAATTGCCATTTTGAAATTTCTCATAGAGGGATGTTTACTGAACTTGTGGATTTCTCTGCTTCCCACGCTTTTATGCAACTTTATAGTTGCTGTCATTTAAATTTTATTTTTATTCTCGGACCTAACGAATGGTTATCAAAGTATTTGTTTTGTTGTGTCACGCTGCTAACGTAATGATTTAACCAATTAACCTGGGCTGATGATAATAATTTTCAGCACTATATAGGGAACAGTACGGTAGCGTCAATATCTCGTTAATGGCTCATTAGAGAAACCTCTCTTATTAATCGTCATCATCATTGAGATCCTCGTACGTCCCCTTATTTAGTTCAAGGTTAATTTTACAACGTAGGTCATTTTTTAGGGATGAAAACTCTCCGTCATAATATAATTTTTTTTATTGCTGCGGTGTTTGTTGGTTGCATGCCACTTACTATGAATTTCGCTAACGTGTCAGGACGGTTTATTAGCTCAGAAAGGAAAATAATTTGGTGAGACTTTGCAACCATATTGGCAGTAAGGTGATCACCGTTTCATGTCTTAAAAAAGTGTTGTTTTGAGCTATTTAGCACCCAACCAAAGGCGTCTGATTATCGTTGAAATAATGACCTGGTTAAAAACAACTACAGTATCTGGTAGTGTCGTGTTTGGTGTCGTCTTAACCTTCACTTTTTTTGTGCTCTCTAATTGCCAATTAGATTCTCTTGTAGATATTTTTGATTTAGCATTGATATGGATTGCCGAATTTACACCTTACCTTGTACGAGATGATTCAGAGCTTCGTTACCTGTTGTTTTTACCTTTGTCATTGTGTAATCCTTTGAGTTCAACTCGCCCCTTCGCACACACTGACAGTCGTTTGCTTCATTTCTCCTCTCCATCCTTCTGTCATTTCTTTCTCTTTCGTAGATCACGTCCGCTGTCATCTCTGGGAGCGGCTCATTGCGTTGGACACACCAGTTCTCGTCTGATTACTGAAGTTAAGCAACGCAATCCCAGTTTGTACTAATATGGGTGGCCGCTTGGGTACACTGGGTGCCGCTAATACCCCATAATCGTCACATTAGTGTAGTGTCTGTGCAGTCGCTGCATTAGAACTACGCAGTGGACGGGGCTTTAATGACCTTGAAGCTGAAGGGCCCTAAAACACCAACGAAACAAAAAAAAAGCTGTCATCTCCATCCTTTCCCCTCTTCTACCCGATTCCATCTCGTTACCCTTCCTCCATCTCTCTTTAGTCGAGGGAGAGCGGCGAATTGCGTTGGACACACCAGTTCTCGTCTGATCACTGAAGTTAAGCAACGCAAGCCCAGTTAGTACTGACATGGGTGGCCGCTTGGGAAAACTGGGTACTGCTAATGCCCAAAAAATCGTCACATTAGTGTAGTGTCTGAGCAGTCTCTGCGTAGGAACTATGCTGTGGACGGGGCTCTAGTGACCTTGTAGTTGGGGGGCCCTAAAACACCAACAAACAAACAAACCCTTTAGTCCATTTCTGTTTTCATCTGTTCTCTCCTTAGCCTATCTCTCTATCTTTATCATTCCTTCCACTCAGTTGATTCCGCCGTTGTCATCTTTACTCCTCCTTAGTTCATCCCTTTGTTGCCGTCTTTACTTCCCCTTGTCGCCTTTCCTCCCCCATACCTCATCTCAGTCGTCATCTTGACTTTCCCCTTATCTCTGCCGTCATTCCATTTTTCGCTCTTCTGCCTAACTCCATCTTTTCATAAGCATCATATCACCAGTTCCTCTATATCCCCCATTCCTCTTAGTCCATCCCCCACGACATCTTTAATCCCCGATTAGTCTGTCATCATTTTCATATCCGCTTTATCTTTTTCTTCCGTCATGCCCCTCAAATTGAAGCCTCTTTTCGCTCTTCCTTCTTCATAATACGAATAGGACCCTTTCTCCTTCTACCCACCTTTCCAGATCCTCTCCTCTTGAGCGACACCCTTCTGCCGTCATTATCTTCTGCATACCCCCTATTCCTCTTTGTCTTTCTCCTGTCAGTTCCTGTCTCTTTTTTGCTGTCATCTTTTCGTGTTTCCTGTCCTGTCTCCGCCTCCATTTTTCCATTTTTAATTCTTCTTGGAGGATGCGGTAATGAAATGTGATTTCCCCTGCCCCCTCTCCATGGTGCATTTTGCTATTTTTGGTTACTTTACTCATCATATCGAAATTTGGGGTATATATACAATTTACTGTTTTACGGTTTTAATTCGGTGATTTATATATAGTGTTGTAAGGGGTTTTCATGTTTTGAATGCAGCAACTATATATTGCTTTTGGAATCGGGGTATATCTTGTGTTGTTTTTTAGGATTTTTGATATTTGCTTTATTAGGTGTGGTTTGTTCGTAGATTAGGTTGGTTGCTGACTGCTGTTTACCTGACGTTATTCATCTTTGGGGGGGGGGGGGGGTAGAGGTAGAAATAAGAAATAGAAATATGAAGCGAAACAGGGAAAATGAACTGTTTCTTTATGGTGAAATTATTTTCGGTTCGTACACCCCGAGTGTAAATGTCTCTTGTTACGATGTATGTATGTTTAGCGAGTGAGAAATTTCAGACGGATCCATCATTTGTTATTCAATGACGAAGTTTTTACGTGACCTTCACGTTACATATCAATGAAAGGGTTAATACAATTAACTGTTTAATACTTGCCCGTATCAACATGGTTATTATCGAAGTGTGTAGTAAGAAATTTTATGAATTAGTACTGAAGGTGTTTTATTGTTTGTTGTTGTTGTTTGTTGGTGTTGTTTGTTGGTGTTTTAGGGCCCTTCAACTATGAGGTCATTAGAGCCCCGTCCACTGTTAGTTCTGATACAGACACTACACTAATGCGACGATTTTTGGATACTAGCGATACCCAGTTTTCCTAAGCGGCCACCCATGTCAGTACTAGCTGGGGTTGCGCTGCTTAACTTCAGTGATCAGACGAGAACTGGTGTGTCCAACGCAATTCGCCACTCCCAAGGTGTTTTATCCAACTCCTGCCAAAATGGCTTGACGAAAAGATGGGACCCCTGAACATCACTCTTCCGTTGGATGGAAAGTAAAACCATAGGCCCGTGCGGTGTGTATGATGTTACCTCTGGGAGCGGCTGAGTTGCGTCGGACACACCAGTTCTCGTCAGATCACTGAAGTTAAGCAACGCAGGCCAAGTTAGTATTGATATGGGGGGTCAGTTTAACATTGGGTGCTGCTAATTTCGCCTCTCCTACATCACCGACTTCTACCTCCCTCTCACCCGCAAGCTGTCTCCTCAAGGTTCCGCCTGTTATGGCTGCTTGGCCAACACCCCCAACCCATTAATATAACATACTAGAATTTATACACTGGTGGAACAAGAAAGGGTAGCTGGTGGGCAACTTCATCCCAACGTTTTTGGGTCCTCTAAAATATCCTTATAATAAAGCTATGAATGTTTATAATATGAGCTCTTGTTATTTTGTTGAAAAAATATTTTTAAGGGGGATGTACCGGTCGGTGGTCTGACAATTATGGTAACCCTACGGTAATACACAAAAATCGTCGCACAGCGTAGTGTCTGCGCAGTCTCTGCATTTCAACTACGCAGTGGACGGGGCTCTAATGACCGTTGTAGTTGAAAGGCCCTAAATCACGAACGAAACGAATCAGGCAGCCATACAGGAAATTCTGACTTTTTTTGTACAGGGTATCAAGAGTGACGCACCTTTACAAGTCAGGATTCGTTCTTATTCTGTGTCCTACGATTCTGACGTAATGTGGGCGTGATACTTCTTTAGCCTTCTCTCCACCTACTGTATATCTGATGTTCACCTTGGTACTCTCGTGTTGTGTGTAGGTTTTATCACCCTGTAAATAAGGGGTAGGCAAACTAAGACTCTGGGTATATTTACGTTATCCACAGAACCTCGCACTTTCAGTCTACTAACTTGTCCCGTCTATAACAAGGTTGCACATCCATTTTTTGCTATTTTTATACAACTAGCTGCCGACCTAATACGTCATCATCATCATCATACCCTTATCCCGTCTATGGAAGGGTCGGGTCTGCGGGTCCACTGAACATGCTCTGACTGGGGGCACCCCAGCCAGGCACCTGGAACCCGCAGGAAATATTGCCTAAGTTGACTGGGGGGATGCCGGCCTACCCCACTGTTCCAACACTACATTATACAACCAAAATAGAAATTTTTGGCAGATAAATTAATGCTTTGTTGGTTACAATATAGCATGGTGTCTGACCCGTCACACAAGAACTATAATGCAACAGGAGTCAGGCTCGTGCTCATACCCAATGCTTATTTATTGTCGGGCTACTGGTCGTTGGAGTAGTCCACCAACGCACGCCAAGGAGGGGGGAGATGTAATAAGGGTTCTTTTTCCGTGCAGTAGTGACGTCGTACAACTTCTTGGGGACCTCTCTCTCTCCCTGAAAGTAGCCAAACTCCCTCGATTCAGTATCGAATCTGGTACCACTGACGCAGTCAGCTTCACCTTCGAGGAGCATTTTGTCGTCAGTGTAAATATGCACAACTAAAAGCCAAATTTATTGCGTAATTTTAGTTTTTTCGTCTGACCCGCCTCAGTAGTGCTAAGTTCGATACTGGACCGAGGTGGATTGCCTTCTTTCCTTCGGTCCCGTGTGGTGTACTATGGCATTTGCACGTAGAAGAACCCTCTCTACTATGCAACGGGTAGATGAGGCAAAATGTCCAGGTTTAGGAGCTCGCCCCCCCCCCCTGCATCGATGGAAGTTCCCAACGAATAGTAGACCGACAATAAATAAGCATAGGGGTTGCAGCTTTGGTCGGCAACCGGCTGTGGAAAAACACTGTCCAATGACTTGCCCTTGTGTCCATTAAAAAGGACAGTGCCTGTGCAGTCTCTGCATTAGAATTACGCAGTGGATGGGACTCTAATGACCTTGTAGTTGAAGGGCTCCAGAACGTTCACCAACGAACAACAACAATTCTGAGTTGCTTGTTTTCTTTTGGGACGTTTTCGCGTACATGTTCAGCCTCTTCATTGGAAGTACATTTAGGGTCTGTATGGGTTAAATAATGTCACATGCTTATGAGAGAACCCTTTCTAGGCGAGCACAATGCGTTTATCTGGAAAATTGCTACCAGGTGTTTGCACTACCCGTTCTTATCGGCGGATAGCCTTAACATTTGCAGTAACCGACGTCAGTAGCAGTCAATAACCAATGCAATGTGGAGGATAGTTTCCTGTTGCTCATATCATATTGCTGGTTAGTCTCAACTGCAAAATAAAAATAAACGTTAAATAAAAACAACCTATTCTATCACAAATATTGATCTTATGTCGCCTGTCTGCCCGTGTGAGGCCTGGGCTAATTTTAGACCTTGGATGATTGAGGTTCCTTACCATCCTAATGAAATGTTGATGTTTTTGTGAGACAAATGAAAAATGATTTCAAAGAAATACCGATAAGTTCATCTTAGTTCATAATTGAGTTTTTAAAATATTAGTCGACCTGTGACCTGGGCCGCGTCTTGTTTTTTTCGTCTAGCATTTTATTATTGTAGGAGGATTGAAAACAACTATTTCTTCGGCTCGTTTGTTAGTATTTTAGGGCCCTTCAACTACAAGGTCATTAGAACGCCGTCCACTGCGTAGTTCTAATGCAGAGACTGCACAGACACTGTACTAATGCGACGATTTTTGGGTGTTGGCAGTCCCCAGTTTTCCCAAGCAGCCACCCGTGTCAGTAATAGCTGGGGTTGTATTGCTTAACCTCAGCAATCAGACGAGAACTGGTGTGACCAAATCAATTTGCCGCTCCCTGAAAACAACTATAATTTAGTTGCTGGGATGGGTCACTTTGCCTGCGACCATTTCCTCCTTTTTTTTTACTTTCTCAAATTTAATGAGTTGTGTCACTAAGGAAAAAAAATTTATCGATTCATTTTTGTGTACATTTTCTGGAAGCAAGAGAGAGATAGGCCCTAATCTGAGGCCCTGTTTTTCTGAAGAAAAATGCTGTCACTGCTGAATTGGACTGAAGGCTAAGTGGATAATAAAAAAAATGGTCGCTTGTACACCATACGAAAAAATAGTCGAATTTCTCTCTCCTTTATCACTTACAAGAATGTAATTCGGACAACTATTTAATGATTTATGGTCACATTAAAGGAGGTTGAATGAGTCTTTAAATAATAAAAAGTGTATCAAGTGCTAATATTGGCCAGTGTCAGTGGATTTCGTCCTGACCATGAGAAGAAAAGAAAAAAATATCATACACGAAAAGGGACTTTTTAACAATTTATTTCTTTTTTCCCCAGTGAGCATATGAGGGGGTGGACCAAAACTTAGGAATTCTGACATAAACGCGTAAAAAATTCTGCAGACTTAGTAATATGGAACCCGCCTTCCGGTGGTGCAGAGGTAGCGTGCTGTACTACTGCGTGTCCCTCCAGGTTCGATCCAAGGTCAGAGAGTACAATCTCACCACTACACGGAAAAGAACCCTTACTGTACGGGACATCTAGTTCGGTTTGTTGGTGTTTTAGGGCCCTTCAACTACATGAGAGCCCCGTCCACTGCCTCGTTCTAGTGCAGCGTCTGAACAGACTCTACGCTGTTAAGACGATTTGGGTATTAGCAATACCCAGTGTTCTCAACCGCTCACAGTACTAGCTGGGGTTGCGTTGCTTAACTTTTTCAGTAATCAGACGAGAAGTGGTGTGGCCAGCGCAATACAGTCGTTCCGCCGTTTAGTTCGGAAAAATTTCCAGGTGTTGAAGCTTTTCTCCTCTTGGCGCCGATGTCGGAATAGTTTGTTTTTAAGGGATGTTGGATTCAGTGACTTTCTTGTACGTACTACGGACGTAGTGAGTTGGATTATTGCATCAATAACTTCAGGTTCAATTCTGGACTGAGCCCTAGCTGTTGGTCTTTATCAAGTGAGAAAGAGGCTTTCAGTGCCCCTTTTCATCCTATGGGAATAAATCTGTGGCCCCGTGTGGTATGTACCATGTCACCACTGCAAAGGAGAAAACCTTTCTACATGGAACGAAATATCCGTGTAGGTCGAAGCAAAATTTCCAGGTGTAGGAGTGAGCCTCCTGTCGTCAGTGTCGGGATAGGGCCCCAACGAATCGAAATAGGCCGACAGCAAATAAACATAGGGCTTGCAGCAGTTGGTTGGCATCCGGCTGTAAAAAACAGTACCGTTCAACAGATCGCTCAGTGGGACAAAAACTGGGCATCCGATTCTGCCCTAGGTGGGACAAGGGTTGGGGGGTAATAATGAGGCTTAGTAAAGTGGGAATAATAGGCGTAATCCTATCTTTGTCCCACGTCGGTGGCCCAGTGGGTAGTACGCTCGGTAACTGGGTCGGTGGTTCTAGGTTCGATGCCTGACTGAGGCGGGTTGGATTCTTTCGGGCGAGAGAGAGAGAAACCCCGAGTGAGCCTTCTTTCAGATGAGAAGTAAAGCCGAGGCCCCGTGTGGTGTACGGTTGCATTTGCACGTAAAAGAACCCTCTCTACTATGAAACGGGTAGTCCAAGGGTGGCGAACGTATGGCACGTAGAGCAAATGCAATACCGCCTATGATAGGGTGGGGTACCCATCTTGTCCCTCTGAATGGACACAAGGGCTATATACTGGACTGCCAGTTGCCGACCAAAGCTGCAGCCCCTACGTTTATCTATCGTCGGTGTAGTGTTCGTTGGGGCCCCCTCCCTCAAAAGAAGCCAGCCCCGCCTCGGTCCAGTATCGAACCTAGAACTACTGACGAAGTTGCCGAGCTTACTATGAATGAATTGGTGAAATTTCCATTTCCTGTAACAAACCGGAAGTAAGGGTACCCTACTATATATTCCTTTAACACACTACTGTATCTGGCACGTTAGTAAATCAAGAACTATAACTATTTAAATTTTTGGCACGCCACCCCTGGGGTAGTCGGTGGAATCGGTGGAATGCCCCAACGAACAGTAGACTGACGATAAATACTGTAAGTATTGGGGTTGCAGCTTTGGTCAGCAACCGGCTGTGGAAAAACACTGTCCAATATATGGCCCTTGAGTCCATTCAGAGGGACAACATGGGTACCCGACCCTGCCATAGGTGGGATAGGGAGTTGCTTGCTTGTCTTATCTCTGTTTTGATGCTGTAAGTAAATGGAAAGGTAAGCGTAAACCAAAATGATACCCCGACATATCTTAAAATACACTTTGGTGTTAATAATTGTTATTGTAATAATCTGAATTAAGACTGATAAGTTTTTAGTGTACTTTGTTAGTAAGAACCTCCTTTAAAAAAAAGTAGTACCGCGATATTTTGAAAGGAGAAATTTGATTGGTGGGCTATTTACAGGAGGGGGTCTGGTCTGTCTTGTCATTGTGACTCACTTTTCGGGTTGAGATGGTTGTTCAGTTTCGTTGTACAGTATAAAAAAAGGTTTCATTTCATATCTATATAATAATTGCAATGTGGTGTCGACTTCTTCAAATATCGATCTTGACAACCCTGCTTTGTATGCTTGAGATGATTTTCAAGGTCAGAATTTAAAAATTTGAAGGAAGTTGATTCTCAAGTGCTGATTACTTGGCATGGTGTGCTTCTACTCCTAATAACGGAATTTGTCAGTTGCATGTCAGGAGGCCGGATTTATTATCGCCTGTAGGTAGGAGTCGGATAAAAAGGATGATTGTTTTTTTTTTCTTCAAGTCGTGAAAAAGAAAAAGGATTTTAATTTGAAGTTTATTTTGGTGGTGATGCAGTGTTTGTATCCTTCAGTCTGTAAATAATCACGTCACGCCACTGTTCATTTTCGACTTTTGCCTGTCAGTGCTCTCGCTGTAGGTCCTACAGATATGGCACACGTGGTGTGGTAGCTATTTTGTGAAAATTGTTTTTTTTATTATCAAGTTGCTCTGACGATTTGTTGTTGGATACCTGACATTAAATCAATAATAACTAGAATTGGTTTCGGTGGTGCTGGTACTGGTGCTGGACAGACGGAGTGTTATCTTTTTGTTTCCTCCCGTAATGGGACATCTCTCAATTCTCATTTTTTTCGTGTGTTTTTCTTTTTGAATGTTGAATGGTGATGATGTTATTACACTTTGTGTTGCGATTGGAGGATTATCCCTGGCTTATAGTTGGCCTAGATTAAAAACTGCGCGCGTTTTCTTGATATTGAGTTATTGTGGAGAGGGTCACGTTTCATTTCGGATGTTTGTATAATGTGTGGTGGTGAATGGTTTTTGTTGGCAACTAACTCTCTCTCTTTCTTTGACAAGGTGTGGTGGTTGGTTGGTTGGTTGTTGGTGGGTTTTTAAATAAAATAATGTGAACATATGGTGCCATGGAGTGTGCATGTGTGCACTCGGTCCTGCTTACCCACTCCTTCCACTCTTTCACTCGATGTGAACTTAATTTTGTGTGATTGTTCGCGTTTGTGTGTGTGTTTTGTTTCTGATAGCGGACGGTTGAAGATTTATTTTTTGATTTGTGTTGTTCATCACGATTATTTGTGGGAGGGACAGACAACGTCGTTAACTGTGTTTTAGTTTGATTCATTCATTCACCTGGAAACGTAATCGGTTTTTTATTCAACAGTAATATTTTTTTTTTCCATTCGATGATGCAAACTGAAATTTTGGAGTTTATGTTCGCCTTTGCAAATGATTTTTCAACTTTGTTGAAATTTTAATAGCTTCATTATTATTTGTGGTGTTTTTTGGAATGATTCCTAGTTCATATTGCTCAGCCTCAGCAGTATGGGTTGGCTATCGAAACTCAAGAGAAGGACATTGGACTTTTTGTAAGTTTATTTATATTTTGTTTTAGTATTTCTTTAAGATGCATCTGACAAGTTTTCCCCTTCATCGTCCCGTCCCCCCAAGTTACTAATTTCATACTGTGTGGTAAGCTCAAGTTACACTCCACGAGTGAGGCCCTGCAAATATGTGTTTAGGAAATGAGCGTTTATATTGGTCAGGGCTTCCGTGTGGATTTCAGACGGCTGGATTCGTTGTATTCCAGCATTAAGTGTTGTTTGGAATCCGGTACAGGCTGGGTTTATGCTCTTGAGTGGTACCCCCGTGAATACTGCTCTCCTTGAATACAAACAGTTTGTGTGGGGTCGTGTTCACTACTGGACGCTTAAAAAGTAGGCCGAATTAATTTGGAGTGCAAGATACGCGCTATAAATTGTTGAATCGTTGTAGTACTGATAGGGGGATGACATTAATTAGTAATTAATTCGTTGTTATTAATTGGGGAAAGGATTGATTCTGATTACCAAATTTCTCTCATATCGGATTTTCGTTTCTAATTTCGATCTTGCTGTGAAGGTAACGGTGGCTCGAACATCTTGGGACACCTAGGTGTTTGTTGGAGTCTAGTGGACTGGTTTGGAAGGAATTATCCTGGCTGGCTTGATTTGCACTCGTTGATTCGAACCCCCGAATTTTCACTTTGTGGTCAGCAGTGAGGTATAAAATGCTTCGCCAGGTAAAGGGTTTGACTGATACCTTTCGTTCTGTTGACACAGGGTACAGGTCACGGTGCTCAGTTACCAATTCAGCTGCCACACCGTGTAAAGGACCTTTTTTATTCTTCTTTATTAACAACCGTGACATCCGACTGGTCCCTAGCTGTAACCAAGTTCCAAATTAAGACTTTGCACCTCCTCATGGGCGTATCTTGGGATTTCCACCCTGAAATTTTGCCACTATCACCTGCTTTTTTATCAGGCTGATGTTCCTGGGCGTGTGCTGTTTGTTCTCATTGTCTCGTACACGAAACGAGCATGAGCAAATGTGAACGATTAGTTTTTTTTTTCAATTTACTGACCACTTGTTGTTTGTAATAAGGTTTTATTGTTCGTTTGCGTTGTGATAAGATTTTGGTGGGACAATTTCACTTTTTTTGGTTGGTTAGGTATGGGCTTACCTTGACATTATCTTTGCCATCCACTGCACCGTGCTAATAGGGGTAATGTCACAGGTCATGTGATTGTCGATTTATCGTTATCGTCAGGTCCCGTAACATACTTTTTTTGTGTTTGCTCTGTGGCCCTTGTAAGTGAATCTAGGGCGTACGTGAATAGAGGGCTACCCTATTGATCCTCTTCCAACTCAATGTGTGAGAACATAAAATTTTAATTTAGTAAATGGTTTCATGGCGACCCCCTAAAGCTTGACAAGTTAACGATATCTCTCCTTTAAAATTGACATCTGCGTTTGTTTATTGGGAATTGTTAATCTTGGTTTCAGCTGTGAGGAAGACTATTTACCTACTCCGAGAGGGGTTATAAAGTCGTACGTCCAATCGCCGCAATCTTTTTCGTGTTTAAAGGATTATTTTATGTGCAGGTGACATTGCACGCATTACATTTAGGGGGGCACATGCTTTACTTGCCATCCGTTGGAGATTATTCCCCTTCCTCAATCTGTTGCTCTAAGAAACCATAGGCCAAGGTCTGGATCTAACTTGCAGTGACTGCTTCGCCTGGGACTTGTCCTGGGAGCGGCGAATTGCGTTGGACACACCAGTTCTCGTCTGATCACTGAAGTTAAGCAGCGCAACCCCAGCTAGTACTGACATGGGTAGCCGTTTGGGAAAACTGGATACTGCTAATACCCAAAAATCGTCGTATTAGTGTAGTGTCTGTGCAGTCTCTGCATAAGAACTATGCTGTGGACGGGGCTCTAATGTCCTTTTAGTTGAAGGGCCCTAAAACGCCAATAAACAACAACAACAATGGGACTTAGAAGTCAGAATAAATATTCTTGTCAAACGGTTACGAATGTCCAAAATGTTTGCCTCAAGTGTTTCTACCTAACTAATGGTTGTGAATTTAAATGTCAGCGAACGTTCTTCGGTGTTCGCGGTTTGAACAGACACAAAGGTTTTTTAAAATTTCCACCAACTGCGAATAGTTTGCGAGCATCCGTTATCATTTCTTCATCGTTTGCAAGCGTTTTGTGCTGCTGATGGAGACCCAATAAGTGAGGAGGCACAGAACCAGGACACCACACATCAGGTGGGATTTTGGCCGGACAAGAACATACCACCTCTGATGTGACTGGTTTATACTTTGGTGCAAGATTTATGTAATTCGTGGTGTTTTTCTTTTGAGAAAGTTGTTGTCGACGTGTAGCAATTCTTTAAAGGAATTACTAAATGATTGTTGTATTAAAACATGTTGTGCTGCTCAACAAGTAAAGAAAGAGTTGTGGTCTGTTGAGTGAGTTAGTGCAGCAAGTCTTGTTAATTGCTGAGAGCCTTCTTTTGTAATAATGTTGTTTGCATTTTAAGACACCCGATGTTATATTTCTTTCTCAATTTGCACACTCCTACCTGCCCCCTTACTCCATCCGTTCAACTAAAATTAAATTTAAGATTTGTAAGGAAATCTGTAAAAAGTAGTACGTTTTACATGGTTTTGATGATTCAGACTGCAACACGGTTGAAATTGGAGTCCAGAAAAATGATGTTTATTCTTGTTTTATACTCAACTCCCGTGGGAGGGGAGAAAGGATTGTGTGTTTATACAATTTGAGTCGTCAAAGGGGAGTTGATTATTTATCCTTGGTTATTTATTTATAGAAATGTATATTTAAATTTTTTATACCCCCAAACTTGGGCTCTCCAATATGTTCCAATGCTGCAGAATCAACGTCGTTGCTGGTTAACAACTGTGGCAGTTTTTTCTGAGAAAGGAAAGGGTGTAAGGTGCCAACTATATACACTATGTTTCCGGAGTGGGGCGGTAGATCTGGTAAAACGTATGGTCTGCGAATGGCACGTTTGGAGCATTAAAAATGCTTCGCAGCTGCCCCTTTTTTTAACAATGTACTTGTGCTGTTGCAAGCCGGAGAGGAGGGTGATAGGGAGAGACAGAGACGTTACCTTTTTTTTTCTGGTAGACAGATTATGATTTAACAGATGTCTAATAAGCGATAAAGTTCCGGGGTATATGTGCAAAATAATGACAGGGAAATGTTTTATGTGTAAATGCAGAGTGTACTGGTTTGAGGTGATACTTGTATATATCTTTGTTTAAGCACAATTATAATATTTTTGCTATTTATTCATTGCTGGAAATTTCACCTATTTTCTCTCTCTCTCTCTCTCACGCAGCCACATCCCCCTACTTCTTCAACTGCCCACTGCATAGGTGTAATTAGGGCCACTTTTATATTTATGGTGTATAATCGACATCCGAACGTTGTGTAAAAGATATCCAAGGTTCATTGCCGCAGCTAGGCAACCCTCTGTGTTTTTACCGTTTTCTTAGTGCTTTGTTTGGGCACTGTGTGCCAGATTGACAACTAGGTTTTCAAAGGGTTGGGTTTTCAATAATTGAATTGCTTTATTTATTTGTAAACCTCCACTGCTCCAACTGATCCTCCGCCTCTGACGTATTTCGACCTTTTGTATTTTGTCACAGGCCCTATAACCCCTTCTTTGCTGCTACTTTCACCATGTCTCTTTCTCTTCTCCTTCTCCCTGAATTTCTCTCCTCTCTCTCTCTCCCTCTCTTTGTCTCTCTCTGACTGTCTCTCTGTCTCACACACCAACTTTGCTAACGTTTTCCTCCTCTGGCAGGTAGGTCATAATAGGGTTGTGATTTGAGACTAGTGACCTGTCGCATAAGAAGCCACACCTCAATTACTGTGATTGAGTTATCCATGTCACCATAGCTATAAATGAATTTATGTTATTACTCTTATCTAGATATCTGTAAACTGCGTTAGGTCGACACTACTGGTGTAATGGAGTGAGGGGCTCATTTTGAATGCTATTGTTTGCAATCCTAGTGAAGTAATAATTAGGATGTTATTTTGAATTTTAGCTGACCTCAGTAGTTTATTAATTAGTATAGGTATTGCTCATGCCTCCCAAGCTTAAAGAATGCAGGTTTACCGCAGACCAAGGTCTCTACTTTTCGTACCTTGCTAAGGGACGACCTGACGCTCATCTTCCCGTCAGATAGGAAAATTGGATACGAGGGTCCTCCAGTTTTGTTTTGTTTTGTTTTTTTTTATACACTGCAAGCAGCCTTTTTGGCCAATATGGCAGTGGAGAGACTATCCAGCTTATCCTATGACAGCTTATCCCTTGCAGAGTATAGGAGGAGAAATGATCATCCATTACAAGGATCATGGGAGCAGCAAATTGCGTTGGACACACCAGTTCTCGTCAGATCACTGAAGTTATTCAACGCAATCCCAGCTAGTACTGGCATGGGTGGAGGCTTGGGGAAAATTGGGTACCGCTAATAACCAAAAATCGTCGCACTAGTGTAGTGTCTATGCAGTCTCTGCATTAGAACTACGCAGTGGACGAGGCTCTAATGACTTTATAGTTGAAGGGTCCTAAAACACCAATGAACAACAACATCCAAGGATCATTCGGCAAAGGAATGCTCTTAGTGAGGATAATGTGAGGAACTTTCTGGAAGGAAGCGCCATTATAGAGGTAGGGAAAGGATGGGAGAATAGATGTTATGCTTCAGGTTCCTTGGGGTTTTCACAGAGTTATAACTTTGGAATGAGAGTTATTCACTCCACTGCCAATTTGGCCTATCAGAATCTTAGAATTAGGAATAGTAGTGGGCGATAACTACCAGTGTGAGAACCTTAACCACTACAGGCAAGTAGAATCAGGATACGCAAATGATGAATGCCATCGGATATAATGGACAGTTGACATTTTCCAGGGTGCCACAATCTGAATGGATGAATCTGCTATGTCATGTTATTAAGCAACTCTTGTGTCGATTAGCTTACTCACCATCGAGTATTTGGGTAATTTTAATAGACATGTATGGTAAACTAACAAGCCCAGGAGCAATAAGAGATTTGCAGATTCATATTTCGAGTTTTAAAAAATTAGTTTAAAATGCTATTTTTTTGCTAAAAGTCTTATTTAGAACTCAATATGAAGTTTGAAATGAGATAAGTGAGTGACACGAGTGCTGTGAATTGAGAGGCCTTCATCACACATACACACACCCCTCCCTTCTCTGTCAATGGTGGCAGGAGAATATCTCCTGCAAGGACACCAGAATAATAATCTCTAGGAGTTGATAAAACTGTTCCATAAATAGCGAGGTAGATATCGCCTGATCCATATGCAGCAGATGCTAGAGCCTGAGAAAGCAGGTGACCCTGACTAGGGCTGGGAGTTGGATTTTTGTTTATCACATAGAGAGAGTGGATGAACTCTTCACCTACGCATGGAAATTTTGCATCTCTGCACTTCTTTTTATTTTTGGGTAGTATGGGTTTCTTTTGCACGGCCTTACTTCCCCACTTTAGTCGGGATGGAACCTGCTCACCACCAATTCAAGAGGCTAGTGCACTTCCCTTCTGTTTCTGAAGGCTTCCTTTAGCAGGTTTATCTTTCTACCTGTATTTGCAGTTGTTATCGGATGATAATCCTGCTGATAATTGTCTGGTTGATAACATTTTCCTGGGAAATAATAAAAGTTTGATGGTGCTCTCTCTCTCTCTCGCCCTCCCTCTACTTCCCTCTCCCTCTCTCTCATCCTCTCCAAAGGTCACTAACCATTGTCGTTTATGTTGCGAAATCGTGTTTCTTTTTTTGGTGCGGTGATCGGGTTAGCTCTCGCTGTTTCGGTGCACCTGACATGCTCCAATATCACATTCCGGACCAAAGAGTCTGCTAGGACCTCCTTCTGATCCTCTTGTTGCATGGATCGCCTTCTCATGGCATTTCTCTCACTCTCCACTGCATTTTGTAAGGGCACCTTATGCAGTGGCATCATGATCTGCACCTACGCCCCACTGTCAGGTTGGAGGGTGTAAAGCATGGTGCATTCTGGGAGGAAGCATTTGAATAAACTAAACACGTTAACAATGATCTTAGACGTTAGAAGGAAGATAATTTCGTTGAATTGTAAAACGCAATTGATGAAGGTTATAGGGCAAAATAAAATGCAACTAATAATTGTTAGTAGGAGTTGGCAGTTTTGAACCTGGTTTGTAACCCAGTTGGTGGGGTGGATTTATTTCTGCAGGTCCAAGTGCGCTGGTTTGACTCCTGGTCGTGATTGATGGGGTTCTTTAGACAGGAAGGGAATAAAACTGTAGTACCGTGTGCGCGTTGTCATCTATTGATCCATGAACCGTGATCTGAGCTCCCGAATTGGGGAAAATCTCTGGATCTAATAAGTCATTGGTGCATCTAATGAGGGACTAGAACTGATGTAATTTTGGTAGTGGTTTTTCTTCACGTAATGAGAGAGATCATAATCGTTTAGTAATATTTTATGCAAGAAAAACTGACTTGTAACTAATGAAATAATTATGTAAATTTATCCTTCCTGTTACAAAAAACTGTCAGCGTGATACTGAGTGAGTCATCTATCGTTTGGTTTGCACCAATGTCCTGTTGGCTTGTTGTGCTCCATACCACAGCTAGTTGCTGAGTTGGTTTCTCGTTGTCGTCCTTTATAAAAAATGAATCTAAGAGGTTTATATTGATTAAAGGAACTGCATTAAATAGATACGTAGTTGAACTGATGATATTCATTTTTTTTGTCGTGTTATTGATATAAAATGCACATGGAGTCACCTTCTTTTATCCCCTCCATTTAATATACAGAAGACCTAGTTCATGGTTCTCTTTTAATGATGTTACTATTTTTAATCAGTTTATGCTGCAACAATTTTTTTTTGCATAGCAATTGTGATATTAAATTATGATGAAGTAAAAGGGGGATCAACAGACTGATAATTAAAAGCAATATTGTTTTTTTTGCAGCCTTTTCGAGCAGGAAATTATGTCCTATGTGCCTGCACAATTCTCGCATCGTTCACCAAGGGATTCACCGCAGCCATCACCGCAAGCCTCACCAGGTAGGTTCAGCTATTCATTTGGGGACTATTTACTTAATTATTTGATAACCTTAGCGGATATTAAAATAATGCTGATGTATAGGATTTTTGTTTTTCTTTCCCACTCTGTGTTTTATTATGCTTTAATGTGTAATTAAACTTCCATACCATATAAAAATTCCAAAATTTTGGATGATCTTCAACTTTTTTTTATAGCAGGGGTAGTTTGGTTTATGTATTAACAAAAGATTGATTAAATTCCTCGAATAGCACCAAAGGAGAAAAATAATATTTGACATGTTATGACTTTTTAATGCTTATTTTTTTTTCCTTCTCACAGGTCTGCAACGTGCAAACGCTCGAGCACCTGCCCCATACAAACGAGATTTTGACGCGAAGCTACGGAATTTCTATCGAAAGTTGGAATCAAAGGGGTACGGACAAGGTCCTGGGAAGTTAAAGTAAGTTGGAACTGATTGCTGATGAAATTTACTCAGGTGGAGACTAACTTAAGATGGCTCAATTCTAACGAAGCTAAGAGGGTGTCCCAACTGAGCTTCCCATTTCTGCTCGAAAAAGAGATGTGTTGATCTGATAAAATTCCAAGATATAAAAGCTCAGCCTTCAGCTCTCCCCAGCTGCGATAAATGTCCTTTATGTTGAGAGATTCACGCATTAAATATTGCGTCCTTAAACGACTTTCTGTAAAATACTGTCACGTATGTTTCTTTTGTAGGCTACATATTAGGAGAGATCATCTTTTAGAAGACGCCTTCAATAAAATTATGGCAGCTTCCAAGAAAGATCTGCAGAAGAGCAAATTGTATATTATGTTTTCTGGGGAAGAAGGGTACGTTTTTTGTTTCATTTTGAAGTGCGCTTTTGAGTGGTGTTAATATAAACCAGCTTCTAAACCCAATTGTCGGCACTTTCAACGGATGTTTGTTTATATATAGGTTAGATTATGGCGGACCATCCAGAGAATTCTTTTTCTTACTTTCGCGAGAGTTATTTAATCCATATTATGGCCTTTTCGAATACTCTGCCAATGATACTTACACTGTACAAATCAGTCCAATGTCTGCCTTTGTTGATAACCATCATGAATGGTGAGTAGAAGATGACTCTCTCTCCCTCTCTCATAGATAGCTGTTGTATATCTTTTGCCAAATGTTTAATGTTTATTGCTTAATCCTTGATGTGGTCAGGTTTCGATTTTGTGGAAGAGTTTTGGGATTAGCCCTTGTGCATCAGTACCTGTTGGATGCCTTTTTCACAAGACCGTTTTATAAAGCTCTTTTGCGGCTGTAAGTAGTATGATTTGCATTTCTCATTTTTGGGTTGGTATTTCCTTTTTAGGATGAGTTTCTGGGACTTACTGTCAAGTGTTTCATTTTCCTAGGCCTTGTTCACTTAGCGATTTAGAGTCATTGGATGCAGAATTTCATCAGAGTTTATTGTGGATTAAAGAAAACGATATTACAGACAACCTTGATTTGTATTTCACCGTGAATGAAGAAGTCTTTGGACAAGTATGGATGACTCGTTGTTTTTTTATGAAAATTTCAGGAATAATTTGAGCGATGTGTGAATGTTTCTGTTCTGCGTGGTTTGTTTAAAGGTGTCTGAAAGAGAATTGAAACCCAGTGGAAAATCCATTCCTGTCATTGAGAAAAATAAAAAGGAATACATTGAACGAGTTGCGAAGTGGAGATTGGAACGAGGTGTTGCTGAACAAACTGAAAGTCTTGTCAAAGGATTCTATGAGGTGACTATCGTTGTTTTGTTATGAAAGTTATATCAGCTTGATAACAAATTATTTTATCTTGTTTTGGATTTACTACATGCATAGGTTGTAGATCCTAGACTGGTGTCGGTATTTGATGCCAGGGAATTGGAATTAGTCCTTGCTGGTTCCCCTGAAGTAGATATTAACGACTGGAGAAAGAATTCTGAATATAGATCAGGTAATGTCGCACCATAGCAATATTTGACGAAATGCGTGTTTGACAAGAATTAAAAAAATTAGTTTCGCCTTGTAAGCGTTCATGGTCATATCTCACTGATGAACTTGAGTGGTGAGCTAGTAGTAATCTGTGAAAAGGAAGGGAGTGGCCAGCGTTACCTTTAATAATTCAAGGCTTTGATTTTCCACACTTCCTATCTGTTAAAGAGGAAAAAGTTTGACGCTCTTTCATTGTGACTTGTCCGAAATACCATTCGGTACCAGGCATTCGGAAAATTCTGAGTTATTAAACTGTCAACAAAAATTTCCGGGTGCTAAAGCTTAGAGCAGTTTGCTCAACTACGTTTTTTTATCATTGTTTTTCTGATTTGTAATTGTTATTTTTTGTTTAGGTTATCATGATAATCATCCAGTCATTCAGTGGTTTTGGATGGCTATTGAAAAATTTGACAATGAGAGGAGGTTAAGATTATTACAGGTGTGTAATGAATTTTAGATCAGTTTTTTTCCAACTTTTATTTTCCAAGGACTCATTTACACGCTTCATAATCATTTGAGGAATACAGATTTGTACTCAAAAATTCTTGAATGGGTCTTGCGAATCTCCAACAAACGCCAATGTGAATGATTTGTGAAATTTTCACTTAATTAATTTGTTTTTCTTGAATAGTTTGTTACTGGCACCTCGAGCATTCCATATGAAGGTTTCGCAGCACTTCGGGGTAGCAATGGTCCAAGAAAATATTGTATAGAAAAATGGGGGAAGCCAACAAGTTTACCTAGGTTTGTAAAAGAGCTTTTGGTTTTTTTTCCTTTTTGTATAGTATTTTGGTGGAGCTAACTTGATATTTTACAGGGCCCATACATGTTTCAATCGGTTGGATCTTCCACCCTATCCATCTTTTGAGATGTTGTACGAGAAGCTGTTACTGGCCGTGGAAGAAACTAATACGTTTGGCATTGAATGATACAGCAGCAGTTAGTATATTCTGTGTGAAATTCGATTCTATCATTAATTGTGATAGATCACAATCAGTTGCAGCATAACGTCATGCTCAATACGTGCTGTGAGGATTCAGATAGAGAGAGGCGGCTACGATGATTAAAATATCATCATATTTTCAAAGCATTTGAAGATGTAGTAGTAGCAGTTTGCGTCATCATCATCATCCCACCTCTTAAAGCAAATGGTAGATAAGCAGTTATTAGTTTGGTTTTTGATAATGTCATGCAAGGAAATATGTAATGAGGTATGTTGGTTTCATGATGTACATGTTCTCTTCCCCTCCTCTCTTGTTTTCTGTGTGGACATAAATTGTAAAGAGTGTCAATTTCTAGCTGTCGTTTCTCGAAGTTGTCCTGTGTTGGATGAAGGTCCTGGTCCTAAGTGTTGTTAATAGGAATGTTACTGGTTGGTCACATACATATACACCCACAGTCACGTGAGGCAGATTTGCTCTAGTCATGCTTGATTGCTGAAAGTAGCGTAGTTTTGAAAAATAAAGGGATATAATAATAATATTTTAAAATTCTGTGATTCAGTACGATGATTGAAGCTTTACAACCACAGCAAGCTCACCACATTCTTATCATATAAAAGTTGTGTAAAAATGAAATAGACATTTTCATATGTAGAAATGTTTGAAAAACGGGAGAGACTAAAATTAATTTAATTATCTGTAAGTTTTTAAATACCACAGCCCCGTTTTATTTCTGTCTTCCCTCCCTTTACTCTCTTTTCCCCTTTTAGTTGAGATATAAATTTTACAAATTTGAATATTAACCATTTGTGATGGACCTCACTCTTATTTTGAGAAAGCAGGATAAAGTTTTGATTTGCATTCCTTGAAATGTTGTTGATTTCTTAATACAATTCTTATTTAATGATCAAGCTTGAATTGCTTGGCGATATGTGTATATATCGTATATTTTTAGTAAGTAGTCACCAGACCAATATTATTATTATTATTCATGAATCTTGCCAGTATAGGTTGCATTTTGTCACCAGTTTCAAAAAAAAATTCTTGGGGATTTGTGTTGCCTCGAAATTTCACTAGTAATAATAATGTATTGTGGATTGTCAAGGTCTTTTTATTTCTTATGTATTAGTTTTTGTTTTAAATTTTGAGGTTTTTTTTGTCCACATATTTTTTCTAAGTGATAGTCTTGATATTATTATCTGTGGTTTTCTCACAGTAGTCCGTTTTTCTAATTATTTTATGTCTTGTATATTAGTTTAGTTGTGCAACTTGTCTGTTAAACGCAGAAATTTCTTGAGACATTTTCACGTGTAAGAATTTTTTTGAAGTTTAATAATAATCATCCGACTGTATTTTGAGTATTAAATATTAGTTCCATTTAATTTTTAAGTCTTAAGTTTGTGCCTGTGTTGTTTTTTTTTAAGTTTCATATGACAGTTGGCACTCTTGATATAAAGTAATTTACACTTGATGCAAAACCCACCCCTCTGTTTCATAGTAAGTGTTTAAATCCTTGTTTTCATATGGTAATGGCAATGGAAGATTAATAAATGAATATCGTAAATGCTGTTGATTTAAATTTCTTTTCTTGTAAATACTTACATGAATTTTTAAAAACAATTGACGAAAATTACAGCCTGGTCTTCCTTCCTCTTCCCCATGATTTTTTTATTTTGGTTTCCTTTTTATCTTTTGAATCTAAACCGTTTGTCTCTTGTACAGTATAGAGAAAACGAAACATTTACCAGTATCTTTAAAAACATAATCGTGGTGTTGTTGATAATTTTTTTTAAATAATATTTTGGGGAAGTTATTTCGAAACTCAGTGTGAAATTGAAAAATGTTTTGATGTACAGCATTTTATCGATTAGTATTATGAAATGAATATTGAAGAAGTATGATAACATTTAATCTGAAGCGTCACGTAGAGTTTTTGTTACGGAGTCTTAAAATTTATTATTCAGTCTGCAACAAAATTATCTTCTTGACAGATATTTAAGTACTATATTGATTTTAATGAAATTTGTTTGAATTTCATTATCACAAGGGTTTCATCTTAATAGCTGTCAACTATAAAATACTGCATTTTATACTTTTTTTCTGTTTATTTCACGAATTGTTTATACAGTTGTATAGTTTCTGACCATGTTTTTACGACTTATAACTAAATTTTAAGTTTCTTTTATTATGACAAGACTGATAATTGTGAAAAGCAAATGATAATGGAGAGAGAGAATAAGAAATTTCATAAATGTTATTCTTGCCATTAGCCATTTTAGGCTGCTACTTGGTACAATTTCCATTGCAAAGATGATTGAAAATTGTGTTATGTGACAGAATTTTTCTCATACTGTGTAGACAATGTAGAATTAAGGCTAATTATATATAATTCTCAAAAACTGTATTAGGTTTCATTCTTGTGCACTGTTTTGAGAATTTAATAAGCTAGTCCATGGTGCCTTTATTAACAATAGTGTAAATCATTGTACAACTTTTTACTCATGTGCAACATACAATTCTTTCATTCATGACAAAATATATTGGTATTTATCATCACATATTTCTAGTGAACAGCGTCTTGAATAATAATTTTCAAAGTTTCATGAATGGGATCGAAAATGCCTGGTGATTTCTTAGATTCAGAAACTTGGTCATTTTTGAATTGCCCCAATTATGAGAACATCTAAGGAACCCCTTTAGGCATTTCGAATGTGTGACGCCATGGAAGACGTTGTCGAATTCCGATGTCGCAACTGACTATTCATTACTTTTAGTATTAAATTTGTTTGGAATTTCTAATAAGGTTATCAGACTGCAGCTACAGACTACTTTTATTTTCATTTTATAACAAATACGGTATTTACAAGAGCTAGGGACTCCAAAATACGACCAAATACAGTCTGACATGGCGCGGAATGGAATTTACTGTTTATCTCTTCAATCAAACATTCGATTTTGGTATGTTTTCGTTGTGTATAGTTTAACCATTGTGCTTAATTTTGTAGTAGATAAGTTATTAACCATGCAAACATATCATAACGACAGGTAAACTTCACACTATTTATAGTATAAGGTATTTGTTCGATCCATTACCGCAATGAAAGTTGGCTGGGCGACGTGATGTTAAAATTGCTGATCGTCTCGAACTTCGCGTAGAATCAGATAATACGAAATAACTGTGCCTAAGACCTGAAAAGGCAATTAGTTGTGTACAATTTGAGATATTCCAAGATGCAAGAGCTATAATGTCTCGATATTGCCGCCAAATAGTGCTGTAGCAATATTCGAGGCGTTGGCACATATTTATATAAATGACATGGATTAACAACACGACTTGAGTTTACTAACAACATTATTTGTGACAATATTATTTATAATAGTGACGTCGACAGTGATCCGGCACTGGTGTCGACAGTTAGGTTTCAATTGGGAAGGACAGGAAAATGACTGTGACGTACGTTCGAGGGGCAAACTGGTGAAAAAGGCACAATAGGTGAAGTACTTAGGATCAACGTTCCAAAGCAATGGGGAGATAGACTGTGATGTGACCCGTAGAATCAATGGGGGATGGTTGAAGTGGAGACAGGCAAGACGAGTCCTGTGCAATAGGAGGGTCCCAATCAAGTTGAAAGGGAAATTGTACAGGGTAGTGGTTAGGCCAAACGTGCTGTATGGATCAGAGTGTTGGGTAGTGAGGAAAAGCCACGACAACAGAATGGAAGTAGCTGAGATACGAATGCTGCGGTACATGAGTGGGGTGTCGAGAGCTGATAGAATTAGGAATGAGTATATTAGAGGTAGTTTGGGAGTGGTGGACATCGCCGAAAAAATGAGGGAAAATAGGTTGAGGTGGTATGTACACGTAATGAGAAGAGGGGAGGAGGAGCTCGTTAGGTCCATTTCAGGAATGCAGGTGGTCGGAAGCACCCAGGGCAGGGGGAGACGGAAGCGGACGTGGGAGCAGGTTGTGCGTAGTGATATGGTGGTGTGGACGGGGACCTGGTAGGACATAGGCGGGATTGGAGGTTATAACCCACAGTCCCGATTCTGCTGCAGGCGGGATAAAGAGTATGATGATGATGAATGTCGACAGTAATCCATCCATCATGGATCGGAGTTTTAGGCAGTGCATAAAAGCCATGACAATCGAATGAGGGTGGCTGAAATGCGTGTTAGTGCGTGGAGTGGATGGGGACCTAGCTGGTGGGAGATGGGCGGGAGCGAATGGTCAAAACCCGCAGACCCGATCTTACCACAGGCGGGATAAAGGTGTGATGATGAAGCGCATGACTTCATTTATGAACAATAAATTCATAACCGAAAGTTGTGCAAAGGTAAAACCTTTATAAATAGTTTAAGCTTACGGTAAATAAGAAAGATTTTTTAACAGGTGTAAATCCACCAAATGTTATGGCAGCTGTGTTGATAGAGAAACTAGTTAAATACAGATGATACTGTTTGAATTCCTGTTAAAACAAAATGAAATTGATAAAAATGAATCGAAACATATAGGGACCTACTCTGTTCGAGAAGAAGTTGGTTAATGAAACGTACGTATTAATATTTCAACTTTGTTATTACCGGTATGTAAGCAAATTCAACAAACTTACGTTGGCGTACACCTCATCCGGTGACACAGATATTCCTGACAGTGTACTGTAAACCTTTCAGAATTGTAAAAATACGTCTGACACTAAATCCTAAAAGTCCAATTCTGTATTTGATAAATCTAATAATTCTTACCTGGTCATTTAGTCTGGATGCCGTTATGATGTGAATTACAAAAACAACGGCATTGATAATATTTGAGAATATGAACATTATGGTAGTCATATCCATGTTTTTATGTGAATAGACTATGTATTGAAAAACAACGATAACGAACACCGCTTTAACTCCAGTATACCACAACATTTGGGCAGATAGGGCACCATCAGCCATTCGGATAAGGTCACACATCTGACGGTGCCAGTTGACAAACTCACTTAGAAAGGACTTCTTCATTGGCCGTGATCTACTCGACCAACCTTGAGGCTTTTCGGTGTCTTGTAGTGGCAGATGAGTATCGGGCTTGATTTGAAACAATTTAAATAATGTGCAACATACGAATATTGGCAGAGTTTCCAAGAGTACGCCAAATGGCATAACGAAGATGGGTGTTACTGCGGTTAGGTGCTTAACAAATTCATTTATCCCTGTTGACAGAAAGGGTTCCAAAGAGATATCACGGTACAAGTAATCTGATTTGTCGTAGGTCCTAATGATTCCGGATAATGTCAGCAGAGTGAAAAATGCGGTTGTTATGATCATAGAAACTGACCAACGATAGATGGAATTCTTAATATTTGTTTTAATGACTGGGTAATGAATGGCTTCGATGATAGTGGTTATTGTCTCGAAGAGCAATTGCCACTTGTCTAAGTTAAATGACATATTTATGTAGAGGATTGTAAGAATGACTTGTAACGAAGAAAGGCCAAATCGAAGACACTTTTGGTCAAACGTTTGGTCTGTCTCTGTGGCCGTCATTAATGCGCAACTGATTATCTCTTTAACCACAATCGCGAAGAAGTTGACATAAATTACAGTATTCCACAGGCATTTCATTATCTTAAACCGTTTAGATCGCGGTCTCTTATTTTTTTGTAAATCAATTCCGCAATAGAGAAACAGAAGCTTAACCCATTTAAGTTCTTGTAAATAATGTTCAGTACCCACCTTATCTGTGGCCGTATTTGATAACATTTTTCGGGTCTTTATAATAACAGTAATAGCGTTACCGCACGTATCTGATGTTAGATGTAGTTGGTTATCACCTGTGATGTTGACCAGCCTTTTCTTTTATCATTCACTAATGTTGCGACTTAAATAATTTCTAAAATATTGTCAAATGTTGAGTACTTGACAGGTGTGTTTTACCAAATTAAATGTTATGCTATTATTGTTTACTACGCGGATGGTCTTGGTTATTGCCCTGTGTATTGTTTCAATTATATTAAATGGTCACTGTTGTTATTTGCTATGTGGATAAACTATTGGCGTTCACTGTTCTACTCCCGAAAAAGAGCCTCCTTATCGTCCGTCATACTTCGGTAGTAGATGCTTGCGCAAAACAAGAATTGCATGCGGATTATATTTTTCTTCGCTAACGCCCTTAAACGATTATTTTTTATCTTTAACGTGCATATTTTGAGGCCTTTGTGTTTATTCACCAAGGCAGTGGACCGTTGACTTATCTGAGCTTATGCTTTTTATTCTAGAATTATCTGGGCTCTAATGGCCACTGTAATTGAAGGGCCCTAAAACACCAACGAAACATCATCATCATCATCTAACCCTGAGGTAGGGTCGGGTCTGCGGGTTCTAATTCTCCACTCCCGCCTATCCCCCGCCACCCCGCACGCCTCCATGTCCCTTTGCACAACCTGCTCCCACGTCCGTTTTGGTCTTCCCCTGCTCCTGGTGCCCCCGATCACTTGCCATCCTATAATGGCCCTAATAAGTTCCTATTCTCCTGTCTTCATCACAAGCCATACCACCTCAACCGACTCTCTCTCATCTTTTCCGCGATGTCTCCTACCCCCAAGTTATCTCTAACATAATCGTCTCGGATTCGGTCGGATCGTGACACCCCACACATGTAGCGCAGCATTCTCATCTCAGCCACCTACATTTGCCTTTCATGGTTCTTCCTACCTGTCCAGCACTCAGAGCCATACAGAATAGCGGGCCTAACGACCGTTCTGTAAACTTTTCCCATCAACTTTATTGGCACCCGGCGGTAGCACAGGACCCCACTAGCCTGTCTCCACTTCAACCATCCTGCATTAATCCTACGGGTCACATCAGCATCTATCTCCCCGTTGCTCTGGAAAACTGATCCTGAATAACGAAACAATTGCATCACTGGAATCCCCTCTTCCCCACAACGCATCTCACCCCAAGCCCCTGGCCACTAAAATGGAATGCTAGGTACTCAGTCTTCTTCATGTTCACCTTAAGACTCTCCCCCTCCCTTTCTATTGCTGTTTTAATATCTTGTAGGCCTTTTTGTGCATCCTCTTTGGACTCTTCAAGCCTTCAAAACACCAACGAAACGAACAAACTAAAATTTTCTTGTTGATATTTCATTATGGTTACTCTTAGAAAATGTTAAGGCTTGATCGTTTGGTAATTAAAGTGCTAGTAGCGAAATTTGAGTTCTTGATGCCAGGCAGACAGTAACTGTTATTTAAGTGCTTTTCAGCAGCCTGGCAAATGAATTCTGACATAGGAGCAACATATCTGAGCAGCTAAGTCATTGCAAACTCATCTCAGGGCAAGTAAAGAATGAAGTATCGATTCGTGTTTATGATTTAAAACGCCTCCAATACAACCTCCAGTATCTCTATAGTTAGAGTCGCCAGCAAGTCTGATATATTTTTAAAAAAAAGTGATATTTACGGTTGATTATAAGAAAGGCGTTTACGATGATTTGAATATGACCAAATCAAATTTCATGTGCAATTTAATGGGATGGTAATTTCAATTTAATGAATGTTGATCGTGGTAGCTCAATTTGCGGAATGCACATAATCTCTAGCTCAAGGCGCAGTATTTGTACGTCCTGACTCTGGAAATTTCAACCACAACCTGCTTTTACTACTCCCAGCAAAAGCAAAAAAATTCATTTTGAGTAAGTGGCTGACAGGTTAAACACAAGTGAAATGTTCTCTGGTGGTGAAATAGTCCTAAATTTAAAGTACTTCACATTCCTATTGAAATAATTTTAACCCAAAAATAGAGAGGTTGTAAATGTTTTGAATAGAAATGAAGTTGAAGATAGACATGAGTGAAGTAAATGACGCAGCACTGTGTCGTAGCTGGGATACTTTCTACGAATTTCTTATTTCTTTTAATATTTTTTCAGAATTATGTGTTAAACTGAAAAGTTTTAAACTTATACCGGAATTGGGAGTATCAGCACTTATTGGTTACTTTGACTACAGGTTACTTCTTATACTAGTTCAACATTAGATTTTGACATGTCATTCAGTTGAATTAACTAAACGAAATTTGAATTCAAAATTTTCCAGAAGCGCTGGACCGTTCCTGACTGTCCCTACCACCTAGACAAAAATTGATTATTTCAGATGTAATGTATACCGAAATGTTCAATTGAAAGTCTTTTTTCCTGGCCATATGACGTTTGACAGATATTATGGATATTGATGAGAGAGGGAGAGCCGCTTTGCTTTATGACTCAGAGTGTTGCGCAGTTAGAAAGAACCATGAAAGGAGAATGCAAGTGACCGAGATGCGAATGCTGCGCTACATGACTGGGGTGACACGAGCCGACAGGGTCCGGAATGATTACGTTAGAGGTAGCTTGGGGGGAGACATCGCGGAAAAGATGAGGGAGAAGCGGTTGAGGTGGTATGGGCATGTGATGAGAAGCTTATTAGGTCAATTATGGGTATGCAGGTGATTGGGGGTACCAGGGGTAGGGGAAGACCAAAACGGACGTGGGAGGAGGTGGTCCTGAAGGACATGGAGACGTGTGGGGTGGAGAGGGACTCGGTGGGGGATAGGCGGAGGTGGAGGATAAGAACCCGCAGACCCGACCCTGCCGTAGGCGGGATGAGGGTGTGATGATGATGAGAGAGAGAGAGAGTTAAGAGTTCGTATCTCATTAGCTTTACTTACAAGCCATGTTGCTGTAATGAAGTAGACAAATAACACAATGTTGTTGGATGAATCGGGATTAACGTACTTCACAGTGGATCACCAAATGTGTATCCCTCGGGGAAGTCGAAAGACGTACCCGAACCATCTCCGATTTCTAACATCTGTGTCACCCACTGCTAAACTGTCTTTATTCTACGTGATAGAAGGATTCCCGCCAATTATGTAGGGCCACCATACTTGACTGTCTTCCTTCATCCTTCCCACACGACTTACGGGCCACTTCTGAGTTTATAATGAACCCGGCACATTATTTACCCCTTCATGTGTCGTTCTGGTAAATTTGAAAATAATATTAGTGCTAAAATGGCCCTTCAGATGACCTCGATGTAGTTTGCCGGTGATGTCGACCTATTCCGTTGGTCTGACCGTGTTCATAACCGAGATTCAATCGAAATAGTTTGCACAATATGTGACACACAGATATAGGAAGGATTCCCAGATGGGTGGTAAAAAGTGCAAGTTAGACAACGCATCAGCAACTGGCAGCAGTGACTTAGTGGAAATGTCATACTGTGAATAATTTGGCGTTTCTTGATTAACTGCCGTGTGGAAGTTAATTTGTCTATAAGTTAGGGCAATTACAGGTGTAACAATTGACCAGCGGCAAATGGTGTTTTTGAATTTTGCTGTTATATTTGGAGAATGTAGTGCATCTATAACGCTGTTCATTGTCTCGAAAAGTATTTGCTACTTGTCAATATTGAGTGGCATGTGGACTTTGAGAGCTGCGAAAGTAATTGCCATCGCCAGATATCCTCCCTTGAGATATTTTTGCTCTATGAGGCTCACTCCGTTGGCGCTGTTAATAATATTATAATTGTTGCATATTTGATTATGACCAGGCAGAAGCCAGCCTAGATGGCAGTTTACCAAAGGTGAACGCAATTGTGAACCATTGAGAGTAGGTTTGTGTTTACCTTTATGTAAATCAGGGGCGGATCCAGGGGGACTAGCAATGCGGCAATTGCGCCCCCCTCAGTGCCTCAATGGGGCGCATATTTCAACTGATGCATGATTCAACTTTGCAATTAATGAGGCATTTTTGCATTGCTATCCCCATTTCTATACTGTCAATCCAACAGCTGCAGTTGGCTAAACCACTGAAGATGGGCATTGTCTAAGTGGCAGTAGAGGACCTTTTGTAATTGCTAGCTTTTGTAAAAATCTGACTACCATAAATTCTTTTTGAAAATACAGTACTCATGTTTTGGGTGGTTCCAAGTCGGTATTACCCTCTTCATGTTGGTGGCATACAGCCCGCAGGTGGGATGTTGCTACCTATCTGCTTCTACTTCTTATATCTGTTCGTACTTGAGTGTGCTGCCCATTTTACTAAATGACTTTTGAAGAATTATGTTGGTAATTTGCAGGCTGGTAATTTGGTAAATATTGACAAACCGAATATAGAGAGTGGCTGTTAATGAATTTTAGGAAAATTAGATTTTGATTGACATTATTACTGACTTTTGGTGGAGTAGGCCGGGATCCCCCCTCCACAGACAACCCGGCCAATATTTCTGCGGATTCCTCCCTGCACTGGGGTGCTCCCAGTCAGAGCAATCTCATCTAGAGAAGGGGCTAATCTTATATTAGGGACGTGGAATGTGAGGACCCTTACGGTAGTGTGTGGGGTAGATGAGGACCTGGTGGGAGATAGGCGGGAGTGGAGGGCGAGAACCAGCAGACCCGAAACTACGACAGGCGGGATAAAGGTATGATGATGATAATTATTATTATTATTACTGACTTTATGTGTATTTAGTTATTGTGCAAAAGGTCAGACACCATGCAATATTATAACCAACAAAGCATTAATTTGCCTGCCAAAAATTTCTAGTTTGGTTGTGTAATGCGGTGTTGGAACAGTGGGGTAGGCCGGCATCCCCCCACAGACAATTCAGTCAATATTTCCTGCAGGCTCCAGACGCCCGACTGGGGTGCCCCCAGGCAGAGCATGTTAATTGGACCCGCAGACCCGACCCTGCCACAGGCGGGATAAGGGTGTGATGATGATGATGATGATTACTGACTTTATGTGTATATACAAACTCGAAGCTGACACACTTCAGTTGGGTGAAGCCCAATTAATGTAGAGATCCTAAGAGATCTGGTAGAGTGCAGAGTTGAGGCACTGGTGAATGAAACGAGGCCTGGTGGGAGTGACAGTGTCAGTTGTTATCGCTGTGATAAAAGCGTTTGAAGTAAAATGATAGGAGTCTCCCTACTGACCACTTAGTTTATCACATCATTTTATAATTTCAGGCACGTCCGTTTCGTTAATTTGTTTTTTTATTGTTTTAATTGCCATATTAAATATTTAATTAACTTACTACGTAATTATATTTATGTGTACATTGTATTAATACGACGTGTTGGTGTTTTAAAGGGTTACAAATGAATTATGGTTGTCGGTTAAAGCGAAAATTTGACACAGGCTAGGTATGATGACCAGGTAGTTCATCTTTGAAGTATTTTATTATGGAGTACCCGACTATCTGGTTTAGTTTTATTGATGCAATACTGTAGCATTTGTCTCTGTTTGGCAGTCGCAAGTTATGTCAGTTGCGTTATCGAATCCATTTCTAACTTCGTTTAATATAAGATAATAAGAAATAATAGAACCACAGACCTGGAAAAGAAAGAAAGTAATTGAATCATTTTCTTTAAAATTGTCTGTTCGGCGAGCATAAAGTTAATGTTTTATTGCAGTTACCGTGAATAAAAAAGATTTTGTAATGGGAACGAATCCACCGAGCGTTATGGCAACCGGATTGACAACGAGTGTGGTTAAATGTAGTTGATAATGTTTCCATTCCTGTAAATAGCAGAGGTAAATGTTGACAATTACGATTTGTCTACACTTGTCCGCAGTTAGTATTCAGGACCACCAACCTAAATTTTGTCCCCCAGTCAATGAAAGATTTCAGGAAGAACTGAGAGCGGACGTGTATGTCCGTTCTTGGACATATTTGTTAAAACAAATATCAACTATGGATCCACCGTCAATTCTTTGTAAATTTATTTATTTATGACGTGGGATGACTGGTCGGGTCTTCACCTGACATACAAGTGATCCGGAGATTATGTCCTCCAGTTTTGGAGATATACAGTACATGGCGGTGATTTCACTCTTGGACAGGACTCTGTTGCACCCCAAGTAAAATGGTAATAAAATAACAGATAATGCAATACAAACTTACCATGTTTCCCACTAGCGGATGTTGATAAAAATGCGGCTTAATTAGTCCATTGGTAATCTTATTAATTAAGAAAATTGTGATAAATATACGCGCATACGTTAAGTGCATTTTTGAACGTTATATTTATTTCTTTAACTAGGTTTACCTGTTCATTTACTTGAGATGCCATTACGATTTGAATGACACAAACGAGTAAACTGGTAAGTTGTTGGATGAGATAGCTCACTCGCTTGTCCATGTCGTCTTGTGACGTCGCAATATGTTGAAAGACCAAAATGGTGAGTATTGCCTTGGTGCAAGTGTACCATAGCATTTGAACAGATAATACATCGTTTGCTATTCGGACTAAATGGCACATTTCGTAGTGCCAGTCGAGAAAATCTCTCGGGAATGGTCTCTCCATCGTTCTGGATGTGATGAGCAAATCATGTTCTTGTTCCGCCGCTTCTTTTAACTTGTAGGTGTCTATGTGTTTAGCTTCGAATAGTGTATACAACATGTGACATATGGCTATAGGGAGTATTTCAAAAAAGGTGGCAAAAGGCATGAAGAGAATAAGCAATACACTTCTTATGTTCTGCGTGTATGTCTTCCAATCGTCTGAAATCGGCGCTATGTCCATGTTGCTGTCATGGTATAAATAAGTTGATTTGCCGTGAAGTGACATAACGTCACCAAAAGTTGAAAATAACGATATGATTGACATTGTGACCGTGAAGATTGACCAGCGTCTAATAATCGTTTTTACGCTTCGTTTCTTCCTAGGTGAACGGACGGCTTCAGTAGCTGTGGTAATTTTCTGAAAAAGCAGTTGCCATTTTCTGAAATTGCGTGAGATGTAAACGTGAACGGTGATGAAAGCGATTTCTAGAAAGATGTATCCGCCTTTAAGACATTTCTGATCGAAACTTAAATTCACGAGTGGTGTTATCATTGTTGAAATTATAACTATCCTTTTTAATAGGATTAGAAGTAGCACCAGATAAATGCACATTTTCCAGAAGCTGATAAGAGCTTTGAACCACCGAGGTCGTGCTCTCTTACCTTGATGTAAATCATGGCCACAGAAGAGAAACAAGACGTTGAGGAACTGAATTTCTTTTAAATAGTATTCTGAGCTGACTTGGTTAGCTGGTGGTATAGTTTTGATCTTCATGTTTTAGTAATAACGACGTTATTCTGTTTCAGCCTGTGTGCTAAATGATTTTACTTTTTAAAAAATAATTAATTGATAATTTGTCTTGTATTTTTTGGGAGGGACTCCTGGTGATGTGATCGTCTTGCCAACAGTTTAATTTAGCTGTGACGCATTGTTTGGTCGTGTGTCAATTTTTCACACTGTCATACTTGAAGCGTTTTTAAATATTGACTTGGAGAAAAAAGTAGATACAATATTATATTACACGGCAGAGCGTTTTGTTAATTGTCACTGATGTTATGATCGACCTTTTCTTTAGACAGTTGGGGGATGTCTTTGTCGTGGGAGACGTCGAATGACCTAAAAAGGATTCTCTCAGGGTTGTAAGAGGGAATTGTACAATGAGGCCTTTGTGATTCCTATCAAACTGATTTCAGACTGAAATCAGACTGAATGCACTCCTCCTGCACCTGGAAATTTTGTTAATTTATACATTTCTTGTGTACTTATTAGTCTTGAGCCCTAAAGTTTACACCAAGTGAAGACGAATTCCTGCTTGCGGAAACTAGAAAGCCAATCCAAGCACTTATTTGCGGTACGCCTACAGAAGAGGCTCTGTTATCACTGATCTACACGGTAGGTGTTAACAGCACTTCCCGGTTTATTAACAGAAGCTGCCCAAATCCGAGAATTCATGTGGAAGTGGAGAAAAGATCAGCCTGATCAATGGGGTGTCTGTGCTGCTGCCGCTGCGGTTCTTGTAACTGGTAATCGCAGACGTTGAAGTTATAACATAGCAGTCCTCAGTATTGTTTTTTTTGGACATTTTCGTAGGTCGCTGCGGGAAAATTGAATAACTGAATGTAAAGGATCATTGAACGTCCTATGCATTCCAATTAATGACTTACTGGTATTTCTGATAGGAGTCGAAATTCAGTTAAACGTGAGTCCGGTATAATCAAGGTTTGACGATTACTGGTATATCGAATGCTTAATTAATTTATTATTGTAATTAGCATCTAGAATGAGGCGATAGGTGCAGTTACGCTTGTAACGTGTGATTTGTTTTCAATATCAACTACTTTGTCTGGTTGTTTAACGTTTACAAATAGCCGTTTAGTGCAACCTACTAGAGTGAGAGTGTATTATTGATGACATTCTGTATCATTTGCCACACTTGGACAGTCGCAAAATGAGCTGTCGAGTTCATTTCTAACTTCGCTTAATATTAGATAATAAGAAATAATAGTGCTACCAACCTGAAAAGAAGATAATGATAGTAAGCGTTCAATGGCATTCTGACAACTTTTTAGAAGGTTTTTTTGGCTAAATTGTTGCTTATTGGCATACTCGGTAACTGCGTCAATGATTCTAGGTTCGATTCTGGGCCGAGGTGGGTTGGCTACTTTCGGACGAGAGAGATGCCCAGAGTGCGCCTTCTTTCGGATGAAAAGTAAAATCGAGGTCCCGTGCGGTGTACGATGGCATTTGCACGTAAAAGACCCCTGCCTACTATTCAACGGGTAGATGAGGCAAAATTCCCCGGTGGGGGAGCCCCCCCCCCCCCCCCCCCCAAGGGACAAGATGGGTACCCGACTCTGCCATAGGCGAGTAAAGGGTTAGGAGTTGGTTTTTGTTTCGCTAAATTTTTGACCAAATGTTAAGTTTTTTTACTCACCGTGAATAAGATGGATTTTCTAACGGGCACGATTCCTCCGAATGTTAAAGCAATCGGGTTGATACCAAGCGTGGTTAAATGTAGTTGATAAAGTTTTAATTCCTACAAATAAAATATTGACCACTACATTTAGCAGCTCACGATGATGCAGGAGTTATTAATTGTTTTGATCTACTCTCTTCCATATTACAACCTTACCTTGTTGTCCACTAGCGGATGTTGAGGAATGGATGGCTGAAGTAAAATACTGGTAACCTTATTAATTCAGAAAAGTATTAACATAAATTATATAATGCTAGTCTACTTTTGTTTATGTATGATGTGGTTTTTAATTCAGTTGTCGATCAGTTTTACCTGTTCGTTTACTCGAGATGCCATTATGGTCTGAGTAATAAAAATGCCAAAGCTGAAGATTTGGTGGAAAATGTAGGTAATGTGAAGTTCAGCATGATTATGTGACAATGTGATGTGTTGAGAGATCAAAATCACAAGAACTGCTTTGGTGCAAGTGTACCATAGCATTTGAAAGGACAGCACATCGTTTGCCATTCGAACGAGAGCGCATAGTTGGTGGTGCCACTCCAGAAAATCACTTACAGGTGATGTTTTTGTTGCCCAAGTTGTGATTAACAAATCACTTTTAATTCCTGATTCTTCTTGATTGCAGTTGCCAGCAACCTTTGCCTCAAATAACGAAGACAAAATGTGACAGATGACTATGGGCATGACTTCTAGCAGGATGGCATTAGGCGTAAAAATAATGCATGTTAAGTTACTAATGCACTCAATACAGAACTGTATGGTTGGTGTCAGTGCTGGATCCGTGGTGATATCCTGGTATGCGTCATAGTTTTGATTGCTGTAAAGTGACATCAAACCAGTGACAGTCGATAAGGTTCCTAAGATCGAGAATACGATCGTAGCTATTGACCAGAGATTAATATTCCTTTTTATTTTTTGTTTCTTACTAGAAGAAATGAGGGCTTCTATAGCTGTGGTCATGGTGTGGAAGAGCAGTTGCCACTTGTCGATGTCGAATGACATGCAGCAGCAGATGATGGCAAAAGCAATTTCCAGAAAGAAAAATCCACCCTTGAGACATATTTGATCGAAAGTTGGCTCGATTGGCACTACGAACATTGTCGTGAGTAACATAATCCGTTTCAGTATGATTATCAGGAATAGGAGGTAAATGAAACCCTTCCATAAATTTCTGAAAACTCTAAACCGTCGAGATTGTGCCCTTTTACCTTGGTATAGATCGAGCCCACAGTAAAGAAATAAGATGTTAATGTATTTCAGTTCTTTTAGGTAATATTCTTTGTTGTCCTGGTTAACCGACGACGGCATGTTTTCAATATTCAGGCTTTTATCGTACTGATAATTATGTGTTGTTTTCTCGTGTTTTCAACTTAAATACTTTACGGTTTTATGAAAATGTGAATAATTTAACGATTTTTATCAGCATTTAAGTTGATTGGATGTCAGTTTAACAGAAAAGCTACATGTTTCATTATGTCATAAATTGACAGTTTTAAATATTGACACGACCGACAATTTAAAGCGTGATTATGCTTTTATAAAATGAAATTGTCTGCAACTCAAATTAGTGACTTCTATTGACATACTCTGCGTTTATCAGGATAGTGCAGGACAGGATATGTATGATGGTTCCATAGCCAGGATAAGGACTAATTGGGGAAATAGAGTACTAGAAGCTTCCAAGTGAAGATTGGGTGCAACCAAGGTTCAGCACTTAATCCACACCTTTTCAGGGACCGATCAGGAGGGAGTATTTAAAAAAAAGTGTGCCTCAAATATTTATAAATATTCCGAATCCCTTGGTATAAATCTAGCAAGCAATTACAATAGGTCCTCTACTGCACCTTTGACAATGTCCTATCTTCAGTGGTTTAGCCAACTGCAGATTGCACTGGCAGAATAGAAATGCGGATAGCAATGCAAAAATGCCTCTTCATTTGCGAAGTTGAATCGTGCATCAGTTGAAATATGCGCCCCATTGAGGCAAAGGGGAGCAATTGCTGCATTGGAGTGGAGCGGCTGGAATGGGTGCGAAAGGCAAAGGTGTTGCTAGGGTGCTGGTGGGGATCTAGGCATATGGTGGGTCTAGCATAAAAAATTTCACTAGCAAGGTATCCGTCACAAAGGATTACATAGTCATATATTACTCCCCCCCTGGATCTGCCCCTACATCGTTTTAGTCTGGTTTCGGACGTGCTGTTGATCGGAGTAGGGGAATAGACACCCCAATGCATGACATTCGTGGAAGATGTTGAAAACTTGGTGACTCCAAGGAGGAAGTAGAGAAGGGCCTAAATACCATTAGAACAGCGATAGAAAAGGGAAGCCTGAAGGTGAACGTTAAGAAGACAGAGTATATAGCTTTCAATTGGGAAGAACAGGAAAAAGGTTCAGGGATTTAAGTAACTAGGATCAGTGCTTCAGAGCAATGAGAAAATAGATTCAGGATCAATGTAGGGTAGATGAAATGGAGACAAATGTGCTTCACGACGCCTGAATCGCAGAGGCCGACTTTACAAATGACTAAATAAATCAAGCATGAAGTGATGATTCTTGATTCCATGTAATAGAAGTGATTGAAAAGACTGTCCTGATGTCACTGTCTCTAAGGTCAGTACAGTTCGTAAACATGGAATTTTGCGTCAACTCGCTTTATGACGTAAATTGGTTCTTTTTTGTTGCGCAGGTCGCAATGACATTACATCCAATTTCCCGACGATATGTTTGTCATCTAATCGAAACAACTGGCCTCGTTAAGAATGGAACCTGCATTAGTGCATTTATGAGGTAGTCAGGCTGTCAATGGATTGCTAAGACCTACTGGCGCTCTTTTAATAATTTCATGATGAAGTAAGTGAAACTGATCCTGCATCACGCCCTTGTAAGTAAGTGTGCTGCTTATTCATGTTATCACCAGATGACAGCACTTTATAAACTAGTCACAAGTAAGACAAGGTTTTTCCTCTCACTCTTGAGCAGGAGGCCAGGCGGCTTGCGCCCTCTGTAATGTAAGTTAGACTCTTCGTGAATTCGCTGCCCGTCAATTAAGTAATTTTTCCCCCCTGTAAAAACGAAAAAACCCACATGAAAACAGGCTTCAAATATATCACTGGACAACTCACAGGCAGGAGTAGGTTTGTGACCTTCCGGTCAACATAACGCGACGTCATCATAACAATTTCTATTACAATATTGCGCTCAACCTAGGTAACATCTTTGATTTCCCCCGTATGGGTTCCGGAGTGGACTGCTTAAGGCCCAGTATCCCTACATGTTGTAAGAGGCGCGAATTTGGATTATGGCATTTGTCGGCAACCCTGTAAAACCGCAATTTGCTCATGAGATTCCAGTGATTTAACTGTTTTCCTTCCTCTCGTGTCCCGTATAATCGTTTTATCCTGTCCACATCTAATTCTGCTTTGGGATTCCAGATGCATGGATACTCGACCTCGACCAGGTGGCAAAATGGTCATACAAGAACAATTACAGTACAGTTATAGATTGTGAAATGAGGGATTCCTCTCTTCTGCCTAAGGACTCAGGTCGCTGAATTAATAGTTGTTCATGCTCAAAAATCCCTGAAATGGAAGAAATTTGATTATGTATTAACAATGCACGTGGCTACAACGCTGTTGTAATAATTGATTAAATGTTTTGGAGAATTCCAGAGATGTCTGAAAGCCATTTAGTCTGACATTCAATAATATTCCGGCGAAGATATCTAGTGCAACTATTGTTAGACGGAGGATCTCAGCAGGGACCGGCTGGAGGGGATGCGAGCCCATAAGGCCCCGCACCACTGACTTTGCAAAATGAAAATGGCTTCATTTTTTGTGCCATAATCCTAATATCCCCAACCCAAGGGAAGCACTGCCCGAAAAAATCATTGCGTCTGGCAGCAATAATCTGTAAAATGAATTGCAAATTGTCGGCACTCTATGGTCTGCACTCTAAGAACGACACTGTAAGGCAGCCACGCTATGGCTGAAACTCTAAGGCCGGATTTCTAACACTGGCACTCTGAGGCCGGCGCTCTTCTGGGTCCCTAAGTATTTTGTTCGGGCCGACCTTGACTCTAAGAGAGAATACATTGCCACTTTAAAAATACTGTAACTTTAATTGAACATCTTTATTTTTAGACTTTTTCAGGCATTCCGTTCTCTTCAAGGGCTCACACAAACTCAATGCACTTGTTTCAGAAACAGGACGAACTGTGATTTTTTTTGCTTGCTGTTGAAAGCATTCAGTCAAATGCACATTTACCTCGACCTATTTTAAACTGTTTAATAAGTGTGTTCCTCGATAGTATAGTGGTTAGTATCCCCGCCTGTCACGCGGGAGACCGGGGTTCGATTCCCCGTCGGGGAGATGAGCTTTTTTTTTGCTTTTTGTGCTGAAGTGTGATGTGTTTCTCTTGTACCTTGTGCAGGGTCCACACTAGCCAGCTATGCCATATGGATGAGAGTGTTGGGCAGTGAGGAAGAGCCATGTGAATAGAATGCAAGTAGCCGAGATGCGAATGCTGCGGTACTTGAGTGGGGTGTCAAGAGCTGATGGAATTAGGAATGAGTATATTAGAGGTAGCGTGAGGGTGTGGAACATTTGCGGGAAAAAATGAGGAAGAGCCGATTGAGGTGGTATGGACACGTACTGCGAAGAGGGCAGGAGGAGCTTGTTAGGTCCATTACAGGAATGAAAGTGGTTGGAGCTACCCAGGGCAGTGTGAGACCGAAGCAGACGTGGGAGCAGGTGGTCCGTAATGATGTGGTAGTGTGTGGTATGAACAGTGCCGGATTTACCAATAGGCTAAGTAGGCTGAAGCCTAGGGCGTCAACATTTAGCGGGCTTCAAAACTTAAGAAATGGGCCTCAAAAGGGCCTAAAAATTGAAATAGCCTAAGGCCTGCAGTCAAGTTGCGTTGGACATATCAGTTCTCGTGAGAGCAGCGCAAGCCCACGTCAATACCAGCAGCCTCTTAAGGGTTCATCCTGTTATGGCTGCCTGGCTTACTCCCCAACCCACGAAACTAATCCAATCAATACCTAAATCCGGCACTGGGTATGAAGCGGTTCGGTACTGACCGATTGGGATAGCAATAGCCGATTGATAACAATCCGTGATTATAATATCCGGCTTCCACTGTATATTAATGTTCCCCATATTAGAAATTATGCGCCAAATCGGTTTATTTCGTGTTACGTTATAATTAATTTGAGTAAAATTTTGTGTGGTTTAATTTCAGTTCTGATGACCATGTTAACCCAAAGAAACAACAATAACTCACGCAAGTGCCATTGAACTGTTCTACATGTCCCGTCACGGTAGGAAGAGGGGTGAATGAGGTATGTACTTTACGAAATGCGATATTGAGCTAATAATTCGGTTAATTAAGAATTGATAGCGTTACAGGTTGAATAACAGGCTGGTACACAGAACTATCCTGTCAGTTTTTATTTCCGCTTGCGTGGTTTAAGTTGCGTAAGATGATTCGTAAGAAAGTCCATCTTTCCAATAAGGAGTTTTTCAAAAAGACGTATCGGAATAACCGCTTGACCGACACCTACGTCATCAATTACTTGATCAATGTTTTCAAGCCGTTTATGCGTATGCTGTATTTTTATGGTATTTTCATTAATTTCCAGCAAGCACCTGTTGTCATTCCGGCAAATTCTTTGAAAGGCACGTGTTGGACTGCGGTAAAGACGATCGTTAAAATAGCAGGAGTGTTATTTAATAGTTCCTGTTATTTACTTACCGCTTACCGTCAAGCATATTGTTTACACTACGTCTTGACTGAATGTGACCTAAAACGTTGTTCATTGCATGTCACCTCTGTGACACTTTTCGTTTTAGGCGTCATCAATACGTTGTATTCAGTGATTCGTACTGCTTCGTTGACCAGTCTAGTTTCGAATGTCATCTTGACCACTGGTAGCTATTTGAATACATTTCCCTCTCAGATTTCCATTGATACAATGAAAAGCATAAAGCGTTTTGGTTTGTTATTTCTCGGCGGGGTTATCGGTGACTTTTTATTCGTTGCCACCGCTACTGGTAGCGTTATTTTTTATCGTTGGTCGGCCATGGAAGCGAACCAAACGACTGATCTTTATTTTATATCGGATATCCCTGGATATTCCGTTCACTTTGTGATCAATATCATCGCCGAAGTGTTCACCATATGGCTGAGTGTATCCATTTCTTTGAATGTAGTCATTCTCATTTTAGTAGTGAATGTCGTGAAAAAAGGGTTTGAATTGGTAGGTGAGATGGGCAAAAGGAAGGTGGACAGTGTCAGTCCTGTGTTTTTGAGTCACCTTCCAAAACTGCTAAATGTGCACAGAGAAATGTGCGCGTTGATAACGGAAGCGAACAGTTGCTTTTCATTTTTAATTTTTCATTGGTTTTTAATAGAGATTTTTATAGTAATCCTTTTGCTCCGGGCACTGTCAGATAATGAGAACCTGGTGGCTGTTAACATATGGATATTCATTGTGTCAGTCGTTCACTTATTTTTGCAGACTTCTTTTCATGTCGCGGCTGTCAATTCACAGGTAAGTCAGGAAATGATAAAGGGGTAGGGGGCCTTCTTGCTCACTGTCCTACGACTTTTACTATCTTAACTTAATGCTGTCACTTTTGATTTTCCACATTAGGTGCGTCAATCTTTGGAAGGAATATATGATATAATTTCTAACTACAACTTTGATAATTCATCGAATACATTGCAAGTATGCTGCCTTATGACGTTGATTATGTTGGGCAGGATCGAACCCGGGTTTTGTTTGCATTAAGGTATCCCCTAAGGATCCTTTGGTGCGAAGATTCCACATATGACACCATACTCATATCGGCTATTTGAACCTTCTGGGTTTAAATAGGGCTGCGCCTTCATTTCTATCTGGTGGTCGGCCATCTATTTTCCTTACAACCCTAAGGACAGAGCCGGGCTCCATCCTGTAGTCCCATAGAAACTGCAATCGGAATTTTGATATCCGGTGTTCATTTATTGTTTCGTTAATAAGCTGTCGTTTTTAGTGGGGTAGGCTGGCATCTCCACCACAGGCAACTTTTCCAATATTCCTGCGGGTCCCAAAACGCCTGGCTGGGGTGACCCCAGTCAGAGTATGTTCAGTGGACCCGCAGATCCCACCCTACCACAGGCGGGATAAGGGTATGATGATTATGATACGCTGTCGTTTATCATTTCCATAGTACAAGCAGGATTACCATCTTTATTATACTCATATAGCGGTCAGTCGACCGTCGATTACAGGATGGGACTTTTTTGAAATTAATAAGGAATTCATAATGTCGGTAGGTAACATAATGGGTCCGACTGTTGATTATTTTCGGTGATCTTAAGGTGAACAGAAATGTGATTAATTTTTGTCAAATTTTTTACCTTGTTTGATATTTTTACAGGTCGCTGGTACAGTATTGACGTACACGTTGATATTGTATGGTGTTGATTGAATACGGCGGCGTGCCCTTAAACCCATTATGAGGACGTTAGGTCCTTTTGTAGTTTACCTAATTCGTTGAAAGTGTGACTGTACCGTACTACCTAAATAATTGTCCAGAGGTGGGAAATTAGTAAATTTTATCTACGAAGAAAAATCTTTTCATTCATCTATCCATTTCTTGTCTGCGTAAAAATAGTTTATTTTCGGTTACAGCTGCGCCCCTCTATTTCCCTCATAAGAACTACCCATTTTGACGAAGATCGAACCCACATTTCATTGGTTCATGAGTCAACCTGCCTTTTCTGGAGTTGTTTGCCCAAGTGTAGAGCCCGCCTGGGGCTACGTAATCTCTGGTTGTACTGCCTCACCTTTTCCACCCCGTCCCAGGTTCCGTGTCATTTCATTTATCTGAGCCACTGACAGTCTTTTAGCGGGCCATTAGGATCGGACGTTCAACCATTGCCTGCCGGTGTGTGGTTGTACAATTTCACCGCTTCATGGAACCGAACCGCGAACACTCCAGGTTAGTGGCTTGCAAATGTAAGAAAATGGACATAGCTGCTTTAATATGGCAATTTAATTTCTTTTTTTTTATCATTTTCAGGCATTAAATACCAGGGCCGTGACGAGGGCATGGCGAAGAAGGCAGCCGCCACGGGCGCAGCTGGGTTTGGGGCACAAAATGTTTGTTTTTTGTCATTATTGGGTTACGGGCAAGAGAAAGTTAGACACTTGCCACAGGCGCTTCATACCCCCTTTCGGCTCTGTTAAATACTGTGAATGTCATTGTTTTCAGGGGTAGGCATAATAGGTGTTATGTTCTTCACCTCCAATTCATTTTAATTAACTCATTACTACTGAAGGTATTAGCTGGTGTTCGTCGTGTTCCTCGATAGTATAGTGGTTAGTATCCCCGCCTGTCACGCGGGAGACCGGGGTTCGATTCCCCGTCGGGGAGGTTTCTTTTTAATTCTTTTGCGCTCAAATGTGAAAGGGTCATTGCAACTCAACTTTCAAATTAGATGTCAACCACATTCTTTTTGCCGGGGACACAATTGAACTGTAAGACGCTTTATTTACTCTTCGCTGGTTGTCGGCTTGTATATCTGGCGCTATTTTTTGCAAATCTACATGATTGTTATTGAACCACAGGTACTGTCATTTAATGTTTTCCAGTCCTAAATCAGGGGTCCTAGTCCAATCCTAGAGACTAACTGCTTGCTCTTAAGGCCATTTAATGATGCCCGTTACGCCAACTCTTATACGTGGGATCTTTTACGAGCGGCATACATTCTTTCCACATAAGAAGGGGTTAATTTAATTGTAGGCGGCACGGAGCGGGCCATGGGGATGTACTACCTTTAGCCCACTGTTTATATGAGTAGGTTCACAAAAGGTTCCAGCAATCAAATAACATCACCACCATCATCATCATACCCTTATCCCGCCAGTGGCAGGGTCGGGTCTGCGGGTTCTAGCCCTCCACTCCCGTCTACCTCCTACCAGGTCTCCGTCCACCCCGCACAATGTCATATCCTTACGGACAACTTGCTCCCACGTCTGCTTCGGCCTCCTACCGCGGTTGCTTCCAACCACCTGCATTCCTGAAATGAACCTAACGAGCTCCTCCTACCCTCTTGTCATTACATGTCCATACCGGGTCTACGTCAATTTGGCGTACATACAAATTTGGCGTACATACCGATCTCTTGGGTGCCCAAATCATTGCAAGGTAATATTACAATGAATGCCTACCATAACTGTGTTATAGGGCCCTAATGACCTTTGAAGTCGATGGGCCCTAAAACACAAACAAACCCAACTGTGTTATACGGGACCGTTGCAATGACTGTTATGCCCACGCGTGGATCTAGGATGGGGTTTTTGGGGTTGCAACCCCTCCCATGCACATATAAACTTATATTTGCATAATATGTGAGGTTTAGCTCAACCCCCCTGTATTAGCTCCCCCCCCCCCCCCCCGACAAAAATCCTGGATCTGCCACTGGTTATGACAGTTGCAATTTTGAACAAATGTGTGCACCCAAGAGATCGGTATGTACGCCAAATTGTCGTACGCCAAATTGTCGTACGCCAAATTGACTACGCCAAATTGCCATACGCCAAATTGTCATGCGCCAAATTGACGTAGACCTCCCGTCCATACCACCTCAACCTACTCTCTTTCATTTCTTCCGCGATATCCCTCACCCCCAAGCTGCCTCTAATATACTCATCGGTCATCTCGGCTAATTGAATTCTATTTGCGTGGCAATGAACTAACAAGTGAATAAAATTCCGATCAAATTAGGGAGAGGCTGTTTTTGTGTTGGACACACCAGTTCTCGTCTGATCATTATGGTTAAGCACCGCAACCTCGGCGATTAGCGTGCCATGGGTGACCCCCTTGGGAACCTTGGGTTGACCTACTACTAATGCCCAAAAATCGTCGTAACAGCGTAGTGTCTGTGCAGACTCTGAATTAGAACTTCACAGTGGACGGACTCTAATGACCATCTAAGGGATCGCAGTAATAATGTCTAATTTTTTGAAAAAAATGTTGCTGCTTTCTGGCATTGCAACGTGCAATATTTAGTTACTGGTCATAATGTTAATGTATAAATGTCCATTATTTGAAATTACACACCAAAAAAAAAATCGCTTTGTTTCGTGTTAGATTATAATTTGAATACATATGTGTATAGTTTAATTTTGGTCCTGACGAAAGTATAAAGTTAATGTTAAATGAATAATTCACGCAAGTGGCATTTGAACCATACTAATATCCCATTATTATAGAGGGGGTCCTGGGATAGTGCAGGCGGTAATTATTGGGTTAATTAACAATTTATGGCATCCACAGGTTGAAATATCAGGTTAGTGCTCGGCGCTCTTCAGCTTGTCTCTTCTTTCCGCTTGCAGTTCAAGTGCCACAAGATGATGAGTTTTTCTAATAAGAAAATTTTCCCAAAGTCGCGTCGGAGTGGTCAATTGACCAATACTTACATCATTTGCTTGTTCAACGTTTTCAAGCCATTTATTCGAATGCTCTATGTATTTGGCGTTGTCATTAATGTAGCGCAAACACCTGTTGCAATCCCTGAAAATACTATGAAAGGCTCATTCTGGACTGGGAAAATGACAATAGTTAAAATATTCGGAATATTATTTTATACTTTGGGTTTTATACTGACCGCTTACCGTCAAGGATGTTGTTTGCACTACGTATTGACCAGTTGTGACCTGAGTCATTGTCCATTGCATGTCACTTCGATTACCATCTTCGTTTTAGGCACCATCAACATGTTGTACACAGTGCTTCGAAGTGCGTCGTTGAGCAATCTAGTTTCGAACGTCATCTTGACCACTGGTGGCTATTTGAATACCTGTCCCAGTCAACTTTCCAATGCTGCAAATGACGCTATCAAGCGATTAGGTATTTTCTTTATCGGATGGATTGTAACTGACAGTTTAATCATCGTTGCAGGTATTGTTACCGTTGTTTCTTATCACCAGTCAACCATGGTAGCGAACCAAACAACTTCGGGTTTTCGTATGTTGGATATTCCTGGATATCCTGTTCACTTTTTAATTGATTTTACTGCTGAATTGTTCACATTATGGCTGAGTACGTCCGTTTTTCTGTGCGTGGTCATTCTCGTTTTAGTCGTGTTTTCAGTGAAAAAGAATTTTGAATTAATAAATGTGATGGGCCAAAGAGTGTTGGACAGCGACGGGCCTTTTGATATCGTGAGTCAACTGCCTAAAATGATAAATTCTCATCGAGAAATGTGTGGGTTGATTACGGATGCAAACGACTGCTTTTCATTTTTGATTTTTAATTGGTTTTTCCTGGAGATGTTTATGATAATCTTATTGCTTCGGTCATTGTCCGAAAGTGAAACATTGTTGACAGTTAGCATCTGGATCTACATCGTGTGCATTGTTCACTTATTTTTGCAGACTGCTGTGAATATTGCATCGGTCAATACACAAGTAAGTACTGTAGTGGAGAACTCCTGTCTCACTATCCAACTCTTTGTTCTTCTCACCAAAAGCTGTCAGGTGACTTAATCTGTTTATAATTTTTTTAATAGGCGTGTCAATCCTTAGATGGAATTCATCTTGGAATTTCCGATTTTCAGTCAGATTGCTCAATGGAAGTATTACAAGTAAGTTGACTAATGAAATAACAATGAAATCGCAACGGGATTCGATCCTGCCGAATTTTATCCCCGCCTCGGTGGCGCAGTGGGTAGAGTGCTCGGTAACTGCGTCAGTAGTTCCAGGTTCAATACTAGACCGAGGTGGATTGGCTTCTGTCGGAAGTGAGAGATGTCCGGAGTGCGCCTTCTTTCGGATGAGAAGTAAACCCGACGTCCTGTGTGTGTTTGTGTGTGTACGATGGCATTTGCACTTAAAAAGAACCCTCTCTACTATGCAATGGGAAGATAAAGTAAAATTGCCAGGGGTTAGAGCTCACCCACTGGCGCCGGTGGAATTCCTCAACGAACATTAAAGCAAAGCAACTCCTACCCCTTTTCCCGGCTATGGCGGGGTTGAGCATCCATCTTGTCCGTCTGAATGGACACAAAGGCGATATGTTGGACAATGATTTCCGTCGTCGGTCTAGTATTCGTTGGGGAATTCCACCGACGACAGAGGCCAGTTCCTACACCTGGAAATTTTGCCTCATCTACATGTTGCATAGTAGAGAGGGTCCTTTTACGTGCAAATGCTATCGTTCACCACACGGGACCTTGGTTTTACATCTCATCCGAAAGAAGCCGCATTTGGGGAGTCACTCTCGCCCGAAAGAAGTCCAGTATCGAATCTACTAGTAACTGAGCGTGTTAGCCACTACGCTCCCGAGGCGGGTCCCTTGGAACCTCGAAAAAAAGAATTAGGCTATTATTTATTATTACGTTGTTAAAGAAATAATATTTTTAGTTTTTGTGAATAATGAAATTTGCAGCTTTCGTCGGCAACCGGCTGGGGAAAACACTATGCAATATATCACCCTTGTGCCCATTCAGAGGAACAAGAAGGGTACCCAACTCTACCATAGGCGGGTAAAGCGTTAGGCGTTGTTTTAAGTTGTCGTTTTGATTTTCATAGTGCAAGCTGAACTATCATCTTTATTGTACACATATTACACTCAATCGGCCGTCAATTACAGGATGGGACTTTTTTGAAATTAATAGAGAATTCGTTGTGACGGTAGGTAAAAGAACGAGTCTGATTGTTGGATTGTTGATTATTTACCGTTCACGTAAAGTAAACGGAAGTAGGAGACCGGGGCAAGATGACGATACTAAGAGTTTTGAAATTAAAGTTTCATTTTCCGTTTGAGAATAAATATTTTACTATGCCTAGTTACTTCACTTCACCATTAATATGAATATGAATATGTAATCCTTTATGACTGATACCTTGCTAGTGAGATTTTTCACGCTAGGCCCATATGCCTAGATCTCCACCAGCGCCCTAGCAACACCTTTGCCTTTCGCACCCATTCCAGCCACTCCACCCCAGAACCTCTTTCAAGGTGGGGGTTCCCCAACCCCCTCCTGCAGTGATGCAGCGCTGGACAAGCCAGTATCACATGCCTGACATCCTCCACTTGGTCCCCACATAATCCACAGCCTTCCTCTCCACCTGTGATCTTTCCAATCCTCTGTTTCGTCTCCAGTAACCCAGCTCTTGCCCAAAACAGAAGTGAGATCTGCCACGTATTGTCATAGATTACCTCCCTCTCTATGTTAAGCTTGTTCCCATACACCCTCAGCGTTGTCTTTGCCGTCCTTCCCTCCATACTTTGTCGCCACTGCCCTAACTCCCACCAACAGCCCCAGCGGCAATTTTAAAATTTAAGTAGGCCTATTATTATAGATATAAGATGAAAGAAAATTATTTTAACTGTGATTACTAAATATGAATAGCCAGTCGTCTAAGGTAGATGAAAATGCTATTAGATATTTTTATAGCTTACCTCTATATTAATTATATCTTATTTCCCAAAATTTGGATAATTATAGCACACAACAGGAAAACAATTAAACTCATGTAAATATTATTCTAATGGCAACAGTACCTTGACAACCTGATTTTTTAGTGTCTAATACCGAGGAGAGCTAGCAGTGTTCCTATGGTGCTGCTAACTTTCAGGAAAATTGCTAATTAAGTCATTAGTCCTCTTGCCCCGCTCGTCATCTTGCCCCGGTCTCCCCGGTCTTCTTTACCTTATTCGATTTTTTTTTTCAGGTTGCTGGAACTGTGTTGACGTACACGTTGATACTGTATAGTGTTGGTTAAATTCCTTAGCGCATTGTGTGTATAATGCCCTTTTTGTAGTTTAGATGGCCCCTTTGTAGTTTAGATGGCCCCTTAAAAGTCCTATTTTACTGTGAATTCCAATTGATATTCCAGAGGTGTTATTTCACGACGTTTGACATGTAAGACAACATTTCTAACCGATCTACCGGGTTTTTTTTTTTTTGTTGTGTCTAATCCACTCATCTCCTCCTGAGTGTCTGTTTGGAAATCCCGATGCCAACCTTGCCATAGGCTGGAAAAATTAAATCGTCCACTTCGGTTTCACAGGCCACATTGACCGATGATGCACCCTCCTTCTTCTCCAATTATACCACGTAAGAAAATTCCCGCAGAAGCAGGGACACCTCTAAGCAATAGCGTACAACCGGCCCTGGGACTACCTAATCTCTATTTGGATTGTACTGCCTTTCCCACCTTCCCCGACTTTTAGGTATTTGGATGTCAACCCTAACAGCCTTCGAGCTGCCACTAACGCCCTACGTTAATTAAATGATATTCCTTCTCGGTTGCCTAGTTAGGAAGACTATCATTTGTGTGTGGAGTTGGAATTTTACCACTTAGGAGAACAGAACCCTGAACTATCCAGTTTTGTATACTGGATTTTCAATAACTTAAACGAGTTCCTTTTTCGCTCAAATTTCAACTCAGTTTAACCTCGTCTGTGACAGCGTATTTCCCCTGATAGTAACTTATAGTGGTTAGTATACCCGCCTGTCACGCGAGAGTGCGGGGTTCGATCCACCGTCGTGGAGTACTGGCTATTCCTGCATTTTCTGAAGAAACGACGGAAGTCTTTGACATGACGTTTACATACTCTTTTTGCTAGAAGGCCCAAATTGCATATTAATGACGACGTCATTATGAATCCAAACCCTTTTTTCGGCCAATAGCAGGGCCGGATTCACGTTTTCCCCGTTGGGGTTTCGAACCCAAGGAACAGACTACTGTATATTGGACAAACATTACCGAAACGGGTTTGCTTCTTGTTTTAAATCTCTGGACTCACCTGTGACACAATCCCGTACGAAGTGTTATATTTTATTTCAGAGCTGCACGCCATTCTCACAGGAAGGGGGAGAGTGGCTGTATTGCGTTGGACACACCCTTTCTCGTCTGATCACTGAAGTTAAACAACGTAACCCCAGCTAGTACTGACATGGGTGGCCGCTTGGGAAAACTGGGTACTTCTGATACCCAAAAATCGTCGCATTAGTGTAGCGTCTGTGCAGTCTCTGCATCAGAACTAAGCAGTGGACGGGGCTCTAATGTCCTTTTAGTTGAAGGGCCCTAAAACACCGACGAACCAACCAACCTCGTCTGATCATTGTGGTTAAGCAACGCAACCTCAGCGACTAGTGGCATGGGTGACCCCCTTGGGAATCCTGGGTTGGCCTACTATGTACTAATGCCCAAAATGTGTCGTAACAGCGTAGTGTCTGTGCCGACTCTCCATTAGAACTGCACAATGGACGGGGCTGTAATGATTGCTGTAGTTGAAGGCCCTAGGACACCAGCGAAACAAAAAAGAAACCGATCAAATTACCCCTCAGCCTAAAAATCTGAGGGATTAAAGTAATAATATTGTGTAATTTTCTTTTTCAAAAAAGTTGTTTCTTTCTGGCATTGCAGCGTACAATATTCAGTTACTGGTCATAATGTTGTCAATGTATAAATGACCATTATTTGAAATTATACACCAAAAATCGATTTGTTTCGTGATATATTATAATTAATTTGAATACATATTTGAATAGTTTAATTTTGGTCCTAACGAAGGTATAAAGTTAATGTTAAATGAATAATTCATGCAGGTGGCATTTGAACCATACTAATATCCCATTATTATAGAGGGGGGGTCCTGGGATAGTGCAGGCGGTAATTATTGGGTTAATTAAAAATTTATAACATCCACAGGTTGAAATATCAGGTTAGTTCTCGACACTATTCAGCTTGTCTCTTATTTGGGCTTGCAGTTAGTTCAAGTGCCACAAGATGATGAGTTTTTCTATTAAGAAAATTTTCCCAAAGTCGCGTCGGAGTGGTCAGTTGACCAATACTCACATCAGTTGCTTGTTCAACGTTTTCAAGCCATTTATTCGATTGCTCTATGTATTTGGGATTGTTATTAATGTGGAGCCAACACCTGTTGCAATCCCTGAAAATACTCTGAAAGGCTCATTCTGTATTGAGAAAAAGACAATAGTTAAAATATTTGGAATATTATTTTATACTTTGGGTTTTTTACTGACCGCTTACCGTCAAGGATGTTGTTTGCACTACGTGTTGACCAATTGTGACCTGAAACATTGTCCATTGCATGTCACTTCGATTACAATCTTCGTTTTAGGCACCATCAACGTTTTGTACTCAGTGATTCGTAGTGCGTCGTTGAGCAGTCTAGTTTCGAACGTCATCTTGACCACTGGTCGCTATTTCAATACCTGTCCCAGTCAAATTTCCAATGCTGCAAATGACGCTATCAAGCGTTTAGGTATTTTATTTCTCGGATGGATTATAACTGAAGGTTTAGTTATCGTTGTAGCTATTACTACCGTCGTTTCTTATCGCCGGTCAACCATGGTAGCGAACCAAACAGCTTCGGTTTATCTGATGTCGGATCTTCCTGGATATCCCATTAACTTTTTCATTGATTTTATTGCTGAATTGTTCACACTGTGGCTGAGTACATCCGTTTTTCTGTGTGTGATCATTCTCGTTTTAGTCGTGTTTACAGTGAAAAAGAATTTTGAATTGATAAATGTGATGGGACAAAGAGTGTTGGACAGCGACGGACCTTTCGATATCGTGAGTCAACTGCCTAAAATGATAAATTCTCATCGAGAAATGTGTGGGTTGATTACGGATGCCAACGACTGTTTTTCATTTTTGATTTTTAATTGGGTTTTCCTGGAGATGTTTATGATAATCTTATTGCTTCGGTCATTGTCCGAAAGTGAAGCAATGTTGACAGTTAGCATCTGGATCTACATCGTGTGCATCGTTCACTTATTTTTGCAGACTACTGTGAATATTGCATCGGTCAATACACAAGTAAGTACTGTAGTGGGGAACCTCCTGTCTCGCTATCAAACTCTGTGTTCTTTTCACCAAAAGCTGTCAGGTGACTTAATTTATTTTTAATTTTTTAATAGGCGTGTCAATCCTTAGATGGGTTTTACCTTGGATTTTCCAAATTTCAGTCAGATTGTCCAATGGAAGTATTACAAGTAAGTTGACTAATGAAATAACAATGAAATCGCATCGGGATTCGATCCTGCCAGATTTTATCCCCGCCTCGGTGGCGCAGTGGGTAGAGTGCTCGGTAACTGTGGTTCTAGGCTCAATACTGGGCCTAGGTGGATTGGAGTCAGTGGCGTCACCCCCTCTCCCAAAAATGCCGATTCTTATGCTTTGGTGTCGCCCCATTTCTCATGGTGCGAGCTGTGTCACCAGGTGCGGCCCGCAACCCCTAGTGACGCCACTGCCCAGAGTGCGCGCGGACTATACGATGGGATTTTCACTTAAAAGAACCCTCTTTACTATACACTGGGAAGATGAAGCGATATTTGCAGGGGTAGGAGCTCACCCACTGGCGCCGGTGGAATTCGTCAACGAAAAATGAAGGGAGCGGCGAGTTGCGTTGGACACACCAGTTCTCGTCTGATCACTGAAGTTAAGCAACGCAAGCCCAGTTAGTACTGATATGGGTGGTCGCTCGGGAAAGCTGGGTACTGCTAATACCCAATAATCGTCGCATTAGTGTAGTGTCTGTGCAGTATATGCATCAGAACTATACAGTGGACGGGTCTCTAATGACCTCGTAGTTGACGGGACCTTAAACTCCAACAAAAAAAACGAAAAATGAAGCAAAGTAACTCCTACTCCTTTTCCCGTCTCTGGGCTGGTCGGTACCCATCTTGTCCGTCTGAATGGTCACAAGGGCGATATGTTGGACAGTGTTTTCCACAACCGGTTGCCCACTAAAGCTGCGACCCTATGCTTTTTTTATTGTCGGCCCAGTGGCATCACTGGGGGGGGGGGGTGCGGAGAGTGCGGGTCGCACCGGGTGACACCACTCGCACCATGAGAAATTGGGTGACACCAGAGCAGAAGAAGCGTTTTTTTTTTGCGGGAGAGGGGGGATGACACTACTGTGTCGGTCTACTATTCTTGGGGACCAGTTCCTACACCTGGAAATGTTGCTTTATCTACGTGTTGTATAGTAGAGAGGGTCCTTTTACGTGCAAATGCCATCGTACATCTCATTCGAAAGAAGCCGCATTTGGGGAGTCTCTCTCGCCCGAAAGAAGCCAACCCTACCTCGGTCCAGTATCGAACCTAGAACTATTGACGCATTTACTGAGCGTTCTACCCACGGCGACACCGAGGAGGTGCCCTCAACAAACGGTACACCGACGATAAATAAGCATAGGCGTTGCAGCTTTCGTCGGCAGCAGGCTGTGAAAACACTGTCACCTTTGTGCCCATTCAGAGGGACAAGATGGGTACCCAACCATACCCTAGGCAGGTAAAGGGTTAGGCGTTGTTTTAAGTTATCGTTTTTTCTTTTTTATAGTGCAAGCTGAATTATCATCTTTATTGTACACATATTACACTCAATCGACCGTCGATTACCGGATGGGACTTTTTTGAAATTAATAGAGAATTCGTAGTGACGGTAGGTAAAAGAATGAGTCTGATTGTTGTTTATTTACCGTTCACGTAAAGTAAGCGGAAGTGTTATTTTCGATTTTTTTTTCAGGTTGCTGGAACGGTGTTGACGTACACGTTGATGCTGTATGGTGTTGGTTAAATTTCACGTACCCTTAGCTCATTATGTATATAATGCCCTTTTTGTAGTTTAGATGGCCCCAAGTCCTATTTTACTGTGAATTCCAATTCTATTCCAGAGGTGTAATTTTATGACGTTCGACCCAAAAGACGACATTTCTAACCAATCTAGCTGCTTTTTGTCGTGTCTAATCCACTCTTCTACTCCTGAGTGTCTGTTTGGAAATCCCGATGCCAACCTTGCCATAGGCAGGAATAATTAAATCGTCCACTTCATTATCTCAGTCCACATTGACCGATGACGCACTCTCCTTCTTCTCCCATTAGACCACGTAAGAAAAGTCCCGCAGAAGCAGGGACACCTCTAAGGAATAGCGTCAGTGGCGTTACTAGGGGGTGCGGGCCACACCAGGTGACACCACTCGCACCACGAGAAAGGGGGTGACACCACTCGCACCACGAGAAAGGGGGTGACACCAAAGCAGAAGAAGCGGCGTTTTTCGGAAGAGTGAGTGACACCATGGTGTTACGCCAACCCTAGCGACGCCACTGAATAACGAACGACTGGCCCAGGGACTACCTAATCTCTAGTTGGATTGCCCTGTCTTTCCACCGTCCCCGACTTTTCGGTATTATTTTCGGAGGTAGTTTTTTGTCCTGGATACGTGGCGTAGCCTACCTTTGACATGACGTCTATATACTCTTTTTGCTAGAAGACCCAAATTGCATATTAATTACGACGTCATTATCAATCCAAGCCCTTTTTCCTGCCAATGGCCGGATTCACGTTTTCCCCGTTGGGGTTTCGATCCAAAGGAACAGACTATATTGGACAAAAAAACTGCGACATTTTCGAAAAGGGTTGGCTCCTTTTTTTTTTAAATCCCTGTTCCCACCTGTGACACAATCCCGTACCAAGTTGGTTTCTTTTCAGAGCTGCACTCTTTTTCTCACAGGAAGGGGGAGCGGCTGTGTTGCTTTGGATACACCAGTTCTCGCCTGATCACTGAAGTTACGCAACGCAACCCAGTGGCGTCACTCGGGGATGAGGGCCGCACCCGGTGACACCATTCGCACCATGACAAATGGGGTGACGCCCAAACAGAAGAAGGAACCGAGTGGCGTTTTTGGGAGGGGGGGGGGGTGACACCAACCCTAGCGACGCCTCTGACGCAACCCCAATTAGTACTAACATGGGTGGCTGCTTGGGAAAACTGGATACTGCTAATAGCCAAAAATCGTCGCATTAGTGTAGTGTCTGTGCAGTCTCTGCATTAAAACTACGCAGTGGACGGGGCTCTAATGATCTTGCAGTTGAAGGGCCCTAAAACACCAAAAAAAAAAAAAAAACACAGGAGGGGGTTCTCTTAGGTGCAGATGGAATGGGCCACGCTGTAGGTGTTACCTTTAATTCATTCAATGTGTATGGAGGAGTCACTTTAGATTTCAAAATGGAATTTGAAAATGAAATATCAAGTTACTAAATATAATGTAAAGGTAGAAATGACAATTAATTTAAATTACACATGGAATCGATTTATTTGTTGGATATAATTAATTACAAAAATATTTGTATATTTTCTTATTGTCCTGACGAAGGTAATAGCACATGAATAACGCACGCAAGTATCATTTGAGCCACCTGAATATCTCATCATTGTATAAGGGGGGCATTAGGATAGTAGTTTAAGGCGTGAGATGGTGTGGTAATCAATGCGTTAATTAATAATTTATAGCATCCTCATGGTTAAATATCAGGTTAATACTCATAGCCTTTCAGTGTGTCTTTCACTTACAGTATTTTCACTCCTCAAGATGCGCAAGATAGTACGCAAGCAGGTCCGCTTTTCCGTCAAAGAGTTTTTCAAAATGTCCTGTCCAGACAGTCACTTGACCGACACCTACGTCATCAACCACTTGTTCGATGTTTTCAAGCCGTTTATGCGTATACTATACTTGTATGGTATTGTGATTCATCTCCAGCAAACACCTGTTGTTGTTCCAGATAATAGTCTGAAAGGCACGTTTTTGACTGCGAAAAAGGCGATAGTTAAACTATTTGTCGTATTGTTTTATACTTCCGGTTACTTACTGACCGCTTATCGTGAAGCGTGTTGCTTGCACTACGTCTTGACCGAGTGTGATCTGAAACATTGTCCATTGCATGTCGCTTCGATTACACTGTTCGTCTTGGGCACCATCAATGCCTTGTATTCAATGATTCGTTCCGCTTCGTTGACCAGTCTAGTTTCGAATGTCATCTTGACCACTGGTCGTTATTTGAATACGTGTCCCACTCAGATTTCTAATGAGGCAATGTTGTGTATAAGGCGTTTTGGTTTATTGTTTGTGGGAGGAATTGTGGTTGGTTATTTTTTTGTGTTTACTGCTGTTGGTGGTGTCATCTCTTATCGTTTGTCAGCCATGGACGCGAACCAGAGCACCAATTTTTATTTCATGTCGCAAATACCTGGATATCCGGTTCACTTTACGATTGATGTTTTTGCGGAAGTGTTCACTTTATGGCTGAGTGTTTCTGTTTTCTTGAACATAATCATTCTTATTGTAATTGTGTTTATAATGAAGAGGAGTTTTATGTTGATATGTTTGATGGGCCAAAGAGAGCTGGACGGCGACAGCACTTTAGATATTTTAGTTCATTTGCCTAAATTGATAAATGTTCATCGAGAAATGTGTGGACTGATAAAAGAAACTAACTTTTGTTTTTCATTTTTAATCTTTCTGTGGTTTTTGATGAAGATTTTTATGATAATCTTATTGATTCGGTCACTATCTTATACTAAATCTCTGATTGCAGCTAATCTCTGGATATTCCTCGTCATCTTAATCCTTGCATTTTTACAGACTTCCTTGCAAGTTGCGGCGGTCAATTTACGAGTAAGTCCGATGTTGATCCTGTATTACCTTCACCGAAAATTACCTGACTACTTTATCTGTTTTTGTTTAACTTAGGTGTATCAATCCTTGGAAGAAATACATTTTGGGATTTCCAATTTTCGAGCCGGTAATTCACTAGAAATAATCCAGGTATGCTGATTTATGAAATGGGTTATGCTGGTCAGGATCAAACCTTGGCGCGAGCGGCTGTATTGGGTTCGACACACCCATTCTCGTATAATCTGCAGTGACCGCTTGGGAGCCCTGGGTACTGCTAATACCCAAATCGTCATAACAGCAGTGTCTGTGGAGGCTCTGCACTAGGACTACACAGTGGACGGGGCTCTAATGACCATTGTAGTTAACGGGCCCTGAACCGCCAACGAAACGAAAAAAAATCGAGCCTTTGTTTGCTCTTTTGGGGAGGGAGAGGTTTATTTGGAATTGGCCTCTTACGGGTCTGTTGTAGTTATCGGACCCTGAAGGTCTCTAAGGCTCTAGTGTCTGTGTACAAAAAGTTCATTCAGCCAACACGTGAGATCGCACCCTGGTTTATATCTGGCATTAGCCTTTGACTGTTTCATATCAAATGAGACATTTCTCGGCGAGGATCGATCCTGCAGCATTTTTAGAGACTCCTGTTATCAGGGTTGTAGTATGATATAGAATTTGTTGGTTTGATTAATGAGTTGTTTTTATTTTACTAGTGCAAGCAGGAGTTTCACCTATACTGTACTAATATTGCCCTCAGCCGACCATCGATTACTGGTTGGGACTTTTTTGTAATTAATAGGGAATTCATAGTGTCGGTAGGTAAAATAACTGGTCCGGTTGATACCGGTAATTATTTGTCGTGCGTTTCATGTGAACGGAAGTGGAGCTTTTTATCAATTTCGTTTCATTCTCTAATATTTTTTGGCAGGTTGCTGGGACAGTGTTGACCTACACGTTGATACTGTATAGTGTCGAGTGATCACGGCGTGCCCTTTATATGCTTCATTATGTGCACATTAGCCTCTTTTGTAGATTTGATGTCTTGTTAAGAATTTTACCTGCTGTATATCCGCCCATCTCCTCCAACTTTGCGTCAGGTGTTAAATGAGATCGTATCACATGTTCATGTATCACCTAGACTATTTAACTGACCAGATCCGGCTGAAGGAGGACTAGTACTTCAGCGTCACAAATTACAAACACCGGTAACCCACCGTCATTCTCCAGTTCGACCACTTAAGAGAACGCTCGTAGAGGCTCCTGTGTCCTGGGATTGTTTAATTTCTGCTTGGCCTACGTGGCAGCATATTGTACGAAGGATGTGTGGGGCGGAAGGAGATCTGGTGGGAGGTTAGGAGGGAGTGGATGGCTAGAACCCACCGACCCCCGCATCTCCAATGTTCAGGATAAGGAGATGATAATATCGTAATTAAATACATTTTACTAAAGTGGGGATTGAACTCGAATTACTAACAGTCACAGGCGGCTCATGGGGCAGGCAAACGTAGGCGGCTGCCTAGGGCAGCAAAATTCTGAGGGGCGACCAGTTTCATAGGTACTTCCTTGCCAGGCAGTCTATCGATCATTTGAAATGTTCATAGTCCTGAGGTTCCCAAACTTTTCTCATTTGGTGGGGCCTTTTCTAACTGTTGGCTTTCTTAAGGCGCCTTGTTGCAGAGTCATAGCAATGGGACAAATGCCAAGGGCGTGAGAAACGCTCGGACAATTTAGAACTGCATTAAATTTAATGGGGGTGGCAGCGATGGACCCACTTGCCTAAGGCGCCTGAAACTCACGAGCCGGGCCTGGACGCTGCTGGAAATGTTTGTTCGAACGTTCCACATTCTTTCCGCGTAGAAAAGGGTCCTTTAAAGTGTAGGCGGCATGAGCTGTGTTGACTCTTACTTTTACGTCTCTTGCTATACGATTGGGATCACACACGGTTGCAGCATGAAATGGACAAGTGAATGAGTTTCTGATTGAATTTCCGGTCAGTCTAAGGAGCTGATAATCAGACGATTAATAATCCAAATTATTTCAATAGATTTGTGTGATTGCCGTGCAATTTGTTATTTTCTGGCGTTGCATGGTGCAAGTTTAGTTACTGGAAATGCTGTTGTAAATTTATCCGTGTCCATTAGTAGAAATTACACACCGTATCGATTTGTGTTATAATTAATTTGGATAAATATTTGTATGGTTTAATTTTCACCTTAGGAAGGTAACAGACTAATTGCATTATGTCACTCACGCAAGTACCGTTTGAATTGCTTAACTATCCATTTATTTTATACAGACTGGAATTGGAATAGTAGTTAAGGCGTGGGGTAGTGCGGTAATCATTGGGTTAATTAAGAATTCTTGGTGTTCACCTTATCGAATATCAGGCTAGTACTGAGACCTGCTCAGCTTCCTTTTCCTCTTCCACTTCAAGTAGCACGAGATGGCCCGAAAGCAAGTCCGTTTTTCCGATAAGGAGTTATTCACAATTACGTATCCAGACAATCGCTTGACCGACACCTACGTCATCAACAACTTATTCGACGTTTTCAAGCCTTTTATCCGTATACTATACTTTTATGGTATTGTAATTCATCTCCAGCAAACACCCGTTGTTGTTCCTGATCGTAATGTGAAAGGCACATTTGCGATTTCCAAACAGGCAATGGTTAGAATATTTGGAGTGTTATTTCATTCGTCCTGTTACTTACTGACCGCTTATCGTCAGGGATGTTCGTTATACTACGTCTTGACAGAATGTGACCTAAGATATTGTCCAGTGCATGTAAATTTGGTTACATTCTTCGTGCTAGGTACCATCACCACGTTGTATTCAATGATTCATAGTGCTTCGTTGTCCAGTCTACTCTCCAGCGTCGTCATGACCACTGGTCACTATTTGAATACTTGTCCCACTCAGATTTGTAATGATACAATATGCTGTATAAAGCGTTTTGCTTTGTTTTTTTTTGGAACACTTATTTTTGGCTATTGTTTCATCCTTTTCACTCTTGTTTATCTTATCGCTTATCATTGGCCAACCACGGAAGGGAACCAGACGACGAACGTTTATCTCATGACCGAAATCCGTGGATATCCCATTCACTTTGTGGTTAACATCATCGCTGAATTTTTGACATTATTAGTGGGTGCATCCATTTTCGTGAATATAATTATTCTCATTGTGATTGTATTTGTAGTGAAGAAAAGTTTTAAGTTGATATGTGTGATGGGCAAAAGGGATGTGGACAGTGATGGCCCTTTAGATATCTTGATTGATTTGCCTAAAATGATAAATACTCACCGAAGGCTGTGTGAACTGGTAGAGGAAATAAACTGCCATTTTTCAGCCTTAATTTTTCATTGGTTTTTGATGGAGATTTTTATGATAGTCTTATCGATTCGGTCACTATCAAATGTTATATCTCCGTGTAATGTTAACATTTCCATATTCCTCATATTGTTGATCGCCGCATTTTTACAGACTTCTTTGCAAGTTGCAGCTGTCAATTCACAAGTAAGTCCAGTGTTGATAGTGGTAATCCTGTATCACTGCCCTGCTATTTGTATTACCATCATCAAAGACTATCAATTCATTTGCTCTGTTTTCATGTTTTTTGCATTAGGTGTCGAAATCTCTTGCACGGATGTATGTTAGAATTTCAAGAATTCAAGGTGGTGATTCATTGGAAATAACACAGGTATGCTGATTTATGAAAGTCGTTATGTTGGTCAGCATCTCACCCTTGGATTATTTAATGGGAGCGGCGAGTTGCGTTGGACACACCAGTTCTCGTCTGATCACTGAAGTTAAGCAACGCAAGCCCAGTTAGTACTGACATGGGTGGTCGCTCGGGAAAGCTGGGTACTGCTAATACCCAATAATCGTCGCATTGGTGTAGTGTCTGTGCAGTCTATGCACTAGAACTATGCAGTGGACGGGTCTCTAATGACCTTGTAGTTGACGGGACCTTAAACACCAACAAACAACAACAACAATTGGATTATTTAAATGGGAGCGGCAAATTGCGTTGGACACACCAGTTCTCGTCTGATCACTGAAGTTAAGCAGCGCAACCCCAGCTAGTACTGACATGGGTGGCCGCTTGGGAAAACTGGGTACCGCTAGTATCCAAGAATCGTCGCATTAGTGTAGTGTCTGTGCAGTCTCTGCATAAGAACGATGCTGTGGACGGGGCTCTAATGACCTTGTAGTTGAAGGTCCCTAGAACACCAGCAAACAACAATTGGATTATTTAAAGTTGGCCTGTGTCTGTGTATCCATGTTCAGAGTCTATGTACATACTTGCTCTTGGTCTGAAATTCATGACGCCTGTGTGGGTCGGCGCGGGCCTGTGTCTAGCAAAGATTAATTCATTCCGCATGAAGTCGCTCCTGTTTCTATTAACTGGTACACCGTTGACCAGTGGCGTAGCTAGGCTATTTTGCGCCCCAGCCGCCTTCCCCTTTAATCACATTTTTCTATTACAGTGTTTATTACCGATGTCCATTTATGACCGATTTATTACCCTTGTTCACTTATTATAATGTGACTTAAGCCTCATTTTGGCGTCCCTGTACCTTGGCGTCCGGGGATATATGTACCCACTGCCGATGACATTTCTTTTTAACTTTAATAATACAAGCCTCAACGGGGCCCGATCCTGTGGTCATATAGACTGTAGAGTGTGATATAGTTTGCTGGTTTAATAATGAAGTATTTTTTATTTTTGTAGTGCAAGCAGGAGTTTCATCTTTATTGTACTAATATTGCCCTCAGCCGACCATCGATCACTGGATGGGACTTTTTTGTAATTAATAGGGAATTCATAGTATCGGTAGGTAAAATAACGGGCCCGTTTACTGATTACTTGCCGTGCAGGTAAAATGAACGGTAGTGTTGCTTTTTAGTGAATTTCCTTACCTTGTCTCATATTTTCAGGTTGCTGGGACTGTGTTGACCTACACTTTGATACTCTATAGTGTTGGTTGATCACGATGTACTCTTTAAACGCTTCATTATCTGTTTATTAATTTCTTTTATGGTTTAGATGTCTTCTACAAGTTTTATTTTGCTGTAATTTCCAAAATTGTAATCGATCTGCCCATTTTGTTTCTAGTCATACGAAACTATAGGACTGCATCACTTATTTCCGCAGCCCCCGATTTCTTGACATTATCAACCCACTAGCAGCTATCAAAACCCGATGTTCAAATGATGCTCCACCTTTAGGTGGGTGTAGGTAGCAGTAGGTAGCAGTCCCTGCACGGAACCGAACCCTGAACACTCCAGTTTTGCAGATTTCTCACCCTTTCTCCAAGTATTTCTTCTAGCTATGGTGCATTTAGCTCCATGAGAAAATAAAAAATAAGTTATTACAGTCTAACAGAGAAATCGGACCCCGGTCTATCAGAATCCGGCCTGATCAGGATGGGCAAGGATACGAACCAAAATATGCTATCGATGACCACGGATGACAAGAGTTCCCCAAAATATGTTTAAGTGTGAAATTTTCAGACCTTAAAATAACCCTGTATGTTAGGAAGAAACATTTCCAGAGCTATAACGTGACGACGATAGGCTCTTATTCAGTGGCGGATCCAGGATTTTCGCCAGGGGGGGATTGAGCTAAAGCTCGCATATACTGTATTATGCGAATAAGTTTATATGTGCATAGGGGGTTGCAACCCCATCCTGGATCCGCGCGTGCTCTTATGCTACTTTTAGACCTAACATTGGACCCGATTCTGAGCGGCGAGTTGCGTTGGACACACCAGTTCTCGTCTGATCACTGAAGTTAAGCAACGCAAGCCCAGTTAGTACTGACATGGGTGGTCGCTCGGGAAAGCTGGTTACTGCTAATACCCAGTAATCGTCGCATTAGTGTAGTGTCTGTGCAGTCCATGCATTAGAACTATACAGTGGACGGGTCTCTAATGACTTCGTAGTTGACGGGACCTTAAACTCCAACAAACAATGGACCCGATTCTGATGGCAAGACCATCCTTGGCAGAATCATCCATTCATCCTGTTAGCAGGATCGGGTCCCCACTTGTCCTTTTGGTAGCGACAACATACGAATGAGCTGTTGGATGCTTCATTTCAACCTAACACTGGATCACACTTCCAACTACATGAAGATACCATCCAAATGGAGGAGACCAGCCTTCCACTTCACGGGCTATTTAGTGACGCTAGGGGTTAGGGTAGCATCTTATTGCGTTGGACACACCAGTTCTCGTCTAATCACTGAAGTTAAGCAAAAGGTAGTGTCTGTCGCATTAGTATAGTGTCTGTGCAGTCTCTGCATTTAAAACTACACAGTGGACGGGGCTCTAATGACCTTGGAATTGGAGGCCCTAAAACGCACCAACGAAACGACACAGGGGTTGGATGAACTCCCCCCCCCCAGCTAGAATGGGTTATGAGGCGCTTTAGATTGCTTTGGATATGTCTTGATTCACTTAAGGTTCCAGCATGGATAAATTTCAGATTGACTTTCCTGTCACCCTAACGAGGTGATAATAATCGGACGTCAAATGGCCCAACTTACTCAATAGATTTATTTATGGGCTTATGTCATTTATTAGTTTTTGGCGTGGTAGTGTGCACTGTTTAGTTACTTGAAATGATGTCAAATATATCGATGTCCATTAGTAGAAATTACATGCTTAATGGATTTGTACTATAATTAATTTGGAAAAAAATATTTGTATGGTTAATTTTGTCCTTATGGTGGTAGAAGACTAATGACATACGAATTACTCACGCAAGTGCTATTTTAAATTACCGAAATATCCTTTCATTTTCTAGAGGTGGCAACTGTGGGCCAGTGCGGTAAACAATGAGTTAATTAAGAATTTATAGCGTCCACGTCGTTAAATATTAGGCTGGCACTCAGACCTATTCTGCATCTTTTTCATTTTCTGTTGCGCTCCAGTTGCCCAAGATGGTCCATAAGCAAGTCCGTTTTTCTGATAAGAATTTTTTCAAAATGATGGGTCAAGATAGACGTTTGACCGACACTTACGTCATCAACTTCTTGTTTGACGTTTTCAAGCCATTTATGCGTATGTTATACTTATATGGTATTGTGATTCCCCTCCAGTATTGTGATTCCTCACCTGTTGTGGTTGCTGAACATAGTGGTACCATGATTAAAATATTTGGTGTATTATTTCATACTTCCTGTTACTTACTGACCGCTTATCGTCAAGCCTGTTGTTTACATTACGTCTTGACGGAATGCGACTTAAAATATTGCCCATTGCATGTGGCTTCGGCTACAATGTTCTTGCTAGGCACCGTCACAACATTGTATTCAATGATTCGTTGTGCTTCGTTAACCTGTCTAGTCTCCAACGTCGTTTTGACCACTGGTCGCTATTTGAATGCTTGTCCCACTCAGATTTGTAATGATACAATGTGCTGTATAAAACGTGTTGGTTTATTCTATGTTGGAGGAGTGTTGGCTAGCTATTTTCTCATCGCTGTTACTGTTGGTGGCGTTGTCTCTTATCGCTGGTCAACCATGGAAGCGAACCAAACTGTCGATATCTTTTTTATAACCGATCTTCCGGGATATCCCGTTCACTATGTGATTAATATTTTCGGTGAATTTTTCACAATATTTGTCTCCGGAGCCGTTTTCTTGGATATAATCATGCTCATATTGATTGTGATTCTAGTGAAGAAAAGTTTTAGGTTGATATGTGTGATAGGCAAAAGAGAGTTGGACAACGACAGTCCTTTAGATATCTGGATCCATCTGCCTAAATTGATAAATGTTCATCGAGAAATGTGTGGTCTGATAAAAGAAGCGAACAGCTGTTTTTCATTTTTAATCTTTTTTTGGTTTTTAATGCAGATTTTTTCAATTATCTTATTGATTCGGTCGTTATCTGATACCGACTCTCTGGTCGTTGTCAACATGTGTCTACTCCTCGCATTTTTGTTGCTCGTATTTTTGCAGACTGCTTTGCATATTGCGGCGGTCAATTTGGAAGTAAGTCCGGTGGTGATGATTCTGTGCCTCTGTCCTGTCATTTTCGTCATCTTCTCCGAAGGCTTCTAGTGAGTTAACCTCTTTATTTATTTATTTTTTTATTAGGTCGGTCAATCTTTGGAAGAAATCCATCGTGGAATTTCAAAAATGCACGCTGATAATTCATTTGAAACAGTACAGGTATGCCGATTTTTGAAACTGGTTATGTTGTTCAGTATCGAACCCACGTTTGCTGTCTATGATCCCAATAACCGTATTTTCCGTAGTATAGGAGCGGCTGTATTGCATTGGACACCCCAGTTCTCGTCTGAAGTTAAGCAGCCTAACCCCAACTAGTACTGGGAGCGGCGAATTGCGTTGGACACACCAGTTCTCGTCTGATCACTGAAGTTAAGCAGCCCAACCCCAGCTAGTATTGACATGGGTGGCCGCTTGGGAAAATTGGGTACTGCTAATCAGGCCTGCTGCTAATACCCAAAAATCGTCTTATTAGTGTAGTGTCTGTGCAGTCTCTGCATCAGAACTATGCTGTGGGCGGGGCTCTAATGACCTTGTAGTTGAAGGGCCCTAAAACACCAACAAACAACAACAACTAGCTAGTACTAGCATGGGTAACTGCTAGGAAACACTAGGTACTGCTACTACCTGAAAATCGTGGACGGGGCGCTAATGACCATTGTAGTTGAAGGCCCTAAAATACCAATGAAACAATATGCTCCCTCAGTGGTTTTTAAGATGTAAACAGAATCGCTCTCGCCACATGAGGTCGCGTGTTTTTTTAGATACCCAGTGGTAGGCCGTCAGCATTTCTTTCCTGTCTTAAATGACGCAGACCTCGACCGGGCTAGAGCCTGCAGTGTTATAGAGGCACAAGAACCACTTCCTTTCCATGCAGTCTATCCCTCATTTGACATTTTCACAGTCCTAGGATGCCCAAACGTTTCTGATTGGTGGGACCTTTGCTAAATGCTGGCTTACACAAGGCGCTTTGTTGAAGAGCCATAACAATGCATTGGGAATGGGACAAATGCCAAGGGCATGAGAAGCGCTCGGACAATTGAGAACTGCGTTAAATTTAATAGGTGGCGGCGATGGACCCACCTGCCTGGGGCGCCTGAAACTCACGAGGCAGGCATTTATAATTAGCGCCGGGGTTTGTATTGAGTTTACTGGGTTTATTAATAAGAGATTGTTCATTTTTTTGTAGTGCAAGCAGGAGTTTCACCTGTATTGTACAAATATTGCCCTCAGTCGACCATCGATCACTGGATGGGACTTTTTTGTAATTAATAGGGAATTCATAGTATCGGTAGGTAAAATAATGGGCCCGTTTACTGATTATTTATCCGTGTAGTTAAAATGAACGGTAGTGTTGTGTTTAATGAATTAATTTACCTTATTTTATATTTTTTACAGGCTGCTGGAACTGTGCTGACCTACTCTTTGATACTCTATAGTGTTGGTTGATCACAACGGCTGCCTTGTACGCTTCGTTATCTGTTTATTAACTTCTTTTGCAGTTTAGACATCTTCTCCAAGTTTTATTGTACTGTTGTTGGTAGTCAAATTATGGTTTAATGCTCTGAGACTTGTAGGACTGCCATCAGTGGCGGGAGCGGTTTATTGCGTTGGTCACATCAGTTCTCGTCAGATCACTGAAGTTAAACAACGCAACCGCAGCTAGTACTAACATGAGAGGCCGCTTGGGAAAACTGGGTACCGCTAATACCCAAAAATCGTCGCATTAGGCCCTTCGTCCACCGGCGCAACGCAATGCAATTAAACTGCAACCCAACGCGTTTATGACAGTTGAGTGAGAGTTGCGTTGCACATCCCTTCGCCCTATAGATGCAGCTCTTGCAACTAATGCAAGCGTTGACAATGGAAGTCTTTGTTTACAGATGCACAAGCGTTGCGCATGCAACTGACACACCAGTCGTTTTTCAGTTGATCACAATTTGCGTTGCAGCAGTGGCGTCATTGGGAGGGGGGGGGTGCGGGCCGCATCGGGTGACACCACTCGCACCATGAGTAAAGGAGGTGACACCAAAGACGAAGAAGCGGCTTTTTTTCGGGAGGGGGGTGACACCAACCCTAGCAACGCCACTGCGTTGCAGTCGTATAGGTGGACGACATACTTGTTTGTTTGTTGGTGTTTCAGGGCCCCTCAACTACAAGGTCATTAGAGCCACGTCCACTGTGTAGTTTTGATGCAGTGACTGCACAGACACTACACTTAGGCTCAAGCGGCCACCCATGTCAGTACTAACTGGGGTTGCGTTGCTTAATTTCAGTGATCAGACGAGAACTGGTGTGTCCAACGCAATTTGCCGCTCTCATGACGACAAACTGCACAATAGCAAGGGCCCGACTCTGAATCAACTCTTATGCAACGATCACGTCGGGTTGCAATCGCGTTGTGCCGGTGGACGAAGGGCCTTAGTGTAGTGTCTGTGCAGTCTCTGCTTTAGAACTACATAGTGGACGGGGCTCTAATGACCTTGCTGTTGATGGGCCCTAAAACTTCAACAAACCAGGAGCCAGCCGGTCAATTAATGATTTAACTTATTCCCTAGATTTATTTGTGAGATTGTCGTGTAATTCATTTTCTGGTATTGCATATGCAAATATGTAAATCTGTTGATGTCCATTAGTAGAAATTACACACCTTATCGATTTGTGTGATTATTATCTTGAAATAATATTTATATGGTGTAATTATGTCTTAGGAAGGTGCCAGACTAATTACATGAATTACTCAGGCGCGAGAATTACCTTAATGCCCCATCATCCGAGTGAGACGGGAATTGGGACAGTGCGGTAATCAATATGTTAATTAACAATCTTTAATTATCGTGCTACCACTCAGAACTATTTTACCTGTTATCCGTTTCTGTTTGTGCTTCAAGTTGCCCAAGATGGTCCGTAAGCAAGTCGGTTCTTTCGATAAATTTTTCAAACTGGCCTGTGGAGATAGTCGCTTGACCGACACTTACGTCATTAACTTCTTGCTCGACGTTTTCAAGCCGGTTATTGGAATGCTATACTTTTACGGTATTGTCATCCGTGTCCTTTTGTTATTCGTGAACGTAAGCTGAAAGGCACATTTTCAATTGTAAAAGAAATGCTGGTTAAAATATTTGCTGTGGTATTTTATACTTCCGGTTATTTACTGACCGCTTATCGCCAAGCATGTTGTTTGTACTACGTCTTTACTAAATGTAGTCTAAGACATTGTCCATTGCATGTCCTTTCGATGACGTTCTTCGTGTTAGGAATCGTCACCACGTTGTATTCTGTGGTTCGTAGTGCTGCGTTGAGTAGGCTACTCGCCAACGTCGTCTTGACCACTGGTCGTTATTGGAATACATTTCCCACTCAGGTTTGCAATGAGGCATTGTGCTACATAAAGCTTGTGGGTTTAGTTTTTATCTTAGGGCTTACACTTGGCTGTGCTTTCGTCGTTACATCTATTTGTGGCGTTATATTTTATCGTATGTCAAACATGGAAGCGAACCAAGTGACTAGTACAGTAAAACCTGCCTAAACCGGACCTTGTATAAACCGGAAACCTGGCCAAACGAAAAATAAATTTCGGAACGGAATGATTTCCCATTTAAAATACTACCCTAAACCGGGAAACTGCCTAACGCGGAAACGGAATAAGTTTTGGGAACCGTTTGCATAAATAACCTGACTAAGACGGATTATTTTATGCATAACACTACAATGTAGGCATTAATTTTGAGTGTGACAGTAAATGCACCGAGGTTCTAGGGACCATTACGGCCATATACACACAGAGCTACCCAATAGTGAAGCAACGACAATGTACTTTAAAAGACATGTGGTGACAGGGGCGGATCCGGGGGGGGGGGGGGGGACAATGCAGCCATTGCTCCCCTCCCGTTTCTATTCTGCCAGTCCAATCTGCAGTTGGCTAAACTACTGAACATTGGGCATTGTCTAAGGGGCAGTGGAGGACCTATTGTAATTGCTAGCTAGATTTATACTAAGGGATTCGGAATATTTAAAAATATTTGGGGTACAATTTTTTTAAGTGCTTCCCCCCCCCCCGATCCGCCTCTGGATCAGCCCCTGTGTGGGGGCAGAGTAATTTTTTAGTTTATGGACGTTTATTTTAAATTTCCTCATCCTAATATAAGGTGATCATATTTTTTGTACTTTGTTTCATTAAAACACAGCCCTGTGTAAAACGGAAACCTGTGAGAACGGAAAAAAATTTGGGAACGATCAGGTTCCGTTTTAGACAGGTTTTACTGTATTTATTTTTTGTCGGATCTCCCTGGATATCCTGTACATTTTGTGATTAATATTGTCGCTGAAGCTTTCACCTGTTTCCTAGGTGTGTCCGTTGCCGTTATTATGGTCCTTCTCATAATTGTTTTGTTTATAGTGAAGAAAATTTTTATTTTGATGAATACGTTGGGCAATGCAGTAGTGGACATTGGCGGTCCTCTAGATATTCATTTGCCTAAAATGGTAAATATTCATCGAGAAATATGTAGTTTGGTAACGGAAGTGAATTGTTGTTTTTCATTGGTTTGTGATGGACAATTTTTTGATAATCTTTTCGCTTCGGACACTATGGGATAGTGAATATTTGATTGGTATTGTCATCTCGATTTTCCTCTTCAGCGTAATCTCACATTTTTTGCAGATTTCTTTGTATGTTGCGATGGTCAATTCACAAGTAAGTCAGTTCGTGATCTGAGTAGGGTATCTCCCTGTCTCACTGCCCTGCAGTTTTTATTATCCTCACTTAAGGCTGTTATAACCATAAAATCAACGGGGGTGGTTGAAATGGAGAAAGGCAAGGAGAGTCCTGTGTGATAGGAAGGCCCCAATCAAGTTGAAAGGAAGTTTTACAGAGCAGTGGTCAGACCCGGCTCGTGAGTTTCAGGTGCCCTAGGCAAGTGGGTTCATTGCCTCCCTCCCGCATCAAAAGGGGGGAGCGGCTTATTGCGTTGGACACACCAGTTCTCGTCCGATCACTGAAGTTAAGCAGCGCAACCCCAGTTAGTACTGACATGGGTGGTCGCTTGGGAAAACTGGGTACTGCTAATACCCAAAAATCGTCGCATTAGTGTAGCGTCTGTGCAGTCTCTGCATTAGAACTAAACTGTGGACGGGGCTCTAATGACCTTGTAGTTGAAGTGCCCTAAAACGCCACCAAACAACGACAACAAGATTCCCCCCCCATTAAATTTAATGCAGTTCCAAATTGTCCGAGAGTCCTTCACGCCCTTGGCATTTGTCCCATTGCCAGTACATTCCAATGACTGCAACAAGGCGCCGGGGAGAATGTCAAAATTTTAGAAAATGTCCCACCAATCCGAAGAACTTTGGGATCCCCAGGACTATAAACGTTGTATATGACCGATAGACTGTATGGCAAGGATGTACCTCTGAAAGTAGCCGCCCTAGACAGCCGCCTAGGTTTGCTTGCCCCATGAGCCGCCTGTGGCAGTGGTTAGGCCTGCTATGCTATATGGGTCAGTGTTGGGCATGGAGGAAGAGCCACGTCAATAGAATGCAAGTGGCCGAGACGCGAATGCTGCGGTACATGAGTGGGGTGTCAAGAGCTGATGGAATTAGGATTGAGTGTATTAGAGGTAGCCTGGAGGTGTGGGACATCGCGGAAAAAAATGAGGAAGAGCTGATTGAGGTGGTATGGACACGTACTCGAAGAGGGAAGAAAGAGCTTGTTAGGTCCATTACAGGAATGCAAGTAGTTGGAAGCATCCGTGGTAGGGTGAGACGAAAGCAGACGTGGGAGCGAGTGACCGTAAGGATATGGTAATGTGTGGTGCGAACGGGGACCTGGTGGGAGATAGGCGGGAGTGGAGGGCTAGAAGGGAGCGGCGAGTTGCGTTGGTCACACCAGTTCTCGTCTGATCACTGAAGTTAAGCAACGCAAGCCCAGTTAGTACTGACATGGGTGGTCGCTCGGGAAAGCTGGGTACTGCTAATACCCAATAATCGTCGCATTGGTGTAGTGTCGGTGCAGTCTATGCATTAGAACTACGCAGTGGACGGGTCTCTAATGACCTTGTAGTTGACGAGACCTTAAACACCAACAAACAACAAGGAGGGCTAGAACCCGCAGACCCGATCCTGCGGCGGGAGGGATAAGGGTATGATTATGACTTAAGGTTGTCAGTTAGTTGACTTGATCTGTTTTAATGCTCTGTATTAGGTTCCTCAGTCTTTGGAAGGACTATACAGTATCATATAATGTCCAGATGTAACTCTGATGGATCAACGGATATATTGCAAGTATGATGTTTTATGAAGTGGATTGTGTTCTGCAGGATCGAACCATATGACCTCTGCACTTTTAGGAGTTTTTCAGATATCGGCAGAAGCGTCCAGTCCAAATGAGATCGACCGGGTTCGATCCTGTAGTCCCATGGCGACATCTCAAATTAGAAGCCGCGTTTGATATTGATTGTTCATTTATTAGTTTTTATTGAGCTGTTTTTTTGTTTAAATAGTGTAGGCAGGAGTTTCATCTTTATTGTACGTACATTGCTCTCAATCGACCATCAATCACTGGATGGGACTTTTTCGTAATTAATAGGGAATTCATAGTATCGGTAGGTAAATTAGCGGGTACTGTTTGCTGATTAGATGCCGTGCACTTAAAGTGAACGGAAGTGTGAATGTTTTTGTTCTGATATTTTGTTTCTGCAGGTTGCTGGTACTGTGTTGACTTATACGTTGATACCTTGTAATGTTGATCACGCGTCGCGACGTGTCCTTGACACGCTGCATTATCTGTTCACAAATAACTTTTTTTTGTTGCTTAGATGGCTTCTTAAAATGTGTGAAATTCGTAAATTTGACCTAAAGACGAACCCTTTCTCTAATCTACCCATTTCTGTTTGTGCAAAATTGGGGTTATTCAAAATCGTCAGTTGTGCTCAAATGCTTTTACTTGAGGCGTAACGGACACCAGTTCTCCACAGCTGGAGGTTTGATCTCCGGTCATTTGGTTAATTTCCTATTGATGACTCAGTCAGAGTTTCCCAAAGTCGTTTTCAGATTGCGGCTTCATCCATGTTTACCTTCTCTTCTTTCTCTTCTGCCTCTCTTCTCTTTTTCTCATCTCCCCTCTTTTTCTCCTTTCTCCTCTCTCTCGCTGCTCTCGGGGAGCGGCTTATTGTGTTGGACACACCAGTTCTGATCACTGAAGTTAAGCAACGCAGCCCCAGTTAGTACTGCCATAGGTGGCCGCTTGGGAACACTGGGTACCGCTAATACCCAAAAATCGTCGTATTAGTTTAGGGTCTGTGCAGTATCTGCATTAGAACTACGCAGTGACGGGGCTCTAATGACCTTGTATTTGAAGGGCCCTAAAACAACAACAAATCCTCTCTTTATCCCCTCTCTCCTCTTTTTCTTCTTCCTCGCTCTCCTCTCTCTTTCTCCTCTTTCCTCTCCTCTCTTTTGCCGCTCTCCTCTCTTTCTCCTCTCCTCTCTCTTTCTCCTCTCTTCTCTCTTTCTCCTCTCTTCTCTCTTTCT
>JAAFCE010006156.1:12203431-12261090 GCA_013389805.1 Trigoniulus corallinus
TTTCTCCTCTCCTCTCTCTTTCTCCTCTCTTCTCTCTTTCTCCTCTCCTCTCTCTTTCTCCTCTCCTCTCTCTTTCTCTTCTCCTCTCTCTCTCTTTTCTTTCTTGTCCCTCTTTCTCCTTTCTCCTCTCCTCTCTTTCTTCTCTCTCGGCATATCAAGCAATTCAAACCTTGTCTTGTCTCAAAGGTAGGAATATAATAAAAGTGATATACAGTATTTGAATTTATTTCATACCGGGGGGGGTGTGTGTTGGGTGGTTCAGATACCAGTGTCCAGTGATAACCTTTCATTTAACGTGCATATTTGTGTGTTGTGGCGAGCCATTTCTGCTCAGCAGCCTTGGTCTCCGTAGCAACGAATGATGTAGCAATGGCGTCATTGTCAGACCCCGTCTCATAACTAAAATGAATGTTTTCTTTCTATAATGTAATATTAAATGAAATGTGAAGCCAAATATTTATTCTCACTTTCTATTAACTTAATTCATTGCTTTCAAATAAAAACAAACAATTGTATCTCAAGTTTATCCGTAAGTATTAATGTTATTACTGCTGTGTGTTAGTATTAATGTTATTCGTACCTTAACTAATGTTCTAAATGGTCATTTGGTAAATTTTAAAGGGGTTGCAAGAACCGTGCCATTCTGGTGAAAGACGCGATGATGTCCGAAGATGGTCGACAAAACAACTTTGTTTATGCCTGGAAATTAGACAATGATAAATCTAAGGCTGAAATAAGGCGGAAATTACTTCGTACGTTCAGATTTCTTACTTTTTTGTATTATACACATGGTTTTGATATCTCGGCTAGCGATGGCGACGACCGGAAACAGCAGCGATGCAAGAAGCCACTAAAGCGAGCAGTGGTCATACTGATTTATGGGCTGATATGGGCCTTGACCACTTACAGGTGTTATTTCGTGAGCTATCAGGTAGTAAACTCGGCGGAATTCTTAGATTGTACTAATCACGTGGTCTTTTTAGCCATGTATATTTGTGGTGTGATCAATGTAATCTTCTTGTTTGTCAATCAAGACAAGATTTCAGATCTGTTGTCCATCATGGTGTCGATTACTAGCCACTACTTATCAAACAGCGAGTGGTCAGTGAGAGAAAATTTTTTGAGACTGTGTGATCGAATATTGATATGTATAGTGTTTGCGAACATGAGCTGCGGTTCGTTATACCTGATAACTGTTGTTGGTCTTCTTTACGTCCGACTTAATGAATTGGAACGAACTGGCCCTTATTTGTCCTCACTATTCCTGGATGGGTCGCAAGGAGCTCATTATATAGTGACCTATTCGACGGATATTTTATTAACGTTCGTAATGGCAGGATTTTACTATACTTTGCAGTTGTTATTCCTTATTTCAATGTTCGTGTCGAATTGTTTCAATATACTGCAGAGCAAGAACGGAATTAAACGGGCCTGTGGCGAGTTCAAGGCCGAATTGCAACAGTGGAGATTATTAAAAATGCATGAATGCATTTGTACACTGGTCACTGGAACTAATAAGATCTTCTCCAGTCTACTATTTTTCGTTTATTTGTTAGAGATGATTATAATCGTCTTTTTACTGAGGTCCTTTGCCAACCGACATCTCAAACAGGAAATTATTGGTGCCAATGTGTCACTTTTCGTATGCTTCTTCACCTTGTTTTGTGGAATGTCTTTAAGGATCTCGTTTCTTAATTCTCAGGTATATTTTATAGAAGTTATAATATTTATTTTCTATACTGTTTATTTATAATGAAATTTCTCTATACCCATCAGGTAACCAATTCGTTAGATGCCATACGGCCCGTTTCAGCATTGAACGTTTATTTGGGCGAAGACATGACAGATTTACGGAACAGGGTCCTGATTCAAGTAAGATGTCCAAGAGAACATTTCTGTAAATTAGAAGTAAAGATAGGCTTTAGTAATTGCGACTGATTACCGTTCACGGTGGCCCCTTAGATGCAGGTGAGATCGGCGAATTGCGTTGGACACACCAGTTCTCGTCTGATCACTGAAGTTAAGCAGCGCAACCCCAGCTAGTACTGACATGGGTGGCCGCTTGGGAAAACTGGGTACTGCTAATACCGAAAAATCGTGTCATTAGTGTAGTGTCTGTGCAGTCTCTGCATAAGAACTATGCTGTGGACGGGGCTCTAATGACCTTTGTAGTTGAAGGGCCCTAAAATACCAACAAATAAACAATTAGATGCAGGTTCCATCCTGACCGAGATTAATGGCTTCTTTCGGTCGAACGAAAAGTCCCATGTACGGATAGCAAGTAATGTTGGGTTGCAATTTGTGTAGATAAACAAACCCCGAACCACCATCCCGTGTCAAATCCGCGTTTCGGACGGCAGTATCGGTTGGACATTTTATTTTTCATCAGTGGTTCTAGGTTTGATACTGGACTGAGGTCGGTTGATGTCTTTCAGGCGAGAGAGAGAGAGGCCCCGAGTGAACCTTCTTTCGGATGAGAAGTAAAACCGAGGTCCCGTGTGGTGCACGATGGCATTTGCACATGAAAGGACTCTACTGTGCAACGGGTAGATGAGGCAAAATTTCCAGGTGTAGGAGCTCGCCCCTTAGCGTCGGTGGAATGCCCCAACGAATAGAACACCGACGATAAATAAGCATAGGGGTTGCAGTTTTGATCGGCAACCGGCTGCGGAAAAGCACTGTCCAATATATTACCCTTGTGTCCATTCATAGGGGCAAGATGGACACCCGACCTACCATAGGCGGGAAAGGTTTAGGAATTGCTATTCTGCACATAATTTTATTTTTAATTTTAATTCATACTAAGTGTATCTTTTTCGGTGGTGTGGCGGTGAGGGAAAAAGTCTAATTTTAGAGGTCCTTAACTGCACTCTTGGAGAAAGATGTATGCTCGTATGGAATGGTTGGGCCTGCCTCTTTTCGGGAGGGGAGAGATTAGGATGAGTGATGGCTAATTCGCTATAGGAGTGGAGATGTATTACGTGAAATTGCTTGGTATTCATTTTAGTATGAAAATTCTTACTGTGGTTTGGTTTTGAATGTTGCCCACTTTTCCGAATTTTTAGGTAAAAATGGACTACCAAGTGTACTGCGCGCACCTGTCTATCAACAAGCCTTCAATATCTGGCTGGGATTTCTTTGCAATCGATAAAGGGTTTCTGACTTCTGTGAGTATTTTACTTGCTTTTACATATTTGAGAGGTGCACATACACAAATGCAATCCTTGTGCCTTCACTGTTTCACGTGGATCCTTAGATGGGATGGTCCGAAACAGGAATTTATTTGCTCCTCATTCCTGGTTTTACGACTGCCTTTCATATGCTTAATAACAAAAGCAACTTCAAACCCTTTCCCCAATGACAGGATCCGAGTACCTATGTTGTCCCTCTGAATGGACACACGGGTAATACATAGGACGATATTTTTAGCAGCTTGCAGCCCATATGCTTATTTATCGCGGGTCTACTGTTTGTTGGGGCACTCCACCGAGCTCCTACACATGGGAATTTTGTCTCATCTACCCTTTTGCATAGTAGAGAAGGTTTGTTTACGTGCAAATGATATCGTACACCACACGGGGCCACTGCTTTACTTCCCATCCAACAGAAAGCGCGCTCGGGATCTCTCTCTCTCTTGCCCAAAGGAAGTGTTTCTCTCACTGCATGGTTTAAGGCATGTTCCAGATGGAACGGGGCAGTTTTGCATGACTTTTGCACTTTGCAGATACTGTCTGAGGTGCCCTAAGATTATAAAATTTCTTTTATTTGATGCCTAGGTTGCGAGCACCATATTGACGTATACACTGATCCTGTACAACGTGGATTGATTGTGTGGAGCAATCACTGTGTCACCGTACGTGCCCAATATGGCCGCCTTGTAGGATTCAATGTACTGTTCCTGTGTAATTCACAGCTTTATGTGTTATTGCTGTTCTTAGGCCGCTCGCACACACAGCCACTTGTGGCGGCTGCTAGTGGCGACCACACGTTGTGGACTGCGTTTCTAATTGGAATCAAATAGGCTCAGCGCAGACACGGCGTTTGCAGTATCGCTACTGAGCCACGAGCTGCGGCAGTCGCCGTATCTTGCTACTTGTCGCCAGTGGCGGCGTTTTTCCTATTGCCACAAGCACGAGATCTCGTTGCTGCCGCCTGTGGCAGCCACTGGTGGCCGTGTACAGCGACTAGTGATCGCCACTAGTGGCTGTATGTGCGACTGGCCTTAGTGGATCTAGTAAGCGCTAGGTCCCGCGTTGTTTTTAATGCCAAAAAGGACTAAATTTCAGGATTTCAACGTGTCTGTTCGGCTTGCTCCAGTAACTTCTGTGAACTTACCTCGCGCATCCATTACTGTAGGTTCGATCCAGACCGAAGTAGATTATTTCCTTCGGTCGAAAAGTCGGTCGGAAGTCCGATGTGCGCCTTACGTCCTGAATGAGAAATTAAACTGTGATCCCATGTGGTGTGTGCCTTATCGCAGAACCATTTTAACATGTAATTCATACGTTTCAATAACTTTTGCAAATATTTTGTAACTCCCTCACACCCACTAATAATTTTTTTCTCCGCGGCCCCGCGAACCTCCAACCGCTCCTAGGACCAACGTTAAAATAAGTTAGATCGACAGATAGTTACATAAAAGTACCGTTCTACTGTTCCCACTTGTGTTCTCGGTAGCAACGTTACAAAGGCGGGATAAAGCTCAGGAGATGTAATGACCAGTCAGTGTTCTGAATATCCGTTTCAACTAAATTTTGGCAACCTATGGGCCATTTAGGTTACATCAAGTTCCCTGTGTGCGTGTCTCGTAGATCGGTTTCCCTCTCTGACAGTGCTCTGGAGCATCATAGGAGTAACGTTCGGGTGTGGGGATCGGAGACATGACAGCTCTTTTTAGTTATCATTGGGGCTGATTGTCTTTCTCCTTCCCTGGACCTGGTGCCGGAATCCTCCTGATCTTTTTCCTGTCAATGTCAGGTTCTACCAGTCATCTCACAGTAGGACCGAGAGGAATGCGTGGAAAGCATTTAAACTGGTTACCTGTGTTTTTTTTTTTGTCTGTTTGATACCCCTTTATTCTCATGCCCCACTAATGGAACCGAGTGGCTGCATTTTTCATGTTTCTGAGGAAGTCCCATAAACAGAATGCAAGTAGCCGAGATGCGAATACTGCTGTACATGAGTGGGGTGTTATGAGCTGATAGAATTAGGAATGAGTATATTAGAGGCAGAACCGTAACGGGGGTATGAAGCGCCTGTGGCAAGTGTTTAACTTGCGGCTCCCCGTAACCCAATAATGACAAAACCTGCGCCCCAACCCATTTGCCCCCGTGGCGGCCGCCTTCTTCGCCACGCCGTCGTTACGGCACTGATTAGAGGTAGCCGGGGAGTGGGGGCATCGCGGAAAAATGAGGGAGAGCAGATTGAGGTGGTATGGACACGTAATGAGAAGAGGGGAGCACCCGGAGCAGGGAAAGACCAAAGCAGACGTGAGAGCAGGTTGTTCGTAAGGATATGGTTGTGGACGGGGTCCTGGTGAGAGATAGGTGAGAGTAGAGGGCTAGAACCTGCAGACCTGACCCTGCTATAGGCGGGATAAGGGTATGATGATGGTGATAGCCCGTTTTGTCTACAATACTGTCTCTTTAATTTTGGAATATGTAATAAGAGATGTCTTCTATTTGGTTTGTTACCAGAATTAAGTCCAACCGAAAGGAGTAGAAATGCGACCATTAAATTGGTGTCAATGACCTAAGCTTGAAAGTGCAACCAACACGTCGATTTTTGTCGTTAAATTTAGGTTACGCTTATGTGGGTATAACGTATGATGAGATTTAATGAATCTCGTGGTTTTTTTCATGCAGTAGCTAGTCATAAATAAATAATTTTTGTTTTCTGAACTGGGTTAATAACATTTTCATGGTTGGTTAGTTGACTGTTTTATTTAACATCGGGCTGTTAGCATTAATATGGCCGTAAGGCAGTGACGCCATGCGGTGAACTCCTGCAGCTGAATTAATGAAGTAATTCTTTTATTTACAATTGATTTTGACGCCAAATTGACCATTTGTGCTAGGAGCAGATTCCCACAATGGTGATTTGATGGTAATAAATTATATTAAAAGGGTTAATAACCTTGGACCTCAGAAGTCGAGTTGTGGCCTACTTCCTTCCGCATGTTTATGCCAGGAATTGAATGCCGGGTCCGGATGGAATTAGTGGAACTTCTACTCACTGTTGCAGAGTCTCGAACCTGCATCAATCTCCCACTCCGTGAAAACCCTGATAACTACTGGAAGCCATGTATGTACTGTTTACTGGAGTCAAAATTTGGGCCTGAACATCAGTAGTAATAATATCTGTCTTTTTAAAATCTTCCTCTGTAGGTCAATCAGAAGTATGTTTGACTCGTGAGCTTCCGGCCGCAGCTGTTGTTCCCTTTCCCAGAGTGGATGGTCCAATGTGGAAGTTGTACGAGACGTTTGCGATTAAAAGAACCCGTTTTTCATGGTCCTAAAGCGGAAGTTGCTAATTTCTTGTTATCGTCCTGTGTCTGTCCAAAAAATGGGATTCTGCGTCCCGTCTCGAGATCTAATCCCCGGTTGGGAAGACGTAAGTTATAGCGTGGTAACTCTTGGGATGCTTGAAGGAGTTGTCTCGATAGGAACTTTTCGTCACCAGACGACAACAAAAGGGTTGTGGCATTCGTTCGGCCACTCTCTCTTCCCCTTCTCTCTCCTTTCCCCCTTTCTCTTCCCCCCCCTCTCTCTCTCTCTCTCTCTCTCTCTTCCCCCTTCTCTCTCTTTTCGCGTAATATCTTTTTTGCACCGTATATAAAATCGCTCACCCACAATCGGCACCACGTCTTATTTCCTGTAATACGGAAGGTGCCCTTTGACTCTTCCACTTTGAGACAATTCTTGGCCGTCAATCAGGACCGAACCTTCATACTTTTAAAGGCAAGCACTTTCTACTTTACCAATGGAGATAATATGAATCTCGCAGATCTCTCCGTTTAAAAATGGTTATTTTTTTACATAAAGATGACGTCGTGCACAGCACATGGGACCCTACCACCGTGCTACTTCCTTCCTAGCCGCGAGAAGACTCACCTGGGTCTCCTGCCAGAAAGAAACATCTTCCCTTACTGGAATCGACCCTGGAATTGCCTTCAAAATACAAGCACTCTTTACTCTACCAAAAGAACTAATGTACATGCATCTTGCTTATCACTTCATGTCGAAAAGGTTATTTTGCATGCATGTGACACCTGTACACGCCGCATGGGATCCCACCGCGGTGTTACACGCTGTGAAAAGGTTCACCTGGAACTTGTCAGAAAGAAACATTCTGCCTAGACCGGAATCGTTCCTGCGGCCTTGAGCTCAACTGTAATGTACTCTACCAATCGAACTACAGAGGTAGGCCGTGGCGTATTTGTGAACAGTAATTAATCTCGGGGGAAGGGGAGAGGGTTCGACGAAAAATGTCTCAAATGCGATAGGCCTTTTCTCAAAGATTCTTAAGAAATTGCTAAATTCCAAGAATTTTGTAAAGACTCGTTTGGAGTGTGACTGCATTTGGTAGACGCTCATTTTTAAGCAGTTTTTTCTCCCCCTCTGCGTGCGACGGCGCTGTTGTTGTCATCGTCGTTTTCATCGCATAAAAAAATAAGAGGTTTGAAATGGAGGAGGGTGGGCCAGATCCTTGGCCGATGTCTTCATGTGTGTTCTAAGTCTTGGGGCAGTCAACGTTTCTGTTGATTTGGTAATGTAGGGTGCTGATTGTCACAGCAAGGAACATGCAGCTGCTGCCATTTGTTTGTTATGTTTGCGAGGGCGAAGGAAATAACAGTAATTGGTTGAAGTTCCATCACAATTATCCTTTCCAGTATCTAATCTGTTTTTTTCCTCCTAGGACAGGGTCAGAAGGCGCCCACGCCGAGAACACACACGATCTAACTGTTGGAAAGAGTAGCCTATATCTACAGAGCCTATTTAAAGTCACAACCCTTTCTTAGTTAATGTCAGTTTATAGCCTTTCTGGGGAAATTTATTTTCCGGACCCTAGAGGATGACATTCCAGAACTACAGACATTCCAGTACTAAAGGCTCCTTTACGTGCAATGGTTCATTTCGTTCGTCCCTCGGTGTTTTAGGGCCCTGCAACTACAAGGTCATTAGAATCACGTCCACTGCGTAGTTGTAATGCAGAGACTGCACAGGCACTACGCTAATGCGACGATTTTTGGGTATTAGCGGTACCCAGTTTTCCCAAACGGCCATCCATGTCAGTACTAGCTGGGGTTGCGTTGCTTAACTTCAGTGATCAGACGAGAACTGGTGTGTCCAACGCAATAAGCCGCTCCCGCGTGCAGTGGTCTCGTCGTACACATCGGACACTTTAGTTTCCCTTCCGGGTGGAATTTCGACCTATTCAAAGGGGATTTTTTTAAATTGGGATAAATTTAACGTTTACCCACCTTGGTGGCGCAGGGAGTTGCGTGCTCGATTACTGCGTCAGTGGTTCCAGATTCGAAGCTGGGTCGAGCTTCTTATGAGAGTTAGAAAGAGGTCCTGTGTGCGCCTTCCGTCGGATGGGAAGTAAAGCCGTGGCCCGTTGTGGTGTACGATGTCATTTGCACGTAAAAGAACCCTCTCTACAGGTTGATGAGGCAAAATTCCCAGGTGTAGGAGCTGGCCCCTTGGCGTCGGTGGAGTACCCCACGAACAGTAGACCGACAATAAATAAGCATAGGGATTGCAGCTTTGGTCGGCAGGCGGGTACCTAAAAATGCCGCGCACCCCCATTCAGAGTGTCAGAAATGAGTTCCCGACTCTGCCATAGGCAGGAAAAGAGTTAGTAGTTGTTAGTGTTGATATGCAGGCAGATAAAGGAAGATCCTATCAGGAATATTTACGTTTTTCACGTTGAAAGCGCATCTAACAAACTATGGGAAAAGGGGCACGGTGACGTCCCAGCAACGGAAAAGTGCCCTAAAATTTTTCTCCCCCTTTCCCTCCAAAATAAGATCTACTTTAGCTTGGGCCAACGAGCTCGGGAATCAATTAAATGAGGTCAGCTTATGTGAAGGAGGATGTGATTAACTTACTAGGACTATCTTATGGCGCACAACAGTACCCCTTTTAAATTCTTTTAGGATAATCCCCCACTAGTGAAAAATTGCGTTTAACGTCAACATTGTGTCGGAGAGACGAGTTCAGAGTTCAACTCTCGCTAGTGAAATTTTGGAATTTCAATCTGTTTGTTATTTCTGTTGTTTTGTCCAAAATCAGGGTTCGATACCGAGTAGGTAATAATCGGGCTGCATGTCAGACTGCAGAGGGGCCCGAATATTCTAAAGGTCTGTATGATCAGAGGGAACATAACCTCAACAGAAATGAGGTAAACAGGCGAAATCTTAACCACCCTTTCTTTTGGAAAAACGGGCTGGGAATCGATCCGTGGATGCAGGTTCGATCCCGGGTGTATCGTGGGTGGCTGTGGAACAAGAGAAAGAGCGCCGCCCTAATTCCTACTACGTTGTTACCACTACATATAGAATAAACCTTTCTACGTGGAGCAAAATGCCCATGTAGAATTGGTAAAATGTCCAAGTGTAGGGGCTTGTCCCCTATCGTCAGTAATACTTTCATGGGGGTGTAGCCCTTGGCTCTCACGGGCTAATAGTCCTGCAAGTAAAAGACGCCTGGCAGGGATGCCCCCAATCAGCTGTCTCACAAAGTTAGAGGGGGCTCTAATGACCAGTGTGGTAGAAGGGCCCTCAAACACCGACAAAACCGAGCCAGAACGTTCAGACCCAGGGCGGATCGCCCTGCCGCAGGCAGGACAAAGGTATGATGAGTCGAGAGATCAGCGTTAAGGCCCAGCGCAAAATGAGACGCAGTCTCCGCAGGTGACGTAGGGTGACTCACTATAAATTTCTGTGGCTCACATGATAGTATGTAGTTGCGCATGTTAAGTCGCAGGGTGACGTGACTCAGTGCCTGCGCTGTGACCCTGCGGAGCCTAGTGCCAATGCCGCAGTTTCCTGTGTGAAGTTGGCGTGACAATAACAAAAAGCGATGCGAAGCAGAGAAGCTCTCTCGTTATTTGATGCAAGTATGGTGAAAAACTGCGATTCAATGTGCGGTGATTGCCTTCTAGTAGAATTTCGCAGGGCTGCTACACCCTGCGTCTCATTTTGCGCCTTGCCTTAAACTATCGTTAGCCGCAATAATTATAATATATGGCACTAGATGGCGCTGACTACCCACCCAATTATGTGTAGCCTTGGAAACGGCTATTTTCTATAGGTTGTGTCTGGTGCGTGTGTTCCTGTTTTTTATTCACTGTGGGTCAACATAATAACCATTATTTTACCTGTCAAACGGTGTTTGAGGGCAGGAAGGAGATTTGGAGGGTGTAGTGCAAAGAGGGAAGGATAAGAATGGCAACTGTGTCTCTGCAGGAAGGTGAACGCGTAGTAATAATAGGTAGTATGTTGTGGCAATAGTAGACATGTTGGTAAGGAAAAGGGTACTTGGGGTGGGTACTTGTGCCCTCTTCTCTCTCTTTCCCTCCCCACCTTGCTGCCTGTCTCGAATTCGAGAGTCTGTGTAAGAAAGATCTGTGTATAACATAGACTTTTGAAAAAAAAAACTGGATGCTTTTGGCGTTAATTCAGTTTAAAATTACATTAGGACCTACTTGGAGTGACTTGTCGCTATTTGCCTTCGTTTTTCAAAATGGCGTCGTATGTTTTCACTTTTGTGTTGTTGTTGTTTTCTTCCCTCAACAAAATTGCCCAATATTTCGTTTTGGTTTCAAACCATGCAGATAATTTATATCTAATTAATACCGAGGATTTAACAATAATGCCTTTTAAACTCTCATGAATGGTTTCCAAAAATATAGTGTGGAATTACATGATATATTTGTTTACTTGATATATATTTTTTGTAAACTTGTGACGTCATTTGGTATCAAGTTGTGCGTGTTTTTTCATTTAATAAGGTCATTGTTTTTTTTATTGTTAGGTCAAATATTTCTCTGCTCAGCGTGATTTAGTAATTCTTTTTACGAAAAAAAAAACTAGGATTGTAGGACAACGTACGAGAGTAGAAATCGCTCCAAAATGAAGCCTGCCTACTAACTTCCGGCTTTGCCAATGTGTGACCCCGTCTACTTGTAAGTCAGAAATTGGGTCATGTGACTATGAATAACCAAACTGTCGGATCACTGATATACGCCAGATGGTCCTCTGTGGGTCCTTTTATATTCTAGATTTGCATCGCGGCGGTTACCACCGTAGAGAACTCTGTAACCGGGGAGGAAGAATCACTACCATTGGGGCTCGTTTGGTTTGTTGGTGTTTTAGGGCCATTCAACTACAAGGTCATTAGAGCTCCGTCCACTGCGTAGTTCTAATGCAGAGACTGCACAGACACTACACCAATGCGACGATTCTTGGGTATTAGCAGTACCCAGCTTTCCCAAGCTGCCACCCATGTCAGTACTAACTGGGATTGTGTTGCTTAACTTCAGTGATCAGACGAGAACTGGTGTGTCCAACGCAATAAGCCGCTCCTGCCATTGGGGCTCATTGATATCTAGAGGACATCTTACAAACGTCCTGACGACTGCAGGGTCCGAACGAGAGCCCATTCCCAATCCCAATGCCCCATTTGTTGATTAGTTCTGTATTACTAAACTGCCCATGGTCTGTTTAATTTTAAAGACATTGTCCCATATCGGATAGGGTGCGGATTTGTTGACTTGAATCCAGTTTCTATTTCTCTTTAGAGACACTGCCCTGTATGTGAATTGTATCAGGACGAAATCGAAATGAGGTCCATTTGAGCGTCCACCAAACTATTTTCGTTATCTACTGATGTACGAACCACAACCTGTGTCCAAGATCTTTCGTCAATTTGTACCTTTCTCTGAGTGCTAAAAGGGTCCATTAAATGAAGGCTGTATCAAAAACATCTAAGAGGGATGTCCTGATTGACGAAAAGTACCAATGGAGGGATGTCCTTCTGCCACACCTTCATAAGACCCTTCATTGTCATGTGAACAACCACCGTTCTTAACCACCACATCCTGAGGTGCGTACATGTCGTCTGTGGTGGACAAAGACAGGTCCAACTTAACTTCGCGTAAACCAAACTGAGTTAGTCTGAATTTTAACCCCTCTTTTGATCCCTTGCACTCTGATCACTAGTATGGACTTAAAATGACGGGAATGCAAATTAGAATCTGCCCCGGGACAGCAAAATAATGAGTTGTGCTCTTGAGCTCTTGCACAAGGCTTATATCTGTCCCATATTAGGCCAATTGTTCAATTCTTCTTAGGGACCCTCGGAAATTGGCCAGTTTGCGGAACGATAGGTCTATTACTTATATGTATGGGTTAAAGGTTACGTACGGGCCTGGCAGGTATGTTACTTAAGTTTCTGATCGTGGATTGGGTGAGATTTAGGTACCAAAATAAGTTTGGTTTTTGGTTTATTAGTGATTGCGGGGATTGTGGATTACAGGACTAAAGCATACCTCTCAATGGGCACATCCTTGTCACCCACTTCGACCAGGATCGATTCTGCACGTAAGGCATGCAGAAGCGGCCCTTCAGAGCCTGAATTTCAGTCAGGCGCCACTACAAATAGGACGTCGTTTCGAGATTTCAGCAGGGTATCTGAAGACCCTAGCATCGTCCCATTTTAATTGTGAGAGATAAAAGTGGGGCCTCACGGCGAATACAGGCCGTTGTCCTTCATACATCAGACTAGGGCTGGCTCAGGCGTCGATTTTTCGAACTTTAGACCGAGGTCTGAAGACCCCCCCCCCCACACACATATTTTCAAGTTTCTAAAAATTACACACTAGAATTTCTGTTTGTAAATATTTTGGGACCCCACTAATAACTTTGTTCTCGAGATCTTGCAGAATCTCCAGCCGGCCCAGTGTCAGATGCCCCTTTCTAAGCGGCAAACTGTTTCTCTGTAAACGGAGGAGGCTTGGCCCTTTCCTCTGACGTCAGTAAATAAAATAACCCTAAGGTTTTTGAGGCACGTCCATGCTTATTTTAACCCTGTGTACAAAACATGGAAATCAGCCACATGACCTTAGTAGAAATTAACCCTTCAGTTGGCCTAATTGGTCAGGGTTAAATGCCAAATTTTAACCGGACATTGTGGCATATTTGTGAACAGGAGCAGCCGGAAGTTGTTTTATGTTTTTATCGAAGTTGAACCCTTCCATCTGTATTTGGGGGTGTCCTATTGGTAGGATGCCCTTTGTGATTAAACATAGGATTAGAAATTTGTGAACGTTTTAGGACCCTTTTCAATCTTAAGGCAGTTGTAGGCCCTGTAAGTAATTTACCTTGTTTGAGTGACGGACTGTCATTAGGCCTATAATTATGAAGTAGTTCATGGTACATATAACTCTGCTTAATATTTTAAGCCTTTTTCAATTATTGTTTATTTTAATTGATAATTAATTATTGAATTAAATTTAACAAATATGTGATGGATACGACACTTCCCCTTAATTAACGTGACAATAATTGAATGACCATCTTTCTATATTTAGTCATTTATCTAAACTGGCCAGTTCAGGTTTAATATTGCAGTCTAAAAATTCCGTTAAAGGGCTCACAATAAGGGAATTTCAGAAAGTCGGTGATGATGACTTTTACCGATATTTTAACCCCATTTGCATGCTTTTGGCATCAAAAACGGAGTGCCCTCAGATCGCACCACAAGTAAGTAGAAAAGCTAAAAATAATCCTTCGTTTTTTTTAATATTTAATATTTTTAAAGTGGATATTAAAAATGTTTATTAATTTCAATGTGTGTAGTAGCGACATAAATTTATGGAACGATAGGAACTCTGACGTGCCCCTTTATGACGTTGCAGTATTACTTAATACGTCAAAATCACGTATCCGATGTAGGTAAGGTATTTTATTTTAATTTGAGAAATTAGAAGTTTAATCAGCATGAGTCAGTGGCTCAAGGTTCGATACTGGACAGAGGGGGGGGGGGGGGTGGCTTCTTCCGGACCAGAGAGAGAAAGAGGCCCCGAGTGGTCCTTCTTTCGGATTAGAAGTAAAACCGAGGTCCCGTGTGGTGTACGATGGCATTTGCACGTAAAAGAACCCTCTCTACTATGCAACGAGTAGATGAGGCAAAATTTCCAGGTTCAGGAACTCGCCCTCCACTCCCTTCTGGCGTCCGGTTGAGGTGGAATGTCCCAACGAACAGTAGACCGACGATAAATAAGCATAGGGTTGCAGCTTTGGTTGTCCACCATCTGTGGAAATACACTGCCCAATATATCGCCTTTGTGTCCATTCAAAGAGACAATGTGGGTCCCCGACCCTGCCATAGGCGGCAAAAGAGTTAGGACTTACTGCTACTTGAGTGTTTAATCAGCATTAAAAAGATAAACTGAATAAGAAAAAAAACTTCTGTGGAGATGCCGGGGATTGAACCCGGGGCCTCTCACATGCGAAGCGAGCGCTCTACCACTGAGCTACATCCCCACGACAAGGATCGACCTCTTAGTATGGTAGTAGAGCATGTGCAGTGAATTTTATGATTTGTTTTTCGTCCCAGTAAACTTAAACCGATAAAGGTAGTTGTAATTTCGCATTTTTTGAAACTATAATTAAGAAAGAAATGATTTATACTTAGCTATTCGTGTTATGAGACATTCGGTATGGTGATTTCGGAGAAACAATTAACTGTTAGTTAAGGCTATATAGAAACAGATTAAAGAAAAATCAATCAGGAATGGTTAGTTGACCTCGTAGCGATAATAGGACACGATAATGGTCATTTTTTCTTATCAAATTAGTCGAAATGATTGGGTTTGTGAGCTCCGACAATCGACATTCGAAACAACAGCGAGTGACGCCGACACATAGTGTCTATATACGAGCGCCATCTATCCGCCGTTGCGGACATACTTCAGGGTCATTGATTTCGAATACGGCGTAGACGAGAGTAACCTGCTGCATAGCAGAGAAGTCCTGTGATGACGTAGTCGACAGCCAGTCGATTGACGGCTAGCGCGCCGCCCTTTTTCACTGCTCGCCGGCTGTATGAATCAACATTACGCAGCTTAGCGTCATATCTTAACTATCCTCGATTCTGGCATTTAGGATATGTCGACAATAAGTGACCATGGGATGTCTTTCCACTAAGGTGAAAAGGCCTTTATTTTTAGGAAGAAAGTACAGTAAAACAAAATTCATGTCGTCGGTCAGGGGCGAACCTGCAAACACCAGGAAGCCATCATTACAACGTTAGAAATTTGCTTCACCAGCATGTCATGCTGTCGGGTTTGACCGTCAGGGGATGTAGCTCAGTGGTAGAGCGCTCGCTTCGCATGTGAGAGGCCCCGGGTTCAATCCCCGGCATCTCCAACGCCATTCTCGTTTCTTTTTGTAGGAGTCCTCCGATTTCGAACGTACAGGCTCCCTTGTTCGGTCGAAACTTGGTACGGGTTGAGGGGATTACTTTGTTTATCGCCATATTTAATTAGGGCGCAATATACATCAGTCCTCTATGGTATTCGGTGGATTACCCACAGCTGGGGATTTGAACTCAGGATCACTTGCCTGTCATTTTTTGTCATTATTAGGTTACGGGGAGGCGCAAGTTAGACACTTGCTACAGGCGCTTCATACCCCCGTTACGGCTCTGAATATTTGTACAGAAAATTCGTCTGCATCGTTTCAATTTGTGGGGTAGGCCGGCATCCCCTCACAGACAACTTAGACACTATTCCTGCGGGTTCTAGACGCCTGGCCTGGGGTGATCCCAGTTAGAGCATGTTCAGTGGACCCACAGACCCGACCTTGCCACAGACGGGATGAGGGTATGATGGAGTCGGCGGAGTGCCCTAACGAATAGGAGACTGCCGATAAATAGCGTAGGGGTTGCAGCTTTGGTCAGCAACCGGCTGCGGAAAAACATTGTCCAATATATCACCCTAGTGGCGTCACTAGGGGGTGCGGGCCACACCGGGTGACACCCGTCGCACCATGAGAAATGGTATGGCACCAAAGCATAAGAAGCAGCTTTTTTCGGTTGAGGGAGGGGTGTGACACCAACCCTAGCGACGTCACTGTATCACCCTTGTGTCTATTCAGAGGGACAATTTGGGCCAGTGGCGTACCGAGGGGAGGGGGCGAAGGGGGACAGATGGCCCAGGGAGCGCAAAAATGTGGTTCGCATTAAGTTTAGAGGGTGCGAGAGGGCGCAGATTTCGGTTTTTGTCCCCGGGCGCCGAATACCCTCGGAACGTTGGCCGACCCTGCTATAGGCGGGAAAAGGGTAGGAGTTGTTAATTGCTCGCTTAAATGTCATAGAGTGAAGATGATGTGCCGGCCCTGTTCAGCTTCCGTCTACTGGACTGTCAACGGTGCAAACGGTAAAGGAACCTCTGAAGTACCGTAACCGGATACAAAAATTCTTTTCCTTTCATGGCGGTTGGTCGTTCTTCGGCGGATCTCACACTTCGGGTAATATTTTATTATTTTTGACAATTTTTGACATTCTGAAGTGATAATCATCTCACCTGTAGTTCGTAGAATAGGTAAATTATTATTCCATATCGAAAATAAAACACTATGCCCCCATCTTCAATATTACCGTGGTGTAGTTCACTATGGGACCCGGTGGTGTAGGAGATAGCATGCTCGACTGCGTCCGTTGTTCGGCATGCCCGTTGTTCAAGGTTCGATACTGGATCGCGGGGTTTGACTTTTTCGGCCTCTCTCTAACGGTCAAGGCGGCGAGAGAGGTTCCAAGGGTGCCTTCCGTCGGATGGGTAGTAAAGCCGGGAGAAGAACTTGGTGGAACCCCCACAGAACTGTAGACCGACGATAAATAAGCATAAGGGTTACAACTTTGGTCGGCAGCCGGTTTCGTAAAACTGCCGTCCATGTACCCATGCAGAGGGCCAAAGATGGGTGGGTACCCAACGCTGTCTTAAGACAGAAAAAGGGTTGGTGTTGCTGTTTTTGGCTAGTGTAGTTCGCTATGGGTAGTGCTGTGATCAGAACGAAAGAGCGCGTTGTCATATTATAAAGTACTCAGGTTCGCCACAGGTGTTTCTTTCTCACGAGAGTCATCCAGTTCACCTTTCGTCAGGTGGGAAGTACAAGCTGTGACCCTGCTTTGTCCCCAAACTCTGAACATTCAAATTGACCAAAATCGAAACTTGAATTCTCTAAACTTTCGCGGTACAAACTTATAGGCTTATGACAATAACATTGAAACGTCACTTCCGTAGATATTCTGAAGTCGGAAGTCGGAACAACGACTTCACCTGTACCTCAGTTATTGAAGCTGGTAGTTGGGTGTTCGGCAGAACGCCAGGGCGGGACAATGTCGTCAGGAAGACAATAAATGCGATTGTTCCACCATGGCGCCCTATGAAAAGTTGTCGCAGCGCCTGCTCTAGCTCTTATGCCGCCCCGGACAAAAAGACAAATTGCCGCCCCTTGAAGCAGCGCTCTGTTCTCACACTTAAAGACAAAATAGCGCCCCGGACAAGTGTCCGGGTTGCCCCTCCCCTTAGAGCGAGCCCTTGTTGTCGGCATGACGTCTTCCCGAGTCCTGTTTCTTTTAATATGAAACAGCCAGCAGGGGACAATGACGTCACTTGTCACTCTGCGATGTCATGTCTCGACTTTTTCGGTGGTGCGTGGTCAGCCGTTATCGGCGTTAAGTCATTGATCGCTCTCCGTCTTGGAATAGTCTTAGAGTAAATACGTTGTATGTGCATGACCGCAGGTTCAGTTCTGGCCGTCGCATTTTGTACATTGGTGGGAATCTAACGTGGTGCCGAGCACGAAAGACCTCTTTCAACACGGAAAAGGTAGCGGTGGGTTACCCTTCACATCCGAAATCAATAAAAGCCCTCTTCACAATGGAACGACAGACAGTATTTTTTAATATAAGAAAGATACAGTAGTGCAGAGTAGCGTACTCGGCTACTGCGTCGGTAGTTCCAGGTTCAGTACTGGATCGAATTAGTTGTTTCTTTCGAGGGAGAAAGAAGGAGGCAGGCCCTCAGTGAGTCTTCCGTTGGATAGGAATAAGTTAAAGCCGTGACCCTCTGTGGTCTGTACGTCTGATGGGCGTTATATTAGACGGTGTTTTTACGCATATTTATCGTCGTTCTACCGTTCGATGGGGCATTCCAATGACGGCAGGGGACGAGCTCAGACCCAGTGGCGTTCCGAGGGTATTCTGCGCCCGGGGACATCTGTCCTCCTTCGGTACGCCTCTGCTCCTACACCTGAAAATTTTGCCTCATCTACCCATTGCATAATAGAGGGAGTACTTTTCATCCGAAGGAATGCGCATTCGGGACTTTTCTCTCGCCCGTAAGAAGCCAACCCACCTGGATGCAGCATCGATCCTGGAACCACTGACTCAGTAAATCGAGCACGCTACTATTTGCTGATCTACACTTTTCAGGTCCTACATGGAGCGTGTAGATCAGCAAAATTTTCATGTGTAGGAGTTCACCCCCTGGAGTGCATCAACGAACAGTAAGCCGACGACCCTGCCATAGGCGGAAAAAGGTTAGTGATGATGGTGACAAAAAAGGTAATCAACCACGGCTTAATTTCGAATCCGAAACGGAAAGTGCAGTCCGTACTTTGTAGCATTCATAGGGCCTACTTAACTTTTACGCAACTCTTAGGACTCGTGATTGTCGGTTCAATCCTGGCCAAAGTGAGTGGTTTTTGTTTTTTGGGTGAGGGGGAGGGAAGACCCAATTGCGCCTTGCGTCCGATACGGAATTAAATCGTAATCGTGTACACTAAGACGTCACAGACATCCGACCGGAAACGACTTTTAGACCATTGTTTATGTACAGCAACTCGGTGGTGCAGTAAGTATCATGCTCGGCAATTGCGTCAGTGCTTCTAGGATCGATACTAGCTGCTTTCGGGCGACAAAGGCCCCGATTGCGCCTTCTTTCGAATGGCGTACGTGGTGTTCTGTGGCATTTGCGCGTAAAAGAACCCTCTCTACTATGGAACGGGTAGATGTGTAGGACCTTGTGTCCCATAAGCATAGGGGCTGCAGCTCTGGTCGGCAAGCGGCTGTAGAAAAATACAGTTCAATATATCACCCGGGTGTCGATTCAGAGGGACAAAATAGGTATCCGAGGAACAGGTATCCAGACGAAATAAGTATCCGACCCGACCCTGCCAGGACAAAGGGTTAGGAGTTGCTGTATGTACGGAAGTCGGCAATTTTCTTCAATGCGTTTCGCAGATGAATTTTGAAAATGCGGATTCGTATAAGAGGAACTGTACTTCAGGGTCACAAGTTGGTTTTCCCACCCTCCCTTTTTTTAAATTAGGATATTAACAAGGCAGTACAGTAAATCGTAGGGGAGCCTGCCCAGTTTTGACTCTCCTCTGTAAGTTTCTGCTGCTGCTTGCATTGAATTTCAAGTTGAAAATTCAATTAACAAATTTGAAATTTAATGGGGATATTTTTCAAGATTTTTATCTCCGAAGGAAACGAAATTTTAGTATTAAACTTGAGTTAATTAGTTAGGAAATATTTAATTACTAATAAGATTTATTAACCAGCTACTAAATCTTCTATCGGTTATTTATTGAAACACAATTTTACCGCAGCGTTCAATGGCGTTTCTTGTAGTCGTTAGGAAGGGCGTTTTGCACTGCCTGGTGGAGTAATAGACTGAGTTTCTCATTGCGTTTAGATGACCCGAGTTCGGTTTTCGTCAACTCAAGACTCGATCAGTGGAGTGGTAACACAACGTCTGGGGAAATCAGCTAAACCGTTAAGTTTAAAAGAAAACTCTCACACACACAGGGTGTTTCATTGGACTGGTGTTGCTTTGGACACACCAGTTCTCTTCAGATCACTGAAGTTAAGCAACGCAGCCCAAGTTAGTACCGACATGGGTGGTGCTGCTGATTTCTCCTGTCCTACATCCCCCCACTTTTAAGTTCCTCTTACCCGCAAGCAGCCTCCACAAGGTTCGGTCAGTTATGGTTGCTTGGCCGATTCCCCAAACAGTTGGTGTAACATACTAATGTGGGGTCCCTGTCCCATAATAATTGTTTGTATTCTCTCCTAAATCTCCACTCTCGTCCACTTGTTCACGGGACTCTATGAACGACTCCCATTAAAAGGGCAGAATAAAAAAAAAAGATTGTGTTCCTCAAATGGGACCGTGAAATTTCGCCTCGAAATTGAGTTAGCTGTCCGCACTTGATATTTTCACAGTTCCTCTTTGAAGTGCTGTGCAATTCTTGAGGAACATAGCCAACTGTTGACCAACAACTGGACAACATGTGCACGCCGGGCAGAAATGACCACATCTTTTCTGTTGCTTAAGATGTTTGCTTAATGCAGACAACATATGGTTTAAAGAAAATTACTGTCTGCGAAATATAGGCTTATTTCGGCCTGATAATTACATACTGAAAGTATTTTTAGACTTCTCGGCACCCTGTAGGTGGTTGCAGGGCCAATAAGGACCTATGGCAGGGGAGGTGACGAAATAGTTTACTAATGACACTTGCCCCAAAACAAGCACAAGTTATAATTTAGATACTATTCTGTTTTCAATTTTTGAAAGCTGGGTAAAATTATGAATGGTGTATCGGACACGGGGCCTGCAGCTGGACACAGGAATGTGCAGAATCCACGGACACGTAGAGTAGTCACTCGCTGCATTAGATAGCCCAGAGGCTACTAATTGGTATGCATGTTGCTCATCCTGGGAGTCGAACCCGCAACTATTCACATACACACGTAATCTCTCTTTTCAAATGCACTAACCAGTCTGGCGGGGTAATGACTTGAACCCAGCTCAGTCAATTAATCCCTAATTCCGATAGTTTAGGTTTCATTTACGGGCGGATGACGTGAGGCACTGGACCTACAGCTTTAACTTCCTTATTCTACCTCCGACCACGGCCAGGAGAGAACTTGAGCACTCTGTGCAAGGGGTCAATGCCCTTCCCCCACATTAACTACCGATGTCAGTACCAATGATCAGTTAAACCTTTTTCTTCGTAAGTTTTGATGCCCTCTCTGACCCCTTAATTGAATTGACTCGTGAGTGCATGGTTGTAGGTTTGATCCTGGCCAGACAACGGTTTTTCTTTCCAGTGGAAGAAAGTGTCAAAAGCGTATTGCTTTCCGTCCAATGTGTACCACGTGGGCGCTACAAAGAACCACAAGTCAAAGATCCCTTTGTACTATGCAACAGGTAGATGAGGCAAAATTTCGAGGTTTAGGAGCTCGCCCCCCCCCCTGGCGTAGATGAAATGGCCTAACGAACAGTAGACCGACGACAGCTTTGGTCGGCAACCGACTGTGGAAATATACCGTATCACCCTTATGTCCATTCAGAGGCAGAAGATGAGTACCCGACCCTGCCATAGGCGCGAAAAGGATTAGGGGTTACCTTTGTCCTTATCTTCCTTTAATGATTATTTTCTGTACGTCCAATGGTTTGAAATTTGGAATTCGCGTTGACCAGTGAAGCTGGTTCAAAATACTGGTTTAAATGGGTAGGAATAACAAAGAGGAAGTAATTGCCCAATTTTCTCTGTTATTTACCTCATGAAAAAGGAGAAAGTTTTGTTTTACTTCCTTTTTACTCCTTTTTTTTTTACACCTTTTCTTCTCTATGTACAAGTAAAGAACCCTTTCTATCATCATATCCCTATCCCGCCAGTGGCAAGGTCGGGTCTGCGTGTCCGCTGAACATACTCTGACTGGGGTCACCCCAGTCAGACGTCTGGAACCCGCAGGAAATTGGTAAAGTTGTCTGTGGGGGGATGCCGGCAAATTAAAAAGATGTACATGTAGATCGGCGAAATTCCCTAGATATAGTTGCTCGAACCCTGGCGTTGGTACCTGAGATTTCTGGCCCCAGAAGTAGAAAACCCGACGTGATATTTAATAGGGGAAACAAGAAGCCAGTTTTGTGCCCTATGCAGAGAAAGGCCATTTGTCGCATTGAGACGTATGGGCGATCTGTTGCACGGTATTTTTACGCAGTTGACTGCCGACTTAATTCTACAACCCCAGTGCAAATTTTATCCTCGACCTACTGTTCGTTGGGGCAGTGATGCCGCCGTAATTTACTCTTGTCTTCTACTAAAGGTAATATACCGATGCCAGGGATCGAACTTCTACACCTGGAAATAGTGTCAATTTACTTGTATATTTTATTCCTAGGGCTCTGTTGGGACCCGCCTCGGTGCCGCTCTATGAGCTCGACTGTTGGGTCGGTAGTTTCAGATATTGGCTCGTGGTGGGTTGGTTTCTTTCGGGCCAGAGAGAAATTAGGTGCCCTACCACCTGGTGTACGATGTCATTTGCACGTAAAAGAACCCTTTCTACTATGGAACGGGTAGGTGAGGCAAAATTCCCACGTGTAGAAGCTCGGTGGAGTGCCCCATCGAACAGTAGGCCGATGATAAATAAGCATAGGGGTTGCAGCTTTGGTCGGCAACCGGATGTGTAAAAATAACGTTCAGTAGATCGTCCACGTGTCCATCCTGATGGAGATATGCCGTAGATGGATACCCGACCCTGCTATAGGCGGGACAAGGGTTGAGTTGCTTTTTTGTTGCTTTATTGAGAAGACTTTTGTTTACTTGCAGTGTTGAGATCGGAAACATCCGGACGGTCCGGGCAGTTCACGAACCCTGGACGCCTTAATCGGATAAAGTAGATTTTAATGGAGGGTACCGGAAGCTTCTTGTAACGGTTTTAAACCATCAACAAGAAAATGTGTGGTCGACAGTCTCCCTAGGGAGTGCACTAAGAAGGATTCTTCTCAGGTTAGTCGCCTTGGAATTGCTAAAATTCATATCTAGAGATCCGCCATTTTGGCATGATGTTTTTGTCAGTTGAGGGGATAGGGGGGCCTGATTTAAATATTAATCCTTCTCGTCGTTTTTTTTGCGCTGCTTACTCTGGTGTAAATCTCTCGAAAATGTAACTCAGCATCCAAAACTTACTGCGTAGAAAATCCGCAAGATTATCGATTTGTAGATGGCGCCACCTATTCGTCTTCAATTCTTTTCGTGTCGCTTCTTTGGCGCATGATTTTGGATTCTCGACGAAAATTGACTTTTACGTTGATTTTCTTTAATTAAGATCCTGAATTTGGTATTTGACCCCATTTCTTGTCGTCTACTCCTCTCCCTCTCTTTTCGGTTCTTAACTCGTAAGCCTAATTTACAGCCGTCTTGGTGGCGCAGGAGGTAGCGTGCTCGACTGCTGCATTTATGGTTCCAGGTTCGATACTGGTTGGCTTCTTTCGGGTGAAAGAAAGCTCCGCTCTAGCAGGACCCGCGTGATGGGTGCGCGAACAGTGCGACGGCACAGGGCCCCGCGCATTCGGATTAATGAACTATTGATAGAAGGGTCCCGCTTAATTAGTTTGCACAGGACCCCGCAAAATATAGCGCCGGCTCTGGCTCTAGCGCTTACATCGCCCCGGACAAAAAGACAAATTGCCGTTCCTTAAGAATATAACGCAAGTTCGAGCAGCAGTTTTTCTCGCACTCACAGCCAAACGGCGCCTCGGACTATTGCCCGGGTTGCATCCCCCCTAGAGCGGGCCCTTCTCCCAGGTGTGCCTTCCGTCGGATGGGAAGTAAAGTCGTTTGGTTGGTTCCTAGGTGTGTTAGGGCCCTTCAACTACAAGGTCATTAGAGTGCCGTCTACTGCGTAGTTCTAATGCAGAGACTGCACAGACACTACACTAATGCGACGATTTTTGGGTACTTGCTGTACCCAGTTTTCCCAAGCGGCCACCCATGTCAGTACTAGCTGGGGTTGCGTTGCTTAACTTCAGTGATCAGACAAGAACTGGGGTGTCCAACGCAATAAGCCGCACCCTGAGTATAGCCGTTAGCCCCGTTGCATGTAAAAGAACCAAACCCTCTCTGTTATGCAACGGGTAGATGAGGCAAAATTCCCAGGTGTAGGAGCTCGCTCCCCCCCCTCCGGCGTTTGTAAATACAGTAAGAATAGGGGTTGCAGCTCTTTGATCCGCAGCCGGCTGCGGAAAAATACTTTTCAACAATCGCTCATGTATCCATCCAGAGGGCCATAGATGAAATGGGAGCGGCGAGTTGCGTTGGACACACCAGTTCTCGTCTGATCACTGAAGTTAAGCAACGCAACCCCAGTTAGTACTGAGATGGGTGGTCGCTCGGGAAAGCTGGGTACTGCTAATACCCAATAATCGTCGCATTAGTGTAGTGTCTGTGTAGTCTATGCATTAGAACTATGCAATGGACGGGTCTCTAGTGACCTTGTAGTTGACGGGACCTTAAACACCAACAAACAGACAAAGCCATAGATGAATACCGCAGCCTGCCATAGGCGGGAAAAGGGCTAGTAGTCGCTTTACTCGTAAGCCTAATCTAATTCGATAATCTCGTCCTCGACTAGGAGCTTAGTGTGAATGGGCAGCTCTCACCGACTATAATCAGGTTTAACAAATGCACATATAAAAAAGTATGGAGAGAAGTCTTTTGTTGTTGAATTGTCAGGAAAGGGGGAGAGTCTTACCTAGGGTGTTGCGTGTGTGTGGGGCAGTGATGAAGAAGGAGGGATTGTCTGTTGGAGTGGTGCAAGACGACGGAGGAGGAGAAGGATAGCCAAACAAGCAATCAAAATAGCCCGGCCCCCCGAAAAACAGAAGGAGAGGGCTATGAGGAGGAAAAAAGGAGTGCGTGAAGGAGGTGAAGGCCAAGATTGTGTAACGCCAATTTATCCTTTTATTTTGTCGTTGTTTTTTTTTTCTCCACGGTGTGAAGAAAGGAGGGGGAGACGGGGAAGCGATCTTGAGACATTCCACCCTAACCACCACTACTACTCCTCGCCCTCGTGTTTATCTTCAGGAGACGATAATCCCTTAACAACGGCCCGACACGTCACGTTAATCGCCACTAAGTGAACTGTGATTGGATCAGCGCCTAAGACCTGCTGCTTCGGTGGCCTTCGCTCAGTCTGGCAAACGCTAGGCGTATTGGAATTGAATGACGTGGGGCTGGAGCGCAGTTGACATTGATCGATGCCCCGACGACTGAGTGCGCAACGGGGCTCCGTACATTTGTACGGTTAAGGGAGGGTGAAGTACAATGAAGGCGCGCGCGCGCTCTCCTGCACTTTCACTACTAGTACTGCTTGCTACTCGTCGACATTTTTTTTTCCTGCCTCCCTCTCAACCAATTTGTTTCGTAGTTAATATATACCAAGTGTTTACTTTCGGCATATGAAATAAAAAATCTACGACCGTCATAAGATAACGATGTGGGGAACCGAACCTGCGAACTCTTACTAAAATGAGAACGTAGTTCTTAATAGAAAAGGTCATTTCAGATGAGTTTCTGTTACCTTGACGACCGATTCTTGGCGTCATCGTCGTTGTCGACATGGCTAATAACAATTGTACATGCCATCGGAATACAGGAACGTCACACCACCCGAAGGACTATTCACAATCGACCATAAATCACAGTCCTGTCACGGTGGCGCAGTGGCTAGGGAGCGGCTCATTGAGTTGGACACACCAGTTCTCGTCTGATCACTGAAGTAAAGCAACGCAATCCAAGCTAGTACTAACATGGGTGGCCGCTTGGGAAAACTGGGTACCGCTAATCAGTGGCGTCACTAGGGGGTGCGAGCCGCACCGGGGGACAACACTCGCACCGTGAGAAATAGGGTGACATAAAAGCAGAAAAAGCCCCTTTCTTCGGGAGGAGGGGGAGACACCATGGTGTCACCGCACCGGGTGACGCCACTGCCGCTAATACCCAAAAATCGTCGCAATAATATAGTGTCTGTGCAGTCTCTGCATTAGAACTACACAGTGGACGGGGCTCTATTGACCTTGAAGTTGAAGGGCCCCCAAAACACCAACGAAATAAGAAGGAAAGCCGCAGTGGGTAGTGTGCTAGGTAACTGCGTCGGTGGTTTTAGGTTCGATACTGTACCAAGGTAGGTCGGCTTCTTTTCGGGCGAGAGAGGCCCTGAGTGCGCCGTGTGGTGTTCGATGGCATTTGCACGGAAAAGAGCCCTCTCTACTAGGCAACGGGTAGATGTGACAAAATTTCCAGGTGTAGAAGCTGGCCCCCTGGCGTGGGTGGAATCCCCAATTATCAGTAGGCCGACGATGAATAAGCGTAGGGGTTGCAGCTTTGGACAGCAACGGGCTGCGGAAAAACACTGTCCAATATATCATCCTTGTATCCAGACAGAGGGACAAGATAGGTACCCGACCTTGCCATAGGCGGACAAAGGGTTAGTTGTTTTGTATCGAAATGTGAGAGAAGTGCAACCTGGTCCCTAAGCCCCTGATCGTAGGGCGTAGAGTTCGCTGCTATAAGTTGGTCACTTTTGGCCAACTTTTTTCCTTCGCGGCGCTTAATGTTTGAGAGACAAATTATGGTCCCTGTTTTCCTGTTGAGTTTGGTGTACAGGTTCGATCCTGTATCCTGGCAGTTTTTCTTCTTGGCTGGAGATTTCAAGTGCAAATTTTAGTCACCTGTCCCCCTCTCCTCCTCGGTTCATTTCAAGGATGCAAGTTTTTGGAAGTACCAGGGGCAGGGGAAGACCAAAGCAGACGTGGGAGCAGGTTTTACGTAAGGATATGGTCGTGGATGGAGTGGACAGGGGTCTAGTGAGAGATAGGCGGGAGTGGATGGCTAGAATCCGCGAACCCGACACTGCCACAGGCGGGGCAAGGGTATAATGATGCCTCTTCTCCTCCTCATACTGATGTCAATAAATACAGTAGATGGTATTCAATCTGACAGTCTTAGTAAGAGTTAGGACCTTTGCCGTCATCCGGCGCTACGCCGACACTAATTAATTAGAGTTTAGGTCAGGCATGTCAAACTGAGAGTACCCCGAGGGCCACATTGGTACCATATGCGTCCGGAGGCTACTGTCCCCCTCGCGTTACTCCTCTGAGTGGCAGACTGCACATGTATCCTACATGGTATCGATTGTACGGGCCGCAACTCTAGGCTTTAAGTACCTCGGGCCACCATTTTGACACCCCTGGGTTTGGGTCACCTCAGTGGGATACCCTACTAGTGACTTGGACGGTCAAAGGGAAACTGTCCATTTTGGGTTTTCGTTGAATTACCCACGTCGGACAGGAACGTAAGGTGCGCATTATGAAGTCAGGGGTCGAGCGGTTTATTGCGTTGGACCCACCAATTCTCGTTTGATCACTGAAGTTAAACAACGCAACCCTAGCTAGTACTGACATGGATGGCCGTTTGGGAAGACTGGGTACCGCTAATACCCAAAATCGTCGCGTTAGTATAGTGTCTGTGTAGTCTCTGCATTAGAACTACGCAGTGGACGGAGCTCTAATGACCTTGTAGTTGAAGGGTCCTAAAACACCAACGGGGTAGAAGAAGACCCCTCCCAACCTTCTCTCACTTAAAAGAGGTGCAGGTTGGGGTGGCATATGAACATTTTCAGTGTTGCTACCAGTCCTACACCTGAGTGGCACAATACTATTTCCGTTTAATGCATATAATAGACACATTTGCATTTGGTGACCTTGAACCATTGTATCTGAATGTCCACCACCCAACTGGCTCCCCTCTATCCATCACCACACGCACACGTAGACTCTTTTTTAACGGTAGTAGTATTTTAACGATTGTGTGGCTTTTTATTTCAAGTGCTAGTCGTCGGTGAAATAAAAAAGGATTTGCCGAAATTGCTGAGTGCCTCGACGCCATTCTTTTACATAGTGTCCTGCAAATCCTTTCTTGTCCCAGTTTGTGCTGAAACTGAAGCTGTTGTCGTAGTATTTGAATTGTCTGGAATATTTGTCCGTTACTCTGACCACTTCGAGTTGTTATCGTTAAAAAAGAAAAGAAGATATCTGTTTTTATTACCGATTTTCTACTCTTGTGTTTTTCAATATGGTATAATGTATACGGAGGTCGAAACGGATATAGGCAGTAACTTAACTCCAAATTTTTTACTGATTTATGGATCTGTGTACCAAAGACTGGCTCATGTCTTGTCGAGTGAAGGCCATTCTGCACATATTCTGTCTCTCTCTCTCTCTCGTTTTCTATCTCCGTTGGTCATCTCTCTTTTATACAGGTATAGATTGATGACTGTACCTGGTGGGCAAGCGTTTTTTTGTTTGTTTCCTTTCTTAACTAAAGCTATAAATTTTCTTTATATCGTCTGTCGCGCTCACTTTGTCGCTGGCGCTGCTTCTTCATCGTCGTCTTTCTTTATCGTAAGAAACAACTATCCACTTATTCCAAATTTTTTTTTTCGTCCGCGCAGGTCTGTTTGACATGTCCATAAATTCTGACACCATCCTCCAAAATTGCATCTAGGAGCAGCCTATCCGACTCGGTGGCGCAGGAAGTAGCGCGCTCGATTTCTTCGTCAGTAGTTCCAGATTCGATACTGAGCGGCGAGTTGCATTGGACACACCAGTTCTCGTCTGATCACTGAAGTTAAGCAACGCAAGCCCAGTTAGTACTGACATGGGTGGTCGCTCGGGAAAGCTGGGTACTGCTAATACCCAATAATCGTCGCATTAGTGTAGTGTCTGTGCAGTATATGCATTAGAACTACACAATGGACGGGTCTCTAATGACCTTGTAGTTGACGGGACCTTAAACACCAACGAACCGAAAAAAAGGAAGAGGGAGCGGCTCATTGCGTTGGATCCACCAGTTCTCGTCTGATCACTGAAGTTAAGCAACGCAACCCAAGCTAGTACTAACATGGGTGGCCGCTTGGGAAAACTGGGTACCACTAATGCCCAAAAATCGTCGCATTAATGTGCAGTGTTTGTGTAGTCTGTGCATTAGAACTACGCAGTAGACGGGGCTCTAATGACCTTGTACTGTAGTTAGTTGGCCCTAAAACACCAAAAAAACAAACAAAAAAAGAGACGACTAGGTCCCGAGCGCGCCCTGTGTCGGATGAGAAGTAAAGCCAGCGTTCTACCGTGTGGTTTATAATGTTATTTGCATGCAAAACAACCCACTCTACAATTCAACGATTCCAAAAGCAACTGCTAACCCTGTTCGCGCCTCTGGCAGGGTCGGGTACCCATTCTTGTCCCTCTGTATGGACGCAAAGATGATCTGTTGGACTGGCTTTCCACAGCCGGCTGCCGACCAAAGCTGCAACCCCTATGCTTATTTATCGTCGGTCTACTGTTCCTTGGGGCATTTCACCGGCACCAGGGGACGAGCTCCTGCACCTGGAAATTTTGCCTCCTCTACCCGTTGTATTTTAGAGAGCGTTCTTTTGCGTGCAGATGCCATCGTACACCACACGGGACTTCGGTTTTGCTTCCATCCCAAGGAAGAGCTTCTCTCTCGCCCGAAAGGAGCCAACCCACCTCGATCCAGTATCGAATCTGGAACCACTGATGCTGTAAATCGAGCACGCTACCTATTACGCCACCGAGCCCAGACTACTGTGCGACGAGTAGATCAGGCAAAAATCCCAGTTTTGGTTCGTGGGTATTTTAGGGCCCTTCAACTACAACGTCATTAGAGCCCTGATATGCACGTATTTCCGTATAGAAAAGGTTCTTTTCCATGGGATGCCCTAGAATCGTATACAATTTGACTTACGTCTTCATACGTTACCTACCATAGGTGAACTTGAGCTTCTCTCCCTCTCGTGTTCGAACGAACAAATCCATTCCAAAGAGAATCGAACCTGCATTCACAGGATTGATCTATGGAGGAGGACTTTATTATGGACTGTTGGACTTACCACGTGAGGTGCCCGCTTTATTTGAGTTTGTCCATGTCCTCGTTCCCCCCCCCCCCCCCCCCAAATACCAAAAAAAACAGCTAGGTTGAACCCGTGAACTGCGAACTCAAGCGCCAAACTTCCTAAATCACGGCATACTTTTCTTTCCCGCATAGAACGGGTTACCCTACGTGTAGGTTACCAGGGCCGCCATTAGTTATTGTGACACCCGGGTGCGCCCCTTCAGCTCCATTCGATGAAAGATGTGGTGGGTTGAAGGGGTCGCAGAAATAGCTCTGTTGGTACAGTATTCGTCTGGTTAGTTCAGCGTACGAAGGATCGATTCTGGTTAAACTTAGATGGTTTGTTTTAGTTTGGTTAAAATGTAGTGGTCACTCATTAGCTGACAGGGGTTCAATTCCCCTTCCATTGTAAGATTTATTATCTGAACTTTAGGAGGATACCTATCATTTTATTATTCCTCAAATCCTCCCAAATTTAATGCTCCATGGTGCTGGTGACAAGGAAGAATTCCTACTCTACGTCCAAGGAGAACTTCCTGAAATTGAGAATCGAACTCGTGTCTCAAAAATGCCAGGCGAAAACCCGTTGAATCGACATTGGAAGTTTTGATTCATTAGCCCACAGTTACCCCTTCCGTGACGTCAGGGGAAGAGGTTCTAAAGGTCGTATATACGAAAAGGTTCGGGTTCTGTCCTCAGCAGGGCTGGTCGTAAGTTCAGGTGATGAACTGTGGAATCCAAGCTATCGGTAGCAATATCAGTAATCAGTGGAGGATCCCTACAGCATAAAAAGAAAGAGTACCGCTTGTAGCTTTGTTGGATCAGCACGACTTTAATGGGGCACCATGGCCCATCCTCCAAAAATTAATATAATTAATAGTCGCTTTTTGTGTCTCGTTTTTTTTTTTTCTGACGTGTTGAGTTATGATTCTGACTCACATATGATATAATGAGAAGGTATAGACGGGTCCTTTTGAGGCATAAAGGGTTCAGGACCACCCTAGTTGGCTTACAATTCCCAAAAATATTTTTTTCTTTTGAAGAAGGGGAGCGTTTTTCTCTTTAAAAACTTTAAATAACTTAAAAAGTCCATCGTCATCATCATTCTCTTAGTTCACTCAAACTATTAACGGGACTGATTAGGTAGCTTGGAGAGCCCCTAAGAGAGGTCGATACTACCCCCTTCACTCCTATGGATCCGTTCCGGATAACCGCACATATACATTTACCGCCCTCAACTCTTTAAGTAGCGAGTAAATGTCCTGGGGTGCGTTTCAACAATGCAAGTACCAAAAAAAACGCACAAGCTGTTATAAAATAATTAAGTGGTACGTACCAGGGTATCTCTTTCACCCCCCTTCTCTTGCTGTCTCTCCCCTCCACGGGTACCCCCTCCCACATACCAACCAACTCCTTTTTCTGTATCCCTTGCTCTCCCACACACACGTGACTTAATTAATTTGATACATGAAAATTTTGGGAAAAGATTTAATACACCATTTCCGTGATAACGATGCCGCCACTCATCTCGATAAAGGAGCGGACGATGATAACCTTTTATGAACTGTATCATTATTTGGCATCGCCCAAATAGGATCCCTCTCTTCTTACTCTTCATTCAGTTTCTTAGCCCGCCACAGTAGCTCTGTGATTGGGTACTTGCTTCATGAGTTCATAGTTGCAGGTTTGATTCTGACCAAATTGTATCTTTTTTTTTCTTTCGGGATTTGTAAGTGGGAGGTCCCATGTGCGACTTTCGTCTCGGATGCCAAGGGTTAAGTCGTGGTCCTGTGAAGAATGCGACCAGTGCACGTAAAAGACCCCTTTCTACATGAAGTACTATATACTCGGCGATGGGGTACAGGAGCTCACCCCTTCCCTTGGCTTTTTTTTTGTTTCGTTGGTGTTTTAGGACTCTTCAACTGCAGGGTCATTAGAGTCCCGTCCATTTCGTAGTTCTAATGCAGAGACTGCGCAGACACTACGCTGATGCGGTGATTTTTGGGTATTAGCGATACCCAGTTTTCCCAAGCGGCCACCCATGTTTGTGCTAGCTGGGGTTGCGTTGCTTAACTTGGTGTGTCCAACGCAATACAGCCGCTCCCCTCCCCTTGGCATAGGTCTGAGAGGGGAGAAAAGGTCAAGGATTATGGTGATTAGCCTGCTTCAGTAGCTCGATTGACAGGGGACATTGACTGTTGGGCTCTTGGCTACAAGCTGGATGATAGTCGTGTGGTCTGAAGTAGGCCTACGCCTTCCCCTCCCAATTGGAAAATGAAGTAAAGCCCTTACTTCGCATTAGGTTTGGACTGACTCATTCTATATTACTTCTATACCCAGGTACTTAGCTCAATTTTAGTGACCGTGGGTCCTTTTGTATTAGCTTTTCAGCGGGCCAAATTTTTCTGTCTTGTCTGACCCTTGCCGTGTATGCTGCATAAGATGGCACCACCTCATACAATGTATCTGGGTTTATTGGACTATTTAACGTCGGTCTGTGAATTTCTGGACACAGGGCCGGCCTTGGGGCGGGCAGTATGGGCAGACGCCCGGGACCTCCCCCTGATTGGGGCAATTGTCACTTTTGTAGAATATAATTTGAAATAAGTTACTGACAGAACTTCAACTTTTGATACACTCTGCTATGCCTTACTCTTGACGGCGGACGATTGCTGGGCCACTCAAATTGTATTTGCCCAGGGCCTCCTACTTCGTACGTTCCGTCCGACGTTAACAGAGCGGAGGAGAAGGGACCAGATCCTCCTTAACCTTATGAATTTTATCGGTACTCCACTTAGAAAGGGTTTTTTTTTCCGTGGACATTATGCACTTTCACTAGAAGGTTACCGACTTTACTTCGCATCCGGGACAGAAGAGGAGCAATTTGGGCCTCACCTTCTATCTCTCAAAAGAAGCGGCTGAGAAGTTTAAGTGACTCCACCGACGACAGGAGGGCGAGCTCCTAAATCCCGGAATTTTCCCTCATCTATTCTATGCATTGTAGAGAGGGTTCTGTTACGTGCAAATGACATCGTACACCACACGGTAGGACACCGGCTTTCGTTCCTATCCGACGAAAGGCCCACTCGGAACCCCCCTCTCTCTCTCTTGCCCAAAAGAAGTCAACCCACCTTGATCCAGTGTCCAACCTGCAACCACTGACGAGCACGCAACCTTTGCGCCACTGGGTACGGGTTTACCAAACCCAGACTATCCTTTCTGCATTGGTGAAAAATGTCGGCCAAATTCTGATGTGGGCTTCTCCCCACCCCCCATGTGTAGGTGCTCGGCGTCGTCTGGTGTCTTTTTAGAGAATGACCTCACCTTGTGTAGGATCAAATGTTAAGCCAATTGAGGCCGCCATTAGAAAGATAAAGGGATCTTTTTGACGTTGGCGAGTGACGTCATCCATAATAATAGGCCGATGATAAACAGGCCAATAAACGAATCACCAGTTTAACCTTGTTTTATTCTTATTTTTTTTGTGGAGGGCGATAGGGTCCTTGTCACCCCTCCTTTTGTGAAATTTTTCGGTGGAAACCTTGGAGATTTTCCACCGGCTGATAAAAGAAACTTGTGCTCAATATTGATACGTTTCGAAACCAGTTATGATATCTTTAATGGCTGCAAATTCCACTTTGAATGCTGCTGTGCGCATGCGTAACTCCATTTTAAAAAAGATTTTAATGGCGATTAAAAGTGACGGCCGGCCATTAAGAGCCGACGTCTAAAATTGGGTGCCACGACTTTATCCTCAGATTAATTATGGGTCAGTCGCAAACCTTTCATATACTCTACCTGTAATTTGTATTCATTGCAACCATTTTTTTTTTAAAAAAAAGGGGGGGGGCAAGCAGAGGGTGGGTGAGGACAGGAATAAGGGGGAAGGAGTTACCTGCTGTGCTAAATGAGGGACGCCACCTGTTGTTGTTGACTAACCTGTATCTAGGCTCCGTTTGATCTGACACCTTCACCTCTTTCAGATTAGTTACCATTTAGTTGCCCTCCCCCCTCTCCCTTCAGGTGTTGCACCTCATTTCCTGTTAACTCCACCTTTCTCTTCAGCCCTCTCCACACTCCCACTTTCACCTCTCCTTCAAATTTCACTCACCTGCAATACCACAACAATGAGTTTGTAAACATTGCAGGAAGTCTATAATGTTATTTAATATTATTAAGCAACCCTTTCATGGGGCGTGTAGTGGTCAGTTAGCACTGGCTGCCGGCTTTGGTGGCTCGATTGGGAAAGCGCTCGCTGATAAGCACACCGGCAACGGGGTTGAGAGTCGGGACAGGGACCTAAGTGAGAATAGAAGGCGAGTTCTGTTTTTTTTTGGGTGTGGTGGTCTTCTGCGCGTTCTTCCCCAAGTTCCGATCTCTGGAACAAATGGGTTACTGACCCTCTCCTGGGCGGAAGCGATGCAGAAAGGGCATGCTGTCTGCAGATGGCGTTGTACAGTCCACGCGAGAGTAAGCATTTACTGCACATTTTGAGTGAAAATGAATTCTTCAGTTCGCTTTGTACTTCCGGTCAGGAACCCCTTTAAAAGAAACCCCTTGGCTGGCGGAAAAGAAAGGTGTAGAATGGTCACCCCTTGGAGTCATCCTTCTGTTAGGCCGACTTTGAGGTAGATGTTAAACTGCAGAATAAACAGAGCCAAAATCCCATTCGGGACAGAAGGGTCAGGGAGGTCACTTGAGGTTCCTTTTCTATTCAGAGATCAAAATTGGCCAATCCTACTCCCCCTGGTCATTTAGCATAGTTCACCAATTAGAATTGCGATAACATTTGACCCCTGCTAAGTACAGTCAGTATATTAAGAGGCTTATCATTGTGCTTCAATTTGGAAGTATGAGAGCACATAGGCGAGCATTGAACCCTGTAATTGCTAACTCGAATTTCCTTCCACCCGTTAACTTATCAATGAATTCTATCGGTAAATCAGTGATTAGGGCGATTATCTCGTGAGTACCAAATTATAGGTTCGATTCCCACTTCGAAAAAAGGGCGTTTTCAGCACTGCAAAACGACAGGTGGTTAAACGACGCCAGGAGAGCAAGCTCTTACACCTGGTAATTTTGCCGACCTACACGTATATTTTACTCCATGTAGAAAGGGTTCTTTTCCGTGTGACTTCGTACACCCCAAGCGACCTCGTCTAGGTCAGACGACCCCTCCCCTGTCTTCTCGTTTGAAATAAAGCAGGCCGGAACGACGTGAAGCCATACGCCAAGTGAGCTACCAAGTTGAACTACTGTCTCAAGCTCCTAAACGGCAGACATCCTTCTCACCCACCAGCCGTCGTCGCCAGGGTCGAATCTGCGAGGAAGCGCCAATTGCGTTGGAAACACCAGTTCTCGTCGGATCACTGAAGTTAAGCAACGCAACCCCAGTTAGTACTGACATGGGTGGCCTCTCGGGAAAACTGGGTACCGCTAGTATCCAAAAATCGTCGCATTTGTGTAGTGTCTGTGCAGTTCCTGCATCAGAACTACAAAGTGGACGGGGCTTTAATGACCTTGTAGTTGAAGGGCCCTAAAACACCAACAAACAAACAACAATCGAATCTGCGTACCATGAGTTTCGTTTCGTTGGTGGTTTAGGGCCCTCCAACTACAGCGGTCATTAGAGATCTGTCCATTGCGTAGTTCTAATTCAGAGACTGCACACAAGCTACACTGTTACGACGATTTTCGGCTATTAGCGCTACAAAGTTTTCCCAAGCGGCTACCCATGTTAGTACTAGCTGGGGTTGCGTTGCTTAACTTCAGTGATCAGACGAGAACTGGTGTGTCCAACGCAATACAGTCGGTCCGTGCAGTGCCGTAACGGGGGTATGAAGCGCCTGTGGCAAGTGTCTAACTTGCGCTTCCCCGTAACCCAATAATGACAAAAAACTTAAAAATTTTGCGCCCCAAACCCAGTTGCGCCCGTGGCCACCCCCTCGTTACGGCACTGGGTTCGTGCCTACCATGAGGTCAAGGGTCGCCATCGGGATTCTTTTACAGGATAGTGGCATTGTGCCCCCTCACACAGGGTGACAGAATGGGCCCCTTTTATCAGAAAAAGAAAATCCTACTCTTCTATATCTAAGGTTAACCCTTTGCCCTCAGCGAGTGGCAAATTGATGCAGTCTCCGCCCTGCCGTGCGGACCGGCTGAATTTGATTCCGACTTGTGTAGATGCAATGATGTTATTACCAAAAAGTCGGGGGAGCCCCACTGGCACATATAGAGGTGGTGGGCCCTAATGACCACTGTAGTCGATGGACCCTAAATCAAAAACAAACAAACAAACAAACAACAATATAGAGGGGGCTAACCTGAAGAAATGGGACAAATGGTTCCAGACTAATACTCGAAAGATGTGATCAGTGCATCCCCTGAAAGGCCTCAAAGATTAACTCTTTACACCGTGACTTTGAAAAGACGGTCCCGCCTATTCCCTTCAAAAGAAACTCTTAGCCCTTTTCCCGCCTTTGGCAGAGTCGGGTATCCATTTGGCTCTCTGGATGGACACACGGGTGATATATTGGACGGTATCTTTTCCGCATTTGGCTGTCGACCAAAGCTGCAACCCCCTACGTTTATTTATCGTCAGTCTACTGTTCGTTGGGCCCTTCGCCGACGCCTGGGGGCGAGCTCCTACACCTGGAAATTTTTGCCTCATCCACCCGTGCAAAGTAGAGGGGTTCTTTTACGTGGAAATGCCATCGTACACCACACGGGACCTCGGTTTTACTTCTCATCCGAAGGAAGGCGTACTCGGGGCTTCTCTCTTTCGCCAGAAAGAAGCCAACCCACCTCGGTCTAGTATCGAACCTAGAGTTACCGAGCGCTCTACCTACTGCTCCACCGACTCGGGGTCCCACCTATGCCTTATAGCTGCTCAAAAGTAGCCTTGTCTTTTACACCGGACCAATAAGTCCTGACCCCGCGCCAGTGCGTAACAGCAAAAATGGGACGCTTATGAATTATTCTAGTAGGTTGTACGATCTTGGCAGTGAGGGATCGATTCTGGTCAAGGGCATTTATCTTGTCGACTAAGGGGAGAGAGAGAATGTCAGGTGGGACATCATCACTATAATCACGGTTCGGTGAATGTGACGTCATTAAGTATATTCTATCTCTTCTTTTCTATACGAAAATGTCCCAAGTGTAGAATCCCGCCTACACTCTAGGGTGCCTTCAGGAACTGAATGGTGTTCCGGAATTTATTATTAATTTGTGTCGTTTAAGGCCCCCCCCTGTGGGTTTTATTATCTTGGTGCATGTTGAAATGTGATCTTGACCTTCCGGTATAACCAGAAATATACAGGAAGTGGAGAGTAGCAACAGGAAACATGTTACAAGTCCCTGAAAATGTATTAGTGTTTTATGCAATGAGATAGCTACCGTTTTGCTCACCCTTCCTGACTTCGGGAGTAGCTCCGTCTGCATGGTGATCTCGTGATTTGGGTAGAAAGTGCAAGTTCAAATCCGAGACAACCTTACACTGTTAAAACAAAACCGTTCGGCTATTCGATCCCCGTAAATAATCGCCGTAACCGGCACTGTCGTATCCTTTATCGTTTTATTGATTTTTTATCATTGATACGTAGAACGAGATGAAGCCATAGTTCATCCTCGTGACGCGCACGTGATTTGGGTGGTCACGTGGTGATGGCGGGGTGATGTCAGGACATGTCACGTGCAGTTTCAGTGCGACGACATCCTCCTATCGAGCTCAGGAGCAAGTAAAGGAAATCCAGAAACTAACCCTTTATCTGCCTGTGGTAGGGTCGGGTACCCATTCTTTGTCCCTTGGTGTTTTAGGGTCCTTCAACTACAAGGTCATTAGAACCCCGCCCACTGTTTAGTTCTAATGCAGAGACAGCACAGACACTACACTAATGTGACGATTTTTGGGTATTACCGGTGTTCCCAAGCGGCCATCTATGTTAATACTAGCTGGGGTTGCGTTGCCTTACACACTTGGACACAATCACGATCTGTCGTACGGCATTTTTACACAGCCGGCTGCCGACCAAAGCTGCAGCCCCTGTGCTTATTTATCGTTGGCCTACTGTTCGTTGGGGCATTCCACCGACGCCAACGGGCGAGCTTATACACCTGGGAATGTTGCCTCATCTACCCATTGCACAGTAGAGAGTTCTTTCCGTGCAGTGGTGACACGGTAGGGCGCCGATTCACCTGAAGGAAGCCAACCCACCTCGGTCTAGTATAGAACCTGGAACCACTGACGCGCAGTATAGGCTTGCGCCACCAAGGCGGGTTTATCAAGCTAAGAAGTATTGGTTCCGAATTTACCAGGCAATGCATGGGCAGATATGTGTTCTAAACATATCCTGTTTTGAAATTGTTAGTAAACATTAGGTCACGCCTGGGCAGTCCTACAGCAATCCGGGAACGCAAGGGGTGCGCCACGTCCTCTCTCCCGCAAGAAGCCAACCCACCTCGATCCAGTATCGACGCTGGAACAACCCTGGCGCAGTAAATCGAGCACGTTACCTATTGCGCAACCGAGGCAGTTCCCTTTCTTTTATCTAAAGCAACTCCTAAGCCGTTCCCCGCGTATGGCAGGAGGGTCGGGTATCCATCCTGTCCCTCTCAATGGACACAAGGACGATATGTTGGTCATTGTCTTTCCGCAGCCGGAGCTGCAACCCCAATGCTTATTTATCGTCGATCCACTGTTCGTTTTTTGGGATGGGGGGATTCCATCGACTCCAGGAGTTGACCTCACACCTAGAATTTTGTGCCTCATCTACCCATTGCGAGTTCTTTTACGTGCAAATGCCATCGTACACGAGATGGGACCTCGGATTTACTTCTCATCCGAAAAAAAGGCTCACTCGGGGTCTCTCTCTCTCTCTCGCCCGAAAGAAGTCAACCCACAACGGTCCAGTATCAAACGTAGATCTACTGACGCGAACGTTATCTAGGGAAGCGAACCTGCGTACTTATGTCGACCTAATAGACTTGCATCACATCAGTTTGCGCACTCCACCCTTGATTCACAATGGTCTAGTCCTTTCAGACGTGCTGTATGTATATTACTAAAATGTATGGGTTTTCGGGGGATAATTTCCGTCATATTTTGATAGAAATTTGAAAGGGGAGGCGGACCCTACTCTCACCCAATTTCTATAATTGCGTATGTAAATGTTTTTATATGATTGAATTAAATGGGACTCTTCTCTTTCCCCCTCTTTCTCTTCCTCTCTCATTTCCCTGAACCCTCCAGCCCTCGCCTTTTCTCTGCTCTCTTTAGTGCATGTGAATATCCCGTATAATGGAGAGAATATTTGATAGGGACATACATATAAATTATATGATTTACGGCGGCCTGTTGTCACTTTTGCATCTGAAACGAGATCCAGGGACATTTGTTCCCTGTGACCCTGAGCTATTTCAACCATGCGTATCACATGCATGGTTTCTACTCGGTTTTAAAGCTGATAGGGTGAGATCTCTTCAGCTAATTCTACGCTTGAGATTTTAATATGCGGTAATTGAGTTTTATATTGCAGTGGGGCAATTACAATAATACGTGCTGTGGTAACTGCGCATGCTTAGTACCGTTCACTTTCTGAACATAGGATGTCCTACCAGTGGCGTAACTAGGGGGAGGACAGGGGGCGCAAAAATGCGGTTCCCATTAAGTTTAGCGGGTGCCAGAGGGCGCAGATTTCGGTCTTTGTCCTCGGGCGCAGAATACCCTCAGTACGGCACTGTGGTAACTGCGCATGCTTAATACCGTTCACTTTCTGAACATAGGATGTCCTACCAGTGGCGTAACTAGAGCGGGGGGGGGGACGGGGACAGATGATCCTGGGCGCAGAAGACAGGGGGCGCAAAAATGTGGTTCACATTGTTTAGCGGGTGCCAGAGGGCGCAGAATACCCTCTGTACGCCACTGTGTCCTACTGAATTTTGGCCCTTTTTCTTGCGGAAGGTGACTGACTAAATTTCTCTCTCCCTTTTCTCTATCTCTCCCACCCTCTCATTCAGGAGAAGGGTGCTTGACCATGATACACTGGTGAATATGCCCTTTCTGGTTTCCTAATTTTCACACCTTGCTTTTCTCCCCCTTTGCCATATTCTTAGTACCTCGATGGGGGCAACGTGTTTTAGGCCTTTTTATGACTGTGGTGCTTTTGTTGATTTAGGGTACATAAAAATGAATAACGTCTCACTTTTCCTTCCCCTTTCGAGAGCCACCCCCTTTCGCTTGACCACTTTGTGGATTTAATGTCGACAAATATGGCGGCTGCTATGACCAGTATTATTTTAGTTCACGTATGAGGGAATTGGGGAAGGGAGTGGTTTCGGCAACTGTTTATCACGTTTGGGCCAACCGATTGAAGAGAAATGAGAAACTGTCCCATTCATCATTTTTATCGACTGAAAGAAACTCTTGCTAGAAGTACGATACTGGTATTGAACCTCATCATCATCATTTCAAACCCTCTTTCTCCACCTAAGGCTGATGGATGGCCAGTGGCCACTTTTGTCGCATTGAGACACAGGAACCATTTATTGGACGGCATTTTTCGCAGCTGGCGGCTTCTAACCTCATGCTATAATTCCTATGCTCTAGGTTTTCTTTCTTGGGACACTTTTTCTGCAGCGACCTCAGGGGGCTGCTACACCTGGGAACTTTGCCGAACGACACGTCTATTTAATTCCATGTAGAAAGGGGGTTTTTTTTTTGCGTGAGGGGCATCGCTCACACCGAATGGAACCACCGCTTTACTTTCCATACGGCGCAAAACGCATGTTGGGCGAGAGGACTTCTGCCTCGGCCAGGATCGGCCCTTCAATTGTGGATTCGCGTTAGCCTCTGATAAATTGAGACAAATATGGTATAGTATCGACTCTGTCCTGATTAATTTCTTTTCTACAAGTTATTTCGGTGGCCAAGGTAGAATTGGGTCAGCAACAATCGCCGTTCGGGGTTGGTATAGCCTTCTGGCGCCATTTCCCCTTTATTCAGGTGTTCGATTCCTGAACGAACGAGTGACGTCGTGTACCTGTACGGGACACCACCTCACCTATTTCTCTGCATCACCGGCTGTACTTCCACTACTTTAGACCCAGGGTAATTTAACAATTGGTGCTTGGTTGTAGATCAATAAAAATGCAAAGCAAGCCCTTACTCTTCTCCCGCCTATGGCAGGGTCGGGTAGCCATCTCGTCCCTCTGAATGGACACAAGGGTGATATATTGGATGGTATTTTTCCGCAACCGGCTGCCGACCAAAGCTGCAACCCCTATGCTTATTTAACGTCGGCCTATTGTTCGTTTCTGGAAAGTTCCACCGACGCCAGGGGCCGAGCTCCTACACCGGGAAATTTTGCCTCATCTACTCGTTGCATAATAGAGAGGGTTCTTTTACGCGCAAATGCCATCGCACACCACACGGGACCTCGGTTTCGCTTCTCATCCGAAGGAAGGCACACTCGGGGCTTCTCTCTCACTCTAAAGAAGCCAGCCCACCTCGATCCAGTATCGAACCTGGAACCACTGGTGCAGTAAAATGAGCACTCTACCTACTGCGTCACCGAGGCTGGTCCTATTGTAGATCGGTCCCTGTTAAAAAAACTGGAATGGGGTCCTCAACGCCTTTGGCTTTTAAATGCCGGCCTTTGTACTGCTGAAAGTAAGTTGCTGAAGGCAGGAGGGAACCTCTATTCCTGGGAGTTATGCCAATCTCCACATGAGGGTTGGTTCTTTTACATGCAGTAGCACACACCCCACATGGGACTATTAGTTTATGCTCCATCCCATCGAAGGATCTTGCCCTTGGGGGCTGCTTTCTCACCCACGTGGAAGAAAACGCTCTCCTGGGGTTCAGAATTTAGCTTGCTGTCATGAACTCAAGAGTCATACACGCTACCAAGGCGAGTGAGTTACCTTGATGATGATATGTTTTTGAACTAATTCCTGTTGTAGTTTTAAACTACATCCTAGAGCACGGGTTCTTAACCTTTTGATGACCTCGGACCCTCAATGGATTGTCCAATGGGGGCCCATACCCCCTTCACTTGACTGTCGAAATAATCATCACTGTTCTTATTTCAGTTGCCAGTTGCAGGAAGCGCTGAATGTTCTCGAATATTCTATTGCGTTCCATTTACGTTCTACCCAAGTATAAATTAATACATTAAATAAACCAAATACCAGTACGCTGAGATCGAGTCCCATACCCCCAGTGTTTTGTTCCTGTACCTCGGTTAAGAACCCTGGTTCTAGAGCCTTTTTGGTGTCTTTTCTCCTTGTTCTTGGCACTTTTTTGAACTAGTTCCTGTCGCAGTTTTGAATTAGATCCTAATCTGGCGCCTTTTGCACGTGTTTCTGGCGCCTTTTTGCAAATGCTTCTGGCGCCTTTTTGCACATGCTTCTGGCGCCTTTTTGCACATGCTTCTGGCGCCTTTTTCCACGTGCTTCTGGCGCCTTTTTGCACATGCTTCTGGCGCCTTTTTCCACGTGCTTCTGGCGCCTTTTTGCACATGTTTTTGGCGCCTTTTTTGCACATGTTTCTGGCGCCTTTTTGCACATGCTTCTGGCGCCTTTTGCACTAGTTCCTGGCAGTGCTATAACGAGGACGTGGTGAAGAAGGCGCCCGCCACAGGCACAAAACTTTTACATTTTTTGTCATTAATGGGTTACGTGGAGGCGCAAGTCAGACACTTGCCACAGGCGCTTTATACCCCCGTTACTGGTTTGGTTCCTGTCGCCCTTTGTACTAGTTCCTAGCAGTTTTTTTTTTGCTCGCTACTAGTGCGATTTACCGTCATTTGGTCCGCATTTTCGTGTTCATTTAGATCACACTTTATATGCTGAAGCAAGAGAGAGAGAGAGGGGGGGGGGGTCAGTTATTGTATTATTTTAATGACCCCTCCTTTCTCCATTTCGTAATTTTTGACGTGGCAAATTGAGTTGACGGAAGGGCGTTCACTCACAAGTTAACCATTGATATATACATGAGAAAGGTTGGTGTTTTTTGACCCACAACGTAACCCATTCATTGGTGCGTTTCAGACAATGTAGAGTAGTCATCACATAATCTCATTGACAGAGAACCCTTTGCTCTTTGAATGGTGTCACTGAGCTCTCCTTTGTGATTCGTGTGGAGGCTCATTCTGTGTCTCCTTTTGTGGGTCATAGGGCTGGTTTTGGGATAGTGGAAGGTGGGGGTAAAGGGTTGGACGTTCTTGTCTTAGGGCAGATAGTTAAGTTTCTCAGCGTTGGTTCTACTTTAAGGACACAGTCCTTAAGAAGAGGAGTAGGAATACAAATTACAACCATTAAGGCAAAAGGTGTGTGAGGACTAAGAATTTAATGGATTTTTTTCGGGTATGAATAAATACATGCAGAACTGATATAAAACCAGACATTTTGTTGTAACCACGACCAGAGATGAGAGGGATAGATAGACACACCAACGAAATGTCCGATTCGAACAATATATATATATAATTAAATATCCAATTGATGGTGGAGTCAACGACACCATTAAGTCAACTAACGAAGCGCAAAAATTCTGGAAGCGGTAATAAATTTTTTTATTTCTGAAAAAGTACACTATGCTGAGAGCAGGGGTGTAGAGGATATACACTGGTTTTTTTATCTTCATTGGGCTGATGAAATTCATGCAGATTGCAAAATTGAATCGCTCACTATCTTTCGACATTCATACTTGACCCTCTCTCTCTCTTCTCTTTCCCTCCTCTAAAATGTGTAGACAACTCTCCTGAGCATTTTTTCCCATTCACAATCAAGATGATACGCTTGTTAGAAACAGTTAAAAATAATTATTCCTATACGGGACGTCCCGCGCGGGAAAGAATTGAAATTCTATAGTTATTTACTCTTCCATTCAGATTTCTCTTTTGTGATTTAACTCGTGACTACTTCTAGTGTTGTATTAATCAATTTTATATTCAATTAACACATTTCCCCCCAAAATATATGCGTGCCAAAATATTAACACAGACTCGCGACGTCATAATGATGGATTTTCTTTAAGAAATTTCGGCAGAGAGAGAGAGGGAGGGTGAGGCACTGTTTTTACTTCGCGAAGAGGGTCGAGATGAGACAAATGGACAGTCAAAAATTAAGATTAATATAGTAGCGAAATGAGTAGCTGTCTTTCACCTACTTTTAAAATAATGTCAGGTGGTGTCCCGTTTGAAGATAGGATTGGTTGATACCCCTTATCCTTAGAAGAAAGCTCCCTCCACCAATCTGACTTTGGGCGGCGCAATTTCAAATTTTTTACGATGCTTTTTTGTTGTTGTTGTTGTTGCTGCTGTTAAAGTTTCGGTTGCTTTTCGCAGAAATTTTTCTTATGTTTTCAGGAATGAAGAAAAGAGAGGTTTGACAGTCAAACGATCGTTGGCGAATGACCCCCTTTTTCTCCCCCTTCCCCCGCCTGGGCTGTTCCCTCCTTCATCTATGCCATAATTATTTTCATATTATAAAAAAATAAATTTCGGCTTTTATCAATTATATATTAAAAGGGAGGAGTAGTTAATTTAAATAGTTGAAGAAATAAAAATCCCATGTGAGTCATCTCTGTACTGAATTACCTTGGGCTTTCCTTTAATGTTAATAACTGATAAATGGCGGTCATCCAGATTTGGGACAACTTGATTTTCCAGTATGTATGTTAATTGGGGGATGATGGCGTACCTGTTGGCTAATGAAGAGGGGGAGCGTTTAATAACGGCAAAATCCTTTCTTTTTTTTTCGTAAAAATGTGTACCGCCACACGTCATCACTGATTAACTGCCTCTCACTCACCCTCCACAAGTGAAAGAAAGAGTTGTCTAGTGAGCATGCGGTGTTTTTCATACCACACCGGGTCAGGTTTCAGTCAGGCCCTATCCTAGTCACGTATCTACAACACGTGCTTGTCAATGAACGGTCGAAAATTGTTACCACACCCTCTCAACATTCCTTATCCTCTTTTTTCGTCTGTCGGGGTAACGTATCCATTTGTCGCGTTGGAAACACTGCAGCGAATTGCTAACCCTCTTTCCTCCTCTGGCAGGGTCGAGTCCCTCCTTTTAGAGCGGCGAATTGCGTTGGAAACACCAGTTCTCGTTTGATCACTGAAGTTAAGCAATGCAACCCCAGCTAGTACTCACATGGGTGGCCCCAAAGTATTCAAAAATCGTCGCATTAGTGTAGTGTCTGCAGTCCCTGCATCAGAACTACACAGTGGACAGGGCTCTAATGACCTTGTAGTTGAAGGGCCCTAAAACACCCGCAAACAAACAAACCCTCCTTTTAGCCGGTTGCCAATCTAATGCTGTAGCCCCTATGCCTATTTATCGTCAGCCTATTCTGATTCATTGGGGCACTCATCCTCCACCTACGTCAGAGGGCAAGTTCCTACACCTGGAAATTTTGCCCGAACTACACGCATCCTATATGATATCCTATATTTTATTCCGTGTAGTAAGGGTTCCTTTAAATAGGGTCTACCGCCTCGGTGGTGCAGGTGGGTAGCGTGCTTGCTAACTGCGTCAGTGGTTCTAGGGCGATACCCACTCTACTATGCAACGGGTAGATGAGGCAAAATTTCCATGTGTAGGAGCTCGCCCCCTGACGTTGGTGGAATTACCCAACGAAAAGTAGACCGAGGATAAATATCAGCTAAGGGGTTGCAGCTTTGGTCGGCAACCGGCTGCGGAAAAAACACTGTCCAATATATCACCCTTGTATCCATTCAGAGGGAAAAGATGGCCACCCGACCCTGCCATAGACGGGAAAAGGGTTAGGAGTTGCTTTTTTTGTAGTAAGGGTTCTCATATGTGCTGTGGTGGCGTCGTGCACATCCCACATGGGACCACAGCAGCACTTCCCATCGGATAGAAGCCACATTTGGGCCTAGCTACCTCTCGTTTGAAAAGAAGCCATCCGCTTCGACCAGAATCGAACTCTCAAGCATGAATTCCGGAGTAAAGCACATAACACATCGTCTCATTAAGCTCTGTCAGCTTCTTCTAGTGTCAACTCTCATTCAGGATCGAACCTTCAGCACGGAGCAGTGGCTTAACTAGGGGTGGGCGGGGGGATACAGATGTCCCCGGGCGCAAAAATGCGGTTCACATTAAGTTTAGCGGGTACCAGAGGGCGCACATTTCGGTCTTTGTCCCCGGGCGCAAAATACCCTCGGTACGCCACTGTCACGATAGGCGTATTCTTACGTCTAGTGACGCCACAATGGTACCTGCTCTACCTTGCCTGCCCCACGTCATTGCACCCTTCCCGTATTGATGCAAGAGTCCCAAGCAGCCGACAGTGACGTCATGAGGACAACACCTGCAATGGTCCACTAGTGATGTCCATTCCCCAGTCGTGACGTAATCATCCACTGTTTATGTTGGTGCGAAGAAAGCCTTAAGGCTGTTTGGGGGCTCGCTTTTCTTCTCAAATGGGACATGTCTTTCCTTGAGGTCTTTGGCCGATAAACCCATTTGCTGTTCTTGAGACTCCTCCTCAGCTCTGGTCCTTCCTTCCCCTCCCCTCTTCCTTGTTAACTTATTTGTAATGCAACACTTCCTGTCAGCAACGTCCATGTCGTTTTCCGCCCAGGAGTTGCATCGCTGCTCAAAGTTAGCAATTGAATGGAATGTCAGGAATGCTATATATACCCTTTCCACCATTGGGGATTCGCCCATTATGAATTGGTAGGGGGGATGAAAGACGGCTGCGGCGACGCTGAGAGTAAAAATATGGCGAGAAACAACAGGAACGCGAATGGCATTTTCAAGGAAGGGGTGTCTGGTATGTACGTTGGTGGGGAGTTGGGGAGGGGAGTCTTCCATGTCATTGGTATGCGGTGGGAGAGAGTCGTATGCAAATGAGTTGTATGCAATGCCTTCAAAATCCCAGATGCATACAGGCTGCGCAGGTAGAGCCGAAAATGAATAATGCACCACTTGCCAAAAAAAAGGGGGGGTGTCGAAATGACTTTGAAGGGCGTCATAACAGGATATCTATGTGCGGTTTTCAGATGTTCACTAGTTACTCTCTACTTCTCACATTCTTCACCTCTCACTTTCTCCGCTTCCTATTTTACCGTCGAGGAGGTTCACTTGGTGAGGTCTCATTATCCACAGGTTTGACACTGGCCCGCCTGCCCCTTCGTCTCTACCCCCACTCCGAAATGAATGAATTTGTCTCGGCGTCAGTAGTGTCAGTACCCATTTAATAAGAATGGATATGGTAGTGTGTAGGGTGGACGAGGACCTTGTGGGAGATAGGCGGGTGTGGAGGACTAGAGTCCGCGGACCCGACCCTGCCATAGACGAGATAGGGTATGATGATGATGTCAGCAGTGTCAGTACCAAATGCGGATAAATCTGAAGGTAAAACTCTGTTCCCATAGGGTGTGTTCACGATGCCTACTGCTCATAAATTAGGTACTTACTACTAATAATCTGAGTTCGCCCCCCCCCCCCCCCGCCGATGACGGTAACTGATTTCAGGACAGATAGGTTTGTGGTAATTAATCAAAGTAAAAGAGACACCTTGGAGTTGCACTGAGGTGAGATTTACAGAGACCCAAAATGACGGGACAATTTTTGTTTAAGTACCTCGTGAAGGCTCCAGAATAATAGAAAGTTTTTCCGGGGTAGGGCACGTCGTCGTAACATCGTAGTGTCTGGGCAGACTGTTCATTAGACCTACTCATTGGACGGAGCTCTGATGACCTTGTAATTGAAGGGCCCTAAAACACCAACAAACCAAACCTAACGCAATCCTAGCTAATACTAAAATGGGTGGCCGCTTGGGATCACTGGGTACTACCAATACCTACTGTAAGAATCGTCGCGTTAGTGAAGTGTCTGTGCAGTGTGTGCATTAGAACTACGCAGTGGACGGGACTCTAATGACCTTTGTAGTTGAAGGGCCTTAAAACGCCAACAAAACGAGAAAGAGGACGTTTATTGGAGGCTTATCGGACTTATTTCACTTGTCCAAATAAGCCAGAAATAGCTGAGCTACTATTGGAATCGAACCTGAATCTTTCGCTCAAAGGACAAACGCGTTATGATCAGCCTGTCATATATAATAAGGCAGAAAGGAAGATAGGAAGCTACGAAAATGAGCTCTAAATTAGGACAGGGGAGGACCATAGGGGGAAGAAAACGGGTTATGACAGTTTGTAGGGGAACGAGGAGGACGAAATGACAAACGACCCCCACACAATGCATGTTTTTTAAAGGCTAAAATGGCGTTATGAAACGTGCGTATGTTGCTGACTATACGATCGATACAAGTGCTAGCAACTCTCTTACCCCGTACAGAGTCTCTGAGGTGGCAAAGGCTCCATGGCTCCATGTTGTACCTCCCTCCACCAATATCATGCGCGTTTTATGCGTTTTAATTCAAGCATTTAAATTGCCCTTTGAATTACGAGTCTAGAGTTGGAGTTGAACAGAAACCTTTTCGAGTCATTTAAAACGTTGATAGCCTCTTGAGACCCCCTCATTCTCAACGCAGGAGAATGAATGCACCTCGGAGGAGGACAGAGGGTCAAAAATATTACGTGTAAAGAGTATAAATAATTTTTTGAAAAATTTCAATATGTATTATTATAATATAATAAGCATGAAAGTGTGAATCATGAATGAATTGACGTCACACGTCAATTATAAACATTAGTAAATAGTTGATTGTTTTTTTTTTGAGTTGCTGCTCATTTGTCTGCCCCTGTAAAAAAAAGAAGAAGCAACTCCTAACCCTTTTCCTGCCTATGGCAGGGTCGGGTGCCCATCTTGTCCCTCTGAATGGACACAAGGGCGATCTGTTGGACAGTGTTTTTCCACAGCCGGTTGCCAACCAAAGCTGCAACCTCTATGATTATTTATCGTCTGTGGAGAATTCCACAGACGCAAGGGGGCGAGCCCCTACTTCACCTTTTACTTCTCATCCGAAGGAAGGAGCACTCGGGACTTCTCTGTCGCCCGAAAGAAGCCTACCCCCACCTCGGTCCAATAAGGAACCTAGACCTATTGACGCAGTTGCCAGGCCTGCTGCCCACTGCGCCACCAAGTCAGGCTATTTGTCTACCTACCCTTTTGATTTTCTGAAATAACTTCCCACATTTTTGGGGTGCAGAGATGTCAGGATTATCCCGACTTTTAGAAGCTTGTCCTGATTTTATCCTGAAATTCGAGTTCCTATCCTAATTTGTCCTGAACTTTTGCAAAATTTTAAGATAATCAAGATGAACGTTAAATGAGATGTTTGCACTACTTGATTGATGTTAAAAGCCAATATTATATATGATGAAGTTCAAAGGTCATCCCACCTCGGGTCTTTTTCGTTCGTTGGTGTTTTAGGGCCCTTCTTTGACTGTTTAACTGTCGGCATTCCACAATTGTTATTGACCATTCTCCGCCTTGACCACCGCATACAAAAGGCATCAACGGCAAGTTGCTTGCCAGGTTATTATTATTTTTGCATCGTCTCAATTCGTGGGGTAGGCCGGCATCCCCCCCCACAGACAACCACGCCAATATGCCTGCGGGCGTCCCCAGTCAAAGCATGTTCAGTCGACCCGCAGACCCGACTCCGCCACAGGCGGGACAAGGGTATGATGATGATGGTGTTTTAGGGCCCCTCAACTACAAGGTCATTAGAGCCACGTCCACTGCATAGTTCTAATGCAGAGACTGCTCCGACACTAAACTAATGTGACGATTTTAGGGTATTAACGGTACCCAGTTTTCCAAGCGGCCACCCGTTGTAGTATGGGGTTGCGTTGCTTCGGCCGGTCGCACACACAGCCACTTGCAGTAGCCACTAGTGGTGATTACTAGTCGCTGTACACGGCCACCAGTGGCTGCCACAGGCGGCAGCAACGAGATCTCGTGCTTGCGGTAATAGGAAAAACGCCGCCACTGGCGACAAGTAGCGAGATACGGCGACTGCCGCAGCTTGTGGCTCAGTAGCGCTACTGCAAACGCCGTGTCTGCGCTGAGCCTATTTGATTCCAATTAGAAACGCAGTCCACAACGTGTGGTCGCCACTAGCAGCCGCCACAAGTGGCTGTGTGTGCCAGCGGCCTTAGCTTCAGTGATCAGACGAGAACTGGTGTGTCCAACGCAATAAGCCGCTCCCTTCCGCCTCGGTGTCGCAGTGTGTAATATACTAGGTAACTGCGCCAGTGTTTCTAGGTTCGATACTGGACCGAGGTGAGTTGGCTTCTTTCGGGCAAGAGAGAGAGAGGCCCGGAGTGCGCCTCCTTTCCGATGAGGAGTAAAACCGAGATCCCGTGTGGTGTACGATGGCATTTGCACATTAAACTCTCTCTACTATGCAACGGGTAGATGAGGCAAAATTTCCATGTGTAGGAGCTCGCAACCTGGCGTCGGTGATTCGCAACCGGCTGCGGAAAAGCACTGTCCAATGCATATATCACCCTTGTGTCCATTCAGAGGGACAAGATAGGTACCCAGCCCTGTCATAGGCGTTAAAAGAATCGTTATCGTGTGGTGAAATGTATAAATTGATTTTGGTTGATGACAATTTGCTGAATAAGATATAGTCTACTAATAAATACGTGTGAATAATAGGGCCTATATCTTTTTGGCTATCTTTGAGTAATTAACGCTATCTTGAGAAGTGCTACTATAATAAAAGACTATCCCTATTTTGAAGCCAAGGTATCTGGGCACCTTGCTCATTTTCGAATACTGAGCGCGGACATATTTGTTGTTGTTTTTTTCGTCCGTGACTCCATTCGGTTTACTCTTCTCATTTTCTCTAAATGTTGAAAATTTATTGATGTATTATACCATATTTGAATTGAACCCAATCAAATTTAGAGATAGTGATTGAAATGTACAGGTTAGTGAACAGTATAATTCGTTTTTCGTGATCGTTAATACATGTTCGAGGGTGATTAGTAGATAATGTACCGTATTATGCATATTCTGTTAGAGGCGAAAAGCCATCGACGTTTTTGTGAACAAAAAAATGTCAAAAGACCTTCCGAAATCCAAAAAGGGTCGTGATTTATAGTAAGATAACATTTCGGAGTTTAAAGAGGAAAAAGAGCAAGCAACAAAGCAACTCCTAACCCTTTTCCCGCCTATGGCGAGGTCGGGTAACCATCTTGTCCCTCTGAATGGACATAGGGCGATATATTGGTCATAGTTTTTTCTGCAGCCGGTTGAAGGCCAAAGCTGCACCCCTACGCTTATTTATCGTCGGTCTAGCGTTCGTCGGAGAATGCCATCGACTCCAGGGGGCGAGCTCCTACACCTGGTAATTTTGCCGCATCTACCCGTTGCATAGTAGAGAGGGTTCTTTTCCGTGCAAGTGCCATCGTACACCCATACGGGACCTCGGTTTTACTTCTCATCCGAAAGAAGGCACCTCGCGGCCTCTCTCTCTCTCGCCCGGAAGAAGCCGACCGACCCACCGCGGTCCAAGCCACCGCGGAGGGTCTAGACAGAAAAAAGAGCAAGTAACAATAACGGAGGTGCAGTATGTAGTCATTTTGGTTGTATAATGCGGTGTTGGAACACGTAGGGTAGGCCGGCATCCCTCCACAGACAACTCAGCCAAGATTTCCTGCAGTTTCCAGACGCCTTGCTGGGGTGCTCCAAGTCAGAGCATGTTCAGTGGACCCCCAGACCCAACCCTGCCACAGGCGGGATACAACTCTGCAGGTTATTTATCAAAGTCAAAGCGAGCTCCTAACTGCAGACCTCAACTTTTAACCTGAACCATTGTGGACCGTACGATGTTGGACAGGATCCATCATCCTGCACACTGTCAACTCGTGAATCAAACATGCCACGTTTTGGGCTGATGAACCTTACCAGAAGTTTTAACGTCGTCAGAGATTCCTGCTAGGAGACACTGACACGTAAGGTGTCGGCAAATGAACTATGAGTGGCAGAATTTTATTAGATTTTGTCTGAAAGTGACCATATTCCAGATTACCTCTCTGGAAATCAAAGGCTTTTTTGTGATATGTGATCCCCTCCCCCCCTTTTTCGAAAAGGACCCCAGCCTTGTATAGGAATGGTGACAAAATTATTACCACCAAAGTCCTAGCGACCCAAACGAGTGGCAGAATTGATACGGTATCCGTTTGGTATGTGGGTGGGCTGAGTTCGATTCCAACTTGTGGACGGACTCAATGGTGTTATCACCAAGGAGAATAGCCTGAGATGGCAGTCGGTGCATACCCTGGAAAAATTCCCGAAGATTCCACAGAACGAGGAGCCGGGGGAGAGCGCTAGAAAGGTCTCGTCATCCATGACGTATGACGAGCGGCAAATTGCGTTGGGCCTGCCAGTTCTCGTCTGAACGCTGAAGTTAAGTAACGCAACCCCAGCTAGTACTGACATGGGTGGCCGCTTGGGAAAACTGAGTACTGCTAATACCCAACAATCGTCTCATTAGTGTAGTGTCTGTGCAGTCTCTGCATTAGAACTACGCAGTGGACGGGGCTCTAATGGCCTCGTAGTTGAAGGGCCCTAAAACACCAACGAACAAGCAACAAATGTCGTATGACTAAAGGGCCCATATGACAAACACAATGTTTGTCAGTATTAGATTAGTCAGTATCGGTATTCTTGTCCCGTTATTTTATAAATGCCTTGTGTAGTTTGTTCTTATTTTGCAACATTTGGGAGCCTGCTACTTGATTGGTAACGGGGACGAAAGGTCGTGATTTTGATTGATGTCCTAAATTCACACTAGTCTATTCGGGTAATCATTCCAAGTGTCTAATATAAACTCAAAAGTTCATGCAGAGTGGGACTGTTGGTAAGAGTTCATCCGGTTCGATCGTTTACATAATTCGAACGTGGATTTAGTAGTATGTTTACTGCGAATAGGTCCTTTGTGAAAGTTTTGCCAGAGTCCCAAAAGGAGAACTTTACACTAACTGTCAAAAAACACCAGATTTGTAGTACCCGAACTGCCAGTAGCTTTGCCTTTAGCTTAAAAGCAACTCCTAACCCTTTTCCTGCCTATGGCAGGGTTGGGTACCCATCTTGTCCCTCTGAATGGACACAGGGCGATATATTGGACATAGTGTTTTCTGCAGCCGGTCGCCGACCAAAGCTGCACCCCTACGTTTATTTATCGTCGGTCTAGTGTTCGTTGGGGAATGCTACCGACGCCAGGGGGGGCGAGCTCCTTCCTACACCTGGAAATTTTGCCTCATCTACCCGTTGCGTAGTAGAGAGGGTTCTTTTGCGTGCAAGTGCCATCGTACACCCACACGGCACCTAGGTTTTACTTCTCATCCGATAGAAGGCACACCAAATTGACCGATTGACCAAATTTAATTTTCCGATTAAAAGCAAACATTTCTTACCCCTGGCAATTTTGACGACCTGCTCGTATATTTTACTCAACATAGAAAGAGTTCTTTTGCGTTGGACACCCCAGTTCCCGTGAGATCACTGAAGTTAAGCAGCGCAAGCCCACGTCAACACCAACATGGATGGTTGGTTAAGAACGTTGGGTGCTGCAATTTAGCCCTTTCCTTCGTCCTTTCACCTATATCCTCATCTCCCGCAGGCAGCCTCCTAAGAGTTCGTCCTGTTATGGCTGCCTGGCTTACTCCCCGATCCTTGAAACTAATCCAATATACAGTGAAACCTGTATAAGTGGACCACCTGCGGGACCCCGTACAGGCGGTCCTCTTACGCAGGTGGTCCGCTTGTGGAGGTACCTCCTTACACTTCATGAATGCACACCAATATGCATACATATACAAAAGCAACTCCTAACCCATTTCCCGCCTATGGCAGGGTCGGGTACGCATTTGTCCCTCTGAATGGACACAGGGTGATATATTGGTCATAGTTTTTTCTGCAGCCGGTTGACGGCCAAAGCTGCACCCCTACGCTTATTTATCGTCGGTCTAGTGTTCGTTGGGGAATGCTACCGACGCCAGGGGGCGAGCTCCTACACCTGGAAATTTTGCCTCATCTACCCGTTGCGTAGTAGAGAGGGTTCTTTTACGTGCAAGTGCCATCGTACACCCACACGGGACCTCGGTTTTACTTCTCTTCCGAAAGAAGGCACACTCGCAGCTTTTCTCTCGCCCGAAAGAAGGCGACCCACCACGGTCCAATATCGAACCTAGAACTACCGGCGTAGTTGCCGAGCAAATGTATCAGAGCCAGCACAGGCAAGAAATGGACACTGAAGCAGCTGTTTGCTACAAAACGCCAATGACACATTGCACAGCATGCCCGTAAGAGGCATAGTGACATTTTTGACTCACCCCTGCAAACAAACTTGTCAAAGCGGAAGCACAACTTCTGGCGAAATTTACTTTTTTTGGTCCTCTTATGCAGGGTCTGCTAAGGTTTGGGACCGAATTTGCGGTAGTCCCGGTCGCGTTAGACAGGTGGTCCGCTTAGAGAGAAAATTTATAAGTTAAGTCTATGGAGCCCTATTTGTTGCCGGACCGGTCAGGTCCGCTAATACAGGTGGTCTGCTTCTGGAGATTATGTCGTGCACCCTACACGGGACCACAGTCTTACTTTCCATCCGAGATGGAAGTATTTAAGAGGGTCTATTTTGGACGTTGGCACTGCCCCCTTCGTGTTGATGTGACTGGCTGTCACTGGTAGCAGGGGTCCTCAGAATGTTCTTCCTGATGCAATTGTATGGACTGAGTAGAGGTACTGTTTCACTTCCTTTAGATTTGATGCATTTCAGCAGGAGCCTGGCAACCGCCTGGAGCAGGGTCAAATAATGAGGAGTGGTACCTACGAAAAACTGTCGGAAATGGAGAGGACGTCAGGGAATCGTAGGTGGTGTTGAAGGAATACTTGCCTAACTCCTTTAACTTTTCTGGCAGGTTGCCTAAAGGGTTGCTTTCAGTACTGCGGGCCAAACTTTGCTAATTTGATGATGACTCAGCGTGCCAGCTGCTTCATAGTTGAGTTGTAGTGTACTTAATAATCGTGTCTTTCTGGCCCCAATATTTGGCAAGCTTGGCCCATTTAGCTATTTATACTGTCGCTCTGTCTGTGAGACCACTTACCCAGGCCATGAGCATACTTTTACACCTGGGAATTTTGCCAATCCACACGTGTATTTTATAAAGCAGTATGGCTTCTTTTAAGTATAGTGGTGTCATCTTGACATCCCACGGGAGCGGCGAATTGCGTTGGACACACCAGTTCACGTCTGATCACTGAAGCTAGCAGCGCAACCCCAGCAAGTACTGACATGGGAGGCCGCTTGGGTAAACTGGGTACTGCTAATACCCAAAAATCGTCGCATTAGTGTAGTGTCTGTGTAGTCTCTGCATAAGAACTATGCTGTTGACGGGGCTCTAATGACCATTGTAGTAGAAGGGTCCTAAAACTCTAACAAACAACAACAACAAATTAACATCCCAAATGGGGCAACGGTTTTATTTACCTTTCGAAGGGTTGTTGCTGTTGTTTGTTGGAGTTTAAGGTCCCGTCAACTACGAGGTCATTAGAGCCCCGTCCACTGTATAGTTCTAATGCATATACTGCACAGAAACTACACTAATGCGACGATTATTGGGTATTAGCAGTACCCAGCTTTCCCGACCGACCACCCATGTGAGTACTAACTGGACTTGCGTTACTTAACTTCAGTGATCAGACGAGAACTGGTGTGTCCAACGCAACTCGCCGCTCCCCCTTTCGAAGGGAAAAGCAGTCTCACCTCTCACCGGCCGGAATTGAACTGTAGATCATCAGCGCTCAAGAGTCAAGCATTGTTTTTATGCAGAAAGGCTTGTTTTGCATATCGCAGAATATTTTACACTGTGTCTACTCTGGTTCCGAAGAATGACGGACGTAAGCGGTTCCCTCTTGTCCTTATCATGCATTGATGTATCCCGCCTATGGCAGGGTCGGGTGTGCTACTTCTGGCTTGACGAAAATTCAGATTTTGTTCAGGTTCGAGCTTTGCATCATTCGTTCATCAGACTGTCAATTTTTTTATGCATCATACTATGCACCGGGTAGATGAGGCAGAATTTCCAGTTGTAGGAGCTCGCCCCCTGGCGTCGGTAGCATTCCCCTACGAACACTAGACCGACGATAAATAAGCGTAGGGGTGCAGCTTTGGCCGGCAACCGGCTGCAGAAAAAACTGACCAATATATCGCCCTGTCCATTCAGAGGGACAAGATGGGTACCGGTTAGGAGTTGGAATTGGAGTTTCTATATGGGGTAGTGTAGTGGAGGGGTTAGAACGGCAAGATTGTCAGGGTACGTACTAGCTTTCCTCCGGTCGTCGGTAAATTGTACCTTAAGCAGTAGAGAGGCTGACAAATAATCACAATGTAAGCCGGCCAAGGTTGCCTTGTCATCACTGGGGATGTTACTCAAGAGGGTGCTAAGTATTTTAAAAATGGGACCTATTTAGTAATCATTTAAAATTTAGATGAAATAGGGGCATTCCAATAAAACGGCGATGATGCATTTCATCAGTAGTACTGTAGTATCAAAAACATGTTGTCCACCTTTTTTAAAGACTAGACAAAGGTAAGGAGGAAAAATTGAAGGACATCTAACAGGTAGGTGAACGTTCAATGGAACTCGACAAAAGTGAAGAATAAAAAAAAATTTTTAATATCAAGGTCATCAGCATAAAATTTGGGCATGTTCAAAAGATCCCCGCCCATTGTAAGACGAGGGCTTTTTTTACCTGTCTTAAGAAAAACCAACCTCTTGTTCTGTATTGAAACTCGTTTAATTTGATCTTCCTCCCGTTGTTGTCCCTCTCTTTTCTTCCCCCTTCTCCCTTTTTTTCACTCTCTCTGTGTTCCCCTCCTATCTATTGAGACCGACAACTGACCACTTGGGTTGATCAGTTAGTGAGAAACGGGCGTGACCTTTTCAACTAATCCTCCAACAGAGTCAAATGACAGTGGACTTTATTTGATCTCTTCCCCCTTTGACCATGGTTTGGAGTGGTCTCGTGGTTGACTTGCCAACCTTCACTGGCCTCCTCGACTTGAGTGGTTTCATTAGGAGGCCTCCTCAATAAATGTACAGTGATGACCGTGAGGTCCATTTTGGAGGTTGGGTGTCTACCAATACTACGAAGGGACATCTACTTTTCGAAAGCTTTTTTTCTTACCTTTCTCTCCTTCCCCTTATATCTTTTGTCTTTATGTGGGACACTTATCTGAGGTCTGCCCTAGCAACAATGGCTGCTTTTTTTCCTTTGTTTGTTGTACGGGTAAGGGATGGTTGGGAATGCCAGGGGAACGCCCCTGGGTCGTTAGGATTAACGAAGACTTCTGCAAGAGGTAGACATAGACCGCTGTTATTTATTATCGTCCTATGCAAAACCGCAGATTTTTTTGGTTAAGCATTCATGATTTATCTTAAAATGCCACGAGCAAATTGTTTCGTCAGAATATTAAGACAGCATTTCCGGTTTCGGCAGTGTATATACTGTATATTAAGATGTTTATTGGGTGAGATCACTGGTGAAAGTTCGAATCCGGAGCACCGCTAATGAATTTCTCCCTCACCCTCTCGTTCTTTCTCTGTCTCCCTCTTTTTCTCTCTCCCAGTCGGTCTCTCTCCTTCTCGTTCTCCATCTCGTTCTCTCTCTCCTTCTCGTTCTCTCCCTCCTTCTCGTTCTCTCCCTCAGTCAGGTTCTCTCTCCCTCTCGTTCTCCCTCCCTCCGGTTCTCTCTCTCCCTCCCGTTCTCTCTCCCTCCCGTTCTCTCTCTCTCCCTCCGTTTCTCTCTCTCTCTCCCTCCCGTTCTCTCTCTCTCTCCCTCCCGTTCTCTCTCTCCCTCCCGTTCTCTCT
>JAAFCE010006156.1:12261190-12275710 GCA_013389805.1 Trigoniulus corallinus
TTTCTCTCTCCCTCTCCCTCCGTTTCTCTCTCTCTCCCTCTCCCTCCGTTTCTCTCTCTCTCCCTCTCTCTCCGTTTCTCTCTCTCTCTCCCTCTCTCTCCGTTTCTCTCTCTCTCTCCCTCTCTCTCCGTTTCTCTCTGTCTCTCCCTCTCCCTCCGTTTCTCTCTGTCTCTCCCTCCGTTTCTCTCTGTCTCTCCCTCCGTTTCTCTCTCTCCCTCTCGTTCTCTCTCTCCCTCCCTCCGGTTCTCTCTCTTCTTCTCGTTCTCTCTCTCCTTCTCGTTCTCTCTCTCCTTCTCGTTCTCTCTCTCCCTCGTTCTCTCTCTCCCTCGTTTTCTCTCTTTCTCTTTTCTTCATTCTTTCTGACACCTTGACAGAGAGTGTGATTGGAACTTCGGCCTCTCTACTGCTGAAGATAATTTACTGACACCAGGGGCTACTACATATGAAAATTTTGCCGATCTACACGTATGTTTCATACTATATAAAATGGGCTCTTTTACCTGCAGAAGGTACCGTACACACCCCGTGAGTGGTGTGTACGGTTCCTCCTCTTCTCTTCCGTAAGAAATAATGTTAGGATCGAACCTTCAACTTTGAAATTCACCGAGCATCTAAGAGGGTCGGCGATATCCGTACAAGATCTGTTTGCAAGGGACATCTTTCTATGCAAAAAAGAAATTGACTAGGTGGGCAAGGTATCAGGGTCGGCTCACGAGTAATGGCGTCCCCAGGCCTTGTTCACCGATAGAGAGGTCCAGTTCTCCTTTTCCTCCCCCTAGGTCTGTATCTGTTTTACCTCGGCCTAATGTTAGCCTTGTTGTTACGAACAGCTCCATGTTCACTTGTTTGTATTTTGATGTTATGGTTGCGAGATCGATTCTCGTCGAGGCTGGTTGAGATTAAAGATATGAAAAAAAATGTTGAGACGTTATCTAAGGAAATGAAGAAGAGGTGGAATGGGGGCCGGGGGGGGGGGGGTTAAACAAAGGGTGCATATTTATCAGGACACGATCTCATTTGTTATAGAATTGGTTTTTTAAATGACGCTTTTTATGGCTTTGTTATTACTGTTGCGAAGGTTATCGATCTGGAAGAACAGAAATCAATTCTACCTCGATTTACACAATACGATCTTGAAGAGAGTATTTTTTTAGGGAGAGCCCATTCACACCCCACCCTCCTTCTTTGTACCTGGTTATAACTCTACTTATCATCAGATGAAAGCCATCTACACACTCGCAGCCTTCTTACATGAAAGAAATCGCTGATCTCGGTCAGGGTCGAACCTACAATCGTGTATACTGTATGTGCGAAGTAAATACTACTGGGTGTTATCGATTCTTGTTTGACCTTGGGGCCCCTTTTTAACGCAAATAAAAATTGAAAGAGGTTATGACATGGTCCTATATGATGTCTATACGCGATGTGGCACCTCTTCTAGCTGGAAAAAAATGTGTTGATTGGATCAGTGGCGTACCCGAGGGTATTCTGCGCTCCGGGGACAAAGACCGAAATTTGCGCCCTCTGGTACCCTCTAAACTTAATGTGAACCGCATTTTAGTGCCCCCTGTATTTTGCGCCCGGGGGCATTTGTCCCCCCTCGCCTCCGCCTCGGTACGCCACTGGATTGGATAATTATCACATATGATGATACTGGGCCACTGTAACTAATTTTGCAGTTGACTCACCTTGGTGTCCACCCACCTCTGAAAATTTTGACTTTCAATAATTCATAAGAAAGTAGGCCCACGTCCGTGTTGCATGAGGAGTGTTACTGGGTGGTGGCCTTAGGCTACCGAAAGTTTGGATCGTCCAACAGTTTCAGCTCATGAGGGTCTGACATCCACGTTTTTTCTCTCCTTTTCTTCCACTTCGTCTTTCTTTATTGTCTTTGCACTTTTTATTTTCGAAATTCTGGATTCATGGGTTTCGAACCCATGAAAAGGATTACAAAAGAGGTAGAGCAAAAGAGTCTGATTGCCATTGGGTTTTTTTAAAGCTATTTATTCTGTCGGCGAGGGTGCAAACCGTATTTTTGCAGGAGGGATGTCAGAAGGTTACTAAAGGGGTTGTGGCCGCTTTGGTCCTTGTCCACCTCTTTCTCTCTTGGGTCCGTGGCCTAAATGGCCTGTGAGAGCCCCTGGCATTCGCGCTCTCGCCATTCGGACCGACCTCGCAGTCAATCCCGCGGATTGTCGTAATTCCAGTTTTCGGCTTTAGCCTGTGCCTTCTGCTCAAGATGCGCAGGTTCTGTGCTCACCAAAGCCTGTGGTTCCAATAGAGTGATGAGGAAACGTGACGGAACTGTGTCGTCGTCGTCGTCCTCTCTCAGAGTAGAAGACCCCTCCATAAACGGAAAAAGTCTGCAAAATGATGCAGGTCGATGGACGAGGGGAGCCCTTAATACGCCTTCCGTCGGATAAGGAACTACAGCCAGTAGGCTACCTTACCGTGTAGTATGTATGCACGACATCACTACTGCTGGTGAAAGAACCCTTTCTACACGGAATAAAGGATATCGGCAAGGTTTTCCTGGCGTGTCCTCTCAATCCCTGGTGGCCGTACGTTACATTCAGCAGGCGACTGTATTGCATTGGATACACCAGTTCTCGTGTGATCACTGAAGTTAAGCAACGCAACTCCGGTTAGTACTGACATGGGTGACCGCTTGGGAAAACTGGGTACCGCTAGTATCCAAAAGTTGTCGCATTAGTGTAGTGTCTGTGCAGTCTCTGCATAAGACCTACACTGTTAACGGGGCTCTAATGGCCTTGTAGTTGAAGGGCCCTAAAACACCAACAAACAAACTAACAGTTACATTCAGCAGAAGAGGGAGTCCGACATTTAAACAGCGCGGTATGCTAATGTTCAGCACGTCCTAAATATGTGCTGGTTTTCAAACTCGAAGTAAGCTGGTTCGCAACCTGATAGAGGTTCGCATTTTTTTCCACTGTTATGCCTAGTTCCGTATAACCACACTTGAGGGAGAAGAGGCTAAGGTGGTATTGACACGTCATGAGAAGAGGGGAAGAGGAGCTAGTCAGGTGTATCTCAGGAATACAGGTGGTTGGTAGCACCCGAGGTAGGGGGAGACCAAAGCAGACGTGGGAACATGTGTTTGTTTGTTTGTTGGTGTTTAAGGTCCCGTTAACTACAAGGTCATTAGAGACCCGTCCATTGCGTAGTTCTAATGCATAGATTGCACAGACACTACACTAATGCGACGATTATTGGGTATTAGCAGTACCCAGCTTTCCCGAGCGACCACCCATGTCAGTACTAACTGGGCTTGCGTTGCTTAACTTCAGTGATCAGACGAGAACTGGTGTCCAACGCAAATCGCCGCTCCCTGGGAACATGTGGTCCGCAAGGACATGGCAGTGTGCGGGGTGGACGGGGACATGGTGGGAAATAGACGGAAGTGGAGGGCTAGAACCCGCAGACCCGACCCCCGCCACAGTAGGGATAAGGGTATGATGATAATGATGTCGTCTGTTACAACGGTAATAGTGTTAGCGCGTGGGTATACGGAACCAGGCATTAGATACCTAAATTGCGTCGCTGTGCACATTGTTGGAAGGACAGCTGTGCGACGTCACCTTCCAGGATATGAATGACGGATTGGGTAGATGAATTTGGGATCTGATGACAATGGCCATTAAATTGTTGTTAAGTGTTTGTGTAGTTCACCCCTTTTAAGACTTATTAACAGCAACCCCCCGAAAAAAGCCTTGAGAGCTCAGACCTGTGATGTTAATGGATCTTAAGCATTTGTTATCTTTTAATGCACTATAGAATTTTTATTTCGTCTGTAGCATAAATTAGTCGGCAATTACGGGCCGAAATTTGGTGGATTGTCGTTAAATTTGTGCGTTCACTTTTAACCTTATCTGGGGAAGCCATCCAACAACGGTTTCTAGTTTCACAAGATGGTGCAACGCAACGCCCTCTAGCGCATGGTCCCATTTCAGAGACGTTTATGTGTTGAGTGCTTGAAATCGATCGTCTGTTAGCATAGTATCTTTCCTTGTCGCTCCCCTTTCTGGTCCCTCCTCCTTCTCCTCTCACCCTTCTTCCTCCACCTCCGCCACATTTGTCGACGGATATAGATGACATTTCCAGAGGCTTTTTTTTTCTGGAAAGTTAAATTTCCTCCACTAACTCAATAACCTAGATGGTTGACGAAGAGTTTTGTTTGCAGAAGAGTGCCACCCCTGTCAGGGTGTTCATCGACTGTTTCTCTTCATTTTTTGCACGGATTTCAACGGTTCTGCTTGCCATTGCTGCTTTGCTCGCTCTCACACTGTCGATGAATTATCTAATGCGTAAATTTCTTGCAAGAAAGCACACACATAGAGTTGTACGTGGTGCTGCTGCTGGCTGCTACGAGGGAGGGCGGTTTCAGGACGAGTTGTCTCGTTGTGACCCTCAAATTTGTGTGCGTTCAGGGAAGGAGGAAGAGAGGGGGACGTGTTTCTTTCTTCCTCTTTAAATTCACCCAAGCATTTTTAATAGTTATTTATACAAAGTGGAGGTGGAAAAGGACAAAAGAGAGTGAGGTGAGGAGGGTGGCAAAATGTTTCACGAAATTAAACTTCTGGCTAGGAGTAGGACGTTTGCGCCTCTCATGACTTACTTACCTACCTGCCTACCCTCAATTGTCTTTCTCTCGCTTAATGATGACGGGTTAAATTAACTTTTTCCCCCCTCTGATTTTTTTGTTGACCCGATCTGTAGACGAAAATTCAAATTTATAGCCCAATTAATTACGGTTAAATTGGAGTAAGTCGTTAATTCGTTATCTGGAATCTATTTAAAAGTGTTAGTTTTATTCGAGATGATTACAAATCATTTCAGTTTTTGAAATAAATTTAAAAGGCCCTGTTATCGGTTTTGGGTACCACGATGAGAGGTGGGAGTTAGTATTCCCTTTATAAATTTGGTAGTTCGGTTAGTAGCGTGCTAACTTCTTGAATTCGTGGTGCAGAAGTTCGATCCTGGTCGTCGATTTTTACGATATACAGTAGAACCTCCTTCATATTGCCCCCCCCCTTTCCCCAACGGGAAAGAAAAAATAGGCAATATTAGTGAGGGTACATATTATAGGATTCAGGGGGGAGCAATTGCTGCATTGCTCCCCCCTCAGTGCCTCAATGGGCCGCAACTGATGAGGCATTTTTGCATTGCAATCCCCATTTCTATACTGCCACTCCAACAGTAGCAGTACAATCTGTAGTTGGTTAAACCACTGAAATAGGACATTGTTTAAGGGGCACTAGGGCCTAGCTAGATTTATGTATGCTAAGGGAGTCTGAATATTTAAAAATGTTTGGGGCGCACTTTCTTTGAAGTGCCCCCCTCACCCTTCCCTCTGATCCGCCTCTGGGTCCACCACTGAAACTGAGTAACGAACAGCGTAGTTCAGACTCTGCATTAGAACGACACAGTGGGCGGGGCTCTAATGACCATTGTAGTTGAAGGGCCCTAAAAGACTGGCGAAAAATTTCAACCCTTTAACGACCCTTCTTCGGTGTGAGGACCGCTGAGTTGTCGGGAACTTTCCAAGTCTACTAATTCGGAAAGTGTGTCAACTCAACTGAGAATAGACTTTATAACTTTCAAAAATGATGCCCCCCCACACAAAGCAACTCCTAACCCCTTTTCCCTCCTATGGCAGGGTCGGGTACCCATCTTGTCCCTCTGAATGGACATAGGGCGATATATTGGTCATAGTTTTTTCTGCAGCCGGTTGCCGGCCAAAGCTGCACCCCTACGCTTATTTATCGTCGGTGAATGCTACCGACGCCAGGGGGCAAGTTCCTACACCTGGAAATTTTGCCTCATCTACCCGTAGCGTAGTAGAGAGGGTTCTTTTACGTGCAAGTGCCATCGTACAGCCACACGGGACCTCGGTTTTACTTCTCATCCTAAAGAAGGCACACTCGCGGCTTCTCTCTCGCCCGAAAGAAGCCGACCCACCTCGGTCCGGTATCGAACCTAGAGCTATTGACCCAGTTGCCGAGCGTGCTAACCATTACGCCACCGCGGCGGGTTTAATGTCCCCCCCCCCCCCTTTTTTTTTAAATATTCCTACAGCTCTGTGTCAGTGTACGTAACGGGACGATAGACCACTCACCCTAAAACTTCCTGCTAGGTTTTATTCTGACACGGGACAGGACGATATGGGATTGAGACGAGGCTGAAAGTAAATGAAGTGACGACATTCCCCCGATGTTAATTACTAATGGATAAAGCAGATGGAGTTGCTAGACATTTTTAGTTTGTTATGCAAAACGATCATGGCTCGTGGAGTAGAGGGTAGCTGTCAGAAGCCCTTCCTGATCCTACCCCCCCCTTCCCTCCCTCACTCTTCATGTGGTTGTCGTCCATCGGTAATGTAGATAATATCATTTTGGCAGTCAATGATAAGTTTAGTGTGCATGTTGTTTGCATTGTCAAAACTAATCTCAGATATCATCTTTGGTTCGCCATGTTCCCTCATTGTGGTTGTACCCGTCCCCCTTGTCCCACACCCTTAGTTATGACGTAGAGAGTGAACTACATACAAATGGTCTTCATACTGAAGAGCACTTTATACTGCGGGTATCGAAGCTGGAGTAGGCCTAATATTTGTAAATTTAAGGGACTAGAAGTGAGAGGAAAAGGGGAATCTTTATCCCCCTCTTTGGCCCTCTCTTTTACCCTCCTCTCCCTCTTTGTGTGTGTGTATGTTATCTGATTGCCTCCAAACGCCGTTGGTTATAAGCTCTGGATGAATGACAGCCTAATGAAAGGGGGTCCATTGATATATCTTACATTGCCCATTCACTGAATGACTAAAGAGTGCTTTGACACATGGGCCACATAGAGAACGGGCTGGTCGAAACAGGGAGGGTAGAAAGGGGTTTTTTTTGTCATCGCACGCTCTCTTTCTCTCTCAAACATTGATTTAATATTAAATTGATTATTGTAGACCCATGTAGTGAGAGAAGAGGGGTCCAATTGAGGGTAAAAAGCCATATTGCGTAGTTAGCAGAATTGACTGCAAGAAACTAAGGGCATATATTTTTTATTTTGCATTAAGGGCACTAGACTGACCCGCCGCGGTGGCGTAGTGGTTAGCACACTCGGCAACTGCGCCAGTAGTTCTAAGTTCGATACTGGACCGAGGTGGGTCGGCTTCTTTCGGGCGAGAGAGAGGCCGCGAGTGTGCCTTCTTTCGGATGAGCAGTAAAACCGAGGTCCCGTGTTGGTGTACGATGTCACTTGCACGTAAAAGAACCCTCTCTACTACGCAACGGGTAGATGAGGCAAAATTTCCAGGTGTAGGAGCTCGCCCCCTGGCGTCGGTAGCATTCCCCAACGAACGCTAGACCGACGATAAATAAGCGTAGGGGTGTAGCTTTGGCCGGCAACCGGCTGCAGTAAAAACTACGACCCATATATCGCTCTATGTCCATTCAGAGGGACAAGATGGGTACCCGACCCTGCCATAGGCGGGAAAAGGGTTAGGAGTTGCTTGCTTTACATCAAAGGCACTAGACTAATACTTTAATTCCATCTGGAGAAGTGCCCCATTAGCTCGTTAAATCGGAATGGTCAAATGTCCGAATCAAAGTTCATAAAATAGTGTTAATCTAGAAGGGTCTGATAGTAACTGAGGTTGGAAATCAGCGTAACCAGAGTTCGCTTCTCGACTGTAGAGACATAAACAGTAAATACACTGCCTTTTGTGCGGTGATCCGTTGCATGCTAGATATTTTGAGAGCGCAGGATCAATTCCAGTATGAAACTTGCAAAATTTTAGACGTGGTGGCATGCTTTGTGTGCTCTGGGTCAGTGGTTCTAGGTTCGATAGTGGATCGAGGTGGGACGGCTCCTGTACCGGCGGAAAAGAGAGATCCCGAGTGCGCCTTCCTTCAGATGGGAAGTAAAACTGTGGCCCCGTGTGGTATGGATAGCATTTTTGACCCCTAGCCGGTAGCCGACCTAATGCTGCAACCACTTGATTATTTAACGTCGGCTTATTTTCTTCGTTGGGTCACTTTTCCTCCACCGGGGCGAGGGAAAGAGTTCCAACACCTGGAAATATGCCTTACTACAATTATATTTTACTCCATGTAGAAAGGGTTCTTTTCCGCGCAACGGTGACGTCGTGTGCACCCCGCATTGGGACCATAGCTTTACTTCTCATCCGATAGAAACTGCACTTATCTCAGCCAGGATCGATCTTGCAACCTTGGATTCATGAAGTCAAGTATGCTAACCACTGAGTTACCGAAACGGCCTATAGTTGAAATTTCTTTTAGTTGGCATGTTTTAATTCTAGCAGGCACTAGGACCAAGGGAAGGGGTGTATTAGTTGAAATTTGGATGCTATCCCTTGAATGACCTTTAAAATACAATGTTCTTAAATAGGCTTAGAAACTCTTGGGGTCCTATTGCACTATATTTTGTGTTGAAGTTGTTATTTTCAGGAGTGTTTAGGAACAGGTCGTACAGGTTCTAGTTGTTTGTGACCTATGGCAGGTTTTGAACCCATGACCTCGACATAGCCAGGAAAAAAATAGGCAGAAAAAGATAGAGGTCTGAGACAAAGGTAACACAGGTAATTTCAATATCATTGACAATTAGGAATTTTTGGTGTGACTATCGACCCGGCATCTCATCACTTTTAATCTCCTCTTAGGTCACAATGCTAGCGATAAGCAACTAGCAACATTATCACTCTAAAAGCGTTACTGGGACAATACGATATGTCTGTCATCTAAGACCTTTATCGCCTGAAATGGCAGTGATATTTATGTTGTAATGGGCCCAGCGGATAGCGTGTTTGACTTCGTGAGTCCATCGTTGCAGGATCGATCCTCCTGAGCAAATCTCCAGATGCACCTTCCGTCAGATGGGAAGTAAAGCGTCTACGGTGTCACGGTGGATGGTACCAAAAGTGCCCCAAAGAATCAAAATAGGACGACGATATACTGACGATAGGTTGAACATTAGGTTGGCGTAAAAGGTTACCAACCCCTAATCTAGGGGATAAGGTATTCTCTGGTGTGTAGGCGACCAGAGTTCAATTTCCATTTCTACAGGCGTAGATGGGAGCTACACCCTTCATTATACGCCCCCACTAAATGGGTGCTTGATTCGTAAGTCTTAGGTTGCAGGTTCAATCCTGGTGGAGAGGATGGCACTGGACGAGGGCAGGGCTGTCTTCCTTCCTTCCTTTCCGATTGGGGATTAAAGCCATATCACCGTCGCCATTGCAATGGAACAGAAAGCTGTTTTTCAAAAGTACATGTACTGTATATATTGACGACATCTCCAGATATTCGGAGTTGGTCCTCCTACCCAGGACGGATGGAGCGATGAATTGCGTTGGACACACCAGTTCTCGTCTGATCACTGAAGTTAAGCAGCGCAACCCCATCTAGTACTGACATGGATGGCCGCTTGGGAAAACTGGATACTGCTAATACCCAAAAATCGTCGCAATTTTTGGATACTAGCGGTACCCAGTTTTCCCAAGCGGCCACCCATGTCAGTTTTGTTGTTTGCTGGAGTTTAAGGTCCCGTCAACTGCGAGGTCATTAGAGACCCGTCCATTGCATAGTTCTAATGCATATACCGCACAGACACTGCACTAATGCGACGATTATTGGGTATTAGCAGTACCCAGCTTTCCCGAGCGACCACCCATGTCAGTACTAACTAGGGTTGCGTTGCTTAAATTTAGTGATCAGACGAAAACTGGTGTGTCCAACGCAATAAGCCGCTCCGTGCAGCGCCTGTTTTAGCACTTATGCCGCCCCGGACGAAAAGACAAATTGGCGCCCCGGACAAAAGGACAAATTGCCGTCCCTTGAAGCAGCGCTCTGTTCTCACACGTATAGCCAAAACAAATGTCCGGGTTGCCCCCCCCCCTTAAAGCGGGCCCTGCTCCCTGCCACTTCCAAGCGGGCCACATTACCCCCCCCCCCCTCCGCACGTAGAGACGTCCAAAACCCTTCACTTATCTCGTTGCCTATACCTTATGCGTTCGTTTCAGGCTCTGCTTGGAAATCTCGGGTTCATATCTATCTTCCTCCTGTTCCATTCCGTGTTCTGGCCTTGACACAGGCTCTCCAGAATTGGGTTCCGTGAAGAGGAAACAAGCACAAGTGTGAGATATATTGGTTTCTTTCTCAATTGACTGTTGCATGCAATCGATATTGTAATAGACTGTGCAACGCTGTTGCAGGCGATGTACTGAAGTAATTTAACGGTGAAATGCAGAGGGGAGATCTGTAGGGGAGCAGGGGAGTGAAAGCAGTAACGCAGGGGGTGCGGGGGTGGAGTATGTTAACAATAGGTTCATCGAAATTATAATTACGCAGAGAGTGTTTCACTGAACTTTGGATTTTGAGTGGGGATTTTTTATTTGTCTGGAGATTAAAAAAAATATTGTTAGTTTGTTGCAGCGGCCATTGTTAAAGCCAGTTCGTCGTTGGCCGTAATGCAGATTAATGCCTGTCTAATGTTGCATCCCAGTGCATTCATCTCTCGGTCGTGTCCTACTTTGGTAAAAATCCCTGGGTGTTATTTTGGGGACTTGCCAATAGTATCAGGTTCCGCTAAAGGATACATTTCAAGGATTTTGTCATATGTAAATCGCATGCCTGCTCGCCAAGCATACAACACAAATGTCTTTTTTAATAAATTTATTAAATGAAGTTTTGAGTGCTTGTTCCCGTACGTCTCATGGTTGTAGGTTCGTTCCTGGCCCAATATCGGGTGGCTTCTTTCTGAGGAGAAAAGAAAGCGTGCCTTTCGTTCGTCCTGATTCGGAAGTATAGTCTGTGCTTCTCCGCCTCCCCGCATTGTGGGACATTGTACTACTATGTCACCATCATGCATTATGAGTAGTTTTAGTCATTACTAACCACCCCTTCCGCCTATGGCAGGGTCGGGTGCCCATTTGTTTCATTGGGGCCGACCTTACCATGGATGCTTGGCTTTTCCTTCTCAGCTAACAAAATACTGGATATACAACATATGCCGGAGTTTTCGTTAACCTAAACAAATAAACAATGGTTGCCACTGTTGCTAGATTACAGCCTGGGTTCAGGATGGTAGAGGCATGCCATTGACAAACCTTTCAAACTATGGGGAGGGGGGGCCTTTTTATTGACAAGTTATGCTCAAAAAGTCACTGAAAAATAAAGCACATTTTATCCCAAAAACACAACTATGCTGTATGGCTCAGAGTGTTGGGCCGTGAGGAAGGACCATGAAAGGAGAATGCAGGTGGCGGAGATGCGAATGCTGCGCTTCATGAGCGGGGTGTCACGAGCTGACAGGATCCGAAACGACCATGTTAGGGGTAGTCTGGGGGTGGGAGACATCGCGGAGAAGATGAGGGAAAACAGATTGAGGTGGTATGGGCATGTGATGCGAAGGGGGGAGGAGGAGCTGGTTAGGTCCATCATGGGACTGCAGGTGGTTGGGAGCGTCAGGGGGAGGGGAAGACCAAAGAGGACGTGGGAGCAGGTGGTACAAAGGGACATGGGTGTGTGTGGGGTGGATGGGGGCCTGGTCGGTGATCGACGAGGGTGGAGGATTGGAACTCGCAGACCCGACCCAGTTTCATGCTGGAGAAGGTTATTATGAGGATGATGATGATGATGATGATTTTATCCCAAAAACAATAATTCTTTTAGGCTTTTTTTAAATTATGCATTTGTAGCCTACATCATTATTTAAATAGAAAATATTGAATCTAATATGATGTCCACAAATGTAACTTTTAATAAACATCATCACACCCTCATCCCACCTGCAGCATGGTCGGATCTGTAGGCCCACTGAACATGCCCTGGACTGGGGGCACCTCAGCCAGGCATCTGGAACCCAAAGGAATATTGGCCGGGTTGTCTGTGGGGGATGATGGCCTACCTCATTTGTTCGAACATTGCATTGCAACTCCTAACCCTTTTCCCGCCTATGGCAGGGTCGGGTACCCATTTGTCCCCCTGAATGGACACAGGGTGATATATTGGACATAGTTTTTTTTCTGCAGCCGGTTGCCGGCCAAAGCTGCACCCCTACGCTTATTTATCGTCGGTCTAGTGTTTGTTGGGGAATGCTACCGATGCCAGGGGGCGAGCTCCTACACCTGGAAATTATGCCTCATCTACCCGTTGCGTAGTAGAGAGGGTTCTTTTACGTGCAAGTGCCATCGTATACCCACACGGGACCTTTGTTTTACATTTGTTGGTTATATTACTAAAAATTACAAGTGTAACTTTCAGCAATAAATCCAATTAATAAAATATGACGACATACAAAACATTGATGGGTTTTCTGCATGAATCGCTTAGCACGAAATTCTTTTAACACGAAAAAATATTTTGGTCCCGTCAGTTTCGTGTTAAGCGAGTTTCACTGTATATATATATATCGCCGGCCTATTTTGATCTTATTTGGACTTTTCCTTCACCTCTCCAGAGGGGAGGCGAACTCCTGCACCCTCAATTCCTGGCACGTTTGACGCCATGTAGTAAGGGTTCTATTGCAGGCAAGAGACACACCGTACACACCACACTGGACCACCGCTTTACTTTCCATCTGACGGAAGGCGCCCGCCTTCGGTTCAGAATAGTACCGGGAACCACTGAAGCAGTTCTGCACCCTACCTCTGTGATATCTAGAGGGGTAAATGAACCCTTTCTATACGGATTAAAATACAGGGTGTAAAATAGAGGGGTAAATGAACCCTTCCTATACGGATTAAAATACAGGGTGTAAAATAGAGGGGTAGGGGCACCAAATTCTCAAAATGTAGGCGTTCGCCCTTCCTCCTGGCGTCCACCAAAGAAATTGTCCCTAGAAAATACGGTCCAATAGTTTGCTGTGCCATAGGCGGGAGAAAGATGAGAAACGGTTATATTTGCTGACTGTAGGAGCTAAATTTTAGAGCATTTCAGGTCGTTTTTCTTGCTCAATAGTGATGGATTGCTTGTCGATAAGGGATAGACTCGTTCCCTCTTTTTTTTGTATCCTGTTTGAGGCTGGAATTATGGACCTTTGTGAGTGTATGACGTCACTGAACCGTAAGCAAGGGAATCTCTTCTAAGAACGCTACTTTTGAATTGAATTTAAGCCTATCTAAATTAAATTTTAACAAATAAAAGGTAAACACACACACACAGAAAATGTCCGAAACGAGAAATGGGACATGAGTGTTTGTGAGGTGGGTACAGATCCAGTTGGGGCCTAAGCGGCCACAGCGCTCTTTCATCGTTACTTAATTTTGTTGGTAAAATCTCTTGGGCCGGCCTGTTGCGAGCAAACTCAACGTTTTGTGAATCATTATCGGGGCTCAAACCTATTCTAGCTGATGTCCTGCAACAAATATTGCGTATTTACCCCCCTTTTTTTTTCTTCGTACAAGTTACACTCTCCTCGCACCCCACCCCCGCCTTTGTCTGGCTTTAATGGGCGTGAAAAGAACAGGTTATCAAAATGCACCTGTTTCAGTTTTTTCTGTCACCATTTCTATTTGAAAATGAAGCAACAAGTCTTACTTATATCCAACCTTGTTTCTTGAGCTCGAGGTACGCAGGCTCGCGCCTGACCGGGAACCGCGGTTTTCTTTCGTTCTCTTAACTCCTTAGGTATGCCTTCCACCCCTGGGACCTGACATGTCCGTTCACGTTGTTGTCGAGTTGTAGTCCATATCGGTTGTTCACTTAAATTAAGATATTTGACTATTGAGTTGGTGGTGCGCAGGTTCAAGCTTGGTCGCTATCATTTCATCCGAGCCTTTTCCCCAGGTGAAAGAAAAACTCTAGGTTGGGTTGTCAACGCCTCGTGTGATATCCATGGTCATCATCATGTCCTTATCCCGCCTGTGGCAGGGTTGAGTCTGCAGCTTCTAGTCCTCCACTCCAGCTAGGTCCTCGTCCACCCGGGTGCTTCCCACCATCTGCATTCCTGTAATGGACCTAACGAGCTCCTCCTCCCCTCTTCTCATTACGTGTCCATACCACCTCAATCTACTCTCCCGCATTTTTTCTGCGGTGTCCCCCCATCCCCAAGCTACCCCTAATATACACTCATTGTTAAGTGTGGCATCCATGATGTCACATGACTTTAAACCCCCCCTCCCTTTTCTACACGTTGAGAATGCTGAGTTGTTGCCAAACTGACACATATTTCCCCTCTTCGTGGGGCGTAACTTTTCCCGCCTATGGCAGGGTTTTTGTGCCCATCTTTATCCCTCAGAATGTAGGCCTACATATGGGCGGTATTTTTATGCAACCGGCTGCCGACCAAAGTGGCAACCCCTATGCTTATTTATCATTGGCCTACTATTCGTTGGGGCACTCCAAAGAGCTCTTACACCTGGGAATTTTGCCTCACCTATCCACACCTATCATATCCTTTGCTCCACGACTTTCTATCCGATGGAAGGCACCTCGAGACCTTTCTCTCTCTCTCTCTCTTTCTCTTTCTCTCTCTCTTTCTCTCTCTCTCTCT
>JAAFCE010006156.1:12275810-12384517 GCA_013389805.1 Trigoniulus corallinus
TCTCTCTCTCTCTCTCTTTCTCTCTCTCTCTTTCTCTCTCTCTCTCTCTCTCTCTCTCTCTCTCTCTCTCTCTCTTTCTCTCTCTCTCTCTCTCTCTCTCTCTCTCTCTCTCTCTCTCTCTTTCTCTCTCTCTCTCTCTCTCTCTCTCTTTCTCTCTCTCTCTTTCTCTCTCTCTCTTTCTCTCTCTCTCTCTCGCTTTCTCTCTCTCTCTCTCTTTCTCTTTCTCTCTCTCTCTTTCTCTTTCTCTCTCTCTCTTGCTCGAAAGATTCAACCCACCTTGATCCAGTATCGAACTTGGAACCACTGATATGCAGTAGTCGAGCATGCTACCCTCTGCGGCAGCGAGTATTTATCATAGTAATCTACAGAATTTGCGAGAAGCTGGAATCGAGTAGCAGCAGAAGGTGTAGGCCTAATTAATGGTTTAAAAATTTGACCACCAAAGGGTTAAATGGCGTATTTATAAAACTGTCCCCAAAATTAGTACGGGGTTTGACTGTAGGTTCGATCCCACCACCGATATCGAAGTGGGATTTTGATACGAAAGGAGGTTTTTGACTGAAATTAAAGACGTAACGTTGGAGAATGCGCAATTATGTGTGTCTACGTCTGAGAACCTGTTCTATACGGAAATAAACGCGTATAGGGGACAGTGTTGGTCCTTCTCCGGACGTCCTGAGATCTATCTACCGATATCTGAAAGGGGGGGGGGGTTATGGCGCAATTTAGAAAGGCCGAAAGCTGAAATAATTTAGGTAATGGACATCGTATATGACAAATTATAACCCGTTAAAATGATGTTGTAAGCCTATTCAGGTTTTGATGTCACTGGAAGAGTCCAGTTAACCCTTTTTTTTGTCCCAATTACCCAGCTGTCGAATAGACGTTTTAAGAGACACGATTAATTGTGGGCCTTAGGCTCACTAGGATGATAGAGATAAGAAAAATGGCTCAGTTACTCTTCGCGAACGTTTCGGTTTCGATAACAATCATATTGAGGAGAAAAAGGCTTGATAACACATTTTTTGAATATGTAGTGGCTGTTATGCAGTCATTTGGGATCGTAATTTGTGACACGTTGCTCAGGTGTGACTCAATATTTGATTTCTTTCTAATCAGATATTTTAATATCAAAATGGTGATAAATTTAATCTAACTATTTTGTTATTCTTTCAGGAAATTTTTTTATGTGGTTCTGGCGGCCCTGAGAAGGAATTGGATTAAAAGATACCCCCGCATCCAGCCTCGGATTCGAACCTCAAGTCTCCTAGTTGCCATGTCAAATTCCTTTGAGCTAACCGCAATTCCTGGCGTGATTAATCGATAAGTATACCATTTTCTTTTTAATTTGAAAAATAAAACCAAACTAGATTTAGATGAGGGGATTAAAATTATATTTTTACCCTGCCTCGGTAGCCCAATTGGTGACGTTCTCCATTTACAGGGCCAGTGGAACCTGGTTCAATACTGGATGGAGGTCGGTTGGCGTCTTTTGGGAGAGAGGGACGCCCATAGTGCGCCTTCCTTCGGATGACAAGTAAAACCGAGGTCCCGTGTGGTGTACGATGGGATTGGCACCTCAAAGAACCCTTTCTGCTATTCAACGGGTAGATGAGACAAAATTTTCAGGTGTAGCAACGTGGGTGGAGTGTCCCAACGAACAGTAGACCGCCATATATAAATAAATAGCTCTGCAATGGTCGGCAGCCGGCTGCGGAAAAACACCGTCCAATATATCACCCTTGTGTCCATTTAGAGGGACATGATGGGTACCCCACCTTGCCATAGGCGGGAAAAGAGTTCGGAGTTGCTTTATATTTCTTCAAAAGACATGCTTTTTGAGGGTTGATAGCCGTAAAAGGGGTCGGCCGGCATCCCCCCACAGACAACCCAGCCAATATTCCTGGGGGTTCCAGGGTGCCTCCAGTCAGAGCATGTTCAGTGGACCCGCAGACCCGACCCTGCCATAAGCCGGGTAAGGGGGTGATGATGATGATACCTGAGAAAGGGGTAAGTTTCTTTCAGTACGATATTTGGACTTAATTAATTATTGTTATATGGCGTTGTTCTGTTGCTTAAATTAGGTAAAGGCCTATGCCCTAAAGCAGTTGTCTTTAAACTTTGTCGACTCACGGAACCCTTAGAACCATAAGATGTTTTGGGGGAACCCCATCCCAGCTTTAGAAAAGTATATCTTGCCGCTGCTAACGAATCGGCTACGAATTTTTAGTTTGACTCGCGGAACACCCCCCTCCCCCAGGTGTACTGTAGAACCCTGGGGTTCCGCGGAACACGGTTTGAAGACCGCTGCCCTAAAGGAATGACACCCCTCCTTTTTTCGTCTTCTCATTTGGGACAAAAAGAAAACTAGTTGTTATATGACAAGTATACATAAATTCAATTATTTAAAGTCGTTAACATCTACAGGGTTCCTGATCATATTTAATTATAATTCTGTAATTAATCTTCTCACGCAATATTATTATTATAAAATTTATCAATTTTTTTTCATTTTATAAAATGATTTCTAAATTGCCTTTTATTTGATCAAATCAGACGACAGAAATGTCATTTCGATCGTCAAAAGTACAGTAGCTTGTTATTCAGTTCAGGATCTGCCCGTTTCTTTCTTTTTTTGTGGAAGAGTTGCAAACTCGAGAGTCGTCCGGCTGGGGAGTCGAACCCGCTATGGTGTGTACAACGTCATCTAGACAGTAATTTAAACACTTTCAGCATCATCCTTCTTAACCCTTTTTTTTTGGATGGGTACCCATTACTCCCGTTTGTATCAGCAGGGCCGGTGAAAGTGGACCTTATAGGAGCGGCAAATTGCGTTGGACATGCCAGTTCTCGTCTGATCACTGTAGTTTAAGCAATGCCATCCCAGCTAGTACTAACGTGAGTGACCGCTTGGGAAAGCTGGATACCGCTAATACCCAAAAATATCGTCGCATTACTGTAGTGTCTGTGCATTCTCTGCGTTAGAACTACGCAGTGGACGGAGCTCTAACGACCTTGTCGTTGACGGGCCCTAAAATACCACCAAACGGGCCTTCACAGCCTTCACTGCAGGCGTGCGCCAATAGAGATGCAATTCTCGTCTAATCACTGGTTAGGCAACGGAACTTTTGTTTTGTTGGCGTTTTAAGGCTCTTCAACTACGAGGTCATTAGAGCCCCGTCCACCGCGTAGTTCTAACGCAGAGACTGCACAGATACTAGACTAACGCGGCGATTTTTGGGTATTAGCTGTACCCAGTTTTTCCAAGCGGCCACCCATGCTAGTACTAGCTGGGGGTTGTGTTGCTTACCTTCAGTGATCGGACGAGAACTGGTGTGTCCAACGCCATTCAGCCGCTCCAGGCAGCGCCGCAACCCCAGCTAGTACTAGCATGGGTGACCGCTCTGGAACACTGGGTGTTGCTAGTGCCCAAATCGTCGTAACAACGTAGTGTCCTAAAACACCAACAAAACGGTCAAAGGGGACGCCATTTCGATGTTTCAAATGGCGCCCTATTTTGCGCTCGACGGGAGGCTTATTTGAGATTTGCAGGAGCGCGCTGAAGGCTCTAGTACCGGTCCTGTGTACCAAGAATGCAAAGGATAGCATTTTTGCGGCGCTGGGTGTTCTAACCGGAAGCTACCACCCTCATAACCTCGACCCAGATTCTTTCTGCAGCCGTTTACTTTTACCGGAGCAAAAGTGCGACCTCCCACACTTTTTGTTTCTCCATGTTGAAAGGGCTCATTTCCGTGTGGTGGTGACCTCATGAACCACTCCTTTACTGACCTTGCGACTAATTCCCTGCGCACTTATTCCCTCCTTTCCTTCCTACTACCGCTCACTTCGACCAGAATCGAACCTTCAACCGTGGACTTGGGAAGAATGCTGACACTAAGCCACAAAAAGAAATATAAGTAGATTGGCAAAGCTACCATAGGGCCCATCCTCCCTGCCAATAGTGCTATTATAGCCATCATGGGGCAAGGTATCAACTCTAATGCAGGAGGCGACAAACGGCACTTGATTTCTATCGGGAGGCGAACCCAAATATTACAAAGAGGTTTATTTGTAAATTGTTATTTTTTCATGTCGACCTCATGGCTGTTACCTGTGCCACTGGTCCTCTACTGCCGAATTTCAACAATCTGCACAGTTCTTCGGAGAAGCACTCGATTGAAGTACAACATAGGGCATGGGACGCCACTCCTTATAACATCTCCAGCAGCAAGTATCCCGTTTCGGAAACCGGCTGGTATGTATACCCCCGACTCTTATTTGTTATCGAACTGGAGACTCATTTAAGGCCTCCACCTACTTCTCAAACTCCTCTCCGACTGATCTCAGCCAGGAACGGGACCTCAGTCGAGAATGATCAGCTTAAAAATTCTATACTAAAATTGCTGTGGGACAAGATGTTCCGAGTTCCATTCCAAGTTGTGGCAATGCATATACAGTACACTTATGAGGCCATTTCAACAACACCAGGAGACGAGCAATCGATCGATCCCGGTCAAGGCGAATGGGTCGGGTATTCATCGTTGGCCCACTGAATGGACGGTATTTTTCCGCAGCCGGCTGCCGACCAAAGCTGCAACTCATATGCTTATTTATCGTCAGTCTCCTGTTCATTGGGGCGCGCTCCACCGAGGTCCTGCACCTGGGAATTTTGCTTCATCTACTCGCTGCCTAGTAAAGAGGGTTCTTTCACGTGCAAATGCCATCGTACACCACACGGTAGGGCACCTGCTTTACTCTCTATCCACAGAATGTCCCATCCAGCATCGAACCTGGATCCACTAACTCAGTAATCGAGCACGCTACCTTGAGGCGGTTCTTCAAAAAAAAAGTAATTTTAATTAAAATTAATTGAAGACAAAGGGCAGGTGGGGGTAGGCCGGCATCCCCCCCACTGACAACCCGTCCAATATTCCTGTGGATTCCAGGCGCCTGGCTGGGCTGCCCTCAGTCAGAGCAATCTCATCTAGAGAAGCAGCTACTCTTAGATTAGGGATGTGGAATGTGGGGACCCTTCTAGGAAAACGGGGGAATTAGTGCCCGTAAGGATATGGTAGTGTGTTGGGTTGACGGGGGCCTGGTGGGATATAGGTGGGAGTGGAGGGCTAGAACCCGCAGACCCGACCTTGCCACAGGCGGGATAAGGGCATTGCGATGATGATGAAGAGAAAGGGGAATCTGCTGACCGTTCGTCGACTACCATTTTTAGGTTAAGACCCTCTCGTTTGAATGTTGTGACGTAATCGAAAATTGTGACGTCATGTGAAGGGTCATTTCCATAATACGGAGAGTGGGTGAGAGTGAGAGTTCGGGCGCAACACTCTCTCAACTGAATAATAAAGAGATAAGGAGCGGATACTGAGCGCTTTAGAACTGAAGTTTTATTTGTATAGCGCCATTCCATTGCAAACGGAGGGATGGAAGCAGTAAAGCGATAAATACCCTTTCATTTTCGTTGCCAACCGGTCTTACCTTCCCTACCCTCATTTTAAGGCCTTTCCATAAATCGACGTGACCCAATGTGACCTTGATCATCGGCTTCATTCTCCTCATCTTGGCTAGAGTTCTTAAGATGTTGTTATTGTCGTTTGTTGCGAACGAGTTTGTCGCATGGGTTCACACGCATGCGCAGAAACTATGTACAGTTGAAATCATTGAAAAAATCCCACCCTAAGTTAACCCCCTTCCTTACTTTTCCGACCGATGCCCTCCCTCTTGCTCCCGTCTGCCTGCCTCGCTACGTCACCATAGTACTTCACTTGCTGATTTTAGTTGGTCGTTTTTGGGCTTTCAACTCCTTATTTGGTACCTCTAACACCCCTGGTCAAAATAATGGTCATTAAATAACTGACGTTGCAGAAATATCGTCAATTGACTCACAACGCTGGTTGCACCCTATTATTGTCCTCTCAGGGAGACTAACCACCGCCTATGTTTCTCACCTCCCTATCCCCTCACTCCTGTTGTTGTCCTCCTCCTCCCCTTCACGCACCCATACACATTTGACTTCTTTTGACCGACGGCTAGCTTTTGAAAATAATATGCGGCTCTAGGTACATGTTTTTCGACGCCGATGTTTAGGTCTGTTCCTTTAAAACCGTGGAATTGAAGGTGCGAGTTCGATTCTTGTCTATGCTTTTTTTTTGCCGTCTTCCGCTGCTAGTTTCTTGTATCCATGTGCAGTCACGGCGGGAAGTCGTCGTTGGCATATATCTAGAGCAGTACTGATCTAGAGTGTAACCGAGCCGGATGTTCAGGATTTGTAGAAGGACGAGTGACATCACACCCACATCTGATATCATGTTTTTTTATTCCTACCTAGGTCAAGGAGCGAACTGCAGACTCTGAGAGGTGTTCTGTGGAGAAATGCTGAAATTCCGAGTGCATATTTTACTTCGGGTAGAGAGGATTGTTTTACATACACACTGTGACGGCCTCGTGCACATCACACTGGACCATGAGATGCCCGGGTTACACCAGTCTCCTCCCATGTCATCCCTCTACAAAAAAAACCTCACAATCGTCCGCCAGAATTGAACCTGTGATTATTGATTCGAGAGTTAAGTACTCTGCCAAAAGCAACTCCTAACCCTTTTCTCACCCATGGCAGAGTCGGGGTGCCCATCTTGTTCCTCCGAATATTGGACAGTGCTTTTCCGCAGCCGGCTGCCGACTAAAGCTGCAACTCCATGCTTATTTATCGTCGGCCTACTGTTCGTTGGGGTACTCCACCGACGCCGGGGGGAGCTCCTACACCTGGGAATTTTTTCTCATCCATCCGTTCCATAATCGAGAGGGTTCTTTTACGTGCAAATGCCATCGTACACCACACGGAACCTCGGTTTTACTTCTCATTCAAAAGAAGGCGCACTCGGGGCCTCTCTCTCTCTCTCTCTCTCTCTCTCTTTCTCTCTCTAGGAGCCAACCCACCTCGGCCCAGTATCGAACCTAGAACTACTAACTCAGCTACCTGACCGTGCTATCTACTGCGCCACCGAGGCGGGTTAGTTTAGTACTCTGCCAAAAACTAAAAAAAAAGTTAGTAGGACGGGATGTCCCATGTATACGTCTTACCTGTGGACTGTTGTGGGAATCACCTGAGACAGGAGGAGACCAAAGCAGATGAGGGAGCAAGTTGTCGGTAAGGCGTGGACGGGGACCTAGTGGAAAAAGGTGGGAGTGGAAGGCTAGAACCCGCAGACTCGACTCTGTCACAGGCAGGATAAGGGTATGATGATGATAAGACTGTGGGCATTAGGTCAGTAGTTGGTTACGTAAATCTACCGTCCAGCTGTTAGCTCTTGTGTTCTCGGGACATTGGGTGCCCAACCATCGACCGTATGCAGGGCCCGCTCTAAGGGGGAGCAACCCGGACACTTGTCCGGGGCGCCATTTTGGCTGTAAGTGTGAGATCAGAGCACGCGAACTGAGCTCTGCTTCCAGAGGCGGCAATTTGTCCTTTTGTCCAGGGCGACAATTTGTTTTTTTGTCCGGGGCGGCATAAGTGCTAGAGCAGGCGCTGCCGTATGTGGAAAAAAGGGTTACCAATGATGAAGTTAATGTTAATTTAACGGCTGTTTCAACACAAATTGATAAACTAATGAAATTTCGGTTTTTATTTTGCCCTCAGTGCTTTGAAACCAATAGGCTTAACTTGATATCCTATTAATTTAATTCTGGGGTGTCAAACTCATTTCAGCCATAGGCCGGTCACTTTTTCAGCAAAAAAAATTCAAGGGGGGAGGTCTCACTATATATATTTATATCGGTAGTCATTCTGCCTTTCAACTTTCACAGGTGTTTTTCAATAGTTAAGTAAATGTAAAATTATTAATAACAATAAACTAATATTAAATTAAAAAATACTCCTAACTAATAAGTAATCAAAAGCACTATCCAATATACCACCCAGTGTCTATTCAGAGGGACAAGAGGGTACTCGACCCCGGGAGCGGCGAATTGTGTTGGCCACACCAGTTCTCGTCTGATCACTGAAGTTAAGCAACACAAGCCCAGCTAGTACTGACATTCGTGGCCGCTTGGGAAAATGGGTACTGCTAATACCCAAAAATCGTCGCATAAGTGCAGTCTCTGCATAAGAACTATGCTGTGGACGGGGCTCTAATGAGCTTGTAGTTGAAGGGCCCTAAAACACCATCAAACAAGGTACTCGACCCTGCCATGGGCAGGAAAGGGGTTTGGAGTTGCTTTTCCAGCTTTTTAAGTGCATTCCAAGCAAATTCTTTTTCAGCGGGGTGCAATAAAAGCACGTTACGGGCCTCCAGTTTGATACCCCTGATGTCATTGAATATTTTGACTGAATACTTTTTTTTTCGACTGGTGGAGGGCAGGTCGGACCTGAGATACAAGAACGCATTATTATTATTATTATTTTATGCAAATGATGAATTTGATTTAAACCCCTTTTTTGCCTAATTGTATCCTGACAATTTCTTTTAAATCAATATCCAAGGTTGATTAGCTTGAAATACGTGTAGGCAGAATAGTGTAGCTAAGAGACCACACAAAACATTTGGACAAGTGTTCAAATGGTTTGAAAATATTGCCTAAAACATTAAGTTATTAAACTGATACTGGTTACCATTTAGTTAGAGACTTGTTTCAGTTGTACAATTGGTTGTTTTGTGATAATCCACTTGTACAAGCAGGATGATGGAATTAGGTTATTCATAACTGCAAAGGAAATGACATGAAAAAAAAAAAACACAGGCAGTTTATTTATTTCTCACCCCCCCCCCCCCCCTCCCTCCTTTTTAAATTATGTTTTTATATTTAGGCCGATTAGAAAAGGGGCAAGGCAGGAGGAGGACGGGGACGAAGAGGAGGGATAGGAGTAAACCTGTCTTGGCATATAGGACATTGGCGCCTAAATGAGGCCTGCTGCCAATATTTTAGGAATATTTATATGCAAGAGTTAAAGTGAATCTAATTTAATGACATTTATGACCATACAAGGCTTTAGGCGACTGTGGTCATCGAGTAGTATATTGACTACTGACACATATGTGTCAGATGAAGAGGGACAAGCGGGTTGCAACAGGGCCAGAGTGGAAGACTTGTTGAAAAAAATAGTCGATATTCATTTCAGTCATTAACCAGTTACGGAATTTGATGATTGTCACTGCAGAATACCACCATGCAAAGGACTGTTGACGAAATTTCCTGTTTTTTGACCATTAGTTCACACCCATCGTCCTGCACCTGGTATTCATCTACAGACTTTTTTCCCCTTTGTTCTTTTTTCTTGCATTGGGCACAATTAGGTCCAATGATAAAACAGAGGAGCAAAATGGTAGAAACACCAGCTGGAAATTGAAGTCGGTTGGTTTGCACACCAGGGAAATACTGAGTCAGTTCGTCCTCACCTGTTCAGCGGGGAACAGCCGATACTGCACAAAAATGTCGACCGTGAGCGAGAGGCGAACTACTGTCGTCCAACATCGTTAGAGGTGCGAAAGGATCGAAACCAGCATTGGTGGCTCTATGGTAACGTGATTCACTCGTGAGTATGTGGTTGTAAGTTCAATCCTGGTTGAGGCTGATTACTTCTTTCAGTAAGAGAGAGAGGGCGATGCCCAAGTGCGAAAATCATTTACTGTTGCAGGTTTTCTCGCCAAAAATGCCGTCGACCATCAGCGGTGGACGGGGCTGTAGTTCAAGGGCCCTAAAACGCCAATAAATCAAATCCAAAAACTACAGTAGAGCAAAGGGTAAAGACCATCTTGGGGCCTTCATGTATCAAGAAATATGACAACTCTAGAAATACCTCCATTGTTTGTTTGTGTTTTAGGGCCCTTCAGCTACAAGGTCATTAGAGCCCCGTCCACAGCATAGTTGTTATGCAGAGGCTGCACAGACACTACACTAAGGCGACGTTTTCCCAAGCGGCCACTCATGTCAGTACTAGCTGGGGTTGCGCTGCTGAACTTCAGTGATCAGACGAGAACTGGTGTGTCCAACGCAGTTCGCCGCTCCCTAGAAATACCTTCATGTTAGGCATGTGGGTACTCTGGCTGTTGAACAATGTGGAACTTTCTAGATATTGACATAATGGTTGATCAAATAAAATTACTTTATATGCGAACGGGACAGGAACGGAACGATAACAGGGGCGGACCACTGATCCCTGAAACGGAAATATGTTTGAAGCGATGCTTGTAAGTTTTTTTTTGTTTTTGCTCTGTATTGACTTTTTCATTTTTTTTGCGATAAATATCAAGGTTGTTACAGTTTTTTCTTGAACTGACGCTATTTACGTGAAATTATCGTCTCTACAAAGCTGCTGAGAGCATCTGCTTCTCCGTACTTTTATTCTTGTTGATTCATTGGAAATGAGGCGCTGAATTGCTCTGATGGTTACCATGGTAACAACATCCACCACCAAAGATGATAGTCTCATTTTCCTCTCTTCTCATTCTCCGTCTCTGTTGTTACCAAAATTTGAATTATCATTTCCGCCCACGCATGAAACACAAAACGCCGTTTCAGATATTGTTCAAAAAAATCCTAGCATTTTTAGCCGAAATATTCTCACTTCAAATCTGAAGCCCGGCCTCCACTGAGTTCGTAACCTATTTGAATAATTAAAAATTTCAAAGTCAACGCATGTGGTGGAGTCCCCCACGCTGGCATGAACGCGTGTTTGAAAACGTTCGCCGTTGTTCCAATCTTTGCTCCAGAACATCAGTGTGTGCTGTGAGATTTCAGAGTGCAATGGGCGTTTGGTGGAGACGAACACCCACGCATCAGCAGGCTGCAATATGGATCAGCAAGCATCAGCAGGATGCATTATGGATAGAGACACCCAAATGCTAACGAAACTGAGTTCACGAGCGTTTATTAGGTAGAAACGAACAAGGTTAAAAATTTTAATGAATGTTGCCAAAAATGTTTCATTTGCAGTTTTGGTGGGTGATTGATTTTGGAATAATTTATTATTATTTCAGAGTTGATTGGCAAGAAAGCACCTTGGTTATGAAGAGTGCTCTTTCTCTTGAAAGAGTGATTGTAGGATCGATTCCGACCTGAGTAGAGCTAGTAGGCGGAGGAGAAAGAGTAAGAGGCGGAAGTGGAGGGAGAAGAGAAGGGGATTAAAAACTCTCAACTTGTACGGGGATAGAATGATGTACGTAGAACCCCTCTCTAAAGTGAATTCACGAAATTAATGCTTCGAGTGGTAAGATTACGGATTACAGCAATCGTACGGAACACTGTGCGTTAAATGTTGAGCGGCTGTCTTGCGTTGGACACACCAGCTCTCGTCTGATAACTGAAGTTAAGCAATGCAGCCCCCGTTATTACTGGCATGGGTGGCCGCTTGGGAACACTGGTTACTGCCAATACCCACTTTGTCGTACCAGCGTAGTGTGTTTGCAGACTCTGCATTAGAACTACGCAGTTGACGGGGCTCTAATAACCATTGTAGTTTAAGGGCCCTGAAATATATCCCTTTAGCACGAAATATCAGCTGTGATCTACTACCCTACACACGAGAAGTGGAGGAGGGTAAAATTTTTTCTTTTTTTTTTTCGTGACACTGTCTTGGCAGGACTCAGTGGTTAATGGTTGGAGGTTCGAACCTGGCGGCGAGAGATGCCTTTCGTCTGACAGGAGTAAGGCTGTGGTCCCGTGTGGTTCGTGTGTAGAATAGCACCTCTCACGCACCATTCATGGAACGGTACAATTCTCAGGGGTAGGACCTCACACTCACTCTCTAACGTTGGGGGAGCGGCGAGTTGCGTTGGACACACCAGTTCTCGTCTGATCACTGAAGTTAAGCAACGCAAGCCCAGTTAGTACTGACATGGGTGGTCGCTCGGGAAAGCTGGGTACTGCTAATGCCCAATAATCGTCGCATTGGTGTAGTGTCGGTGCAGTCTATGCATTAGAACTACGCAGTGGACGGGTCTCTAATGACCTCGTAGTTGACGGGACCTTAAACAACAACAACAACATCTAACGTTGGCAAAATATTTTCCGCAAAATGAAAATAAGCCGGTGTTAAATCAGCAGCTGTTGCGGCAATAGGTCGGGTAACCGGCTATGTAAAAATACCGTCCATAATTCAGTTTGCTCGTGTTTTTTTCGGTAACAAGGGGATAAAGTTTTGCCCCATAACGATTTTTATGAAGTAAATATCAGAACAGAAACCGGTATGCAAGTTCAATCACTTACTGCGGTTAAATTAACGAAACCGGACAGTTAATTGTTGCCGGTCCCTGTGATATCGACGGCTACTTCTATGACATTAATAAGCAAGGCGGAAAAGAAATAGGCAGATTTGTAAGCAACTAGCCTGTGGTTGTTGGTTAACAGCCTCTAGATATCATTACCATACTCTTATCCAGCCTGTACCAGAGTCGCATCTGCGGGTTCTAGCCGCAGACACTGCTGCCTGTCTCCCACGAGGTCATCGTCCACCCACACACAACACACCACCATAGCCTTACGCAGAACCTGCTCCGACGCCTGGGAAGCGGCGAATTGCGTTGGACACACCAGTTCCCGTCTGATCACTGAAGTTAAGCAGCGCAACTCCAGCTAGTACTGACGTGGGTGGCCGCTTGGGAAAACTGGGTGCTGCTAATACCCAAAAATCGTCGCATTAGTGTAGTGTCTGTGCAGTCTCTGCATAAGAACTATGCTGTGGACGGGGCTCTTATAACCTTGTAGTTGAAGGGCCCTAAAACACCAACAAACAAACAAATCCGACGTCTGCTTAGGTCTTTCCTTGCCCCAGGTGCTTTAATAACCTGTATCCTTGTAATGGACCTAACAAGCTCCATTTGCCCTCGCCGCTACAGGTTAATAGCCTGTGGAACCGACGTTAAATGACCGAATCTATTACTTATGTCTTTTCTTGCGGCAAATAAAAGTTAATTTTCAAAATTAATAGTTGAAAAGCTGATGTCTAGGCTGCATAAAAGGCTTTAAAGATTGTTAGAGTTTACAGCGGCCTTTTTTTTAAAAGTAGCAAATAAAATTTCTCGTCACGAGGAATGTAACTCTCCTGAAACATATGATGAAATCCTGTTTATGAATTATACAATTTGTACATTCTTGGCCGGCCACATTGTTGTGTGTATACGATGTAACCAACCTTCGTTTAAAATTTTATACCCAGTAAATAAATGCTTTACGAATTCATTTTGGAGATTTTAGACAGTCGTCCTCCTATCAGTTCCTTATTCGGGACCTTGTTAAAACCGGTGTATTTCAACATTTCAACTCTCTCCTTTTTCTTCCTTATTGATATCAAAATAATGTGTACTATCTTGGTATTTTTAGATAAATACACCTTTCACTTTTCAAATAATATATTTATTTAAGTTAGGGAAATAGTTTAATTTGAGCCATCTTTCTTTGAATCATTTTATTTTTAACAAACCATTTTAGTAGTAAACCTAAACTTGACATTGAGCCTGTTCAGTCACCAATTTGTTCACATTTTATTGTGTAAATACAGTATCATTTCCGCACTTGCAAATCTGGTTTTGATGCTTAATTCTACGTTTTTTATTATTATTATTATTATATCGTACCTAATGTCACATCAAATTTTGAAATAGGTCAAAATGAAATTGAAAGAAATTGAAGAAGAGAAACTTATCATCTGAAGCAACTTCCTCTTGAATTTCTACTTCATGAAAAACTGAATGTGTGAGTCAGAGATTGTATCAGATTACCATATAAAAGGTCCATAGTACAACACAAAGAAATGCAGTCATGTTTCATAATCATATTCCCTATTAAAAAGATATTAATTGCAATAATTTTAAATAATTCAAGCCAAGAATATAAAATCTATCAGCCATTTTTAGACCTCATACGGAGCTGTTGTGCTATTCTGAAGAGTGAATTTTACCAGAACGGAAACGCTACCGAAGCGCTAACAGCTTAATAGTATGACAACTTATGTAACTGAATTCATCGCTACTTTATTGCTTTCAGTGAGCGGCGAGAGCGTGTTGGGTTTTCGGCTATCCTGTGACGTATCTCACGTGCGATCACAGAATAGAACTTTCATACCGTGGTGTTACTTTCAAAGACCCCAAAGACTAACAATAATAGAACGTAGCCGCCATAAGACAAAATGTTTTCGTCATTATAATTAATCTAAACAAAAATCATTTATTTTATAAAAAAGTAATCATTGTTTTTGTGTTAAAACATAGAAATACAGTAAATATAAAGTTTGAAGTGTTACTGACTTCCGTGTAGATGACAATGTCTTCGAGACATCCTTCTTTTCTTCCGGCAGCAGACGAGCGTGTTCCTTGTTTCGTAAATGTAAGTCGTAATTTTGATTATATTGTACATAGTATGTAGGAAGTGAATAACTAACATAATATTTAAACAGATTCATAAATTTTATAACGGAAATGAGGTTTAATCCATTACGAACGAATAGAATTTCGAGTCGAAATACACACACAGTACGTATAGTGTGTAGACTGTGCAGTAGGCCTACATGGAATGTAGGACCCTAGTTTGTCAATGAAACGGTGGTCAGAGTCGTTGTGGTGTTTTCATAACGGTCTGTTGGCTGTCGGACGACGAATGACGGCCCTTCGAGGAATGACCAGTGTCCCGATGAACCAGTTCAGGCTGTCACGGTGGGCAATAAGCCCGTTGGACTTAAAGCTCGGATTAGTTGTTAGAAGGCCGACGATGACGTAAGCAAGCTGACGACGAGTTATGAAACCCCCTACCAGTGACTGATTCTCTTTCAAATTCACCTGCACGCTCGTATGGGGCATAGAACAGCTCTAAAAATGAATGAATACATGCAGAAAGTAGACGTATCCTCATCTCTTTTACTTAAGATAACTTATTTGAGTTTATTAAGTTCACACAATGATGGTTTGCGCCACATGACGTCTTCTATTAAATTTGAAAGTTGTCTGAAATTGGAATTCGTAGAAGCGGACCGGGGTGTAGGGCTAATATTTACTACTATATTTTTTGTATACTGCTGATAAGTCGTTGCACTGATGATGCGTGGGAGACGACCATTCACACCCACCCCTGAAAAATATAAATACTGTCATCAGAAACATCCGTCTATCAATGCCAGTGATTTTAGGGGGTGTGCAAACGGTACCTACTTCGGTGCCGGCCCTCGCAAACCCTAAACCCGATACTGCCTTCTATTTTGTGTAAAAGAAGGGCCAGAAAATTTGAGTAAACAATCGACATTTCAATTCGTGGGGTAGGCCGTTATCCCCCCCACAGACAACTTTGCCAATATTCCTACGGGTTCCCGACGCCTGGCTGGGGTTACCCAGTCAGACTAGTTTAGTGGACCCGCAGATCCGACCCAGCGACAGGCGGGAAAAGGGTATGATGATGATGAAAGGAAAGGTAGAAGACACCTGTGTCTTTGCCGAAGAAGGCCTTAGTGATGACCGATTTGCTTAGATGATGTTGCAGCGCTGGGTTTAACTTTTACTGAATGCGGATGACTAGAGTTCAAGTCCCCTACTGTCGAAACATGCGACTTTTTGCAGACCGGCATAATATAGAGTAACGACAAAGATAACCTACTCAGGACGTCCCGATCATTGATTGTCAGTTTCTTTATCACTTTCTATTTGCTTGGTTTCTTCCCTGGCGTTAAAACAATTTCTTCGTGTAGAAAGGGTTATTTTATGTCAGGAGATTTCTACTTCCCATTCGGGACAAAAGCAAACACACAGGTGTTAGGGCCCTTTTTTCAGCAATATTTAATGCAGTGCAGACCTACCTCCTCTGTCATAGATGGGACGTAGGCCTAACGCTGGTACTTTGTTCATACGTGTACGTACGCTCATGATGACCTGCCTGTAAAAGGATGTTTTGCACGCAAAACGTGGTCAGGTATATTTTCGGGTTAGTTCATTTTCATAACTATTCGCGACGATTGATTTAATAATATTCTCATATTCGTTCAGTGTTTGTGTCCCGAAATGACAGAAGACCCACCATGTTTAGTACCTGGTGATTAATTGGGCTGTTGGGAACGGTGAATTGCGTTGGACACACCAGTTCTCGTCTGATCACTGAAGTTGAGCAGCGCAGCCCCAGCTAGTACTGACATGGGTGGCCGCTTGAGAAAACTGGGTACTGCTAATACCCTACAATCGTCACATTGGTGTAGTGTCTGTGCAGTCTCTGCATAAGATCTATGCTGTTGACGGGGCTCAAATGACCTTGTAGTTGAAGGGCCCTAAAACACCAACAAAGGAAATTAATTGTGCTGTTAAGTCCACTCTTTTACCGATGTCCACTTTTCCCTGTTTAAGACTTATATCTGTGAAGTCTACCTTCCGTTTCTCACCATTTTTTTTTTTGAATTCTGGTTTAGTTTATTTGGTTATTTAACTTCGACCTGTCTATTCTACGAGGTTAATTAACCGACGTTAGAAGAGCCATATTTTATTTCCGGTAATTTTTTTGAATCTACACCTATATTTTGTTCCGTCTAGAAAGGGGTCTTTTAACTGCAGTGGTGATTTCGGTTGGGCACCGGCTTTACTGGAAGATACGGCTTCCTCCTGCACAAAAGAAACCGTCCCTCTCGATCAGTTTCTGAGCTTTCTACCCAGGGTCGACTCCGGCATCGATTTTTCGATACTCAGAGTGAGATCCTGCACTCAGAGGAGCTCTTGCTCTTTTACATTTCTGAGAACATTTGATATTGGAATGTTTTGGTTGCAAATACTGTATATGGGGCCCCACTACTAATAGTTTTTCTCGAAGCCCCGCAAAAGCACCAGGCTCGGCCCGCTTGCTACCATGACCTCAAGCTCGCTACTACTATTCAGCCACCGAGGCCGGTCTTCCTTTTTTCTTTGGGAGGAGACGCCATTTCCTAGAACTTATTTGACATTGCCTTAGGCAGCAAACGGGTTAAAAGTAATTGCGTATATCGGTAGTTGTAGGCTTATTTGTAAACGTGATTGTAATGGTCCTTGAAGTCTTTTTTTTTTTATTAACAAGACACTTGCATCCTGCTCAATATTAGTAAAATTTATGAATTTCCTTCTTTTGTAGATAATTTCTGTTCAATTAATTTCAAGTTTCGTCCATTGTTTGCTCTTTTTAATTTAACATCCGTGATTATGGAGTGGCATACGGAGCAGGTTCCGTATTAAGGCCATGGCCGTGTTTTTGTCGTATCAATTACATCCATTTTATAAGAAACCATTATTCGATTAAAGTCTTGCGGTCATGAATTTCAACAGAAGTTAGCGTTGTCTTGTGGGGTTTCTGTGCCGCCTGTGGTTCACTTTGTTCCAACATTGGCACTGCTCTACGAAAGGGTTTAGTTGTTATTGTTGGGCACGGTCCATTTGCCCAGTCTTTAAATAGGCTCGCCTAAAAAGAGCAGAGCCGTAACGGGGGTATGAAGCGCCTGTGGCAAGTGTCTAACTTTCGCTTGCCCGTAACCCAATAATGACAAAAAACTGAAACATTTTGCGCCTCAAACCCAGTTGCGGCCGCCTTTTTCGCCACGCCCTAGTTACGGCTCTGAAAAAGAGAGCAGCGGGGGGATTGAAAATGTATAGGACTCTTCAGGACCTTCCCTTTCCCTATCTTTTTATTACTGTATTTGCGGACTGCTGGGGCACTTATATATACGGTACTGTATGTCTTTTTATGTAGAAAATGTCCATATGGGTATTGACCCCCCCCCTTCTTCTTGTCGTTGTGATGAATTGGGCCTCTGAATTTCTTTTGGTATCCTTGGATAGGGGCCGGACCGGTGACGCATATTTTCAGTTGCTGGATAATATTGTGGCTTAAATTAAACGCCACAATTCCGATTTAGACAGGTCACGGGTCAAGACTGCATAATGGGGGAGGGCACTATCCTCTTCAGGACTGCCATTTTCATAATCCAGGATCTTCTTGTAGTGTGTTTTGCAAGTGGATGGGACATTTCGCTAGTGTCCCATTCCACGGTCTCGAGGCCCTATGCGGAGCGAGATGGCGTTGAATAAATGCACCCCAATCCCTTTTCAGGAACGGAAGTTATGAATACTTTAAAAGTAATTTTTTTAGTGATTAAACTGCCAGACATCCGCCGACGATAAAAAGTGGTTTCAAATTTGATTTTATTCTTTGGTTATGACGTCACGCGCCCACCAAGCGAATGTTCATAAACTGAAAAGAATTAAGTGGCGACAGTGTAGGCGAACAATGTTTAAAACATTCACGGAATTTGGAAATGTTTTTTGGGTGTGGATACTTCGACTTTAGACTTGTAAGAGTAACACATAGGACTTATCTTAAAACACCCAGGAAAACCAAAACCACCCCACCCTGGGGATTGCAGGGTCATGTACAAATAAGGTTGGGATATCCAGAAAGAAATGTTGGGAGGCCTGGTTTATTCCCAAACTGACACCGGAAATTGGACCTGTTGAGAAAAGTGTCACATTGGTGCCTTTTGGGCGGGTCCAAACGTAATCGTGTTCGTCGAGAAGGTCATCGTCATTGAATCATCTCTCTAGATGGGACATCCCGAAATAGAATAGGTGTACAGTATCCCTTTTTGTGTCCGAGAGGAACGAATAAAAGGGCTATGAAAGCTATATTCGCCTTTGTTCTCATCCTTCTCTCGTTTTCCAACTCATATTTATAATTTTAGTGAGCTTTTCGTATGGAGTTCCCCTGCCAATTGATTTGACAACTGTTTCAACGTCCTTTAGGCCTACCACACGATGTAAGAAGTGAAGGGGCCCAATTTTCTATGCTAGGTCCTTAGACGACGTGGTGGTCAGCGGTTCCTTAACGACGGCCTAATAATACTCACAAGCAGTCGACATTTGGGACTAGATCGATTACAACGCAGCGAAATAAATGTTTTCATTAGGACGAATGCCATTTCCGGTCTGGTAATTGGCTAAGTCCTGTACGTAGTTGTGGTAGACATTTGTTGAGTTGACCTTCGGCCTCTTTACCGGCTCATAATCTAAAATCAATAGCCAGCGTGACTATTTTTTTTAAAGTTGGTATTAGGCCTAACAAGTTTGTGAGTGAGTTTGTGATTTACTGACGTCAACGAGCTCCTGAAAAGGCCATATTTTTCACTGTCTGATAGGACCTCTTTTGTCTTATGTATTAATTGCAAAGGTCCTAAGAGAATTTTCTGTTAAGGACCTACAGATATCTGTTATCTGGGTAAAGTAGGAGTTGCAGTTTCCAGACTATTTTTATGACAACAAATAATTTTTTGAAGTATTTTTAAGGCCATAAATCTAAGACAAAGGGTCACAGTTTCGGGCCTTCGAAGAGGGGGAGGTCCTGTCGGAAGTGGTCCTGATGGCATCTTCCACACTAATCTTTCTCTTTTGTCTCCCGTTAAGTCATATGGGACCCCCTTCACGGTCGCCGTTTGTAATAAAAGTTCGTGATATTTTCCGAAGTAATAATAGCAATAATTATTATAATCAAGTGTATGAGCACAGTGACGTCAGAGGTAGATGTGACGTCATATTTCGATACAGTACTTTTTGTTGCTGACTGGCCAATGAATCACGAACCTCACCCTCTCTAGTTTGTAGCTTCTGAATTGCGCAGCATGTATTGAATTCAAAAATTTTAATACTTCTTGGGGGCGTCACACGGTCCCCGCCTCGGTGGGGCAGTGGGTAGCGTGTTCGGTAACTGCGTCTGTGGTTCTAGCTGCGATACTGGCTTCTTTCGGGCGAGAGAGAATCCTCGAGTATAGATGAGGCAGAATTCCCAGGTTTAGGAGCTGGCCCCCTGGCGTCGGTGGAGTGCCCCAACGAACAGCAGACCGACGATAAATAGGCATAGGGGTTGCTGCTTTGGTCGGCAACCGGCTGTGAAAAACACTGTCCAATATATCACCCTTGTGTTTATTCAGAGAGAGACAAGATGGGTACCCGACCCTGCCAGAGGCGGGAAAAGGGTTAGGAGTTGTTGTTGCTTGGGGGCGTCACAATTTCTTAGAAATTTATTAAAAAAATTACAATAATTAGCATTACGAAAAATGGCGTCTTGCCAAGCAAAAGAAAGTGAATTAGGGAAGATAAAGAGAAGAAACAAAAAAAAACCCTCCCAAAAGGTAAAATAAATCATTTTGAGGTGCCTCTGTCCTGTCTAGTATCGGTCTCCTCCTCATTGCTCTCTTCTCCACACACACCCTTGTGTACTCTTCTATGTGTCCTCCACCCTCCCCCTCTCCTTCCCTTTAACCCTCAAGTTTGAAAGAAATTCAGCGTAGCTACACCGCCCTTTCCTCTCCTGCAGTGATTAATTGTGAAAGGGAAAGTTAGGGGTGCCAAGTGGTGGGGAAGAAAGATGGAACCAACTTGTACTTTTGATTCGAACTGTCCTAAGTCTTTTTATTTTTGAGTTAGGGCCGACCCCCCTCCCTCGTATCCACTTCCTTTTCTCTCTCTCTCTCTGACTTTTTCTGATTTTTAACACCTTTTGAGGTAGGTTTTATTTTGCCCAGGCACCCCTACCCCCCACATTCCAATCGCCCCTCCTCCCCCCGTTGTTCACCACCACCTACACGCATTGCTGGTCAAGGTTTGACGCCATCCTATCAATTTGATGGGGCAACTTAGGGCTGAAATGACACCCAAATCGTGGGTCACATGGATAGGCTTATCAAGATTTAGTTTATTTCTGACTAGAGAGGGCTTTGTTCCCTTTCATCCCTTTTAATTTGGGCGTGCAGATAGGACGAAACTATCGGTAACTCCTGACAGAGGTGCAAATTAGGAGCTGTTGAATGGTTCTGCTTTAGATGGATACGCAAACTTTATACAGTATAAAGAAGTCTACTAAGAACTTTCATAAATATGCCTAGATAAAGGGTTGAGTGAAATGCCAAATTTTAGTCCCCTACTTTGTTTAGCTGATGACGAGCCCTGGGGTCCTTATAATGATTACTGTGTCACAGCGCTTGCCAGTCGTGCTGCCCTAAATGGCTTCCCGTTAGCCTGTCGACTCACGGAACCCTTAGAACTATAAGATGTTTTGGGGGAAACGCATCCCACCTTTAGAAAAGTATATCTTGCCGCTGCTAACGAATTTTCATTTTGACTCGCGGAACCCCCAGAGATGTATAGCAGAACCCTGGGGTTCCGTGGAACACAGTTTGAAGACCGCTGGCCTAGGCTAAGTACACTATATTGGTACTGGGGCTAATCTCATACACGTCCCTATGCTGTGACGAACCTTCACCTGGAAGGACACAACCAGGACCAGTGTGGTAGTTACTCGATACAGACGACTGGTTGCTTCTTGTCCCGTTCAAGAAATCCTACTCAGGCCTATTAGGGATTCTTGATAGTTTCTGAAGGAACCTGAACGTCGTCCGGAAAAGAGAAGTGATTCATATCATGTGTTCGGTTATTTCACGTAGGCGTGAGGGAGGGGGGACAAGCTGCTACACCTGAGAATTTTGGCCATCTACACATATTTTATACTCCATGTAGAAAGGGATCTTTCTCGTGGTGCAGTGGTGACGTCGTAGACACCATACGGGATCACAGATTTATTTCTCAAGAAGGTATGTTTGGGGCTTGTCTTCTCTTTGCTCGCTAAGGATGATCGATCGGGATCGAACCTGCATCTATGTACATTATGTACCGGTACTCTGTATGTCAGGCATGCCATTGAGACCCATAGGTGGTGGACATCTAGTAGGATGTGGGGAGGAAATTTTGCTCATGGGTTACGAATTTGAATGTCTAAGTGAGGCCTGGTCAAGGTAGAATGGCCGAAAACGGAATCTGTTTTAAAAAAAAAGTCTTTTTGTCTTGGTGTAACTTTTATTGTTCCTATATAATTTCAGTCAGAATCTGAGAAGGGTTCTGATGTGCTACATCCTGTCGGAAGCCAATATGTTTATGCGACTTCCGTAAGTGACGAGCACGCGAACATTCGTCCCATCCTGTGACGCAGTCAGCAAAATGGACTTCCCAACCACCGTCCCCACTGCCGCCTTTGAAACACAAAAATGGACTTTTTCCAATTGCACCGCACCGTGGTGCCTAACTTTTCCCGTATCTAGCGGCGCCGTTCGTCCGACCCTCACCGAGCTGCTGGCCATCGACAGGCTTGTAGGGCGCCGCCGATGCCGCCGCCTAGTTAGGGCTTAGCCGGTGTAAAAAATAAAGAGAGCATACAAGGAGTAGAAAGGCTGCTCTAACGCCTAAACCTAGCTGCGTGAGCGTGAGAAAAGATAGCGCTAAGTGAGCCTAAGGAGCGGGTGTGAAGTAAATAATAAATAGTCCTCTGTATAGATTCCTCTCTTATAGAGGGGCTTATCAATTCTTAGGGGGTGGCTTTTGTTGAGAGATCCCCCTCCCCCCGTCTGTGCCTTTTTTCTTCACACCGTGTCCCTTCTTCTTTTTCCTCACCCTTCCGCCGCCCCGCTCCTCCTCTTTTTTTTTTTTTCTTGTTCCCCCTCCTCCTTCTTCTTCTTCCGAATTCCCCTCCCCACACTCTGCGCTACGTCTGAGGGGGTTGCCTGCCTTTTCTCTTTTCCGTTGTGCATAAGCGCTTTTTCCCTTCCTACCTACCCTTCCTACAATGAGGTCTACTACTACGACTTGCCTTCATCATCATCATCCTCCTCCTCTCCTTTCTCGGTCATCATCATCATCATCATCATCGGCAACAACAAGACCGAAGTGACAGTGTTGTTTTCACGGCTGGGGCGACGAACGGCGGCGGCGGCGTCTGTTGGATGGTTGCGCTTGAATGAAGGGAAGGAGGTAGTAGTAGCTGTGGGAAGGCGAAGGAGGAGGATGAGGTGGGAGAGGAGAGAGAAAAAAAAAAGCGAAACGACGTCATTCCATTTGCTGAGGCCGAAGCTAACAAAAAGCAATCCGGGTACTTGGTCACGTGAGGCGTAGCAGCGCGACGGTTGGAGGGAGAAGATTGGAACGTGCTTAGTTAGTGAGTTCTATTGCATGTGCGCGGCGTCGGGTGTTTTGTGGTGCGGCGGATGCGTAAGCCGTTTCAGCTTGTGTCTTCGTGTTGTGCGGTGGATGTGTTTATTGTATTGTGTACGTGCGCGCTCTCCCTCGACCCCGACGACGACGACTGCTGCTGCTGCTGCTACTACTACTACTACTACTACGACGACGATAATACCCTGCTACGACCGAATTTTGTGGAGCGTGAGTGAGCGCTTACCCTCCAAAGGGTCTCCGTTGTTTGGACGTTGCGTTGTTATTTTGGAACTAATCAAAGGACACTTGAGGTAAGTGTTATACCTTGACCTTTGTAGTTTGTATTTTGATGGTCCTTTCTGAGCTGAAGTGATAAGAAATGGGTTAAATGTTAAGAATTTTGGAAGGGGTAGGTTGGTTTTGTGGCGATGTAGCGGTCGGGCAGCACTCTTGTGTGTTAACTCTCTCTCGCGGTAGCTTTTCGCTTATCGGCGAAAACCAACATGGCGACATGTTCGTTCTCGTTTTTTCGCTCGTAGAGTATGTGTCGGTTTTTGCGTGATTGTTGCCATCACGCCGTCGTTTTGGACGTGATTTTTATACCATCCGATAGTTTATAGTATAGGCTCGTTGATTTTGTCTTTGTGCCGACTGCTACGGGTCGCTTTAGGTTCAAAATTTGGTGTTGTTTCTGACCCCCGCCGTTGCCGTCCGACTGTTGTGTGTGGTTCGCGGCGCCGTGTGCCTAGCACATAGCGATATACAACGGAGAAGAGCATTGAATGGTGAACGCACGATGGCGTCGAGCATCGATGTTGTCGACTTATTCAAGTTCGGATCTCGTAAGTTATTACGGTTAGAGATGTAATTATTTCGAGGTGTTTGAGGTTGATGTGTGTACTCGACGTGTATAAATAGTTGGTTGATGTTGGACGAATATTTGGGGTGAAATTCGAAGGGTTTTGGGAACGCCCCTTTGCCTTGTCCGAATGGAAATTGGTGGTGGAGACCAGCGTGAGAGCGTAGTTTCGGCGACGGATTTTAATATTTTAGGGTATCGTTATGAAGAAATGTTATTTATGGACGTTGAGTCTACATATTGTAGAATTAGTAACCGTTTGAAATATGTTCGTATGTGTTATAGTTTCTGATTTATGAACTTGAATGTAATTGCAATGTTGGTGTGTGTCTCTCTTCTGTGTGTTTGGGTGTCGATGGCGGCGTCCATCTTTTTGAGATGGACGCCAGAATTGAAAAAGAGAGAGAGTTCATTTTTATTTTCATACTTGAAATTATGTTTTGTGCTATTGTTGTTGTTCGTGGAAATTGTTCATATTTATTCATATGTTATTGTTTTGTCGGGATGTGGTGTTGTCTCGTATGTTTGCAGCCTTGTGTTGTCGTGATAACTTCTTTGCCTGTTTGATCACCCTTTAGGCGAGATGAGAAGCTTAACCCTTTGATGATGAGATGGTGACCTCTGCCTCACACGTCTTCTTCTGTTTCACATGCAGATATAAGCGCAAGAGTGGGGATCACCTTCGAGAGACCCTTTTAAATTTTAGTTGATTTTTGTTTTGCTAAATTGTAAGTTATTTTCACTAGTCTGTCTTGATCAAGTGCGACCCAAATTCATGTTTTTCTTCAGACTGCCTCAGTCGTATTTTCCTGTGCGGTATTTTTTTTTGTAATTTGCAGTGGCTTAATCTGTAATATGTGACGTCATGTTGGCAAGGACCTTTTCCTTAGAAACCTTTGTGAAATGTGCCTTTTTTTTTAAGAAAGGAAACTAGCATTTTTGTGGTTTTGCTCGACTGTGTTGTACCCAGTATTTTCTGAAGTTTTGGTCAGTCCTGATTATTATGTTTATATTACTAATTATTAGTGACAAATTGGGGATTTGTTGAGTGCTGATTGACACTTCTTTCTTGGGACTAGTGATGCACATGTCGATTTTTTGTGTTAGGAAACTAAGGGCCGAAATTTCTGGACGGTTTTGTTTCAGTGGGATGTGAAACCTCTCTGGGACAGCCCGGTTGATGACGCTTTATCGACTTTTGTTAGCCTCTTGAATATTTGTCCTATTGCTTAAATTGTATGTGTTGGTGATGAGATTTGGGGTTTTGTGCTAAGACGTGATGTGGAGTGTAGAGATAAGTGTGTAGGACATGCGGTTGTTGTTGCTTAGTCACGTACGTTACTGTGAAAAAAGGCCTAAAGATCTACTTCCGTTTTACCCATTATCGTGTTTCAGAGAGTCAGGTATTGATGTTGGACGAACGGCAAAGTAGTCAATTGAAATTGAGATAAATAGTAAATTTGAAATATCATAATTGTGGTGAAATTGCGGTAATATCGATTTGCACTCACGCTATTTGTTATTATTATTTTTTTTTCCTATCCAAAAAATGGTAAAAACAATTTAGGGGCACCGAGATTAGAGAGCTGCTAAACTTAGTCGCTGTGGACTTTAGTCTCGTAGATGATAAGTTTAAATTACGTTGTCGAAAGGTACTTAACGTATATCAGTTGACGTCTGAAACAGACGAAAAACGATTACAAAATTTAGTAAAATATGACTGCAAATTGTTTTTAAAAGAGAGGATGTGGTTGAAATGAGATTTTATTTGTTAATTTTATGTTTTACGACCAAGAGAGGATTGCCCCTGCTAGGACCCTACATCTTGATTCTCAGGAGGATAATGTAAAGAAAAAAAAAAGGCTTATGACTGTTTGAGTTTCTTTCCCCTTTTTTGTCGCTTCTATTTCAACTGCACACAAAGGTTATTCACAGTCCTGTACCAGAATACTTGAAGTGGACCAATTAGTAAGGGCAGTTAAGCCCTTACGACAATGCTGGGAATCTACTATTGGGTTTAAAATGGACTTACACGGTCTCACCTCTCTCGCCATCGTCACAGTATCTCATCCTTTTTTTTTGATTATTTGGGTGATTTTTCTGGATTACCTCTCGTGCATGATAATAATCATGGACTACCCCTTTTCTCAAGCCGACGTGGATTTGAAATGCAGAAAGCATGTTTTCCTGTCCCGGGACAGTCAAGCAGCCATTTTAATGGTTTCATTGATATTTTCTAGAAATTTAGAAAGTGAATTAGGGCCTAACCAAAGTAGTAGAAGAACCACTTGTTACTGCTACTGTTAACCCTTTTTCTCACCTCTGGTATGATTGGGTAGTCGTGAATTCTAGATATCCAGGCAGGGGATAGCAGAAGTAGAAAGACACGAGTAGAAATTGGATGGCAGAAAGCGGAGAGCAGAATTTGACACAGACATCAAAGACAAACGGACTGGAAGGTAGACTGTATCGGATGCTAGTGATATAAGTTAGAACTTGGCCATTACTAATCTAGAAGGGCCTCAGGACCTACCAAGGTATAGGGCTTGATTGGTCCTATTTTACAAGGTGCGGAGCTTGGAGTGAAACTGTATAGATAGTTGACTGGATATTCGGAAAACGAGATTTTCGGGGGTGCCCCTGATGTTGAGTGCCAAGGAGGAAGGTTTTTTTTTTTCGTACCGGGAGACAGGTGAAATCTGAGAGATGGAAGGTTGTAGGAGAGGGTTTATAAAACAAACCATAGGTAATATGACCAATTTCAGGTAGAGGAGGAAATCAAAGTGCAGTTTGCAAGTAGCATAACTGCAGGGGTGTTAGAGAGAGCGAGGTTAATTCAGAGAACTTGCAAAGGAGAACGGAAATGGTAATGGAAGGGTGAAGACTTGGTTTGAGGCAGGGCAGCCCAGGGTTCGTGGGTCTAGGAAAGCAGCAGAATTCACCTGAAAGTTTTCTTTAATCAGATTGTGAAGGTGAATAAATTTATGAATTATTTTTTCTATTTCTCCGCCCTCCTTTTCGCGGAACCGCTGGCAGGCTTAACATATATTGGAGAGGAAAAAAATGTGTTGTTGTTTACATAGGATGAAAGGACATCCTGTTTGACACTTTTAAACCTACATTTTGGCTCGTTAAACGCCCTGCCACAAACAAGGACAGGAGCAAAAAAAATCCCCCTATCAAGTGTATGTTGGCTTCAAAGGGCTGTAATGGTATTTGCAACGCAGCTATTTGTTAGCTAGTTTTTTGGACCATGATGATGAATGTGTCGTGGGTTGGTCATTTCGGTGAGTGACGTCAGCGCTGTGGTGATTAGAGGCTGGATGGGGCATCTCGTTTTGCAGCTGACGGGTCCTTTTGTGTAGAGGGGTGGTGGAAGGAGGTCTCCAAGGTTACATTCCTCCTTATCCATTAGGAGTAGTAGTTGAAGTTGCGGTCCCTCTTTTTTTTTGGCTGGACTAGTGTGTGTGGTAATAGGGTGGTACGGCTGTTGCTGGGAAAGCTGCTGAGAAGGAGAAGAAGGTAAAGAGAGGAGTCTTCTTTTGAATGTGAGGAGTAGGTCTGCCAAAAAAAAAAAATGTTAGGCATTTGTTTTCATCCTTCCCCCCCTTTTTTTTGACTGTTACTTAGGGAGAGGGGGTTGCTTAAATACTATTTGTGAGCTTCTAAAGTCAGGATTTCAATTCCTTCTGCATGCATATTGGGTGCGCATTGCGCACCCCTAGCCCATTTCCAAGAGGAGGTGCTACTGTGGCTTTTTGCCCCTTCCCATCCGTACATCACCCACCACATCCTCCTCCACTCTCTCGGCCCCATATTTTTTTTTAACCTCCACCTACTGTACAGCTATTATTATTATTATTTATAAAGGAAGGTTCTGGTGGGTGGATAACGTCCCGCCACACGTGGTGCTACTCTGAGCTGTCAAATCAAAAAAGCTGTTGTTTGATATTAATATAATGCTACTATTATATCAGACAAGATCTGTATTTTATGTGAATTTGGAGAAAAAAAGAAAACAAAGGCATGCTTAGGTTGTTGTTATCATTTTTGCAGTCTGTAATTGTTGCCGCTAACGATGAATAAATTACGTCAGCTCTCCTGGCAAGAAAAAAAAGGAAACATAGATAAAAAAAAAATACACACACTCATGCATATAGACGAAGTCAGTCCTTCCTCCACACCCTTCCCCTCAAAAAATTAAAGTAGGTGAGTGAAAAATGATCAGGGTACGTATTTATCTAGTTTCTTTACCTTTAGTAGACGTGATAATTAAAAAAGCCACCTGTAGTAGGGCTCTTCTGGCAGTAAAGCAGTCAAATAATTCAAAATTGCAGTGGTTTGTAATGGGGTAGGCCGGTTTACATATTTGATAGCTGTAGGAGACGAGATTAATTGCTACCTTAAAGGTATTTGATATTTTTTTTGCGTACGAGTTGGAGTGGACGGACCAATGTTCTCTCTAAGCTGCAGGGATCGGCTTATTGCGTTGGACACATCAGTTCTCGTCGATCACTGAAGTTAAGCAACGCAACCCCAGTTAGTACTGATGTGGGTGGCTGCCTGGGAAAACTGGGTACTGCTAATACCCAAAAATCGTCGCATTAGTGTAGTGTCTGTGCAGTCTCTGCATAAGAACTATGCTGTGGACGGGGCTCTAATGACCTTGTAGTTGAAGGGCCCTAAAACTCCAACGAAACAAAAAATCTAAGCTGCGCGCTAGAGCACAGTTTCGGGCTTGTAGCGCACAGATTTTTAGCTCAGCGCAGGAGTGGTCAGTATGATGAATGCTCACAAGTTTTTGATTTTGCACACGAACCAGCAATCCTTAGAGGGAACATTGGAGTGGAACTGTCAAATTTTACCTCTCATTGTTTTTTTGATTGGATTTCCTTTCATGCGAAGGACTTACCGATTGTTATTGGCACTTGGGTAATTGGTAGCAGACGGGATAGTGGTTGCAGGATAGATTGGGACGTCATCATGGATGGGCATCATCGAGTGGGACGTAGCAATGTGTGTAGGACGGGAGAATAGAAGAAAGTGGAAAGCAGAAACTCGCGTATTTGACCCTGCCTTTGGACTGGTTTACCAGGATACATCGGTATCCGCAGAGAGAGGGGGAAGGGCAAATGGTGCTCTTGCCCTGCTCTTCCTTGGAATTGAAGAACATGTCTTTAAAATATGGTTGGTCTCATTTCCTCCTTCCTTGAACATTGTCTTCAAACTTTGCCCCTCCAGGGAAAATTTTCTCCGGACGACTATCTTGGAGTATCAGGTTTTTTCTGGGTGTACCATCATCGTCGGAGTGTCAAGCAGCTGTCCGGCTCTAATTTTCTGGCCGGTATGGTCCTGCCTTTCGCTTTTCTCTTACTCGCTTCGAAATTTCGGACAATTTAAAAAGGGTTAGATAAACAAGATGGGTAATTGTGATGTCGTGTTATAGTTTCTCAAAAGGGACGCTCGGACGCTTGCTTCTTAAACTGGTTAAACTCATGACACGCAGGGTCGCTTCTGTCCGAGGGGGGTCGGCCGGCTTATTAAATGGTGAGAAGGGAAAATTTCAGGGTGCATTTTCAGAATCGACACACTGTACCCCTTCATGAAATATAAGATTACTAAATGGTTTTGTGGGTAGTTGTGCTTCCGTAAAGCTACCGTTCAATATTTTGCTTTTGTCCCTTACTTCTTTTGTTCTTCTGGCCTGTCCCGTCGTCGATATCGATGTTGCACCGATAAGTGTATCGATTTTGTGTTCAGATGGGCGTAGGCTGATGCATGCTTGAGAGGGAGAGGGGCGAGTGATTGAGAGCGTGTCGAGATTTAATTTTTTTTATTGATTTCAAAGGCTGAAGGGATTAAGGTTGACACGAGGAGACATGGGACCTTCCTTCCGCTTTAGGCTTTCTTTTCTTCCCCCTAAATCTCTTTAGGGCAAAGGACCAAAGGACCTTGCATAAAAAAGATGAATGGTCAGTTAGTCATTATGATAAGGTCTCTTTCTCTTACGTGTTTGTATGGATGAAACCTTGACGATGGACCTTCCTTTTTTTTCTCTGTTTTGAAAGTATGTAGGTTAATGGGACCATCTGTCAATGGACCCATATTTTAGGAGACTGTACGCTGAGGTTTGCATTTTTATCCCCTCCCTTTCGCGCCACCCTTACACGTACGCTTCCTTTCCTCGTCCTTACTCTTTCTCTCTTTTGCTCGAAATAGTTAACTATCGACCTACACACCCACGTCTCTGTAACGGATTCGGCTGAAAATAGAGAGAGGAGGGTGAGGGACGTGTAGGATGACCAATGGACCTAATTATGAGTGCAGGGAAGTGAGACAGATTGTAAGGTCCGAGAGAAAAAAGGGACTAGGCAAGAGAGATATAATTAAACGTACACATGCATTACAGGAAGTATGCATTATTATTACACTGCAGGAGAGCATTGGGCGTTGCTGTTTTATCCCCCCCCCCCCCTTAACTCCAGAAAGTGGGGAGTTTGGTTATTAACGGATGGAGGAGGGTAGGATATGGTGAAAGGATTTATTCTCATTATGTGTGGGTTATATTCAGCAGGGAGTGAAGTGAGGGGACTGCTAGACAGAGGACATACCGATGTCAGGAAGTCTTCTAAAATTAAGATTTTAGTTGCGTTATCCCCTCCACTCCTCCTTATCGGTCCCAAGAGGGACTCTTCAGCCTCGCAATATATAGTCTGTTGTCTGCTCCTATAAAGGGGCATTTAAAAGGGTTATTTGGTAGAGCGCGCTTGATTTTTGAGGTTCGTTCATGACTGGGCTGGATGGCATAACTACAGTAGAATCTCGATATATCGAACCTCAGGGGACCGTGAAAAATAGTTCGATATATCAGAGATTCGATATATCCAAATCCGGAATTATATGTAAAGCTAAAATTTACATCGGGCGGGACCGGCGCTCAAGCTTCGATATAAGCGGGAATAAGCAGGATTTCGATATAAGCGAGTTCGATATACCGAAGTTCTACTGTATCTGGTAAGTAGAGGTCATTAGCACGCATTCCTTTTACAGGAAGTGTACACCCACGAAGCACCTAACACCCTTCTCCCGTGTATGGGGTACAGGAATACGTCGATTATCGCGGTTATCGTTGCCACGAAAAATACCGCAGTGTAAAATGGGTGATCAATGCCAAGGATTTTTCAAATCTGCGAATTACATTTTATATATGAGGTAAAAGAACTCCTAACCCTTTTCCCGCCTACGGTAGGGTGGGGTACCCATCATGTCCCTCTAAATGGACACAAGGGCGATATATTGGACAGTGTTTTGCCGCAGCCGGTTGGCGACCAAAACTGCAACCCCTGTGCTTATTTATCGTCGATCTACTGTCCGTTGGGGAATTCCACCGACGCCAGGACAAGAAGGTTGTGAGATTACTGTCATCTGCGATCCCTTCCCTCTGTTCCTCACTAAGAGCCCCACTATTAACCGGAAACGTCAGTATACGATACGGTTTTCCTGATGCTGCATTTTTTTTTTGCGTCTCCCAATTTATCATTGAAGACACCACCTACCTCCACTTGAGGAGAGAGGGCCCTGTGTACTTTGAACTTGACACGAATGCATTCTGCTGATTGGCGCCGGAAAACGTATTACTAAGTAAATTCGGGGTATAGGCCCCAAGTTTGTATTCAGATTCAAGGACCCAAACTGCTATTGGGGAAACAGCATTTTGAGCCCTTGAAAAATCTGCCTTGCTCGCCATCTACCCCTCTCCATGGTTTTGTTTGTAACGGTCAGTTTTGTATAGTTTATCGTTATATGGGCAGGACATTGATGGCCAGAAACGTTGCGGAAACAAGAGTATGGTGATGATATTTGGGGATTGTAACCGAAAATCGACGCTGCCATGGGTGGAAAACGGGTTAATGTTGTAAAGTTGGTGCAGAGCTAGGTTTTAGTTAATGAAGTTTAACCGTGGAGAGTGAATCCTGAGAGTGCGCCTGTGTAACCCCCCCCCCCCCGTATCTCTCCTCTTAATCCTTTTTTTTTTAGGATAATTTTAGTAGTAAGGTCGTGAACTTTGGTGTAGTCGCAAGTGTAGTTAATGTCTGCTTTCTTGGAATTTTTTCTTTTGACTCTTCTTGAAGTCTATAGTTAGAGCAACAGGAGTAGCCCGTCTTAAGAGGTACTGTAGTTTTCTTCACTGGTTGTGTCGTTACTAAGTTGTATGTCTTTTTTTGTGTGTTCTCGTTGTTTTTGGAAACGGTTTTTCGACCCGGGATGGAGTAATATATATATGCTCTTCTCTCTTTCTTAAGGAATTAACCTCTTCTCTCTTCATTTTGGGCGTGGGTTCATTCACAGCCTATCTCTCGTCTCCATTGTTAAGTCTCATTCTTTCTTTTTCTCTCTTCTGTCCCGTCTTGCACTCACTTTTCGGTGGTTCCAAATTTGTATTTGATGTCATCTCTTTCTGTGTGTTTGTCACTGCTTATGTGTGCTCGTTGGTTGTTGGGTAGTCGACACTTTGACCTTCTTCAGATCTGATAAATTCGTTATGTTTGAACCACCTCTCACCTCTTATTAGAATAGTGGTCTTCTCTCGCTTCCCTCCCCTTGGCTCGTTTTCATTGAGTGCCAGCCAAGTAGATATTTGACACTTGTTATCTTGTGTAGCGGGTTGTTGGAGACGGCTATTGTGTTTTATTATTTTATGTCGATATTTTTTCTCTCTCTTTCAGACATTCAAAAAAATTTTATTTTGGAAGGGAGATGTGCGATTCGGTGGGGCTGAGGTAGGGTGTTGGACTACAGCGTTAGTGGTTGAGGTTCGATCCTGGCTCGAGATTGGGTTGGCTTCTGTCGGACGAGTAAGACAGGCCTCCGATGGCCTGCCATGGGATAAGAAGTAAAACCGTGGCTCCTTATTTTCCTAGCCCTAATTCCCGTGAACTGTCAACGTAGGGGGGGGGGGGGTTGTTCGGGGAGTAGGAAGCCGAAAAATGCAGTGTGTAAGATGTGAATACTGCACTTAACCCTTTCACATGCGGTAAGATGTTGGGAGCGGCGAATTGCGTTGGACCAACCAGTTCTCGTCTGATCACTGAAGTTAAGCAGCGCAACCCCAGCCTGACATGGTAGTACTGACATGGTTGGCCGCTTGGGAAAACTGGGTACTGCTAATACCCAAAAATCGTCGCATTAGTGTAGCGTCTGTGCAGTCTCTGCATAAGAACTATGCTGTGGACGGGGCTCTAATGACCTTTGTAGTTGAAGGGCCCTAAAACACCAACAAACAACAAAACAAAAGCGGTAAGATGTTTTAGTGTAGATCGGCAAGTGAAAAGGCTCGCCACCGCATGCCGTCGGTTAGGCAATCAAATATGCAATGCACCCACGAGCGGATCCAGGATGGGGTTTTTTTTGGGGGGGGGGGGGTATATTCGTATAATATGTGAGGTTTAGCTCAACCCCCCCCTTCCCGACGAAAATCCTGGATCCGCCACTGAATGCACCTATCATAGCACCACACTCGAACTCGTGCTCATGAAATCACGTGATGCTTCTGAATACGTGGGATGGGTGATGCAAGACATTATAAGGGAGGAAAGGCATTTAATGAAGAAATTACAGTGCATAAAGGATTTAAGAAAGTGTGTCTGACGACTAATTTATGGTTTTGCAATTTATAGATTTTTTTTCATTGTCGTCTCCATAGTTATGGCGCGACGTGTCCTAAGATCTTTATTTTAACTGCCTGAGCAAATAGCAGAGTGTAGTAACCTTCCGTTTTAATGCTCTTTGTTTGCGGCTATTAAATTTAGCTTTTTAAGTAGCTGTTACGGGTGATTTATTTGGCTATTGAACGCTGTCATAATTTTATTAAATGTTTTTTTTTTCTTCACCTTTTCACCCTTGGCGTGAGATTTTAAAGGGTTGTCGGTCTGCCTGTCGTGTGTCGTCTTAAAGAGTTTTGTAATGATGGCTCAGGACTAGTGATTCTGTGTCGAGACAACCCGAGAATTTATTCCCGGGAATTCCAAGGATTTTCGCTGTCTCAGTTACCGAGAATTTTGCCAAAAAATATTAATCCGAGACTCGAGAATTTTTCATTTCAAATTTTATTTAATATATAGTGAATGGGCTGTCGCCTCGGAGGCGCAGTGGGCAGATGAGGCAACGGGTAAATGAGGCAGAAATTTCCAGGTGTAGGGAAGCTGCCCCCCCCTGGCGTCGGTGGAATACAGCAAAAAAACAGTAGACCGACGATAGATAAGCGTAAGGGTTGCAACTTTGGTCGGCAACTGGCTGTGGAAAAATACTGCTCAATATATCCCCCTTGTGTCCATTCAGAGGGACAAGATGGGTACTCCACTCTGCCATAGGCGGAAAAAGGTTTAGGAGTTGTTTTTGCGTTATAGCGAATTAATCCTTAAATGTATCGGTAGTTTTAAAATGTTAATTTGCCGTGCAAAAGTCACCCCGCCCCCCCTTACACATACCATATCCTTAGGAACAAAATTAGTCCCGGGACTTTTCAAACTTTGTTTCTCGAGTCCCGAGAATTGAAAAAATCCCGAGACTTCGGAATCCCTACTCGGGGCATTTCGTTAGACAAACTGTGATTATTTAGTACCGGGATCTCAAATTTGATAAGAATGGATCTATCGGAGGATTAAGAAAGTTCTTAAATTGCTGATTTTCTCCTCAGCTGCTGGACTCCCGAATCCACGAGTAGAGGATGAGTGCATGGGTAGAGGACCCGACGCTTGACTGCCAAAGCTTCACTCTTGTCAAGAATCGAACCTGCGCACATGCAAGTTTAAGAAAGACATCGCCACAGTAATTTTAATAGTGAGATGTTTGTTAATATCTAGAAACAGATCATTTGGGACTGTTAGTTTTCCCAGTTCGGGACGTTTCCGGCAGTCGAGATGGGACCTCCGTGTATCATAATCTTGGTGAAAATACGGTGTCAGTTGGAACTTGTGACGTTGACTGAGAAACCTCTGAGAGTTTGCACGCGCCCCTTCGCCCTACCTCCCCCCAAATTATGATTTTTTTTGAATATGTGTGTGATCCTTGTTTGTAGGAAATGTGTTTTTTTAAGGATATGTTGAAACACTGGACGGTGTTGTTTGGAGATGGTGGTGATGGCACCGCACCACTGCTTGTTACTTAAAATAAACTGGCAATGAAAAATTTTTATGCATTTTTCTTGCAGTGAATTTTCAAAAAAGTTGTTTGCAAAAGTGCGAAATATCGTCCTCTTTTTTCGGCTTCTTGCACTGTTGCTTTATTTTTGTCCGGATTCCATATATAATCTATGTATATTTATGTACTTGGGGCGTGATGTGTTGTCTTCATCTGTTTTTTTTTTTTTGTACTCCACCCTCTTCTTTCCGGTTTTTATATCGTCCGTCTTCCTGCAAGCGTCAGCGTTGATTAATTTTGAAGATAAGCCCAAAGTTAATCAATGTAGTTAATGAACTAATTTGTTAATGATACTTCCGGTTTGAACTATGAGGTTCTGGGGCTAGCCTATATTTGGAGTCCGATCTTGGTGATTAAGTCTTTTGACGGATGCGGTTTAGTTGATTATTTTAAAGTTGACCTGTCATACGGAAGTCAAGAGGGCAAGCTCCTGCTCCTCACTCCAAATAAAGTTTAAAGGGTTCAAGTGGCATCTAAGTAACACTGGGCCATGGCTTTCCTTCCCATCCGACGAAAGGCGCACTTGAAACATTAGGGAGATTGTGCGTACCGTTACCGATAACTATTCATCCCATAAGCAGACGACACTTAAGTTACGCATGCTCCGAACAATTAATTTTATTTGTGGAGCATGCGCAACTTAAATTTTGTCTGCTTTTGGGACTTATAGTTATCGGTAACGGTACGCACATTCTCCCTATTTTGTTTATCGTCCAAAAGAAGCCACCTGTCTCGACCAGGATAGAACCTGTGACCACATCGCCAGAATGCCAAACTACTCCCTCTGAGCCACCGAGGCAATTTATTTCTTCTTCCCCTCCTTCTTTCTCCGTTCAGGATGCCTAAGGATGGGACGTAGATCGAAAAGTTTGAATTTTTTTGTCTGAGGCAGTCGGCGGTCTGTGCCCCCTCCCCCTGTCATCTTCAAGATCTTGGGACATTTGTGGCTTGATTCTCAGATGGGATGAATAGTTTGGCACCTCGTAATTGACACCATCGCCAGCCATCTCCAAGTTAAAAATTTTAAAGAGTTCTTTTATATGAAGTTTTCTGTGGGCTAGTGATCGTAGGTTCGAGGCTGATGGACTCTTTATTGGGGAGAGGGAACTCCAAATACACCTTTCGCCCTGAATGGCATATATTTTTGGCCCCTTGCTCAAGTTTTGCTTGTGAGGTCTCTTCTTTTTTCTATGAGTGTTTTTTTTCTGTTTCTTCCCTCCTGTCATCTTTTTTTGACTGGCTGTCTGAAAGTTATGAACCCTGCCATAAGCGGAAAGAAAGTGTTAGAAGACAGTCAATTTTCAACACTGTTATGTAATATGCTAGTTGCCTATCTCGAAGTAGTTTGACTGACCTCTTTTAGGCAATCGGTTCGTGTAAAAATTCGGGGAATTATAACATTGTTGTTTATCGTTTGAAAAAGGACTCGAGTTAGTAGTTAGTTTTGTCCTAGGATCGTGCCTGTGTATGGCTGGTATTGGGTTCAAGATTTTTTTATGTAATCGTGTTGAATTACTTTTGAAGAAAAATGTTAAATACTGAAGATTTGTGCTGCTAGATTAGTGTTTCCTTAAACCGTTTTTCTTCGGACCGGGGAGTAGCTTTTTTTTCATTTTTGTACCTGACTAAACCGTGAAAAGGAGTGTTTAGAGACACCCCCTATAAAAATATTCAGACATTTAAGTCTATTTTGTCACAACTTATACTGCATTACTTTTTCATTTTCTTGGAATTTTTGACTTCCTTGAATAGAGCTCGTTTTTTTTGGTGTGTGTGTGTGCGCGCGCTCAAATTTGTCCGAAATCACAATCGCAGTCTAATTACAGAATTTCAACAAAAAATTATGCAAAATTTGGTTAAAAATGCGAGTAATTTCGCAAATTTATCGTGTTGACCCGCTTCGGAGGTTTTTATCTAGGCAGTGGTGGTGATTGATGTCTTTAAGAAACTCCTAATTGCACATTCCGTCCCGTACGGGAATGACAGTCGATTTTGCTGTTCAACGTAAAAGAGCCCTTTCCATACCGGAAAAAAATATATATATATATACTCGTTTAGAGTGAGGGATAAAAACTTTAATGTGTTTGTTTACTGTTAGTCAACAGTACGCGACCTGTGACCCTGTATTTTCGAGGCGGCGGTGGCCATTACAATTTAAAAAAAAAATATGCTGAGTATTTTTAGGACACTTTGAAGTTCTAAAGGAATGAATTTCTTGGTTGAACTGCTTCTGTTTATTTTTATGGGCGGTTGAGGACTATTTTTCGTGATTTCACCTCAGAGGGAGGGGGTATAACTACATTCGTAGTTTGTGCGAAAGCCCGTCTAGAAGAGTCGTGGATACAAGTTCCAAGTTCAATCCTGGCAGCAGTGCCGGCTCGAGCTTTTGCGAGGCGGGAATTCCGTCGAAGGCGCTGAACCTGTCTCACGCCGGCCATGCCTTGCAGAGGCGAGCGACTGTTTTAGCGAACGAGAGGGAGGAATGCTCCAGGTGTACCTTCTGTCGGATGGGAAATGAAGTCGTGGCCTCGTGAAGTGCGTACGACAAGCATGTCAAACTGGGAGTACCCCGAGGGCCACATCGTTAACATGTACGTTGTCATGAGGGCCATGCAGTGTTGACTTTTTTTTTTTTTTGTAATTTTTTAAAAGTACCAAGAGGCCCGACCTGACGGTATCGAGTTTATTTGACATGACAATTTTCAAAATGAGTAGTTTTAATCAAAATATGGCGCATGGCACCCGATTCCAGCTATGCCCGGGGGTAACTGTCCCCTCTCTAATTAAGCCTCTGAGTAGCAGACTGCATGTATACTACTACTACATGATATTATTATTTGAAATTACTTTTTATTACTTACATTGATTGTGAGGGTTGCAACTCTAGGCTTCAAGGGCCGTCAGTTTGACACCCCTGGTGTACGATATCACCGTGGCACGTTAAGGAACCCTATCTACACGGAATAAAATATGCGCACAGATCGGCAAAATTTCCAGGTGTAAGAGCTTGCCCACTGGCAAGGCAACGGTAAATTACCTTTATCAGTAGAGACAAGCTGAATGAGGCGATGGTTGAAACACCGTTCGGTGGAGTGTTGTTTTTTTTTTTGGATAATTTGGAGATTTATTTTGAAACATTTTGTAACAAAGTTGCGAAGTTACTCGAGAGTGGTTAGCAAGCATTTTCACAGGGTTTTCCTCTCTGACACATGTGCGTATGCTCAGGGATGCGCGCCTGCCCATTCTCGTGGCGATACTTGTCGGCTGTTGTCACATGCTTTATAAATTCTTTCTCACCAGTCTTTATTATCTAAATGGTGCAGTTGTCAATCAAAATCAAACGATTTGATTGAAAGAAGGAGTAGAGATATCGAGCCAGCTGATTGAACACTTAAGAGTCACCTCTAATTATTTTCGCGGAAGAAAAAAAATTGCTTTATCTGAAATGATACAAGGATAACACCAATAAATTGACAAGTTCCACAGAGCCTCCTTATAATAGAGATCTAGTATCGTCATTATTTTCCATCATCTGTGTGTGAACTTTGGCCTGTAGCTTCATATTATACTGATAACGAAGTCGCTTCCTGGAATTTTTGGGGGAAAGCTTTCGGATAAGCAGAGAATGTGGAAGATGGACGGAATGCCGTTTTTCTCCTCGAAAACGATTTAGGTAGCGCTCGATTATTGCGTCAGTGGTTTTAGATTCGATACCAAATCGAGGTGGGTTGGCGTCTTTCGGGTGCAAGAGAGGTCGCCAGTGTGCGATAAGTAAAGCCGGTGTCCTACCGTGTGGTGTACGATGTCATTTGCACGTGAAGGAACCCTGCCTACCATGCAACGGGTAGATAAGGCAGAAATTCCCAGGTGTTGGAGTGCCCCAAAGAACAGTAGAATGATGATAAACGTAGGGGTTGCAGCTTAGATCGCCCATGTTGTCATCCAGAGGGACCCTGTCATGGGCAGGAAAGGAGGTTACGTTTGCTGTTTATTAAGATATATAGTGGATGGGCTCCCGGAAGTTGATTTACTCATTTACCACCTCCCGGAAGTTGATTTACTCATTGAACTCAGGCTCTCTTGGTTTCCGAAAAAAATGCGGAGGAGGAATCGTCCTGATACCCCGTCTTACGTACACGTGCGGAGTTTCCAGGTTGACTCAGACGCGCGCGGTTTATTGCGCTACATTCAGTAGTAGTTCGAATTCCAGCGACATCCTGTCGTCACCGCAACGATAATGACTCGTGATAACATTATATTAGCCTGGTTTGATTAGCGAATCTGAAGCCATTCCTGAACTGATTTTCACCCCTGTTGAGTGCGCAGGTTCAATTTTGCAGAATCGTATTGCTTTCCCCTCCTCTGTTTTCTCTTTCCGGATATTCCTTTTAGATTCCTCATTCATGCAGGGGTGACATAGGTTCACCTTAAAGGTAGCTTGAGCCCAGGACTGCAGATGCTGGCCGTTGCCTTAGGGATGACCTAAACCCGGTGCCGTGGGATGTACGACCTGTATTTAGAAGAATCCTTTCTTTACATAGAAAAGTTCGGCAGAGTTCCCAGGTTGTAGAATCTTGCCCCCTCTCCTGACTCCGGTAAGTATCTAAACCCATGTCTCTTTGTAAGCACCCGTGTCCTTCCTTGTTACTCATGGACATACCTGGATCGCGTACTTGTCTCTTGAGCTCCTGGATCGCGTACTTGTCTCTTGAGCTCCTGGATCGCGTACTTGTCTCTTGAGCTCCTGGATCGCGTGCTTGTTTCTTGAGCTCCTGGATCGCGTACTTGTCTCTTGAGCTCCTGGATCGCGTACTTGTCTCTTGAGCTCTGGTTTGTCGCGTGATAGACTTGTCCGGGACGAGACGTGAAGACTGACCCACGTGTGAGGGTCGCCACATGCTACACGTAAGAGAACCCTCTCTACACGAAAAAATCATGTGCAGATTGGCAAGAAAAATGTGGTGAGGAAAGGAGGTCGGTTTGGGGAATGAAGTGACCTTCAGAGCGAACTAACCGACGCCAAGTAGTCAGGTTGACCCGAGGCTTGTCATCTAACTGACCATCCTACTAACAGATCAGGACTTTTATGCGTTTCTACTTGTTTTTATCAGTGATGAATGCCACAAAAATATTTATTTTGAGAATGGGGTGTCTCTCGCCTGCCGTTGATCAAGTTTTTTCGATTTGAGGGGGGTTGATAAGGTTGTATGCCACAGTCAGTTCGCTTTGAAGATTAATTGTCCAGATTTGGTTCAATTTGTATTCGGTCCACGAGCATGTGTTGAGGACGTGTCATTGTTGTTAACTTTGTCTAAAAAAAAATCTTTTGCTATCATTTTAATTCGTCATGTTTGTGCGAAAAACGTCTCTTAGAAGATAATTTTACTTTATTTCTTAAATTGGACCCGCGTCGGTGACGCAGGACGTAGTTCGACTACTGCGTCAGTGGTTCCAAGTTCGATACTAGATCGAAGTTGGCTTCTTCGACCTCTCTCTTATCGGCAAGTGAGAGACATGTCCCGAGTGCGCCTTCCGTCGGATGGGAAGTAAAGCCGTGTTGTGCACGATGTCATTTGCACGTATTAGAACTCTCTACTGGGCAGATGAGGCAAAATTTCCAGGTTTAACAGCTTTGCCCCTTGAGCCCAAATGAACAGTAGACCGACGGTAAAGCTATCGTCGAACAGATCGTCCATGTGTCCATCCATGGGGACAAAGATGAGTACCCGACCCTTTCATAGACAGGAAAAATTGAGAGCGCGACTTTGCGAAAATGTTTTGTTGTTTGTTAGCGAACAGTGCGAGTCGACGGGTTCAATTCCGAGGTGCAGGCATTATCGAGTTGGTACAGTGTTAGTTTATTGATCGCATGCCAACGGATAACAGACCGCCGTAAATACTAAATCGTAGTCGCTCAATCGATGACTACTGCGCTTGTAATTCGTTCGCAGATTCGATCCTGGCTGCGTTGTTGTTTGTTCTTGTTTTTGAACCCACAACTACTATGGTCATTAGGGCCCAGAAAGACAGACATACTGTGGTATGGGTGTTAAGTGCCTGTCCATTGAATAAAAAGGCAAAAGCCCCATAAATAACAGTGATCAGATAAAAAGAAGCAAAATCCTGGCTGCGAGGTTCATTTCATTCATTTGTGGTTCATTTGACAACATGTCACTCGAGGTTCTTGTGCTGAGGTTCGAGCCTCGCTGAGTGTGATAATGAGGGTCGGACTGAAGAGTTGGTCATACATGGTGGACCTTGGTACGGAAGCAGGAAGTTGAAATTGTGCTTTGAAGGCTGTAGTGAGTCAAAAAGTAAAAGTAATAGACCCTGATGGGAACCCCAAAAGAAGTGTGGATTAACCTTGGGACCGACAGATATCAGATTGTTTTGGGAGTTTGATTATGGAAGATTACTAGTGAGAACAAACTGACAGGTGCCTTGCAGAAGAGCCTCTGGGTGATATCACTCTTCAAGGGCAACGAAGAGGATGTTTACAGGAGTACAATAGACCGGTCATTTTCATCGAATTTTGACAAAGCTTGTGATGAGGTTCTATGGGACAATGTGGCGAGAGAAATATGTGGTAAATGTTCTTTCATACCAGTTTAGGGCCTTGTGTAATGACTTCCACAGCCAGCCTACTGCCCAGTTCTTATCCATTCTTCCTGGTGATGGATGGGTTTTCGACTGGTGACAGAGAAAGGTATCCTTCCTAAAGTCAGACTTGAGTAATTTCCTTGAAGACACACACACATATGCAGAAGTAACCTTAAGTTACTTTGGGAAGGAAGTGAGCAGGAAGGCCACGCTACGTGCCTATTTGGATCCAGGAAATAAATATAGTCCGTGGGATAGATAAAATTGATGCAGACAAATGAAAGTGGGGACGTAGTCATTTCGGTAGAGGAGGGTCTAGCAGAAGCCCAAGGGCAAGTTATATAGGTACAGTATATCTTTTTAAGGACTCCATCTAGGTTGTATGGTTTGGAAGTTTGAAAGAGTCACCACAGGATGGTTGGTTGTTGTTTTAGGGCCCTTCAACTACAAGGTCATTAGAGCCCCGTCCACTGTGTAGTTCTTATGCAGTCACTGCACAGACCACTACACTAATGCGACGATTTCTGGATATTAGCAGTACCAGTTTTCCCAAGCGGCCACCCTTGTCAGTACTAGCTGAAGTTGCTTGTTGGTGTCTTAGGGCTTTCAACTACAAGGTCATTAGAGCCCCGTCGACAGTGTATAGTTCTGATGCAGAGACTGCATAGACACTACACTAATGCGAAGGTTTTTGGACACTAGCGGTTCCCAGTTTTCCCAAGCGGCCACCCATGTTAGTACTAGCTGGGGTTGCGCTGCTTGACTTCAGTGATCAGGCGAGAACGGGTGTGTCCAACGCAATTCGCCTCTCCCGAGTCACCACAACCATAGGCCTGACGCCCCCTCAGTCATTGCGGGTTAAGGGTGGTATAGGGGGGCAATGTTCGACCTCGTTTGTTTTGGTCCTGCTTGCAGACACCTTGCAGGCTCGATTTCGGTTGGCTTTGTTTGTCTGTTGCTGATTAATCGGGATTTAAATTAATATTCTTGCGGCGGTTTGGCGGCATTGCTAAAATGTCGTAATTTTTGAATGATGAAAGTCGAAGATGATACCTCGTTGATATTAATATTAATGTGAATTGATGATGATGATGACGACGACGAGGATGATGAGGATGATGATGATTCATATAATGCAGGAGTTTGTATTGAATGACACGGATTATATCGTCGTGTATAACCTATTTTTACGTTAGGAAATAAAAGTGCTATCTCTGGGATTTATTATCTACGCAAGCTGCTTATCGTTGTCGTTCACCATTTTAAATAGGCGATACAATTTCATTTCATTTTTATAATCCTTTATGTATCGTCTGGGTATCAATGTGGCGACTGTCTCTGTAGGCTTGTGAAGTTGAGGGTCTCAAGAAAAGGAGAGCGAGAACAAAACGCATGAAGGAGGGAACTCCCTACCCCCCCCAACTCTCCCCCGACACTAAGATTTAATGAGTAAAATGAGAGCAATGTCTGTTAGGCCTAATTTTTGATGGTGCCCTTCAGTGTATCCTGTTTTGGGATAATCTGTTGTGTATGTAGGATATAGTTGGGAGATTTTTGCCCGGGCCAGTGTCTGTCTCTCCTTCTCGTTGGGGTTCCTTTCAGTTTTGATCATTCAGCGCTTACCACTTGGCATGACTTGAAATACCTAGTTTATTTAATTATGTATCAATGATGTGTGAATGAAATTATGTATTGCGCCGCATTTTTTGCATACTGAAAGGGTATTGAGAGTGGGTGGGGGAGGGTTTCGGAGGGCGATGTTACATTCCTTGACATGTTTTAATGCACGTAATGGTGTGGAGTAACACCAATCCGGAGCAGGTTCGAACACGCAATCCTGCATTATACATGTGTTTTTTTTTTACGTCTCGAAAAGGTTGCTATAGTTTAAAAAAAATGATTAGTGTGCGTTGATGAGGACGAGGTGAGAGCACAGGCATGTGGTGAATGTCGCTGAGGCTACCTGTCAGAGGTAACAGACAGGGGTTCAAGTTGGACCGTTAAAACATGGGGGCAAGGTGCTGGACATGGCACAGTGTGGGATGGACGGAGATTGAAATGGAAGTAGAAGGGAATGGTGGACCGGGCCCGAGCCATTGCTTTTTACCCTCCATTCAGATTGGAAGAAGATGATCCGGAGTCTTACCTCTTGCCCTGATGGGATGTAGGAAATCTTGGAAGAATTTGTGCTGTCCAAGTTCGGCAACCGAATGAAAACAACTCATAGTTTGAACCTCACGGGTTACGAACTACTGTTCCAAGAAATGCAGAGGATGGATTTTGATTGATGCTCCGCCATCGGTGTCGTCGCAAAGATCTAAAGAGTCATGGCTGTCCATATGACGAAATAGGCCACCAGCGACCAAAATATTTGTGCATAGTTCATCATGCATCATGCTTTTTATTATTTGTTGGTGTTTTAGGGTCCTTCAACTACAAGGTCATAAGAGCCCCGTCCACTGTGTAGTTCTGATGCTGGGACTGCACTGACACTACACCAATGCGGCGATTTTTGGATACTAGCGGTACCCAGTTTTCCCAAGCGGCCACCCATGTCAATACTAACTGGGGTTGCTTTGCATCATGCATCATCATTTCTAACCTTATTTATTCCGCATATGGCAGGGTGGAATGCACACCCGCTTCGGTGGCACAGTGTTTAGCGAACTCGGGTACTGCGCCAGTGGTTCTAGGTTCCATACTAGACCACGGTGGGTTGGCTTCTTTCGGGCGAGAGAGATGCCTCGAGTGCGCCTTTTTCGGAGGAGAAGTAAAACCGAGATCCCGTGTGGTGTATGATGGCATTTGCACGTTAAAGAACCCTCTCTACTATGCAACGGGTAGATGAGGCAAAATTCTCAGGTGTAGAAGCTCGCCCCCCCTGGCGTCGGTGGAGTGCCCAAACGAACAGTAGGCCGACGATAAATAAGCATAGAGGTTGTAGCTTTGGTCGGCAGTCGGCTGCGGAGAAAAACACTGTCCAATATATCACCATTGTGTCCATTCAAATGAACAAGATGAGCATCCGACCCTGCCTTAGACGGGAAAAAGGGTTAGGAGTTGCTATGGTAAGGTTGAATACCCTTTAGTCCCATTGGTACTGCAAGGAGTAATGGAGGTTTCCCCCTCATCTCCATTCCTTGGCGTTTGGATTCTCGATTATCATCGTCTTAGAATAGTGGTATCCAACATGGGGTACGCGCTTGATGTTTTTAGGGGCACGCGAACGAAATTGAATCGTGGAGGCGCATGGTAAGCATATTTGCCAACTGCACCTGGGTTCAACTCTAGGAGAAGGACGGAGGTACAACTTAAGGAAATTGTTTACCAAGTGGTACGTCAGTCAAAATGGCGGGAAACCAGGCTGTCCTAGAGTATCAGTGCCGCAAGTGCCCTTCATTAAAACAAGATTGCGCGACCGGACGGGGAAGGGTGCCTCTTGTCGCAAGCTGTTGGGACCAGGACGTCTATGATGGGTCGAAAGTAGTTACGGTTCAGATTTATGGTATTCAAGAATACGATGAATATTATCGTGTGTCACAATACGATTAATATCGTGGGAATGGAGATATTTTTTTGTCAGTGTTGGGAACTGCGAGGGAGCAGACAGGAGTGACTGTCCATCCATTTTTTTTCTGTTGTTGGTGACTTCCTCTCCTACGCACAAAAACGTCAATAAAAAAACAGCCGGAGAATTTCGCACACTGGTTTCATCTCTTGAATGAATGAGCACGGGTCGAAGACGAAAAGACTCTAACGAAATTTTGGCTCTCAACGGTTTCGTGTTAGACAGTCATCCATTTTAACTATTTTTGACTGTCAAGGTCAGCAGACTGCGAAAGTCTTGTCCCAACTTTTTCCTGTTTCTTTGAAGAGATGTAAAATAGCCTTTTATTCCTTCTTTCGTTTCTTCTTGAGGCCTTTGATGATGATGTCGATTTTTTTCTTAATAACTAACACCAAAAAAAATTTCCCATGTCGTTTTTTTGGCACGAGAAAGAAAGGGTGCTACATGGACCGCGCTATTCGTATTTTTAAGGGGCGACTGAAAGGGTTGTGTTGCATTATATTATATCGACTTACAGTTAGGCATTTAATTAATAATAACTGATTGTTTTTTTTTCTTGTATTATTTCGGGGTATTTATAGTTCGTAGCTTTCCGGCCCTGTCATAAGCCGAAAATGTAGATGAAATTAACCTTTGTTTGGTAGGGGCTCGGGTTTAAAGAATCTAGTGTTCCTCGATAAAAGCAACGATTTTTCCCCTTGGATGGTTTGGAGAAAAACGCCTGACTGAGGTGCCCCCAGTCAGAGCGCGTTCAGTTGTTGTTTTTGTCTGTTGAATGTTTTAGGGCCCTTTAACTACAAAGGTCATTAGAGCCCCGTCCACAGCATAGTTCTTATGCAGAGACTGCACAGACACCACACTAATGCGACGATTTTTGGGTATTAACAGTACCCAGTTTACCCAAGCGGCCACCCATGTCTACTAGCTGGGGTTGCGCAGCTTAAGTTCAGTGATCAGACGAGAACTGGTGTGTCCAACGTAATTCGCCGCTAGCGTGTTCAGTGGACCCGCAGACCCGACCCTGCCACAGGCGGGATAAGGGTATGTATCTGATGGTTTGGAGAAAAACCTCAAATGTGATTTCCGGTTTAGAATTGGATGTAAACCTGTAGCCGTGTAACATTCACGCCGCTGTCATTACTGTACGGAACTCTTTCAGCCCGGAAAAGAATCTTATAGGTCGGCGATAACCTTATAGGGCCGACAGTAAGTGACCAAAACGTCTCGCAATGGCCTACTTAATGATGTGTCCCGTTAATGGAAGCCTAATTGCAGGGTCTCTTTTGCTCATCCGCCGTCGGTCAATTCCATATGGAGGAGGGACTGTTTTATGTCAAAAATAAACACTGATGTGAACTTTATGAGTTTAATGACAGATGTGGGTCTTTTAAAAGGCGATTAATTGAAAGTCATTTGAAGTTTTTGTTGATTCCAGATCGGGACTCCCCCTTCCTCTCTCCCTTCACTTGCCATCCGTCTTCCGTTTTGAGCCGTTGAAGCCCTTAGGAACTGTACAGTTTGGTCTTTAGTTTATCAAATTTTGACGCAACCCCAGCTAGTACTGACAAGGGTGGCTTCTTGGGAAAACTGGGTACTGCTAATAACCCAAAAATCGTCACATTAGTGTAGTGGCTGTGCAGTCTGCATAAGAACTATGCTGTGGACGGGACTCTAATGACCTTTGTAGTTGAAGGGCCCTAAAACACCAACAAACAACAACAATCAAATTTTGACTGCTGATCTGTTCTCGTGATACTCGGGTTCGATCCAGACACCTCCAATTATTTATTTCTACGAGTGTTTTATAAGACTTTACCAAAAAAGCAGGAGGTCGCCAGCTACAGCACTTTAAAAATACTGCCGACCTCTACCCATTTTTACCCTCCCCCCGCTTCTTTGTATTAAAGGGGTTCATTAATTGCATTGTGTAGTCTGTGGCCTGGACTCGTGCGTCAGATGGTTCGAGGTTCGATCCCGGCTGAGGCGGATGGTTTCTTTCGAATTTCTGGTGATCTAGTGAGTGTGAATTCCTCCGGATGAGAAGCACGTGGTTCGTAGGATATCATCACTGTGCTTTTAAAAGAACCCTTGCTACGCAGAGTTTAAAAATTCGGCAAATAATCTTTGCAGAAATAAATAGGTTGGACGTTGAATAAGATACAAGTTTCGTGTTGGAGAACAACGTACGTTTGATAATTTTCAGGTGTGAGAATATGAAGGTTAAGGGGTAAAGAATTTGAAATTAAAATTAATTGCCTGACCATCGTGGTTCCTGTTGACCACAGGTTTTAATTGGTCACTTATCTAGGTGAAAGAACTGTTTAAATTACTAATTAGTCTTCGCGAGGAAATGATGCCAAGCAAGTACTTACGGGAGGGGGAAGCCTCGCGGATGGGATTGCTGATTTGGTCGTTGCGAGAGTTGTGTGCAAAAGTCTAATAGGCTTGAGTATGGGTTTCGATCCTAGAGGGATTTGATGCCGAAATGTGTGACTTGTGGCATTGTTTTTTTTCTCCCATTTGAATAGTATACATTCTTAGCATTGTTCTCTCTCTCCCAGCGCAGAGTTCGAGGCTCATCTCCGGCGTCGGCTATCTTGTAACCATGGCAACGGTAGCAAAATATCAGACTTGTAAGAGTTGTAGGCAACACGTAAGACTGCGTGGTTACTGGTAGGTAAATGAGCAAAAAGAATGCGATCTGTGTGGTAAAAATGATTTATGCGCTCCTGCGAAAAAAAACCGTGGGGGGGGGGGGGGGGGGTTTAGATGTGTGAGAACTTACCGATTTTTTTCTTCCCGGATGGTGTTCAACCAGGCCAACGTTAAATTAAGCCAACACAAGCGCACATTCAAAGTCCCGCAAAAAGGTAAAGAATGTGAATTGACCAGTCTGCTTCTTTTTGTCCACAAATTGGGGAAAGGTATTTCGTCCGTCGGTATTGTGGGTGAAGGTGATATTCATGTCTGGACGTACTGTATAACTTTCAGTGGGAAAAATGTAATCATACTTTCAGGGTCCTAAGAAAGATTAGGAATAGCTCCAGTCTGCCCTTTGCTCTCGTTACCATTTTGTTCCACCCATAGCACAGTCTGGTAACCATTTTTCTCAATTGGGACGCGAACGAGGCGATGCGTTTGGACTGTATTTGGCGCAGCCAGCTGCCGACCTAATGCTGCAACCCCCCTATGTTTATTTAACGTCGGCCTATATTAATTCTTCACCGACGTCGGGGGGGGGGGGGGCAAACCCGTACACCTCGAAAGTTTGTTGATCCGCACGTATATTTTGTACTCCATGTCGAAAGGATTCTTTTCCGTGCAGCAGTGACACCGTGAAAACCACGCGGGACCAAGGCTTTATTTCCCAACCGACGGGAGGCGCACGGCTGTAATGAAGCTATCCCCCTGGACCAGGATCGATCCTGCGACCATGGACCCAACGGAGTACGTACGCTTCTCACTCAGCCCTCGTTGCATTTGCTGATGTTGCAAAACCAAGTGGTTATCACCCTGTTTGACAAGGCTGTGCGGAAGAGGCTGAAATTCGGGTGTCCCAAGTGGTGGCAATGGGAGTGTCATTTTGGGGGGAATAATTTCAAAAGCGTTTCGGCCAATTTACGATGTGAAATCAGTGTCTATCGACCGTGTCTCGTCGTGTTGGAGTGATTCATCTTTCGTAATGTGTGCCTCTGCCCTCTTCTTCCCTTGATGTCCTTCTTTCCCTTTAGTCGGCACCGTCGTCCTTGCCTTACACCCCACACCCCTTTCACCCCCTTCCTTCCTCCCTCAATATTTTTCTCTCTTTCGATTTAATGCAGTGGCGTGCCTTGTTGAACAGTTTTATGCGACCAACCATGCATTTACTATGGAAGTTCTCCTCCAAGACCTCCTTTGGAAGGATTTTGCCCTCTTCTCGTTTCGCGGGACCGTGTGATGATCTTTTTTTGACCTCTTGCTCATTATGCTCGTTCGGGGGTGGTTTACCCCTTTCTTGCAACTGTTCGCATTTTTTTTTTTCATTGCCTTTAACTGTGCCTCTTTGATTGTGCTGCTAAAAAAAGTATGACAACATGGTATATAGACACGCGAATTGATGTTTAAGTGCGATGGAGGTACTGGCTTTTACTCTTTCCTCGAGCCCGGGCCTGCATACACCGTTGGTGGGAGTCACACTGATGACTTTCTCAGGTTTTCGAACTCTTGCTTTAAAGACCATTATAATAATAACAACAGGGTAATAATAATAATAATAACAACTGTTTGTTCTAAATAGTGTACATCCTCGCGAACTCGTGGGTGTGAGCTCAATTCCGTTCAAGGCTGCCGGTTTTTTTTTCGGCAGTGACGTGGCGGTCTGGGGAGCCTTTTATACCTTGTACTGGTTAACTCGCCTCTGTGATAGATACCCGTCTTATGCACCAGTGGTTCCGAGCCTTAGGTTAACGAATCCGTATTTGTCCTTGAAAAACGAATTTGTTTATTTATCTTTGTTTCCATTTTGGTCGTTGGTCCGTGAAGAAGATGGAGAACCACTGGTGAACATCTCAGCAGAGCACCAGCCGGTACCTCAGGTGCTCAGCTGATACCAGATCTTGATTTATGAGTCTATTGTTGGTCGGTTCGAATCTAGCAAGTTTGGATGGATAATGTCATCTTTGTTCCGCTGGATGAACACATGAACGATCTGTTGGACTGTATTTTTACGCAGCCGGCTGCCGACCAAAGCTGAGCCCTTAAGCTTATTTATCTTCGGCCGACTATTCTTTTGGGGCTCTCCACCGACGCCAGTAGAAAGTTCTTTTACGCGCAAATGACATCGTGCTCCACACGTGACCACGGCTTTACTTCCCATCCGACGGAAGGCGCACTCGGAACCTGTCTCTCGCCAGTAAGAGGGAGAGGCCGAAGAAGCTATCCCACCTCCATCTAGTAGCGAACCTAGAACCATTGATGCAGTATTAGAGCACTCTGTCTCCTGCACCACAGAAGTTAGTTTAGTTTTAAGAGAGAGCCACTGCCAAAAATGTCTGAAGGCCTTAAACGCGAGTGACTCTCCCCCTCACTCCATTATGCCTGCCATTTTGAAAGGCAACTCGTGGGACTGAATTGCATTGTGGGTCTGGCGGCACACGTGACTTTTTTTTCTATTTAGGCTTAGAATGAATTGTGTATAGGCCACCATTTTGTTGCGTTTGTTTGCGTGTTTTTAATTTGTTTGTAGGGGACAATGAGGCCCACCTCGGTGGCATGGGAGGAAGCGTATTCGATTACTGTGTCAGTGGTTCCAGGTTCGATACTAATCGAAGTGGGCGGGCTTCTTCGCCCCCACTCTTACCAGCTAGTGAGTGATAGGCCCCGAGTGCGCCTTCCATCAGATGGGAAGTAAGGCCGGTACCCTATCGGGTAGTGGACGATGTCATTACTGCACTGAAAAGAACTCTCTCTACTATGAAAAGAGTAGATGATGAGGCAAAGTTTCCCAGGTGTAGGTTCTCGGTAGAGTGCCCCACCGAACTGTAAATATGCATAAGCATAGGATTGCAGCTCTGATTGGTAGCCGACTGTATAAAAATAGCGCCAAATAGATCGCTCATGTGTCCATTCAGACGAATGCAGATAGGTAGGTACACGACCCTGCCATAGGCGGAAAAAAGGGTTAGTAGTTACCTTCGTGCTTGTAAAGGGCGATGCCGCTCGCGCCTGTGATTGTATAATAGGAGTAAGTTGTATTTTATTTGATAAGATGTCATCATCCATTTTTAGGTCGTGCCGGCGATTGCGTTTGAAAAGAAATAGCGACGATAATGGCGATGACATCGCAATATGTCATGGAAAATGCGTTCGAGACGTGTAGTAGGTTTCCGAGCTGTTGCTTGCCTGCTGCTTCTGTGAAATGTCGTTGAAATCCGATGAAGATTGACGTTTGTGCGCATGCTCGTTGTTGCTGCTGCTGTTCCTTGCCCTTGCCAATAATACAGTGTGCGCAGCGGTGGCGGCGGATAAATGCTACTCGAGTGCAGGCAGGATATTACACTCCACACCTTCCGCCTCCACCTCCTCCTACTCCTTTTCCTCTCCTCCCTCCTGTAGGTTGTCGTGGACTCTTCTTCGTCCCCGTGTAATATTTTTTGGCCTCTAGTCTCGATGGTTTTCAGATAAAAATACTGCGCAGACGACTCTAGGCACAGGCAAGGTTACATTACTGTCGATACTGCAGGGGCGAAAGGGTTGATTGGATGGTTGTTTCAACTCGGTGTGTGTACCCACGCGTCCTCCTCCGTCTTGAACTCGTCTCCTCTCCTCCATCAATTGCTACTGTTTCTACTACTACTACTACCACCACCACCCTACTCTCCTCCCCCCTTCTTTCACTCTGTAGCATTAACTGATGGTGATGGAGGAGCGCTGTTGCTCTGTGTAGGTACAATGTATGATGAGCATTTGTGTTTGTGCTCTACGTGTGCACCAGCACCGTACGAATTGTGTCCTCCTCCCTTACTCTACACTCTCACCCTTCCCCATGTCCTCCGCCTTAATGTTCGTCGTCACATGCGATCATTGGTTTCAATTGATGAAATGGAGGCTCGCGAAGAAGAGAGTGATGATGATGATGATGGTGATGAAGAAGTGATATTTAAGGCAGTTCGTGTCTTGGTAACGTTTGTCATCGGATATGCGACGTAATGACGAACGAAATTGTTGGTTTTGTTCATGTTTTATTGCGTTTCACTCAACCTTCACGTCGTGCTCAATAGTTGCTCACACCCCCGCTTGCTGGTAAGTCCTGAGATGAAGGGGGGGAAAGTTGATATAGGAATATCGAGAAAATATGTCGGCGGCCTGTTGGTGATAAAAAAAAAGCCACGTTGCGGGGGAGCAGAAAGCAGGAGGGCGTCTATTGAAAAAGAAACTGATGCTGGTTGCCCTTTCCCCCTTGTGCCTCTACATCCGTACCCATTTAGAATTTTTGATGGCGTGATGCAGTAACACGCTCCTGTGGGGTAGAGGATAGCGTGCTCGACTACTGCGTCAGTGGTTCCTGGTTCCAGACTGAATCTAGGTGGGTTGGCTTCTTTGGGTTTGTTGTTTGTTGGCGTTTTAGGGCCCTTCAACTACAAGGTCATTAGAGCCCCGTCCACTGTGTAGTTCTGATGCAGGGACTGCATAGACACTACACTAATGTGACGATTTTTGGATACTAGCGGTACCCAGTTTAACCTAGCGGCCACCCATGTCAGGGGTTGCGTTGCTTAACTTCAGTGATCAGACGAGAACTGGTGTGTCCAACGCAACTCGTCGCTCCCGGCTTCTTTCGGGCGTGAGAGAGAGAGAGACACACCCCCGAGTGCCCCTTCCGTCGGATGGAAAGTAAAGCCGTGTAGTGTGCGATGTCGTTTGCACGTAATATAACCCTGTCTACTGTGCAGATGAGGCAAAATTACCTGGTGTAGGAGCACGCCCCCTGTCGTCGGACCCAACGAATGGTAGACCGACGATAAATAAGTGTAGGATTTGCAGCTTTGTTCGGCAGCCGGCTGCGTAAAAATGTCGCCAAGTAGATTGTGCTAATTTAATAGGCAATGGTCATTAGAGCCCCGTCCACTGCGTGGTCTAGTGCATGGTCTGCACAGACACTACGCTGTTACGATGTTTTTTAGGCGTTAGGGGTGCCCAGTGTTCCCAAGGGGCCCCCCATATTAGTACTAACTGGAGTGCGTTGCTAAGCTTGTGAATCCAACGCAATAATAGCCTCTTCCGAAAATTAGCTCAAGTGGACTTGTATTTTTTCTGAGATGAATGAGTAAGCTTAATTGGATTTTTGTCCCAAATGAGAAATCAGTTGCAGTAACTATCCCGTGACATTGATGGGAAAGCCGGACTGAGAGAAAGGAGAGAGGGGAATGGTCTGACAATTCGTTTGACAGTTTTATCCATGGAATTCTGAAGACCACACGCACAGGGCATGCTCTTACACCTGGGTATTTTATCCGATCCCCTCACTCGCATTTCTCTCGGGATGATCACATTGCTTTCTACCTAACGAAAGGCGGCACTTGAAGCTTCTACATCTCATCCGGAATACACCGCAACCCGTTGCCTAGAATCGAACCTGCAGTTGACTTTGTAGGAGATAAGCTCACTGAGCTTTACCGAGGTGGATCTGTTGACTCTATACTAGCACTTCTATATCGAATAGGCCGCCAGAGAGAGCTCTTGCCTACTTCCTGTGCACGGGAAGGAAATAAAGATCGACATCAGTTTCAGACGTTGGAAGAGGAGGCCCTCTGTTCTCGTTGTGAACGTCACTCCGTTTCTTGTTGCTAACATCGATTTGTTGCAGCAGACTGACGTTAAATAAACAAATTCTAATTTGTCTTGTAGCCTAATTAGTCTCTATTTAATGACGACGGTGGACTTGATCCAGGGTAGCATATCTGTGACTCCTGAATTTGTTTGTCTTGGAGTCAATCTGGACCTTGTCCACCCAAGTGGTTACTTTCCGGTGTGATTCCTGTTCTTGGGCATTCCAGATTCGCAAAGGTGTCATTGGAAGCAACTTCCCATTTCGCCTTTCAAATCGACTGTTTGAACGGAAGTCTTTCTTTCTTAGTAGTACCAGAGGTCAGTGTTCTTGAAAGGACGTTATTGAAGGCCCATTTCGGTGGCTCAGTAATGGTGTGCTTGAATTTGAATCAGGCGGTGCTAGTTCGATTCTGACTGAGGTGAATGTCGACTTCTTTCTGGAGTGAGTGGAAAAGGAAATTTCCCCCTGGTTGGGAAGCAAGTTATGGTCCCTTGTCTAGCACATCACCACCGGTAAATTACCCTCAGTGGTAGAGGGGCCGACGTTAAAAATATTCAAGGAGACAAACCCTTTAAGGATGCTCTCGTAGTAGGGCAAACCTGTACGAGTCTTTCTTTCATCATGTAACCGGCAAAGCTTATTTATTTGGTCCTGTCCGTCGACGACACGCGGTGGTCAGCATTACTTCTTTTTGGAGAACGGAAGGAGGCTCACTTCTTTCCATCTTATTCGAAATTCATTACTGAATTCAGCAGGTAAAACTATGTGACCAGTGAACATTCATCCGCAAGTAGTGGACCGTGGTCTAAATAAGGGTACAGACTTAAAGAAAGCAGGTGCAAACAGTTCAGATTTGAGTGGTGGGCGCAAATAACGCATGTAAAAGTGACTATAACCAGCCTGTTGTTCGGAAGATGTCGAGCTTGTCTGAAGATGTTATTCTTGACAGTTCCATCTTCTTACTATGTCAGCGGTTCCAGGTTCGATACTGGATCGAGGTCGCTTGACTTCTTTCGGGTGAGAGAGAGAGAGAGGCTCCGAGGTCAACTTCCTTTGGATGACATGTAAAGCTAAGGTCCCGTATGGTTTACGATGGCAGTTTTAGTAAAAGAATCTTCTTTAATATGTAAGAAGTAGATGAGGCAAAATTCCCAGGTTAGGAGCTCGACCCCTGGCGTCGGTGGAGTGACCCCAACGAACAGTAGACTGACATTAAGTTAGCATAGGGTTGCAGCTTTGGTTTGCAGCCGGCTGTGGAAAAATACCGACCAGTATATCACTCTTGTGTCTATTCAGAGGGCCAAGATGGGCACCAGACCCTATCATAGGCGGGAAAAGGGTTAAGAGTTGCTTTGCATTAGCACTTGTTTCTTTTGTCCCACATCGGTATTTCATTAAAAACTGGCGAGAGTAAAGCGTCGCTATCCATTTGTGCGTTGGGTTTTACTGTACTGTACGTAACTTGTCCGTAAGGATATGATAGTGTGTGGGGTGGACGGGAACCTAGTGGGAGATAGACGAGAGTGGAAGGCTAGAACCCGCAGACCTGACCTTGCCACAGGCGGGATAAGGATACGTAACCTCAGCCTGCTTCAACAACCAGCGAACAAGAACTAAATATTCATTCCGGGAAACTAACCGGCGCGGGTTACATGATCTGACAAGTATGAACCTGCTTTATCTATGTGTGGGTCTCATCAGCCATCATTCAAACATTTTTGGCACTGGTCGGTTCTGGTCAGCGCCGGATATCTGAAAGCGGAAAACCTGCTTTCTGTGTGATTGTTCCCTAAGACCTTTTTTTAGTGCACATGCACGCCATTGCGATACAAGCATCTAAAGGCTCGGCCACAAAGAACTCGATCTGTTGCAGTGGGCAGCGATCGAGTTGTACACCACAAGATTGCATCGTGCCTGTCATGCATAAGGCGATCTGTTGCAGCGATACGGGTGTAAACATTTAGGCAAGGCGCAAAATGAGGTCGCAGGGTACGCAGGGTGACGCAGCCCTGCGAAATTCTGCTAGCAGGCAATCACTGTTACGTTGAAAGCCATTTTAGTTGACGCAAATTGCAAACCAGTGTGTTGAAAAACTGCGATTCAATATGTGGTGATTGCCTGCTAGCAGAATTTCGCAGGGCTGCGTTACGCTGCGTCACACTCCGGCCTCATTTTGCGCCTTGCCTTAGAGATTTGTCGCCCGGTCGCGTGATCAATTTACCAAAATAAGTGAAAAAACTGAAATGTGCACTTCTCAATGCTGCCTTTTGAATGGATCGTTGGCAAAGATATTGCGCCCTATGGGGTGTTTCCATATTCCGTGCCGTTATTGTCTGCTGCAACCAGGGCCGGCCTTCTCTATAAAGGGGCCCGGGTGCAAAAATCCTTTTGGGGCCCCAAAATATTTTTCCAAAAGTAAAAATAAAAGGATTCAGAGTAAATGGACTCCTCTTAGATGCCCTCCTATCCCATTCTGAGATCCTTCCTAATTTTGGAAGGTATTACATTTTTGGATGATGCCATGTGTCCTAATATGTCTCCATTGCATTTATGAGTTGGTCTGAAAGCTTATGTGGACGTCCACACCTTGGAACATTTTCAGTTGGACCTGTGTCATTATATTTTTTTATTACACTTCTGATTATTAAAGGTATTTTGGTTTTAACAAGCCCAAAATATTGACTCTTATTATATATGACTCTTATTGACTCTTAACCTCTAATTCTGGGTTGTCCAACCTGTGGCCCATTGAGACTTGTAATGTGGCCCATGGTGCATCATTTCTAATTATGCATTATAGCCTGCCTGCTATGTAACACCTAACGTTATCTTCACCTATTTTGGTTTTGGCAGCCCGTGGCTGGCAGTCAGTTCATGGAGCAGCCGAGTGACCCACAGCACCAGAAAGGTTGTACAACCGTGGTGTAGTTCAATGGCAGGGTTGTTAGGTTACGTTTAGGTTATGTTGCATTGGCAGGGTCGAATGAGGGACGTTACCCCTACAATGACGTATATTAAACTTTTAATATTAGCAATGATCTGGGCCCTGATGGGTACTGATGATGGGCCCCTCCCTAATCGTGAGGCCCGGGTGCAATGCACCCTCTGCACCCCCCGGATGGCCGGCCCTGGCTGCAACAGATCGAGTGTTCTGTGTGACCGAGCCTTAAACTATGCTTGCGTCCACCTAACATGCTTGGAGCAATGAATCCATTCCACTTCCGGCCCCCTGTATGCTAAAGGCATCCTATATATGTCATTTAGTGCTCAAGGGTTCGGATATTTTGATCATTGATGTTTTTTTTCTCTGGGGGGTGGTCTTGGATTAACATTGAGTTGGTTTGTTTAATATCCATTTTTTCATCCCGTTACTCTGGGGTTTTTGGGGTAAAGGAGAGGGGGAGAACACAGAGATACAAAATAACGAAGTTGTGTTTGTTGGTTTGGATGATCGATATCTTAACGTTTGTTGTGAGAGATGGAAGTTCGGGGTCTTTTTCTTGGATACATGCATTAAGGGCACCTTCTTGCTTCCACCCTGTTCATTATCGATTTTTGGGCTTCCGTAGTTTTTTTTTCTTTCTCTCTCTCTTTCTCTTTACCCCCTATTCTCTTTCTGTTTTTGATACCGGACCAGCTGAGAGGATAGTGATGGGCTTTGTTTCTTCTGCCCCTCCTCCTCCTCCCTCAGCGATATTGATGACGTCTCTTTGGTTGATGCTGCTCAGTAGTAGTAGTATTTTTGGAGCACCCTGCTATTTTCCGGACGATCGAGCAAGCGTGAAAATACTCCTCTTCCCCTTCCCAAAATATTTGTTGTTCATGCCCATTAGGGATATTATTTTTTTTTTCGACAGGGGAACATCGTCTAGACGATGAAAAGATCCCTTTTAGGAATCCGGGTAGTTCAGGTGGCGTTGTCATCAACGTCACCAATTATTTTTTCGGGGTGACTACCTTCACCTCTTATTGGCCCGGTCATCAGATCTTGAATGGAACTATCACCATCTGGGACCTTTTTTGACTTCACGAAGGACCTTTTCTAGCACATTCTCTCGGTTTTGGAGCTTATCTCCTTGCTTTAGTTCTGTCAAGTCAGGTGACACCTCTTGCAGGTGATCTCTTCCTTCAGGTAGAGGGCGTACATTAGGTCCTAATCACTAATGGTCGAACATGAACACTTTGAGCTCAAGAGGCAAGGGTATTCTCCTCCTTCTATTTGGAATACCGAAACCTGCTAATAGAATTATGGTGAAGGGGAAGGGAGAGTGGACAGCTAGTACGCTCTCCGTGACCCACCCACCCCTCCCCTCTACCGTAGGCGGGACAATGCGAGTTTCTTCAATAGTGGAGAAGAACATGATGAAAGTATGAGGGCTATATTAAAAGGTTGAAGACCCTTTAACCCGGATTATTATCTGACCGTCCCTCTTTTCTTTTTCTCCCCTTCCCTCCTTTTTTTATTTCAAGTATGGACCTTCTAGGCGACATGTCCCGCGTTTTTCTCCCTCTCTGACTGCTGCCCTAAAATACTAATTAAACGGTCGTAAACCTCCTGCCGTTTCGCGGCCACAGTAATAACGTTATATTGATGGCCACACCAGAGGCGTTGTTTTTCTTTTCTCCCCTCGCTTCTTTGCAGTGACCCTCCCCTCCCTCTTTTTTTGGGACAGTGTTTTAAACGTTATGTTTGCGAGTCGTGGTATTGTCTCCTGAAATGGAACCTTCCTCTCACCTCTCCCGCCATTTTTTTTTATGTTGTCGTTGTTTATACTTTTTCTGGTTTTGTTGTTTATATGACGAGTCCATAAACATGGTTTGGTAATAATGAGTATAGTGCCCCAACCTAAAAAAAATTTCGACTACACACACCTCCATTGCACATTTTTGTTTCCCTCTCCCCTCCCCCTTTTCTCTCCCTCTTTTCCTCTTCCTCCTCTTCGTCCAGTCCTGCAGGCTGTCGATAATGTGTTTTAATAAAGCAGGTGGTTATTACCACGCCTGATGACGTACTGAAGGGGTGGGGGACAGAGATAAGCGGTTTGGTTTAATTTTGGAGTGGTGAAGGTCCCTTAGAAGGGATAATAGTGAATGGCAAGGGCTTCTTCTCTTGTAGGACTGCTCTCCCCTCTCTTCTTCTGTCCCTCTCGCTTTCCTCGTATTTCCCTAATTTCTCTCTCACTTTCCCCTTCCTCTGCTCCCTCCCCTCTCTTCATTCCCTCTCTGTTACCCCTCCTCCGTCCGTCCCCTCGCTCATTCTGACGTCATGCGTCCCTTAATTCAAAGGATTACTTTTCCATGTTACGACGACGACGGTGAGTTAGGCTGCTGTCCGTTGTGTTTCTACTCCCAGTATTTCTAATAGCCCTTTGGATGTAGCGGCATGAAACAGGATCGATATGAAAATGAAATGCATCACATACACACACTCTCCTCTCTCGCCCTCTTCATACCCCCTCCATATCCTTACCCTTGTCCCTCTCCTCTCTCCCTATCCTTCTCCTCACGCACATATACTGCTTTACTGTCATGTGTTTGACATGTTTCTGCTTTGCTTTGTTGCTGGAATGAACATGGCTGCTGCTACTACTACCCTTTAAGATACGAAATTCTCTGACTGGGATACACAGACAGGGGAAGAGAGAGGGGAAAAAACTCAAAAAATTGATTGGTTCATGAGTCGTTGAATGTTTATTTCGGTTGAAGTCCTGCCTCTCTTATTCAAACTCGTTCAGCAACAGGATTTGTGGGATAGTGCTTTTTACTTGATTATTGGGGGGGGGGGGGGTCTCTCCTCTCTCTCGCTCTCCCTCGCTATTCCGTTGCTGTCCTAAGAAAAGAAAAAGCAGTTGTCTTAACCCTGACTAATCTTTATGCTGTTTTCATGGGTAACCCTTTACCTGCCAGGAACGCACGAGCGGTCTGTTAGACGGTGGCACAGCCAGTTGCCAATCTAATGCTGTAATTTCTATGCTGATTTATCTTATTGACGGCCTATTTTGATTCGTTAGGGCGCTTTTCCTGCGCCGATGTTAGGGGGGCCTCTTCCCCTTTCTAAAAAAAAAAAGATAAAGCAATTTGACTGCCAACCTAAGGCTAAAACCTCTGCGTTCATTCGTCGTTGGCCTGGTTTGATTCGTTGGGGAACTTTTTCTCCATTGGCACCAAGGGGGCGAGCTTCTATTGCCGGTACGGAAGAAGGAAAGGTGATTTAGGGGCTATCGTGCCCCTACTTTACACGCCTACCCCCAGTCTCACCCACACATATTCTTACCTCCATTGTCTCCCTTTTTAGTCAAATCATGAGTAGTTTCGCCTCAGATGACCCCCCCTCTCTGTCCTCTCATTTCGGTGCCGCAAGATGTAGCGTGCTCGATTACTGAGTCAGTGGTTCCAGGTTCGAAATTGGATCGAGATGTGTTGACTTGTTTCGGGCGAGAGAGAGAGGGAGGTCCCGAGTGAGTCTTTCGTCGAAAGTAACCCAGTGACACCGTGTGGTGTACAATGTCATTTGTTCGTAAAAGAACCCTCTCTATTATGCAATGAGTAAGTGATGCAAAATTCCCAGGTGTAGGAGCTCGGTGGAGCTCCCCAACGAACATTAGGCCGACGATGAATTAGCATAGGGGCTGACTGCACCTTTGGTTGGCAGCCGGCTGTGTAAAAAATACCTTTCGATAGATCGCGCATGTGTCCATCCAGAAGGATAAAGATGAGTACCCCCGATCCTGTCATAGGCATGAAAAGGGTTAGTAGTTGTTGCCTCTCAGTCCATTCCTCCTACTTTCCACCCGTCCTGCATAATGAGGCCGCAGTTTTCATTCGAATATGGCGTTGAGCGATTATGTAAATGAGTGATTGGTGTTGTTATTATCGCTTCTGGGGATTTGTGTCACACTTGCCTCGAGAAGCATTCGTTGAATCGTTCGTTTTCTTGCTCGCTGGCGGTTTGCTTGGCGAGCACCGCCGTCGTCGCTTGCTTGAGCAGTGACTGCTCTCTATGTGTTTTGTAAGGAATGACGTAGGCGTACTTAAATTTATAGCTTTGAAAGGATACGCGAAGGTTATCCAAACTGAAGTTCATCTATATTCCTTGCAGAGGAAGAGATGATATTTGTTTTTTTTTTTTTTTTTTGGATTTTATGTTTATCATAGGTGGCGTGACGAGTTGTCGGGGGTTGTTCTTTCGCATTCGTTGACTACGACGCTTTTCAGGCTGATGGATACGATGTGTACGTACGTTATTATGCGTGTGTGTGCTTGTCACTGTTAGTCACTCATCGATGTAGTGTGCGGACCTATGGAACTCCTTACAATCGTCGTCCTCTGGATCGGTTAGAGGGCAAGCGAAGGGGGCCACGTGACGAACTCCTACTTTGAAGATGTTACCGATCTATGCATTTTCCCAGTAGTTACGGACTGTTTTAACGTGCCGATGATAGTAGAGAGTTTTCTGGCTGCGGTTCTATCCGACGTACGCTACGCAATGCAGACGAATCGTGAACTGCGCAGACGCATGCAGGGTCTGAGTTTGCGCAATTGACAATTCGTCTGCATTACGTAGCGTTAGAAAACTCTCTATTGTACACATCTTACTCGGGTCCCATGGCGTTACTTTAATCCCGCTGACCCGCCTCCAGTGATTGCGCCCTTGACTTGTGAGTCCGTGGTTGCAGTTTCGATCCGTGTCGAGACAAGATAAATGCGCTCTCATCCGTGCTGAATGAGGATTTTGTTTGTTGGTGTTTTAGGGCTCTTCAACTACAAGGTCATTTGAACACCGTCCACAGCGAAGTTCTAATGCAGAGACTACACAGAGACTACGCAGAGATTACACTAATGCAGAACTACACAAATGCGACGAGTTTTGGGTATTAGCAGTACCCATTGTTCCCAAGCGGTCACCCATGTCAGTACTAGCTGGGGTTGTGTTGCTTAATTTCAGTGATCGTGCGATAACTGGTGTGTCCAACACAATTCGCCGCTCCCTCTGAATGAGGAGTAAAGCCGTGTGGTGTGTACGATGTCATCACTGGGCCCAAAAGAATCCTTTCTACACGGAGTGTAGGAGCTAATCGGTAATTACCTTTAACATTAGAGAGAGACCGACGTTGGATAAACAAGAAACGGAGTCGTTTGAAGTTGACTCATCGTCCCGCTGTAATACAAGAACCAGGATTGAACCTGCGCCTTACTAACTCAAGGAGCCATCGAGGAGGCGTGTTCTCTTCTGTAGTGCTCCCGCTGTTCCGATTTCTTTCTTCCTTCGTTTTTTTTTTTTCGTTAGGAAGGTTATAAGGGCCAATGCGATAAATGTCTGATGTGCAGGTTGCAAACGACCCAAATTAGTAACGCACTGCACGTCAGTAAACACTGTTAAAGGGGAATTCTTTTCTTGCTTGGTGAATGTGAAGGATCATCCATTTGGGGTAAAGGGGTCAATGTCGGATGTGTTTCAGGGGCGATAATACCTTTAGGGCTTGTTACATGGCTGTAGTAGGTTGTAGATATGAGACTGAATTTTTCATTCATGTACTCAGGAGCGAAACCTACCTGAGGGGGAGTCTCTTAATGCGTAGTGTTGTACGGACCTTTCAAGTTAAAAAAAATTTTCTTTACCGAATTTGTACATTTTTTCTCCTAATTCGGTCCTTAGTGATCAAACCTAAAAGGTCTCTTTTTATCAAGTGCCATTTTTGGAAGATAGGGGTAATTCTTAGGATTGCATAATACATTTGATAAGGGACCATACTCCCGTTTTTTTTCCTCTCATACGAAGGTCCCCGCTCGCAAATTTCCATCCTACCTGTATATCAAGGTCTAACTTGTACGTCTGTTATTAGTTTTTCTATCCCGTATTGAAAGGGGTTAAGGTTATCTGCCCTGCCCGTCCCAGAGTTGTGGATTGGGCATTTCTCTGTGGCTGAGGTTATACCGAGTTCAAATCGCTCTAGTTGAGGAGTCCTATATAATGGTGATGGTGGCCTCTCCTGGGCTCACATAGAGCCACTGTTTGGGCACTTCGGAGGACTGGTGTCTGTTGTGTACCAAATAAAAATGTAAATTAATAAATTCTTTGTATGCTCCATTTGTAGGTCAAAGGTTCTGAAAAATGTTTCGGTCCTCTATCTCTCTCTCTCCCTTCTTCCTTTTCTTTAAGGAGCCGTTGTCTCTGATAAAGGATGTTGTCATAGTACGAGACTGAGAAACGAGGGGTGCTGATTGTTACTCCTGTGTGTGTTTTTTTATATATGAATATAATAATGATGACAAAAAGAAAAATTCCTGTCTGACAATTGGACAAAAGTCAAGGTTGGCCAACTTTTGGTAAACAACTGTCGACAGCAGGGAATGGCGACGTCGTAAATGTAATTGAAACCAATCCCCCCCAGCCCTCTCCTCCTTCCCCCTTCCCTTCCCATTCAATATGTTGTAAACAAAAAAAATAAACAGAGTGGACTTTTATTGGGATATAATTTAATATAAATTTATAGACCGCTCACTCCCCCCCCTTCCTAACCCATTGCTGCGGGCTTGTGAAGCGGCAATGTTTTCAACACCCTTTCAATTCTGGTAATTTATTTTTTTCTTTCGGAATTGAGTTCCCTCTTTGTTTCTCTGCCTCTTATCCTACACCTCCTCGTCTTTTTTTTTTCTCCCTCTCTCGGAACCCCCTACCTCCCTGAATTAACAATATCACGTTGATGTTTCATAACCTGCTCTCTCTCTGTTGGCAGTGTCGGTGGCGGGACACTGAAGTGGTGGTGACAGAGGTTGTTGTTGTGGCATTTGCAGAAGACACGCTCTGGGGAGTTGTGTGTGTGTTTTTTTTTACAATTGTTAAAACATGTCCTTGTAAGAAAAAAGAGAGAGGAGGACCATTGTGTATGGACCGGTTAACTGAGTAGGCATGTTCTTGTTCCAAGAGTTGTGAATGTATGTATGTGATAAGGCTCCTTTTTTTTGTACTGTCCTCCTCGTCCCCTCACGTCTCCTTCCAGCCCTCACTCCACTTGTCCCTCAAGGCTTCTCACTCATCTCTTTGCTTGCCTGCTGCTTTCTTTTTCTGTAAACTTGCGCCTCCCCTCTCTTTGCCTACGTGCCCTCCCTCCCTTCTGAAGAGGTCCTATCGCTAGTTTGATATGGCGTTGTCAGATACTGGTGCTCCTCACACCCACTTTCCTCTCACTGACCCTCCGCACCAGTATTTTCCGTGAAATAAAGGGGAGTTTGTAACCCTTCTGAGGCAGGTTGGTTTTCTAATTATTGGCTTTTAATTTCCGTTCCTCCTCCTTTCCCCCAAAATAGGGCTCAACATCTCTAGTATCTTACTTCCTACCTCCCTCTCTTTTCCCCTAGCCTCCCTCTCTCTCGCTGTCCCTTTTTTTTTTGTTAATTCTTCATCCTGGACTCCCCCTTCTCTCTCTTTGAAGCATATTTCTTTCCCCCCATTTTCTGGTTAGGGCTACCTTTCATCTTTCTCTCCTCGGCCCTGTGTCGTCCCTTGGAGGGATAGTTACCTCTTCTTGATGCATCTCCAGCATCTGTGACAATAACTTGGTCACTCTCTCTTTCTAGTTCTTTTTTGCACCCACTCTCCTCTCTCTCTCTCCTCCCCCTTCCCTTCTGCATTTTGTTATCTTTAAGATGTGGGGCGGACGGAAGGGGGACCATATGACACTCTCGCATGTTTGCTGAACCGTGTAAGGCATGAAATGGGGTTTATGCGCATGTGACTACATTCGTGCAGGGCCTGTCTCTCTCTGATTTCTTCTCTTCCCTCTCACCTCTCTCGTATTTGGTCTTACCCCCTCCTCCTCCTCCTGACCCCCTCTTTTATCTTCTCCTTCACACCTCTTTCTTTGCTGTCTCAACTTCGACCACCGCCTCCTTGTTCTTCTCCCTCTTGGTTTTGCCTCCGCCTCATTTTTTTTCTTACTTTTTAGAGGGAATGTAGGTGGATGGATGGACGTCGGTGTTTGTCCACATTTGGGACAAAGGGACGGACTGTAGGTTCCGCCTATGGAGTTGACCTCGTGTCATCTTTACGGTTTGAAATGATAATGTCCTCATTCAATTTTGTCCGTTTTTTTTGAATAGGGAGGTGTCTTGTGTCTCTCTTTTGCAGTTTTTTGTGCTAACACCTTGTCTATAAAAATACAAAATGTTGTTTCTGTAACCGTTGTAACGTTTTATTTCGTCCTTTGTATAAGGTGAGTGGTTGCACACGAACAGATTTATTGACTGATTTTGATCGATTTAAGGCCGATGCGATTTTTTTTCTTTCAATCTGAAAGATTCGTGTGCGCTCGCCACTTTTCTACTGCTGTCTCTGTCTTCTCTGCACCTGTGACTAGCTGCGGTTTTTCCTTGGTTTGGTTTTTTGGTTATTCTTATTTGATGTAGACCAGTGATTCTCAACCTTTTTTCGCCACGGTACACTTTTACTAATTTCAAAATTTGGCGGCACACTAACAACGACACATTTCGGGACACACAAACGCCAAAGAAAATATATAAGTTGTAACCTAACCCTATGCAAAAACTTGCCTCCGTGGCGCTCGGTAACTGTGTCAGTAGTTTTTGGTTCAATACTGTACCGAGGTGGGTTCGCTTTTTTTCGGGCGAGAGAGAAGCCCTGAGTGCACCTTCTTTCGGGTGAGAAGTAAAACCGCAGGCCCGTGTGGTGTACGATGGCATCTGCACGTGGAAGAACCCTCTCTATTATGGAACAGGTAAAGGCCCAAAATTTCCAGGTGCAGGAGCTCTCCTCCTGTCTTCGGTGGAATGTCCAAACGAACAGTAAAAAGACGATAAATAGCATTGGAGTTGCAGCTTTGGTTGGCAACCGGCTGTGGGGAAACACTGCCTAATATATCGCCCTTGTGTCCAGTCAGAGGGACAAGATGGGTACCCGACCTCACGGCACATTCTCGTGAATCTCGCGGCACACTAAAGTGCCGCGGCACAGTGGTTGAGAACCACTGATGTAGACCCTAGCTACAGCTTGGCTCGGTAGCGTAGAGGAGGGTAGCGTTGTTTGTTGGTGTTTTAGGGCCCTTCAACTACATGGTCATTAGAGCCCCGTCCACAGTGTAGTTGTTATACAGAAACTGCGCAAACACTACACTAATGCGACGATTTTTGGATACTAGCGGTACCCTGATCGGACGAGAACTGGTGTGTCCAACGCAATTCGCCGCTCCCACCGCGTGTGTAATTATTCCAGGTTCGATATTGGGTTGAGGTGAGGTGGCTTTTTCTGTCGGGCAAGAGAAAGACCCATGTTCACCCTCCTTCGTATTGGGAAGGAAAGCCGTGGCCCCGTGTGGTGTACAGTGTCATTTGCACGTAAAAGAACCCTCTCTACTATTCAACAGGTGGATGAGGCAAAATTTCCAGGTGTAGGAGCTCGGTGGAGTGTTCCAACGAACAGTAGGCCGACGATAAATAAGTAAAGGGGGGTGCAGCTTTGGTCGGCAGTCAGCTGCGTGAAAATGCCGTGCAACAGACGCTCATGTGTCCAAACAGAGGGACAAAGATGGGTACTCGACTCTGCCATAGGCGGGAAAAGGGGTTATTTTTTTTACGTCGACCTGCTGTATCTATTTCTGGAGGTAATTTACCGACGCTAGCGGAGGTGTGAACTCCTACACCTGGGAATTTTGCGAATTGCAGTTGTTTTAACCTGGTTCGGTGTTGCAGAAGTTATTTTACTGCAGTTCTAAGTCAGCAGTCGACTTGGTTGGAACCCGGCCGAGTCGGGGCAGCTTCTTTTGCGAGAGGCCCTCAATGTGCCTTCCGTCGGATATCGGTCAAGCCATGGCCTACAATCCTTACTACATGCAGTAAATATATGTGTAGTTGGGCAAAAGGTGTAGGAGCTCGGAGAATATCCTAGGTGCAACAGCTTGACCCTACTCTCCGACTTTAAGATAGCGCCTATTTCTTGGTTAGGATCGATCCCATTCACGCGACGGCACATTATAATTTACCGAGTTACAGCGATGTTTGACATTATTAGAGAATGAAGGGAGACCAAATATGGTCATTGCACCCCCATCAAAAATACAGAAAATCCCCCATTAAATGAGCCATATTATATTTTATGACAGGCACTAAACACGCGTAGTGACAAAAAGAGAGGAGGGGGATAAGGGAAAGAGGAGAACAGTAAACAGAAGAGAGGGGCGCATCAAAAGTACGACAAACTGAAAGGTCCCACAGAAAATGCCCTTGTGACTTATTCCAAATATTAACAAACAAAAATTCTGCCTTGCTCTCTTCGCGAATGTCAGTGAGATAAGACCATCTGGGTCGCATCACAGTGTGGAAATCAGTCCCATGTTAATTTGTGTGTGTGTGTGGACGAAAGGACGAGGGTCGGAAAGGGAGGTGTAACTAATGAGAGAGATGACCCTATTTATGTATTGTGGCCCGACCCATTTTCCACTTCCAAACCGCATCATGGGTCGAGCAGAAGGAGGAGCACCCCACACACCACAGAGAAAAAGAGGAAAGGAAATCGTGGCTTGAGGACACTAGAGAGAGGAGAGAGGGGGGCGAGGAGAGGGCCAAGGGAGGCCATTGACAAATTAGGAAGATAAATAACCAAAATTTAAGTCTTAAAAGTGAATAGTTCTTGTGAGCTGCCATTTTTAATGAATGAAATTAAGTTACCGCAGTAGAAGAGCCTAAATGGAGCGGTAGGCAATGAGTGGGCGGAGAACAAGGTATCGGAAGGGTTAGAAAGGGTGATGGGAGAGAGAGAGAGAAAGGAAGGGGTTGGGGCAGCAACAGCAGCTACACAGTTAATTAAACTCCACACACCACTGCCCAAGGCCAAGCTGAAAACCGGTCCACGAATAAACTATTAATAATATTATTATTTACTCAAATACCCATTTACGTGTTACCGAGTGTGGCGAGTGGGCCGAAAGGCACAAATGAAGACGACAGGTGTGGGAGGGGGCGAGGGTGAGAAGACAAGATCAAGGGACAGAGTTGAGATGCAAGAGATGAAGGGACTTTTTTTAAAACAAGAAATTTAACATTTTCATAAATCAGGCGATTTAAAAAATGAATATAAAATGACGTAGCGCTGTCCATCACGTCAAATATTTCAGACATTTTCATTATTCATTTGAAGAAAAAAAATTAAAACTTGCTTATGTAAGAAATTCCTTACTTAAAGAGTGTGGGTAAAATAAACGTCTTAAGGGCATAGCCACTGACCGCTGCTTTTTATGTCTGCCAGAGAGTACGATTTTTTAAAAAATTTCTGCACGTCTACGTGAACATCATTAAATAACGCATGACGTCACGATCGGCATACGTCAAATGTCACTTACTGGGGGTTGAAGACGTTTACGAAGAAAGTCGTCTCCTACACGTCTAGCAATTTTGCTCCTCTGCCCCCCTCCCCCACACACATTTCTCTTTTTCCACTTAAAATGCTTTCCTGTCAACATGCATGCCACGCGACTCGGTCAGAATCGAACCTGGGTCATCATTTTACGAGACGATAGCAGTAAGCAGGAAGTCGTAGTAGGTACCCCGTTTGGCGGCGAAGCAGCGATTTCCAACCCCGAATTCATTCAGCGCTTAAGACCGATTACTGACTACTTTTCATTAGACAGTAGGGGGGGGGGCACTTTAGGTTATTCTCACGTATTAGCCACCAAGCAACTCCGAACCCTTTTCCCGTCTATGGTAGGGTCGGGGTCCCATCCTATCCCTCTGAATGGTCACGAAGTGCTTTTCCGCAACCGGCTACCGACTAAAGCTGCAACCCCATTCTTATTTATCGTCGGCCTACTTTTCGTTGGGGTACTCCACCGACGCGTTGGACACACCAGTTCTCATCTGATCACTGAAGTTAAGCAACGCAACTCCAGTTAGTACTGACATGGGTGGCTGCTTGGGAAAACTGGGTACCGCTAGTATCCAAAAATTGTCGCATTAGTGTAGTTGAAGGGCCCTAAGAGACCAACAAACAACAAAACAACAATAACCGACGACTGGGGGGAGGGGCGAGCTCCTACACCTGGAAATTTTGCCTGATCCATCCGTTGCATAGTAGAGAGGGTTCTTTGACGTGCAAATGCCATCGTGCACCGCACGGGACCTCGGTTTTACTTCTCATCCGAAAGAAGGCCCGCTCGGGGTCTCTCTCTGTCTCTCGCGCGCGAAAGAAGCCAATCCACCTCGGTTTAGTATCGAACCTAGAACCATTGATGCAGTTACCGAACATATTACCTACTGCGCCACCGAGCCAGGTCCAGGTCCTCAAGTAGTAACCACCGTGGTTGCGTATTTGATTCTCAAAAGTCAATGATACAGGTTCAGTCCTTTTCGAGATTTACGGGGTGATTCTTGTGGGATTCTGGAACGAATGGATACCCGATCCTGTCCTAGACGGAAAAGGGGAGAGGTGTTAGAGATGCGTTGGTGATACTGGTGTACCCATGTACCCCCCTTCTTTTTTTTATTTGTTGATTGCCAGATACATTTATTTTACGAGTCGTAAAAGTTGAAAGTGATCTCTGACAGTGATATCAAATGATTCATGTAAGTCTAAGTTGAATGATTATAATAACTTTCAACCGTCTTCCTCTCCTCTTTCTCCTTCTTCTTGAGAAAAGTCAAAAATGTTAAGGGGTGCATCTTAGGTCATTTTAGGTTTACATACTTGTAAAATGATATCGTTGTTGAAACTGGTGAGAAAATACTCTCCACTGAATAGCAATTCCTAGACTGGATTAGGATTCGAACCCTTTAAACAACTCCTAACCCTTTTCCGGGCTGTGGCAGGGTCGGGTACCCATCTTGTCCCTCGGAATGGACACAAGGACGATATATTGGTCATAGTTTTTTTCTGCAGCCGGTTGCCGGCCAAAGCTGCACCTCTACGCTTATTTATCGTCCGTCTAGTGTAAAGGATTCGAACCCTTTCTCCTCCTACTATTGTGGCATAACTGAGAAGAAGCAGTGCCAGAGACGCCATTTCTTACGTCACATCCTCTACAAAAATGATGAATGTACGACGACCATGTTGCTTCGGTAAAATCAAATTCTGCAAGATTTTCAACCTTGTCTGGAACCTCCTCGGTGGCGCCAATGGCGTGCTGGCACAGTGTGCAACGTATGCAACGCACACAGGCGCCAGGATTATTAAAGGCGCCAAAGATGTCAGGGGAGAAGAAAATGCGATGTCATTTGCGCGTGAAAGAACCCTCTCTGCTATGCACTGGGCAGGTGAAGAAAAAATTCCCTGGTGTCGGAGCTCATCCCCTTCTTGGCGTCGGTGGAGTGCCCCAACGAAGGTGGAGGCCGACGATAAATCAACACAGAGGTTGCAGCTTTAGTCAGCAGCCGGCTGGGTTAAAATATTATCCAACAAATCGCCCATCCAGAGGGAGAGAAATGGGTAGCCGACAGTGCCGGATTTAGATATTGAGAGGCCCTAAGCTATTTCAGTTTTGAGGCCCTTTTCTTAAGTTTTCAAGCCCGCTAAATGTTGAAGCCCCAGGCTTCAGCCTAGTTAGCCTTGTGGTAAAGCCGGCACTGGTAGCCGACCCTGCATAGACGGGAAAAGGGTTCGTAGTTGTTTGCTTTTTCAAACGTGTTTGTATCTGGGACTAACAACTAATCCATTCTGCGCATGTGTAGTCGACCTTGACGTCGCGTCGTGATGGCAGTGCTGTCAGTGTAGAGAAAGACTCTGTCAGGACGATGTCGGTTCGAGTCAACGTCCCGACTGCAGAATTGTTATTATTGTAAATTTAACCGCGAAAATATTTTAATAGCGTGTTTTTTTCAAAACTGAAAAATTTTATTTACATTTAAAAGAGGCTTACATTTCATTTTATAGTGACTGATGGATTAGATTAAAAAAGATTTTTTTTTTTAGGTAAAACAAGTTAATTAATTAAGGCAGTATGCTGACAGGGTCAGTCATTGACCAGTTTTCGTCTGCGGGCCCCTGACAAATGATTCGCAAATCGGTTCAATTCTCTCCACCTTGCTCCTCACCCCCTTCCTCCTCCTAACTCTCCTTAGTGGCTCAATTCATAACTTGAATGAATGATACATGCTGGTCGTCAGGTTCAATACCGGTTTCTCCCACTGAGAGGTGCCTCACAAAATCTTCCGTTTCTGTGATCATCACATCATTCCTAACCCCCCCCCCCCCCCCGTGCGGTTGTTGTCTCACATTGTCACCACAAACTTGGGAATTGAACTCACGTCCGCCTGCGCGTAAGTCTGATGCCAAGTCAATTCTTAAACCTGTTGGAGGAATTAATAACCCCACTTCGATTACTCCAATTGTCGGTGGTTCCCGGATCTATCTTGGACCGAGATGGTTTGGGCTTCTTACAGGCTTCTTTCGTACTTTAGGGCCCTTAGTGGAGTAGGCCGGCATCCCCCACATACAACTTTGCCAATCAATATTCCTGCGAGTTCCAGATGCCTGGCTAGGGTGACCCCAGTCGGAGTATGTTCAGTGGACCCGTACCTGCCACAGGCGGGATGAGGGTATGATGATGATAATTGCAGGCAAGTGAGATAACCCCAATGCGTCTTCCGTCCCGGATCAGAACCAAAGCTGTGGCTCCGCATGGAGTGCACGCTGTTAACCATACACTTAAAAGAACCCTTACTACACAGAGTAAAATATATGTGTAGTTCGGCCAAATTTCCAGGTATAGGAGCACATCCCCCCTCCACATGGGCGTCGGTGGAGGAAAAGTGCCCCAATGAATCAAAAAAGGCCGACGATTGTGTCCCAGTGGGACAAAAATAGGCACCCCACCCTTCATTAGGCGGAGATGGTTTGGTGATTATTACTGTAGTGCTGATTTTGGGTAGTAGATGTACCTTTTAAAGTGGTAGAAGTTTCCGCCCGCTTGATGGCGCTTCTCACCTCTTTCTGTGGTTGGCTTTTGTGGAACCGGATGTGGTGATGACGTATTGGAGACGCGTTGTTTCTGCGAAGTTGTCGAGAAGATTTCTGAGGACAGGTGCCGAGATTGATATTTTTTACTGTTGGTCCATTTTCTAACGGGATTTTTTTCCCTGTTGTTTGTATGTGCTGCTCTAGGACTGCGTCACTCTCCCCTCTTCATCCCCACTCCACGTCCCCTTTTTTTAAACAGTTGACATATTTAAGTAGTGAGGAGGAAGAGGGCCTGGAAGTGTGAGTGCTATCCCGGATGAGTTGTATTTCAATTATTTAGTGGTTTAGCAGTTTGCCACTTACGCGCGGCGCTCATTCCTCGGGGTGTTGTTGCTACTACTGAATTTTTAGAGGTGGCAAGAGTTGTTATCCCTTCTTCCGGCCTGTTTTTTTTTTTTTTTAGTATTTTACAGTGGCTTTTTCCTTCCCCCAGCATCCACAAACAATTTACCGCATCTTCCTCCCCCTCCTCCTACATTTCCCTGTTGTATGTAGTAATAGTGTTTGTAAACAGCTGTGGATAACCTGTCATGGTTTTAACACCCCTCGACCTCCCTTTGTGCCTTTTGTGAGTCCGTTGGCACTTAGCAAGAGGTGCAGCAGGAGGAGGTGGAGAAAGGAGGCTACAATTGAATGAAGGAATGAATGGAGGTTGAAAAAAGAAATAAACTGAGGGACCATCGTCAAGTGCGCTATTATCGTCATCATTTAAATTATTCACGGAATTCATGACTGCTTGTTGGGTATTGCTGCCATTTCCGTGCGTTTGGGGCAAGTTATTCGTGCACCTCTCTCTCACCTCATTTACCTCCTCCTCTTGTTCCTCATCGTCAGTATCATTATTACGCAGTTTTAGGTATTTCAACTCGGCGTATCTACTTAAGTCTGAAGGTAATTTATCGACGCCGGGAGGCGAGCTCGTGCACCTGAGAATTTTGTTGATCTCCTATGTATATTTTACTTCCGTGTAGAAAGGGTTCGTTTCCGTACAGGTAATGACATCGTATTTCACCCCACAGGTACACACAAAGACGGAGGCTTTACTTCCCATTCGACGTACTCGAGGCTATCCCTCCTTCTTTCTTGTTTTTGTTGTTTGTTGGTGTTTTAGGGCCCTTCAACTACAAAGGTCATTAGAGCCCCGTCCGCAGCATAGTTCTTATGCAGAGACTGCACCGACACTACACTAATGCGACGATTTTTGGGTATTAGCAGCACCCAGTTTTCCCAAGCGGTCACCCATGTCAGTACTAGCTGGGGTTGCACTTATTAACTTCAGTGATCAGACGAGAACTGGTGTGACTAACGCAATTCGCCGCTCCCACCTTCTTTCTCTCGCTCGAAAGAAGCTACAAGCCACCAGCCGCCTTAACCAAGCTCGAACCTGCAACCGCCGACTTAGTAGTCAACCACGCATTAATGCGCTGAACCACCGGCGAAGGTTTATTTCTACATTTGGGATGGTCATTCATTTCTAATTGGAATGTGAGTGCTTTTGAAATTTGAAGAAAGAATTTTTAAGGGTATTCGCGTGTTGTTTAAAGGGGTTACCGAGGTGTTAGTGGTCCCTGTCCCACGCACCTGACCAAGATTCTCGCTTATTTTACCTTGTGCTTTTTTTTTTTTAACGGGACGGACATTAGGATTCAGTGACTTCCTCCTTTTCATGTTCATTGTCAGATGGTGATTCAAACGTGCCTCGGTAACGCAGAGAGAGCGGCAAATTGCGTTGGACACATCAGTTCTCGTCTGATCACTGAAGTTAAGCAGCGCAACTCCAGCTAGTACTGACATGGGTGGCCGCTTGGGAAAACTGGTTACCGCTAGTATCCAAAAATCGTCGCGTTAGTGTAGTGTCTGTGCAGTCTCTGCATCAGAACTACGCAGTGGACGGGGCTCTAATGACCTTGTAGTTGAAGGGCCCTAAAACACCCACAAACAACAACAAAAAGGTAACGTGTTGAACTACTGCATCAGTAGCTCCAGGTTCGGTTTGAGGGGACTGAACCTGCTGGCTTCTTTCGGGTAAAGCCGAGGCCCCATGTGGTGTGTGCAGTGTCACCATTGCATGTAAAGGAAAGTGCCCCGACTTGCAGGTGAAGGAAAGTGCCCCGACGAATCGAAATTGGCCAATGATGAATAACATAGGGGTCTTTAAGTGTTAGGTAGGCCGCCTTTGCACACCACTTGGGGCACAGACTTGACCTTCCATGCTGCTCTATTGGTGATCGTTTTAGGAAGAAACCACCGATCTTAATTCGGAACGAACCTGCGCTTGCGTTCTATATTATTTCTAGATGGGCCATTAAGTTTACTGAACAGTCTAGTAATGAAATGAGAATTTTGACATGGTGAGGGGGTGTTTGTATCCCGTTCCCAAATTCTTGTCCTAACTTTGTAATGACAGCTGTATAAAGAAAATATATTAGGGGGATGACAATAACAGACGTGGAAAACCAAGGCACTTTCTTAAATGTTGTTGAAGATAGGAGAGGGGAGGAGTATGTTCCTCGAAGCCGTTTGACGTGGGATGGGGGGAAGGGTAGGAGAAAGGGAATAGAAAAGGAGAGGTAGTCGAGGATAAGATGAACCTTGTCTGCATTAGGTACCCAAAGCTACTCTCATTTTTAATGTCTCTTTTGGAGTCATAAAGATGTCAAAAGAAATTTTCGTTTCTTGATTCAGGACCAGGGGTCGACTGCAGACGGGACGATGTATTTCATTACTCTCTACAGCAGGGAAGGAACCACAATTGGTGTATTCTCCATATAAGCAAAGTACATTTTGGTGGTGGTTACAAACTATGATAATGCGCATTACCCTTCTCCCTTTTCTCCCTCCTCTTCCTCTTATCCTAAGCCTGGCCGTCCCCTTCCACCTCGTTTTAGGTCAACCTTCTAGCATGAAGAGTCCAGTGCTGTCCCGTCTGCTCTTAGCTCTCCTCTCTTCCTCCTCCTCCGCCACACTTCAAATATGGTTTCTTATGTTGACGTCGTGGTGATTTCCAAAATTTATGTACAGATATGGAAATTTAAGCGGGGCGGGGTAGGAAGGGGTTAGGGGAGAAGATGGCCTGTTGTTGTTGGGATGGGTAAGAAATGATTTGGGATGATAAGTCTATGAATGTGTGGGAGGGTTTAATTTATACTGCCATGAAATGTCTTTTCTTCCTTTCGGCCTTTGAACTTTCTCCCCCCCCCTGGCCTCTTGTGTTATTCCCTCACTACCTTACACCACCCTCTGCTATCCGGCCTCCTTATCTGGAGTCCGAACAAGTCGCGGCGGACAGACAAGGCGAAGTTAGTTGTCCTTGTTGAAATCAAATTATTGAATGTTGATAATACTTGTAGGGTAGGGCGATGGCTGGTTTACAAGTTTGGTGGAGAAGGGGGAAGAGGAGGGTAATGGTGGGCAAGGGTACAGGGTGGGGTGCGTGTATTGTTTGTAATAAGAAAAGGTTGTTGTTTTGTTGTTGTACTTCAGGTGTCATGTTCAGAAAGAGGGCGCTGTGGGAGCCTTACGTGTCTGTGTATTAATTTAGATCGAGTGAAGAGAATTGGAGGTCTTTGTTTGGGACGTTATCTTGACAAAGGAGGAGGAGGAGGGCATTGTTTATACCCTTATTCACCAATCCCCTCGTTTTTTGTTCTAAAATTCAAATTTTGTCCTCACGCCACATGGTAGTGACTTCAATTTGACCGATCATGTGCAGGAGAAGTAACTTTTGGTAGGACGTCCGGAGGAAATTTTAAACTTGCTGCTGATGGAGGTAGGTTCGGTCCTGGTTGAAACAGGTCAAGCTTTTCGACTGAGAAACGCGGTAATTATCGCTAAAAAGTTGTAAAATGGAGTATCAGTGGTGTGTCCGATTTTGCCCTTTACATTTCGGAAGGAACCTGCTTAGTTAGGGACGATAATGTAGAACCCGCCCGGTGAGCGCTGGGTTATGTACCGTCCAACTCCCCAATTTTGACTTGATTACACTGCTGTTAGAGGCCGATCGAGAAAGCGTTTGGAAGACCTCGGGTTTCAAATCTGGTTACAGTATCCAACTGCCCCTTAATTTTGTTTGGCTAGTTTATATCCTGTTTCAGTGGTGCAGAGGTAGCGTGCTGGACTACTGCATCATTGGTTTCAGGTTTAGGCCTTCCGATAGATGGGGGGGGGAAGTAAGCCATGGTCCTTCGTGGTGTACGATGTCACCACTGCATGGAAAAGAACCCTTACTGCAAAGCAACTTGTAACCCTTTTCCCACCTAGGCAGGGTTGCCCGAGTCCCCATCTTGTCCTTCTGAATGGACACAAGGGTGATCTATTGGATGGTGTTTTTTTCCGCAGCCGGCTGCCCACCGACGCCAAGGGGCAAGCTCCTGCACCTGGAAATTTTACTTCATCTACCCGTTGCATAGTAGAGAGGGGTCTTCTTACATGCAAATGCCATCCTACACCACACGGGGCCTCGGGTTTGCTTCGCACTCAGGGTTTCTTTCTGGCCTGAAAGAAGCCAACCCACCGCGATCCAGTATTTAATCTGGAACCGCTGGCGAAGTAAATCAGCACACTATCTATTGTGCCACCCAGGCAGGTCATCTACCTACCCAAACTCGAAAAGAACCCTTACTGCATGGAGTAAAATGCACGAGTAGTTCGACAAAGTTTCTAAGTACATAAGATCGCCTCCCCTGGCGTCGGCGGAGGAAAACTGCGCCAACAAAGAAAATAGAGCAACGGCAAATAAGTAGAGGGGTTGCAGTACTAGATTGGCAGCCGGCTGCGTAAAATTTCACCGTACAACAGGTTGCTCGTGTACCCCAATGGTACAAAAATGGACACGCGACCCGGCCGTCGGTGAGAAAAGGGTTAGTGATGATGTTTTAGGTTATTTAACGTCCACCTCTGTAGTACCGAAGGTAATTTCACGCCCCCTCTTCTTCACTTTTTACTGATTATATTTGACTCCAGCATAGAAAGGATTCATTTGCATAAATGTTACCGCAGAGTAGGAACCCTCTGCCTTCACATCCTATCCGACGCATTGGGACGTCTTTCTGACCCCAAAGAAGTCTCCACCTCGGTCAGAATCGAACTTGTAACTACAGAATCGAGCATGTTACCACTGAGCCACCGACCTGTGTCCAGCTACCTGTCTGCGAACCCTGAACTCGCAACCGACTGTATCGTGTGTTGAAAAAGAGCACAGTAAAAACGAGAGGGGCGGTAAGAAAGAAAAACAGAGGTAAAAAAACCGACAACTCATTAGCGAAGGTGGTAGGTAACCATCAATCAGATAGGTAAAAAAGTCGTTTGTAGACGATAATTAAAAGGGAATAAAAATACAAATTCGTCGATTAATTAAACATGGCAACCGCTACTATGTGTTTATAGTTACCTATATGTTTTTTAACCCATCAACTATTTAAACTAATAATAGGGTCGCAGGAACCTCTTTCTTACCTACCACACCCACACAAGGTCACCTTGGCATAAATTACTATTAAATGAATTACAGTAAACGATATTTGAAAAAAAAAAAAAGGTAGTGACCAATTTTAAGTTTCAGCAGCAGGGCAGTTGTACCGATACTTTTTTGTTGTTGTACCCCCAGTCAACTGACTGAATGCGAACAATTTTCAAACAGCTGTCATTTGGACATTTGTTCTCACCAGTTTCTTACCGTTGTTGTGGTGCACCGTTAAAATACTACCCTAGGTGTGATCGATAAGTGTTATGGATAAAATCCACTACGATAACAAATTACAAAAAGCATCCTTTATCCCGAAACACAAAAACAGGCGCTGAGTGGGGTTAAGGGAAGGGAGAGAGAAAGATATAGGGTATGTGCTGAAATTGGTCCCTGTGCCTGCTCTCACGTCTGCTTTGGCCTTCCCCTACCCCGGATGCTTAAAATCACCTGCATTCCCGTAATGCACCTAGCGAATTCCTCTTCCCCCCTTCAAAATTCCTATATGGAAAAAAATGTAGGTGCTGATCGGCAACATTTCCAGGTGTAGAAGCTTGCCCCTCCCCTGGCCTTAGTAGAGGAAAAGCACCCCAGTGAATCATAATAGACCGACAATGAATAAGCGTTGGGGTTGCAGCGTTAGGTTGACAGTACGTAAAATACCGTGGGCACCATCCAACCCTGCCATAGGCGGGAAAAGGGTTGGTGATGATGATATGTGGTGAGAACTGTATCGTTAATTTTTACAGGGATTTTCGATTGTTAGTGTATATTTATTTAGTTGTGTTTCCGTATGAGATAAGCCTATTATTGTTGCACGTGTTTGATAATGGTATCACTCGCAAGATCCGGGTTATGCCCATTTGGGGTGTTTTGGATTCGTAGATGGCCAGATGATAACTCACACCCACGCATACGGTACCGCGGTTTCGGTTTTGTACTTCGTATCTTGACAGTAGGTACATTTTAGGTCCCTCCCTTTATTGGGGAGAGGAAATTCGCTATGATCGGAGGCGAACCTACAAACGTTGAATTCAGAGAGACAAACCAAGCGCGCTTGTACTGAATAGATCCCATCTCTCACTTAACCCTTTCCGTCTTGTGAAGGAATCGCTGATGTCTGATATCCCACTGAACAAGTTGTTGTTGTATCCCCCCCCCCTCCCTCCTTCCCCAAACAACTCATATTTGAAATGCAAATTGTGGTTGCAGTGGCTATCCGTCATCGAGTCACAATTTCCGTGTGGGACATTCATTCATTCATTTGTTGGCGCCAAGAAAATCACTTGTTTGGCGTGTTACATTTCCGTTTTTTTTTTTTAGTCTTTGGATTTCGTCATCATCACCTCTGACCTCCTTTCTTGCCTCTGGCGGGGTCGGCTACCTATTTGTTCCTTCCGTACCGGTGAATTATTGGACAATTCAGCCAGCTCTGCCGACCGAATGCCACAACTACTGTTGTATTTAACGTTGACCCATTATATTCGTGGAGGGGAGAGATTTCGTTCCCCGACACCAGGGGGCGAGCTTGGTCGGTCTACGTGTATATTTAATTCCATGTAGAAAGAGGTGCCTTCCATCCAGAGATGACACTTTACACACCACCACGCGGGGCCGCAGTTTTACATCCTCGCCCGGCCAGGATCGAACCTATCGGCTCATCAGTCCTGAAGGGTGTTTCGCGGCGTCAAGGGTAAGGTTGAGAATGTACTCCGAATAGAAAAGGTTCTTTAAGGTGCAGCTGAATACCTAATGGGACTTTGCTTTCCATTCCGATCCAAAACGGGGTGGCGGTCCTTGAGATTTCCCTTCTCCCGCCTGAAAAAAAAAATCATTCGTTGCGACCGGAATTGAACCTGCACATTGTCAACTCGAGGTTTTTCGTAAAAAAAAAATGTCGCTATTCATGTCTCAATGGCGTGACAAGTTTAAATTCAACGACAGTTCCGTAAATGGATACTATTGATTATTTCGACGTTGATGATGAATCCATTTCCACATGTGGTCTCAATATCCCATGTTGTTGCGTGGAGTGGATCCTACCATTCACCCTGACGTCATCTAACGGAACCGTTCCATTTCATTTTTTAACCTATTTCTGCAGTAGAAGTGTTCTGTATTTGCTGTGAGTTCAGCGCCCACTCAGGACTGATGATGACATCGTATAGTGCAGTACTAGTATAGTGAACCTGACCCCCCCCCCCCTTTGCGGAGCGGGAATAAACCTGTTTCGGTTCCGTATAGGAGGGTGCATGACGTCATCAATGCTGGTAGTAAAATTCTTAGGGATTTGAAGCGGTGATACAATGAGCGAAGAATGCGCCGCTTCTTGTATTGGGTCAGATCGGAATGCCAAAATTATGCCTGATGTGGCTCCAGGTCGCATTTCGGATTTTAAACTAGCACTGAAAACTGAGAGTGGCGGACAACATTCAGTTGTGGCATCGGTCCGAGATCGAATCTGGTTTGGGGACTGAGTATATCGGTGGTAGTGGAAATGATTTGAAAAACTGAATTCCAGAATGAGAAATAACAGGCTGTGTATATACAACGTGAAGTAGGGAGATGTCAGGACGTGCGTCTCCAGGACCAGGTTTTGGGATCAACTAGTACTAGTGACGCAACCAGTAATCCCTTTCCCAAAATTGTCAAGGTCGGGTACCCATTTATGTCCCTCTGGAATGGACACGTGGACGATCTGTTCGACGGTAGTTATACGCTGCCGGCAGCCGACCACAGCTGCAAGCCCTGTGCTTATTTATCGTCGGCCTGTTGTTCGTTGAGGTACTCTACCAACGACCAGGGGACGATCGCCTAAATCTGGGAAGTTTTGCCTCATCTACCCGTCCCATAGTAGAGAGGATTCTTTTTCTTGCAAATAACATCGTACACCGCACGGGGCAAAGGTTTTACTTCTCATCCGATGGTAGGCACATCAGAGCCTCTCTCCCCTGAAAGAAGCCAACCCACCTCAATCCAGTATGGAACCTGGAACTACTGACTCAGTATTCAAGCACGCTACCTCCTCCTCCACCTAGTTAACAAACATATCTAAGATAGGTCACTGACCGGCGCCTGAATAATGGGGGAGGATAACACACGAGCGCAAACGGATCAGTAAGGGATAACACAGGCCCTATTCCCAACGGATGCAGAGAAGAAGCGATGACCTCTCTTTAAAGCCATTTGTTTTTCTGACAGGAGAGGGAGCGATTCTCGTCTGATCTCTGAAGCAATGCATCCCCAGCTAGTAGTAGCATGGGTGACAGCTTGAGAGCACTGGGTACTGCTAATACCCAAATATCGTCGTAACAGCGCAGTGTCTGTGCAGGCTCTGCATTAGAACCACGCAGTGGACGGGGCTCTAATGACCGTTATAGTTGAAAGGCCCTAAAACACCAGCGAAACAAAACAAAAAATAATCCGACAGGAGGTAGTGAAGGACAAGGTTCTTACCCTGTAACCATTGAAGCAGCAGTCCAGGACTCTACCTCTGCTCCCCTCTACACTACCTCGATGAAAGAAATTGTTCCCTAGACAGTAGATAGGCGAAGGTTAAGAAAACTGGGAATGTGACATTTTGGCAGCCGGCTGGTTGACTCTTGTCGCTCGTGGGTACTCGCCGCCCTACCGTAGCCGGTATCTCCACGCACCCCTTGTCAGTGTTGAAACGATGTAGCTAATGAGTAATAACCGTGAGTCTAATATAACTATAAGGGTTTCTTTATTTAAAAATAACGGTCGTCTATAATATTAATTTTGGTTGTTGATCCTTTATTAAAGGAGGAGAGAGAGAGAGGATACGATTGTAGTTTGATACACTCCCCCAACATTCCCTACCTTTTCCCCTTTATCTCTGTTATTCACCCCTTTTCCCCCCTCTCATATATCCAGTGGTGTCTTAATTGAGTTGGGATTTTTATGGGACGTAGATTGTAACAGTAGTAGTGTGTGTGGGTGTTTTAATATGGCGGTAGACAAGCACCATGTTCCTGATATATGTGTGTGTGTGCTGTGTTGATGGCATTGAAGTTCCAGAATGCATGGATACTGACGTAATTCCTTGTGTACCTATCCCCCCTATCCTCTTCTTCCATCATGGATACATTTTGAGGAAGCTAAAGCAATTGCCATGGAAACGAGAAAGCGATGCACTCACTCTCTGAGAGATAGCTACTTATATTAGCTTTTGTATTATACACTTTTTTTCTGGCGAGGAGAGGGAGGGGTGGGCAATTTTTTCAGCCTTGGACTGGACGTGGGTCATCGTACTAGGTGATTGGTTACACTAGGGATTCATTCTTCTTCTTGTTGCTGGACATCTCCTGGAAGGGATTAGGATTGAGCGCACAGGTGCAGGCATAATCTCCTCAGAGGATTATATGTTGTAGGATATTATTTTACTTCCTCATGAGTTGTTCCGGTCTGCATTTTGGTTCCTTCCTCTTTCACTCTGACATCTTCCACCCGTGCTTTACCTCTATTTCACACCCTTACGCTTGACCTTCCTACGAAATACTTAAGTACTCTTATAAAAAAAATCGTAACTGTGGTCAGGGATCGAACTTGGAACGTTTGTACTGTCACTGAAATGCATGATTTCGGAAGGCGCCATCCTCGTAGGCGGGAATGGGGTATGATTTCCGTCAGGCGAGAGAACGAAGAAAGCTCCAAGATTGCCACCGTCTTTTGCTGTTCCCAGATTTTTTTACTCCTGGATCCTCCTGTGTTGGTAAGCATTTTGGAGGATGTTTTAATTCGTCGTCCCCCTAGCGATGTGGAGGGACCCTTTTCCCGCCTATTTCAAGGCCGGGTACCCATCTTGTCCCTCTGAATGGACACACGGGACGGCATTTTTCCGCAGCCGGTTGCCGGCCGAAGCTGCAACCCCTATGCTTATTTATCGTCTGCCTACTGTTCGTTGGGGCACTCCGCCGACTCCAGCGGGCTAGCTCCTACACCTGGGAATTTTGCCTCATCTACCCGTTGCATAGTAGAGAGGGTTCTTTTACTTGCAAATGCCATCATACACTCCACGGGACCTCGGTTTTACTTCTCATCGGATAGAAGGCGCACCCGAGGCCTCTCTCGCGCCCGAAAGAAGCCCAACCCACCTCGGTCCAGCATCGAACCTAGAACCACTGACGCATTTACAGAGCACGCCAACTTCTGCGCCGCCGAGGCGAATCAAGAGAGTCCCCCTAACTACATGGAGAAAGTTTTCGTGTAGATGGGTCCTTTGGTTCTCGACGATGTCCTTATCGCGCTGACCTCGGCCACGTCAGTCATTATCCTACATTGGCCGTCTGTTGAAGTGCCACTGAACGACCAGAAACAACAATGGCAGCAGCGGCGGCAGGAGGAGGAAGCAGCGGCAAATGCGAGTGAGTAGTAACTTAGCTAGCAACAACACCCGAGTCGATGTTTTCAGGTTAGTTCATTGCCTTTCGTGAAGGGGGTAGGCGGTAGGGTGGACGACGGCATGGGATGAGTTACTCGTCTCGCCATCCTACTCTTTCTCTTTTTCTCGCTTCATCCACACCACGTCCACCCTCGCTCATCTACTGCACCCCGTTGCTAGAATCGGGTGAAAAGATGAAGAATAATGCACTCTATGTGCGTTGTTGGCGTCAAGGCAAAACTGAGCTCATCCTCGCGATGTCTTTAAAGGTGATGAACCCTTTTTTTGGCCTCGTTTGATACCTCTGGCTCTGCCAATCACCATGATGGATGTTTGACTGTTGATGAAATGTCCTAATGTGTATGTAGTTTATCTCGAGGTTGTTTTTTTTTTCTTTTTGGAGAGAATGAAGTGGAAGGGGAGAGCACCACTTTTATCACTTTGGTCCCGCCGCAAGAAGTGCACCATAATTTTAGTTCACTTGAGCCCTGTTTTTAAAATCGATGTAGTTTTAATCTGATTTGGACAGGGCTCTCTCTCTCCCACCCTTTCTATGTTGTCTTACAGGAAGTAATTCTGTGGGCTTAACACGGTAGTCGGGGACAAACCCGTTTTGGTGGTCCAGAGTTTGCGTTCTGAACTACGTCATTGGTTGCAAATTCGATCCTGGGCCATGGTGGTTTGTCTTTTTTTTTTTCGGCGCTTCATTGGAAGAGTGGACGTTGCACGTTGGCCTGACCAAAGGGAATGCTTCTTTTGGGTGAACACGAACGCCCAAGTGCGTGCTCATCTTAATTCCCATCCCGTCGGATGGGAGTAGTTCAGTGTAAGAGTTCACCCTCTGGCGTCGGTGAAGGAATAAGTGTCCCAACAAGGAATAGCATGTCGACGTTGAATAAACAGGGGTTACAACAACACTTGTTTGGGTGCCGACTGCATAAAAATGCCATGTAATAGATCGCTCATGTGTCCGAATGGGGCAAAATGGGTATCCGACCCGGCCATAAGCCGGAAAACGGTTTGTGATAATGATGAAGTCGAGCACAATAGTGTTAGGGTAGGAAGCAGCTACCTCCCTGGGTCAGTATATTCTAAACCACACCGGCACAGGCAGTCTGGATTGGGGTTGGATTGACGCCGTGTCTCTCTCGTTTCTTCTTCTTCTTTTCCTTGTCAAAATTCCTACCTACCTCGACCAGGAATCGATCTTAGTATCCACGAACTCATTAGTCACGCCTAATTTAATTAAATTAACTGAGGTGTGGTAGAGTGCTTGAGCCTGACTCTTGATGCCTCGTAGTTATTGTACAAAAGGTCAGACACCATGCAGTATTATAACCAACAGAACATTAATTTACCTGCCAAAAATTTTTATTTCGGTTGTGTAATGCGGTGTTGGAACAGTGAGGTAGGCCGGCATCCCCCCCCCCCCCCCCCACAGACAATTCAGCCAACATTTCTTGCGGGCTCCAGACGCCCGGCTGGGATGCCCCCAGTCAGAGCATGTTCATTGGACCCGCAGACCCGACCCTAACACAGGCCGGATAAGGGTATGATGATGATGAACCGAGTTGTGGTAGAATGTCGTAATGGGACAATGTGGAAATGGAACAATCATCTAGAGAAAGGGCCGTCCCGGAGTTGAAGGCCCCTTTCTTTCAGTGTGATACGTTCATCCCCTCGTCTCGTCCTGGGCCCTAATGACCTTCGTAGTCGATCCGTTTTCTGATTATATTCGTTCTGGACATGGGGCGTTGCAAGCCCCGACAGTTGGGGCAAGTTCTGTGTGGAGAAACAAATAGACTAGCATACGCCATGAAGTATCGTCGCATGTTTGAATTTGAACTTTTGAAGGTCCTGGTCCTAAAATTGATAAACAAATGCCTTTTTTTTTGTTTTGCTAAAATTCTGTCAAATATTTTTAATACAGAAATATTTATAGTGCAAAAAAATATTAATCACAATCGGTTTTTTTGTCTTTGATAGGATTGAAGATAAGAGTGCAGAGCCTTTAAAGTGGATGGATTCAAAACATTCTCGTGATCGACTGTGTTGCAGTGTTGCCTAGTTTGTGTGGTGTTTTTATGGTCCTCTGAAGGGGAAGAGCAACAACAACAACCGAAAATTTACGGGACTCTCGATTTCGAGTGTCCTACTAGAGTGGGTAGGCCGAACTTATTGGAAGTCTTTAAAAATTCGACACCTACCTTCATGTGATCGCGTAGTTCGGACATCCCATTCCATTCCCCCACCGTCGTGTACCAAGTCCTTGCTTTCATCACCCCTTTCACACTCCTGACCTTGATTCAGTTTGGGGGGTGGTGTCGTCGTCGTTATTTTCCTTTGGAAAATTGAACGGCGGCCGCGATGCATCGCGCCACGCGGATCAAGATCACCGACTTGAATCCGCATCTGACGTGTTATATATGCGGCGGCTATTATGTGGACGCCACAACCATCATCGAATGTCTTCACTCGTGTAAGTTTTATTTTCCTGAAATGTTACTATTTTTTGTTAATTTTTAAACCGTGTCCTATTTTGGTGGGGGAACATAGTGTCTTTCTGACGCCAAAAGGAAGAGAAAGTGATTAAAAGAGCTTAAAGCGCAGGTAGAAAAGTGCAGCCTCAATAAGCCTATTCGAGATTTGAAAGCGCGCCGCTGAGTGATACAACGGAGCTCTTGCTTACGGACGCTATTTGTTTTTGTTATAACCGTCGGCCTCTCGTCTGCTTACGAGCTCCGTTGCAGTGTCGGGCTGGACAGAAAACGCGACCCAGGGTGGACCGGAAATTATAGGCCCTCAGCCGCTAAAAGGAGAACGGCGACAACAAGCGGAAGAAATTGAATGTTTGTTTCATGGCTGATCTTTTCATGAATCTGGTTAATACTGGCATGTTGTTTTATGCCTGTGTTTACTACATGTGATCCTGGACCAGTTGAGCGAATAACGCAGACCACAGGTGCCCCGGGGCTGCCAACAGATGGAAGTTAAAAGCCCATGTGGGGTGTGTACCACATGCCATCCCTCCACGTAAAAGAACCCTTTCTGCATGGAATGAAATATGCGTGTAGATGGGCTGAATTCCCAGATGTAGGAGCTTCCCCCTCCTAGCGTCGCTGGAGGAGAAAGTGCCCCAACGATAGAAAAATAGGCCGACGGCAAAATTAGCGTAGAGATTGCAGCATTAGGTTGGTAACCGGCTGCGTAAAATATCGGCCAATAGCTATGTCCCCCGCGCATTCTCGGTTCTATTGGTACCTGAGCCTATCATGGATAGAAAAGGGTCAGGAATGATGATGATGATAACGAAGGGGCCAGGATGACTTACGTTTTACTTGCAGAAATGGCGGTTGTATGGCCTGGTATTGGTAGGTGGTGTCCCGAGCAATCTGGTGTTGGAGACTGTAAATGCTCTATGTACAGTGCACACGGAATTCCGATAAATTGATAGTAACTATTGAGATCGCTTCCGGTTAGGACTACTCTACTTGGTTAGGTTTAAGAGGCTTTTATTCACTTCCGCTTCCTAAAGATACGGCTGTTACGTGCGTACTGTAAAGTGTTTGTCACTGCTTTTGTTGTGCCTTTAGCTGCAAAAAGCAATGTTAATCACCTTCCATTATCAAGTCTTTCTGCCCCTAGTGCCTGACAACGCGTGCTTGTAACTTCTTTCCTTCCTTCACGTTCAGTACTCACTCACCCCTTTCTTGTTGATGTTTCCAGTTTGTAAGTCCTGTATCGTAAGGTATCTGGATACGAGCAAGTTTTGTCCGATTTGCGATGTCCAAGTTCATAAGACGAAACCACTTCTTAGCATCCGGTGAGTAACGAGCTTCAAACAAAAATAAGAAACCAGTTATTTCATGTTGATGTGCGCGGTGTCCACTTTTTTTTTTTTCATTTTAAAATCAAGATTGGTCATTTAGTTATTGTTTAAACTTCCTTTTGTCTTAATCCTTGTTATTAACTTTTTGTTTAGGTCAGATAAAACGTTACAAGATATCGTGTACAAACTTGTTCCGGGACTTTTTAAAGGTAAGGAGACATGTCTTAAAAATTTGTCAACGAATGGGTTAAATTAATGTCTGGTTTCCCCCTTTGACAACCATCAAAATTCATCAATTTAGGCAGTTTAATTGAATGCCTTTAATGTAGTTTGGGTTCCTGGAGAGGGTTATTGCGGCCCTAAACTCTAATTTCAAGCTACTTTGAGCGGCAAATTGCGTTGGACACTCCAGTTCTCTCGTCTGTTCACTGAAGTTAAGCACCGCAACCCCAGCTTAGTACTGACATGGGTGGCCGCTTGGGAAAACTGGGTACCGCTAATACCCACAAGTCGTCGCATTTGTGTAATGTCTAGGCAGTTTCCTGCATTAGAACTACGCAGTGGACGGGGCTCTGATGACCTTGTAGTTGAAAAGCCCTAAAACGGCAACAATCAAGCTTCCTTTTTTTCCTCACTGGATCTGGAAAGTTAACGTTCGACCTGTCGGCTTCAGACTGATTTGAGGTTATTTAACTTTGATCTCTACTGCTGAAGGTAATTTACCTACGCCAGGGAAAAGAGGCGAACTTCTGCTCCTGAAAATTGGGATACATGGATGTGTTTCTAAACCCTACACGTAGAAAGGGTTCTTTCAAGTGGGTCTCTGTAAACACATTGGTTTCAGGTTCAATACTTAATCGAGGTGGGTTGGCTTCTTTGGGGCAAGAGAGCTTTACGTCCTGTTGGGAAGTAAAGTCGCTGTATGGCCCTTTGACGCAAAAAGTAAATCGGCCAGATTTTCAGGTGTAGGAGCTTGCCCATCGAATCAAAATAGGCCCGCGATAAATAAGCGTAAGGGTTGAAGCGTTAGGTTGGCAGCCGGCTGCTTAACATTACCGTGCAGCAGATGGCTCATCTGATAGTTCTCGTCTGATCATTGAAGTTAAGCAACGCAGCCCCAACTAGCATGGGTGACGTCTTGGGAACACTGGGTACTGCTAATGCCCAAAAATCGTCGCAACAGCTTAACGTTTGTGAAGAATCTGCATTAGAACTACGCAGTGGACGAGGCTCTAATGACCGTTGTAGTTGAAGGGCCTCTCCCTCTCTCACTCACTGTTTTCCTTCCCCCTTCCACGTTTCTGTGCCAAAAGAAACTATTGACCTTGGTGAGGCTCGAAGCCTTCCTATCCTGGACCCGTATATTCACAAAAGAGACTAAAGTCAATAAACTGGTCTAAACCTGTGACCCACCGTGCAATTTTAAGTGACCTGAACGTGACACATATCGAGTTTATCGTCTCATAGTGTGTGTGGGGTGGACAGGGACCTTGCGGGCTAGATTCCGCAGACCCGACCCTGCCACAGACGGGATAAGGGTATTATGATGTTCTCTATTTGCTACTTTAATAAACTAAGTTATTCATTAATCATAATAATAATTTTTTTATTAATAAAATTATATAGTTAGTGCTTGCAACTGACCCGCGGACAACTTTTTGGTTTCGTTTTCGTGTTATTGTGACCCGCCTTCAAAAAAAAGGTTCGCCACCATTGACCTAGGCCTATAGCTAAATTCTACAGCCAGTTTTTGGTCTATAGATGTTAGTGCCTGTTGTGAATACGGGCCCCCTGAACCTAAACATTGGCGCACTAATTGACAGAGATTGGAGTTCATGAAATTGTGTGTTAAGATGGAGATCACAGAGACGGAAAAAAGATGTCCCCAAATATTTTTTGTGACTTAATTGGTGGACCCACCTCCTTATCCTACCCTTTATTTTCTTTTCTGGGAACAGCAACAATCTTAACAACAACCCCGTTTTCTTCTTATTAGTTGAACCGTTGTTAGTGATATCTTCGGTTGTTTGCATTTCTGGAAGTAGGTTAACAAGATAAATGGCTACAACATCTCTTAACTGACTGTAAATGTTTATTTTATATCCAAAATAAATTTTTAAATTTGCACTCTACTCCTCGCCCTCGTCCCTCCACCTCTTCCGGCGAGCGCATACACACATGCACGTCGTTGTCTCTTCCCCATTTGTTGTAGCCTCCTTTTTAATATTACCTCTTGCCTCCTTGTATTTATGTCTAGGTCCCATCTCTTTGCAAATTCCACACCAGCTGATGACCTTTCTTATAAATAGCGTTGTTCTCACTTGAAAGGAAGGAAAGGAGTGGTGATCAGTTAAGAATAAGAAAAAATAGGTTAAGGTCTCTCTTATTGTAAGAGAAATGGTTGTCCGACACCCGTCTTGAATCATTAAGAAGAAATAGACGTGCATTTCTGCAATTCCTTGTCAAGCTCGTGACTGAAGTTCGAGTCCTGCCAGTCCCGCGATGGTGTAACCTGCTTCATTCCCACCTCGGAAGCAGCGAATTGTTTTGGACACACCAGTTCTCGTCTAATCACCGAAGTTAAGCAGCGCAACCCCAGTTAGTACTGACATGGGTGGACGCTTGGGAAAACTGGGTACTGCTAATACCCAAAAATCGTCGCATTAGTGTAGTGTCTGTGCAGTCTCTGCAGAAGAACTATGCTGTGGACGGGGCTCTAATGACCTAGTAGGTGAAGGGCCCTAAAACACCATCCAACAAACAAACAAATTCCCGCCTCGGTGGCGGGAATGAAGCTGCGTCAGTGGTTCTTTGATTCGATATTGGACCGAGGTGGGTTGTTGACCTCTTTCAGGTGATAGAGAAGCCCCGGATGTGCATTCCATTGGCATGTAAAAGAACCCTCTCTACTATGCAACGGGTAGATGAGGCAAAATTCCCAGATGTAGGACCTCGGTGAAGTGCCCCAACGAACTGTAGACCGACGGGGCTTTGTTCGGTAGCCGACTGCGGAAAACACCATCCAATATATCACCGCTGTGTTCATTCAGAGGGACAAGTTGTGTACCCGACCCTGCCAAAGGCGGGAAAATTGTTAGGAGTTGCTTTGTTGGTGTGATCTGGCTCCTACACTTATCATAATGTCCGTTTAGACCGCAATCACTCGACTCACTCGACCAGAATGCTCGAACTCAGAAACGTAGCTTCTATGTCTCTGCATCATGAGCCTGTGGTTCCGGGATCGATCCTGGTCATTTCTTTGCCAGGCGAGAGCTAAACCCTTCATCAGATAGGCGGTAGTATCGTGGCCTAATATGGTTTATCCGGTGTTTACAGCACGGTCCATTCATGATGATAAGTAGAATCTTCAAGAGTAGAATCTCACTTCCTGGCATCGGTAAATTATTTTGAGCAGTACTGAGTGAGACCAATGTTAAATAACCAGTCGGGTTCAGAGTTCGCTTTGTGCCCTTTTCCCATCTACTATCCTGATCGGGAAACACTGGACAAAAAGTAGACCTGCAAAAGCTACAAATGCTCTGAACCATTAAAATGAACTTCATAATTTAACATTTGACCCTCAGAATACGACTGCCTATCGGGAAAGTCCTTTACCTTTGGCAGGCCAGTAGCGTTGGTCCCACCCTGCAGAAATTACGGGTTTTCACACTGAGAGGAATGGCGAAGGGAATTGAAACCCGGTGATGAGCGCTGAACACTCGAGTCGGATACAAAATTGGACGTTGAATGAGTGAAATCGGCACAAGAACCACTCCATTCCCTCCATCTCATGACGTCACCAAATGAGCCCATTGGTGGGAAAGTATTCTCAGGAACGAGGTTCAATGCCGACTGTTTCACAGACCTATTTTTTTGGTCTTTAGATTCTGAGTTGACTGCTTGGGTTGCTAAATAGTATTCCGATGACCACCTTTTACTTGTCCATTTTGAACGGATCGAAAGCTGCCAAAAAATGCACCAATGAAAATATTTTTTTTCTTATTTTTAGTGGAGATGAAAAGGAGGCGAGATTATTATGTGAACCATCCAGAAGCTGGTAAGTTTCTGACGAATTGTTTTAATTCTGGAGAGGGCAGTCCGGCAGAGGGAGAAAGAAAGAGGGGTCGCAACTATTTGTCTGACATTTATTATAAGCAGTGAAAAATTATAAGGGTCCTTTGTGAATTGAATGGGTGTTCATTTGTTGAAAGGGCACCATGTGAAACAGTCTTCAGATGGGGATTTTTGTATTTGGGCTAGTAGTTTGATGATATTGAATCAGTCGGGAAAAAATTCGACTTTTAAAAGCAGCCATTAGAAGAGGTCAAGGATTGGTGACGTCATAAGTCAGGCTTTTGATTCAAATTTGGTATCGAAATATAAGATTTGAAAAAGAAAGGAAGGGTTAAATGAAAAGTAATTTATGAGAGCATGCCTTGCCATTTAAAATGAATTATGGCGTCTATATGTACTGGTTATTTAAATTAAAAATAATATAAGACGTCGTCGAAAGCGGATATAGTATAGGTTTGTAAGAAGAGTTCAGTAAAGAATTAACAGAGGTCAAAAAGAAATGTGATTTCGCAGGGGTCAAGGAAAACAAGGCACACACAAACAATACGTAACAACTTTGTCCATTTGTGTTTTAATTTGGTTATCGATCGTTAAAGATGGCAGAAATGTTAGTATTACTTAGTAAAACATCTGTCGATTTTTTCCCTCCTCCAATTTACAGTAATTATTAGCCCTTTCCTCTCCTCTCCGTCCTGCCCCAGGGGAGTTTGTATGGTCCTTCGGTGACTATACTTCAGTGTATGTTCCCGTTTACCTTGTAGAGCACTTGGTGACGAGTTCCATCTTTCAACCTGTTTGTTTATTCTTGTTGCTAAGGTTACGGAATTGAGCATGCGTACTTTCGTGACCAGAAACCACGTGTAGGGCACACACAGGTCGACTCCTCACTCAGGCCTGAACGAGTTTCCAATGATAAATAGGAAATCAGTTTTGATAATAGAGGGAGCCGCTATCGTTTAGCGTCACTCTGTAACCTTAGCAACAACGTGCAAGAAGACACGTGTTTCTTTTACTTGTGGTCCACATGGTCTTTGTTATCTGTTTTTATGTACTTTTAATTTGCGACCGATGAGGGCTACATGGTGACCCTTTGTTCCTCTCTTCAGGTACTATATTGGGTTTCGTATAAAAGCACCCAGGTGCATTTCTTTTTTGATATAAAGAATTTGTTTTTGGGAAATTTGTAGATGAATTTCTGGACTTATATGCCGAAATTCACAAAATACGTAAAATTTTGCAATTGCACCCCATAATATCCACTTAAGCCTTTTTTTTTCTTAGAGTGTAATGCGACTTATTATAACCTCCACTTCACTTTCAACTTAGTTTGATCTCTTCCCGCCTCACGAACTTGCTTCCGGCCTGTTATATTCTTCCGGCTATCTATGTTGCCCGTTTAGAGTGCGAAAGCAAATACATTTTCCCTTTCCTGGGTTGAAACACTTGGGACCAAATGGAAAAGCACTGATTTTAGGGGGTCTGTAATGTGTATTACTCATTTTCTCTGAAAATTTCGCTTGTTCGCATTAATGACCTGCTAAGGCAAGTTTGTCGTTCGGAGGTACGATCCCCTAGATAGGGTAAGGTAGGTTGTGTTTTTAGGAGAAAAAGTAATCCCCAAGTGCTCCTTTCTTTCTTCCGTTCTGAATGAGAACGAAAGTCGTTCTTTCTACTGGTGTGTAAGATGTTACTACTGTTTGTAAATGAACCCTTTCCACGTGGAGTGAAGTATACGTCCAAATTGGTAAAATTTTCATGTGTAGGAGTTCGCTTCCTGGTGACGGTAAATTACTCCCCAAAACTTCAAACGGCTTCCCAAGCTCTTTCAGCTGTTAGTCTAGCGAGATTTTGGGCCACCAACCATGTTTGCTGTTAGGAGCAAGAGTTTGTTGTCCTCGTGAGACCCGAAATTTCTTAACGGTCCTTTTTTAAATCCCAGAAATGTGGACACTTCCATTGTTTAGCGTCTTTATTTCTATGATTTTTGATAAGGAGAGGAGTTTCGATCGATACACGGGCCATATAATTTATTCGTGGCCTTATTATTATCCTACTCAGAGCACCCCCATAGCTGGAATCTGGACAGGAAGGTCTCTTTACATACACCCCTTCTCATGATAAGAAACAAAAAACCACTTCCTAAAACCGTCACGTAGAAAACCGGATATTGTTGTCGTCGAATATATATCTAGGGGCCTTTTTTGATTTAGGACATTTAGAGCCAGTGGTCTCAAAATTGTGTGATGTTGTTTATTAGGTTATTGAACTTGGGGGATGCTTAGGATAAGGTTCTCTGGGAAGTGTTCTGCAACGCGTTAGACAAAAGAGGAGTAGAATATGTTTATGCCAATTTAAATCAAGGCATTTATGATTGGATCTCAGCTTCTAGAGTTAGGGCCACATAGAGAAATATATATTGGGCGGTGTTTGTGTAAAGGTTGTAGTGCACTTAGGACTACTCGGCTTTCAGTTATCGTAGACGAATGGCATCGTAGACTCAGAGTGATTTTTCGAAAGACTAGTGTCCTGAATAATCTCAGGACCCGCAATACAAGATAGGAGTCGTCTGAAGTTTACTTGGGACAAAGTAAAACATCTGGCATGACCTTAATTTGGGAAAGGGGTGAGTTGGAAGATAACGCAGTATGAAAGGTACAGGAGCTGTAATAACCTGGAACAAGTTGCTCAGAATAGTAGGGAAATGGAATTCCGATATGATCTTATAGGCTCAGTGTAGTATGGGTTAAATTGGGATGGTAGGAGGTCCCATTGAAGTCTAAAGGCAAATCCTACAGGTGCATTGAGATCTTAGTGGGGGGATGGAGCCAAAATCGAGCACATTTTGTGAGGCAGCTTAAGAAGGAGGAACATTGTGGAAAAATCGAGAGTACACTGACGTTGGTAGGTAATGGACGGAAAAAGGAGGTGAGTATTAGGTTAGGTCCGTCATAGGAATGCAAGTTCCCCTGAGCAGTGGAAAAAGATAGCAGTAGGATGAGGTTTTAAGGGTGATTATCGGGGACCTGATAGACAATAAAAAGAAGTGAAGGGCTAGCTATAGAGTCTTATAGACCCCAACATTAAACTATATAGGCTGGATAAAGGTGAGAAAGAATGCAGAAAGGGTTCGCATTGAACCGTGTCTTGTCTTTTCCCCAAAAGGACCAGGCTGGAATCTGCTTTCGTGAGCTCTTGGTTTGTTGTCATAAGGTCGGGTACTCATCAAGACGAATTTACTAAAAAGATAGGCAAAGAGTCGTGCATCATGTCATTCTTTAGGCCTATTACTACGCATCAGAAAACGTTTGGGGCACCGCTTCTGTAGGAATTTGAAGTTTTTCTTCGGTCCTTCATCTGCAGGGAAATGTGTAAAAAACAGATTTTGGTCGTTTTGAAGAAAATTGGAAGATAACTTACCTTTGACAGAGTATCAACATCAATTTGTTACCATCAGGTACTTCATTTGATTTTCGATTTCTTGTTTGGGACGGACAACAAGGAGAGAGACAGCGTGCGCTCTCAACTACCTCTTTCGTCCCAGATGAGAATACAGCAAATGCCCTTTTTCTTTTGTCACTCTTTAAACGTGCCTATTCTCCCCCTTTCCAACGTGAAAGTCGGCAATATTCGTCAATGTGCCCTTGAATAGGCATATCATCCGCGGCAATTCATGTGGCTTTTGTATCACGTGATAGAATTGACGTCATTCGTTTCTTTTGTGACGTTATGGAAGATGGCGATGTAGTGCCTTCTTTATCAAAAACTTGTTTCTTTTTTATGTTTTTTTTTTTTTGCAAACACCATTTAGAGACAGCTGATTTGGATGGTTTTCTGCATTTTTGGGGGCCACCCTGGAATGGGCAGTCGCTCTATGTGTCTCTCCTCTCCCTCAGCTTTTATTTATTATGTACTTCCCCTCCCCCCCGCTCCTTTTTAATCTTCAGTCGCCTAAATAAATATAAAGGCCATTCTGAATTGCCTCCTTCCTCCCTCTCTTTCTTCATTGTGTTTTATTGCTCTATAAAAGTTGTCGATGCCTAGTGAATTATGTGACGTATAAATTTTTCTCGAAATTTCTACAAAATGGTAAAATTGCGTAAAATGATGAATTTGTCGCGGTTGTAAAGGGGAACATGACGCTTGTATCAAAGTGTTGGAGGGAGGTGAATGGACCTTTGAAGTGCTCGTAAGTTAGATTTTGGTAGCGCTTCGACTAGCGGCTTTGTCTCTTTGCCGTTGTTTACTCGCCTCGGTGACGTAGGAGGTAGATTACTGCGCCAGTGGCTCTAGGTTCGATACTAGATCGAGATGGGTTGGCTTCTTTCGGGCAAGAGAGAGAGAGGTAGGTCCCGAGTGTGCCTTTGTCGGATAACAAGTAAAACCGTGGTCCTGTGTGGTTGGACGATGGCATTTGCTCTTAAAAGAACACCCTCTACTATGCAACGGGTAGATGAGGCAAAATTTCCAGGTGATGGAGGAGCTCGGTGGAGTGCTCCAACGAGCCGTAGGCCGACGATAAATAGGCATAGGGGTGGCGGCTTTGGTCGGCAGCCGTTTGCGTAAAAATACCGTCCAGTAGATCGTCCACCATGTGTCCGTTGAGAGCAGGGCCGGCGTGATGGGTGTGCGAACAGGGCGACGGCACAGGGCCCCGCGCATTCGGATTAATGAACCTATTGATCGTAGGGCCCCGCTTCATGTTTTCACGGGGCCCCGCAAAATATAGCGCCGTCCCCGATTGAGTGGCACAAAGGTTAATAGGTAGGCCTACCTGACCCTGTCATAGGTGGGAAAAGGGTTTGTAGTTTGTTTTTTTTTGCTTTTGTCTCGTTACCGTTTTTGCCGGAATTATGTTCCCCCCGTATTGGAAATGGTAATAATGGTAGTTTTTGCCGCATCGGTAAAAACGAAATGAGGAAAATCATACCGCCCCAACAAGCATTCCCGATTCTAAATGGACTCCTTTTCATTTATGTGGGTCTTCGGGGGCGATTTTAAATTAACCGGAAACAACTCATATAGGCAGCTGTTCAAGTTGTGAATAAATTTCTGGGGCATAAGGGAAAATAATTCCCGTTAGCCCCCGAAAGCGCATTCGTAAGTCGTACGGACTGCATGGTTAATATAGAGCCGGAAATGGACCATTCGGGTACTGTAGATTCAAGCAGGGGGTCCTCCAGGCCTTTATAATGCGAAGGGCTCGTTAGCATTTTTATAGGCTACCTAAAGCTAATGTCGACCTGGTCAATGAATGTGTTGCCCTAACATCGGAGATTGGTTGAAATTCGTGGTTTTCTTTCTACCAGGAAGACGAAATGGGGGAACATCCGTTGTGGCCCTTTGTCTTATGTTTCATGCGGCTGTATACTGGAAGTAAATAATAGCACCTGAAAGTGAAAAAGTTGGATTAGGCCTAACTGAGTCGCATTATCTTGAAGTTCTAGTCAAAGGACCTAATTTAAGATAGAAAGGGCTTTTACAAGGATCATACGTAACGAAATTGAGACGTTGTTGATACCCCTCTGGAGTTGAGTGCCGTTTTCATGGGTCAAGGACCCTTGTTTTCTGCCCAAACCCAACTGTAAGAGTATGTAATCGACGAGGACATGCTCATGAAGAACAATACTGCCTAAAAGGACCCACGAAAACTACACCATTGTTGTTTTTTTAACAAAAGGGGCATGTTGCTATATGTTGTTTATTTTATTTCCCAGCGTCATCCGGTTCCGGTTCGTTAGAAGACCGTGGTATTCAAGCCGAGCGGTTTATTTACACTCCAGATGAAGATATCAGTTTATCTTTGGAATATTTGGATGAAGAAAGGTAAGGGGTTGATTTTGTTTCTTCTTTTACCTCAAAAAATAATATCCAGTTTAAATATTTGCTTGTTGTAGTCCACATATTTTTATTTCAAAAGACAAATCGCCATTTTCGTCTTTGTTTGTGGAATTTGCCAGAAGCGAGCGTGTGATTGACGTTTTATTATATTGTGACGGTCCCGCCCCTAAGCACGGTTCACAAATGTCCTTTCCTTATACGGACTCACTCGTCGGTATGGGGAGGAGTTTTAGGCGTGGATAGTAACTTCGTGGGCCGAGCTTAACCAATGAACTCTGTGAATGTTGAATTGTGGGCGTTGTGAAGTGGTTTGATTGAGTGCCGAAGTGTTCTTTTGATGTAAGCGCCAACAGCTTGTCTACCAATCAGATCGTTGGTTTACTTCTATTGAGTCTGACGTCATCGGCCTTCTGACCTTCTCTATTGTGTGGAGAAGCGCTTAGCCTGAGTTTTTTTTTTGTTACCCCTACTTAGCCGCGAACAAATTACCTCTGAAACAGTGTCAGTTTTTATATTTAACGTCAAATCTGATGGCATCTACTGGTATTTTTTATTAGTAAGGTTTTTCCGACACTCGCTTTGGTGGTAATTGTACTCGTAAGCCTTTACATCGAAGCGCTCTAATACGAAGTCGACGCAACAACGCCCATGGAATGCAATGGCGGATTCGGAATTTTTTTTCTTCTTCGTAACGAGTTGTTAGTTAATTTTGGGGCCGTGTTAAGTCCAACTATTTGGTAATATTAGGTATCTATTTAACTGCTTGGTAATAGTTAAATAATTCGCCAAGCTGTATACTTACCCAGCCTTTCGAAGAACTGCCGAAGTCAATGAATTCGATATACAGGCAGCTCGATGATATATACAAGTAGAGTAATTGTGTAAATGGCCCTAACCATATAATATTGTATTCGTTTTTGGCCCTAGTCATGGTTGACATTCGAGATTTCTCGACTTGGAATCGTATTTTCTGATGGTTGTGCCGCCTGAGCGTATTACATTGAGAGAGAAAGAGAGGAGAAGGACCTTTAGAAAAGTCATCCTCTTAAATAAGCCTTTCTGTAGTCGGCAGACGCGGCTACATTGAATAGGTTTAAAACTAAAATTATTTTTTTAAAATTATACCTAAAATTATATTAATAGACCCTATTTAAACTACTCACATTGTTATTATATGTTTTATCTTAATATTATTAAGTTTGAGGTAAAGAATTTCCAAGCGGAAAACGGGAGACTTTAGTTGGATTTTGATGCGTTTACTATGGCGCTTCGAATTAAGAACGAATGGCTGTTGCAATGGCGGCGCATTGTTTCTCTCCTTGTCTCCGCGGAAATTTAAATGCGATATTTTGCAAGCTGAATTTTGGTTGATAATTCAGGTAGTTGTAATGAAATTTTTGGTGCATATATATACACGGCAGTTTCGTGATAGTATTTTATTCATTTAATTGGTGATGTTAATTAGTATAGTATTTGTGTTAATTAATTTGGTTTCCTTTACACTTGCACGTAAAAAACCCTCTACTACGCAACGGGTAGATGAGGCAAAAATTCCAGGTGTAGGAGCTCGCCCCCTGGCGTCGGTAGCATTCCCCAACAAACAAGGGAGCGGCGAATTGCGTTGGACACACCAGTTCTCGGCCGATCACTGAAGTTAAGCAGCGCAACTCCAGCTAGTACTGACATGGGTGGCCGCTTGGGAAAACTGGGTACTGCTAATACCCCAAAATCGTCACATTAGTGTAGTGTCTGTGCAGTCTCTGCATAAGAACTATGCTGTGGACGGGGCTCTAATGACCTTTGTAGTTGAAGGGCCCTAAACCGCCAACAAACAGCAACAACCCAACGAACACTAGACTGACGATAAATAAGCGTAGGGGTGCAGCTTTGGCCGGCAACCGGCTGCTGAAACAACTATGACCAATATATCGCCCTGTGTCCATTCAGAGGGACAAGATAGGTACGCGATCCTGCCATAGGCGGGAAAAGGGTTAGGAGTTGCTTAATTTGGTTTCCCTTTAGTCAGGACTTATTTTGGGAGAATTTCTGAAAGGATCCACAGGAGGGCAGCAAGAATAGTACTCCACAGGTTTTGTTTTCGCAGGGAGACTGTGTCTGACATGATTAAGGAATTAGGGTGGGACACACTAAACCAGCGGCGTATACCTCACAGCATTAGTCTTTTTATCAGACTGCTGCTGCTGGGGTTCAATGGACCTGTGGTTGGAAGTGTATCCCTGACTGAGTATAAGGAGAGAAAGGATCATTCATCAGTGGCGTACCGAGGATATTCTGCGCCCAGGGACAAAGACTGAAATCTTTGCGCATTTTTGCGCTCCCAATCTTCTTCGCCCGGGGACATCTGTCCCCCTCCGCCCACTCCTCGGTACGCCACTGTCATTTATATAAATTAAAGGAGATAAGGGCACAGACAGACTCTTACTACTGGTCCTTTTTTTTTTACCAAGGACCATTCGGCAATGGAATACTCTTGGAGAGTATAAAGGGGACGGCTTCCTCAAAGGAAACTCCACCATTGCAAGTATTGTAGACCAGGCATGTCAAACTTGGGGTACCCGGAGGTCCACATCGGTACCCGTACGTTGTCATGAGGGCCATGCAGTGTTGACTTTTTTTAGTACTGTATTTGTTTTTGAAAGTACCAAGGCACCCTGCCTAACGGCGTCGATTTATTTAGACATGACAGTTGTCGAAATGGTATTTAATAATAGTTTTAATCAAAATATGGCACGTAGCGCCACAAATGGGCCGGGAACAGCTGTCCGCCTCTCGTTACGCTTCTGAGTAGCAGGCCACAGACGATTGTGAGGGCCGAAACTAGGCATCAAGGGCCGCATGCAGCCCGCGGGCCACCAGTTTGGCACCCCTGTTGTAGACCATTGCAAGAATTATAGCTTAGGGTTTTAGGAGGTTTAGGGTATCATATGTAGGAATGTTAGTCTCTCTCCACTGCCAAATTGGCCACATAAGGCTGCTGTGCTTCATAGTTAGGACCTACTAATGGCGTCGTGCTATCAGAGCGCCGCCACTTAATATTTAGCTGTTTTTCGTATTTAAAAAATACATAATTGCTCAAGTCAGATTGCAATGAATAAATAAAGGGTTGTGTCTTTTGTTCTAGTTGTAAACCATTGTCTAATGGCGATGCGACCAAACCGGAAGAGCCTAGACAAGACTCTGAAGTAAGTTTCTAACCTTTTATTTTATTTATTTTTACGTGAGGGTCCTTTTCCACTGAAATTGACGTCTTGTTTTTTTTTTTGTCTCATCGTAGTGTCGTAAAGGTCATAAAACTTACCTAAGATCTCCAGCTGCAGTCACTGTGGCCCATCTCAAAAAGTTGATACGCAACAAATATGAATTGCCGTTAGCTTATCGGGTGCGTACCAGTACACCTTATTTTACTTGATCCGTTTTAACACATTGTATTATCATAGGGCCACACACAGGTCTAATTTAGGACCTCTTGTTGTTCTGTGTTCATTACTAAAATGTCTGGTTTTTTTTTTAAATAGGTGGACTTAATTCATCAAAATGACGTGTTACGCGATGAATATACGTTGGTAGACGTTGCCTACATCTCGTCATGGCGTAGGGTAAGTGGCCCTTTGGTCTACTTCGCTTTTCTATACGTGGAATTATTAGCCCTTATTTGAGCGAGTGTGTTTAGAGGCTAGCGCTATATTTAACAACTGCGATGTGATGGCCCTTTTTTATAAGGCTCACGTTTGGGAGACTGAACCTTTTAAGGATTGGGGCGTCGTAAGACAGTACAAGCTTGAATGAGCCTTATTATTTTGAAAATGGTCATGATGCCTTTGATGATGTTCGGTCACATGACATGACGTTGTTAAATCGTCGAATCCTAAAAGAGCGGCGTCGTTTTATGCTTCTTTTTTGTTTTAGGGACTTTTTATGTTTTTTAAAGAACCGTTTCATTGGTCCTTTTCAAAAAAGTAAACCCTTGATATGGTCACTAGCATCATGTTAACACGATGAAAGGTGTAAATTTGAGGGTTTTTTTTGTATTTTCACATAAATTAAAGTTGAAAGGGCCGGTCAACTTTGCTGGCTCACGGGTTTGTTGAGGTCCGCTGTTTCTTTCTGGGAGAAAGTTTGCAAAGGGCTCTTCTTGTTCCATATGGGATTGCAAAGGGCACATGGTTTAACGGCACATTATATTGCTATTTATGCGTACTACAAGGAATTTAAACGCGCTGACCTTTCAGGTCGCAACTTACACTTTAGTTTTATAGGTTGAAACAAAAGCAAAACAAGCAACAACTAACCCTTTTCCTGTCTACGAAGGAGCCCATCTTTTTCCTTGTGGATGGACACATGCAGGGGCGGATCTACATAGGGACAAATAGGGCTTAAGCCCCTGGGCCCCCAAAATTGATTTATCATAAACTTTTAACACTTTTTCATTAACAGTGAACACTTATCGTAGGGCCTATAGTAAAACATAGTAAATATGAACAATATAATAAGAATGACAATTTATAGTAGGCTATTATTTGTAACATTATTGGACTCCAATAAGCCCTAGGCCCCGAAAAGCCTAGATCCGCCCCTGGACACATGGGCGATTTTCTGGACTGTTAGTTTTACACAGCCACCTGCCAACCAAAAGGTTGGCCTTCTGCTTGTTGGTGCAATCTACCCACACCGGGGGGGGGAGGGGGACGAGCTCCTACACCTGGGAATTTTGCCGATTTGCTCCAGGCCGTACACCAGGGGTGGCGAAGCTATAGCCTATATTCGCGCAACAAACTATCTGGCACGTTAGTACATCAAGAAATATAATTTTTCAAGTTTTTGGCACGTCAGCAGAAATAGGTTCTCCACCCCTGTCGTACACAATGCGAGGCCACAGCTTTACTTCCCTTCCGACGGAAGGCGCATCGGGGCTTCCCCACTCTGCGCCACCGAGGCGAGTTCTTAGAGGTTGAAACCAACGTTAAACGTATGTAGGTCGTTAAAAAAAAATGACCGGCCTGGGGCTTTTTTTTTTAAATAAAGGGGACCCCCCCCCCCCCTATCAAAAGGCGAAATGGGCATTAATCTATTAACGTAATTACCGGAATTATCATAAAGTACAAGATTAACCAAATTTGTTTGTGAATTTTTTTGTAATTTTAGAATGGCCCTATGAGATTCTTTTACACTATACGGAAGTCGCAACCTAACATTCATAAAAAGCTTAAAACGACCCACGAATACCAAACAGAAGAGCCTGTTCCTGCAGAAGAGGCCAAACAGCAATTACCTGATCCTGTATTGGACACACCTATGCCAACAACAACACTAGCGGCATCAGTGGTAACCGGCAACAAAATTGGGAACGACGCGGAGTTGCAATCTCCACCTCCTCCTCTTCCTCCGACACCATCTGGTCCAACAGAATCATCTAGTGCCCCAGACACAGCAGCAATTTGTGGCGATATTCTTCAAAGTTTACCAAAGGAGGCATCCAACATTAGCCCTGAACTTGACACAGGGTCCAAACCGGAAGCGTGTGTTTCGGTTACTGCAGATGCTACCACCAAACCACAGTCCCCGTCACCTGCTGTCTCAGTGCCGACATCGACGACCAAACGGACTTCCGGTTTGTCCAACTCTTTAACGACTGTGTTAGAAAAGCTCCCAGTGAAAGGCAGAGAGCAGCCGCCCCAACCACAAAAACAACGTCTTATGTTGGACGTTGTGTTTCCGGAAGCGTTGATAAAGGAAGTGACGGTGACTCGAGTGGGAAGTGAAATTCCGTGCGTTCTTCCTACAGTCAAGCAGCACCAAGTGGGTCCTACACCACCAACACCGCCGCCATCAGGGACACAGCCGGTTTCTTCCTCCTCTTCGACAGGTGTTGCAGATGTACCTATTGTGACACCGTGTGGCAGCTCCCCAATGACCTTGACACAACCACAGTCACCCCTTCCGCCACCGCCTCCTGTGTTTCCATTGTCGTCAGTCACTTTGCCAATACCTCGTCCCACGACACTGTCGACACCGTCACCCACCACCATCACTACGACTTTGGAGTTACCCTCGTCGCCCTCAATGACCCCTCCTCATGCCACGCCGCCACCAAGGCCACCTTCTCGGACAGTGACTCCTGCGCCACCCGCCTCAACGACCCCGTCGTCCTGTGTTGTTGGTCCATCACCGCCATTGGCAATCGGAAGTGCGCAGTTAATGGTTCCAACCTCGCTCGCCTCGGTGGTGTCACTACCGTCGCTGTCGTCTACACCAACCCCTGTGTCTCCTAAGACCACGCGCATGCCTCCCCTCACCATCAATGTCCATCCGTTGACCATCTCTAGGCCGGCTGCGTTGTCATCACCGTTGCCAGCGACGTCAGCTCCATCGACGTTGACCACGGCTACATCAGTGCGACCTCCGTCAGCGTCGACGCCCATGCCATCAGTGTCCCCATTACTGCCCCCACTCATGCCCCCACCCTCGCAGATACCCCCTCCAACCGCTCAGTCACCCAAGGACGTCAGTGACAATGTAGTGACCACCATCGTTCCTATCACCACCAAAGACTTTCCACCACCGAGGGAACCTTCAGTTGGAGACCCTTCGAAGGATTCGGTGGTGTTAGTGGTGGTGGCAAGCAAGGAACCACCGGAAATTCCAATGAGTAACGGAAGTGGTAGCAACTGTCATGGTCCCAACGCAGTGAGTCCATCGCCTCCCCTTCAACTCCCAGTTCCAGATATTAGTATTACGCCTATTCCTCCCAGACCCAAACCGACTTCGCCTCCATCTTCGCCTTCGACTCCAGGGTTTCTGAGTTCGCCGAGTTCGCGCCCGTCTTCTGCAGTTCTGGTGAGGGATACTCTGCGTTCCACTAACCCGCAAGTGGAGATTATCAAGAAAGTGACCACCACAACAACAACGGCGCCAGTGCCGGTGGCGACGACGTCCTGTGAGGACGCAGTGCAAACGTCAGCCAATACTGTGACGGTGGCCGCTGTCTCGATGCCTAACGCCATTTCCGTTGTGCCGGCGCCAGCTCCTCCTACATGCACCTCTTCTTCAGCCATCTCATCTTCATCCTCATCCTCCTCTTCTTCGTCCACTTGTCACGTGACTTCTTCACCTGCGTCCACCACCACCATTATCAGCGCCACCACAACGGACACGACTACGACTATCACGATTACGTCAACACCCATTTCGACTGACGGACCACCGCCACCACCGCCACCAGATGGCGATGCAGACGAGGAGGAAGAACCGAAACATGACAATATTGGTGCCCTTGATCTTTCCAAGAACTCTCGTGGTGGCACTGGTCATCCGAGGTCGATATCGGCCATTCTTCCCACGACCACTCATCTGAATGTTCCTCCACCTCACCCGCACTCGGTGTCGCCCTCAACCACTTCGGCGACGTCTACCCACGCGTTCTCGCCGCCATCGCCCTTACTGAGGTCGCCGTTGCTGCAACCTCAGCAACAAACTGACCACAACATATCGTCGTTGAAAGGAACGTCGCCGGGCACGGCGCTAAGAGCCCCCCAAGCTCATTCGAGACCAATTTCGAGTCTTTCTCAGAGGCCTTTGAATGTGCCCAATAGGACATCTCATTTGACGGGACATCACGGTGTCAGTGGTCCACTACCACTTAGGGCCGCTGTGAAGCCGTCGTCTAGGAACTGTTCGAATGGAGCCATGTCGCGCGGTGCATTTCATCACCGGCCACTTCCGCCGACGTCGTATCCACAGCAACAGGCGACTTCTAATCATCAACAGGCCCATCATCATCATCACCATCACCATCATGGACAACCCAATCGGCCCCTTCCCAAAAATATCTTGTCCAGTACTGGGATGATGGCTGTCAAATTTCATCGGGCTCCTTATGAAAAGTCGATTGCTACTCATAACCATTTCCATAATGGCGATAAAGTGGACAGTACCAGCAAATCTGCTGATCCTTGAATGGACACTAGTGACGGCATACGGAGGTGGTCAATTGGGGGCTATTGGTGACCCCTTCCCCCATCCCCCACCATCCTTCTGCTTTCCACCTGTTCCCGCCCAGTCAGTCTTTTATATGTTGAATGGTTCGGTCACACTAGTTCGGGAAGCGTGACCTTTTAAATTTAGTCATTGAATTTTTTTCGGCGCTTAGGGCCTTTTCGATTGAAGATATTTTTTATCGACCTTTAAGGTTCTTAGGTCCTTACTCCTCATTATAGAAATATAGGGCCTACAAAAAAAGCCTTCCAAAGTGTAAATATTTGCGTCTATTATTAATAGTCTGCGTACCGATCTCCTTCTGGCTGCTGTTGCTGCTGTCGACGATTCTGACGTCATAGACATCTTTATTGACGTCATTTGGTCGCTTTGTCGTAGCGTTAGAAACGCATTCTCTCAATTCTCGTCTCTAAGAGGTTAGTATACGTTTTCGTCCCTTTAGAATTGATGTGATTTTTATCGTTTGTTGCTGTTTCTTTCTGCGATATTGTTGTTGCTGTTATTGTTGTTGGGATATATATCGTTTGATTTTTTAATCGTGTTCCAGAATCTGCCCGCCATTGGTCATTTATATATGGCCCTTTAATATCTCTTTATTCAGTGGTCGTTTTTACTAGCTGACCAATAATCGTGTCCAGACAAATCATATATCTCTTCCCCTTCGTGTTTCCCAGGACTCGAACCCCCTCCTACTCCCCATTTTTATTGCATTTAAAGTTCCTTTTCGTTGGCACTAGTTGCGTTAGCGTTTCGTTCCAGTCACACATTTTTGTGTTGCACCCCCTTTGATTGCCAATCACGTGACCATAATGACCCATAGAGAAGTTGAAGCTTAATAAGGTCGTTATCCTGGTGTCAATCTGGTAAAATAACTTAGGGCCGGGCCGGTGGAATAATAATTGGAATACTGTTTAGTGACCACATTTTAGGACCAGATTGGGCTAAGGGCTGAAATCTCTCACTAACTTTTTTTTAAGCCCTTTAAATTTTGCATGCCCTTTGAAGAGTTTCTGTTGTTATATGGCTTTGTTGTACTTCTACTGTTTCTAGGGCATATGGCTGTTTTCTAAGCTCTTTTATCTGGTGTTTTCACGAAAGTTGTTCGCGAGGCCCATATTCTAGTTTGCTGTAAGGTTAGTAACTTTGCCTCCCCCTATCTCTCAGCATGTGCCCTTTCTCTTTAGGGCGATAAAGGCACACTCCCTGTTAACTGGCAGTTAGTCGTTCATCTGCGGGTAAAATGGACCCTGAAGAGCATTTCAATGGCTCCAATTTGGACGAGTTGCTACGGTGCTCCTATTCCTGTTAAAGGCATAGGGCCTTTTAAGGATATGACTTTTCTATGCTGTCACGTGTTTTGAAAACTTCAACCGGAGAAAGGAGTGTGTGATGTTAATTCGGTTGCAAGGGCCCTTCCTCAGTTGTACTGGTATATCAGGGACGCCCCAGGGCAGGAAATAGATGGGCACTGTTACAACTCTGACTGATCTGAGAATGGACCAGCTACGTCTGGGGCTCATTTTAATTAAGGCTTAGCTTGACCCGGTGGACTGGATTTAAGTTGTTCTCCGAATATCGTTAGGTCCTGTGGACAGTTAGGACCTTTTTTCTTTCACGGTTGGTAGAGGGTTCATGGTGTCGCGAACCCTTTAAAGCTTTTACAGGCCCGCAGAATTTACTGTACGTCGATGAGCAAGGCTTAATGGGTTACTTTGTCTAGGCGGAAATGACGTAACTTTGAAATGATGGAGACTGGAATTCTTTTTCTAATTGTTAAAATAGGATGCGGTACATTTTAAAGAAATGGACCCATGATTTTTTGTATATTTTCAGTATTGTCAGTCAGCTTTTTTTGATAATTCTTTCGGTTTTAACAAAATTGTGTGGGAATAGTTAAATTCTGACGTGTTTCAAATTTCGGATGATAATGGAAACAGTATTCTTACGTCAATGGCGCTCTTATCTCAGTCGTTGACTTGTAGATATCATGAATTACCAAAAAACGAAATTTTGTAAGCAATTCTGTAAATAATATTTCACTGTCTCTCTATATGGTATTGTCGTCGTAATAACACTTTGTTTCTGCACGTTATTTGTCAAACTAAGGTCATAGTTATTTAGGGCGTATTCAGAATCCGAACGCAACACTGCCCCCTTCCCCCCCCCTCTTTTTTATGGTCCCAAATGACAACTTCCTGTGAGAAATTCTGTAAATTTATCTCTCATTTCTTACGATTGCATCTGTGATGCATTATTTAATGAATTTCTGGAGAGAAAAAATTCTTTGCTCTAAGATTTGTATTTTTTTCAGTATGTGCCCTTTCCTATTTATGCTGAATGTGGTCAAATTTATCGAATTTATCAAAAAGGGCTTGATCCAGAGGAAAAATTGTGTCCATAATTATTATTATAATTTCTCCGATAAAAGGTCCATTTTCCTGGGTATTTCCGCTTATGTTTTCAATAGCGTGTGCGTGCCAAAAGGACCTTTTGTAAATTTTGGAATTGACTGGCCTTTGCGATAATTTCTTCTATCGCAGAATGGACACTTGAGTTCTGGACCTAAGTCCAGTTTAATCTGCTTATTCATCAGGCGTATTTATTGGCAATAATTTATTGCCAAAAGGTTGTTCAGACTACAGTTCCACGACCTGTGTGGGTTTTTTTTTTTAAATTTTTTTAAGGACCTTTGCGGTTTTGGGGCGTGAATTTGGTGAATGGGTTTAGGGGACAGTCACAAATTACAGGTTAATGAGAGGATGAATGGGTGGTCAGAAATTAGTGATGGGCAATTGTTTTGTATAAAAAAGAGGAAAAGATTACCGATTAGAAAATTTGAATTGTTTTTGTACAACACTTTATATACCAAAGGGCCTCTATGGTACTACTAACTTGTCTTTAAAGTCATATGGTCAGTTTTCCTATAATGTGACCTGATCAAATAGGTTTATTATTATAATTATTGGTTTTTGTTTTTTTTTCGGTGTACCTGAATAATTATGTTGCGTTTTTTGAGAAGTGCTCTCAAGTTTCAAAGGTCATTTAATGATGGTCCTTGAACCTGCTGGACACTCTCTACACTTCCGCTTGTATATTTTTATGTGTGTTTGTAATTTGCATAATACAAAAACTGTACATAATTTTGGTCCTTTTATCTTCTTTTTTTCTGATATTTACCAGAATTTTAATTTTCTGCTCTAAAATCTTATATGTATGATGTAGTTTTCTGAAAATAATTTGCTTTTAACAGGGTTTTTATGCAAAAAATGAATTTTTTAAGGAATTCATGGTTAAATAGTTGTAATAGTTCAGATTCAATTGTTAACCGCTAGTTGCGTCAGCAGTAGCTCTTGTACAACTGAACTCATCTAAAAGGCAATTTGATTTATAGACATTCTCACAGTTTAATGATATTATTAATCAAATCGCCACCTTAGGTCCTAATCTAATTATGTAGGGGCTTCTGTCGTCGTTCGGACCTACTCTTCACCCCATCCTTACCCCTTTTCCCCCTTTGTCCGAAATTAAAACTAATTTTTTTACACTATGCTGATTACAGTACAGTACTGACTTTTTCAGCCGTTTACAGTATGTTTTGATAAAAATTTAATATCGAAATTCTGCATTAATTTACCAAATTGTTGTAGTTAGGTCCTATTTATTATTGAGATACCCTTGAATTCCTTTGCTGGTGAATTGATAAAAATTGTGTAGGTAGTATGATGTTGTTGCGTATCATGAACTTGTTGAATGACCCTCATTGAAATTGATGCTTTAATTTGTATTTCTTAGGTCCTTTTGTCATATTCAGTTAATATAATTGTTGATTAGGACTTAAGATAGGCTCAAAGGGCACTTAAGTGATTTTTTTAAACACTAACGTGGATATGTGTGCCCGTGTGCCGCTCGCCCTCCCCCCTCTCTCTCTCCTCTCTATTTTGTGTATGTGTGTGTGAAAATGGCCCTAATTTGTGATCTTGGTGTAAAATTGACTTTTTAAAATATAAAAATGTGAATATTATTAATTTTTCTTACTCTTGGTATTTTATCCAGGTGAGAAGAATTGTTTTTTTTCTTTATTTGTATAAGAAATCTTAAAAGGAATTTCTTCACCTTGATAAGAAAGCATTCATCTCAATGTTTACTTTGTGTTGATATTTCCCTAGTCAACTTGCATTGGGACATGTGTAACATGTCCCTAGGACCTAGTTAAAAATGATGTTCCATGTGGATTATTATCTTGTAACACTGTAAACCTATCGTTTAGGATATGTTTTTGATGCTAGACAAATATATATTGTGCATTTCTCCCTCTCTTTTATCCTTTTTTTTTGAAACTGTAAATGTTTGGTGAAATGTGTATATGCGCACGAAAGATATCGTTAATAAACTATGCCATAAGAGACAATGGTATTGACTATCATTGGCTAGCCTTAGAGCAGGTCAGTTGCGAACCCTCCTCCATGTTTGTTGGTGTTTTAGGGCCCTTCAACTACAAGGTCATTAGAGCCCCATCCATAGCATAGTTCTTATGCAGAGACTGCACAAACGCTACACTAATGCGACGATATTTTGGGTATTAGCAGTACCCAGTTTTCCCAAGCGGCCAGCAATGTTAGTACTAGCTGGGGTTG
>JAAFCE010006156.1:12384527-12402263 GCA_013389805.1 Trigoniulus corallinus
GCGACGATTTTTGGGTATTAGCAGGACCCAGTTTTCCCAAGCGGCCATCCATATCAGTACTAGCTGGGGTTGCGCTGCTTAACTTCAATGATCAGACGAGAACTGGTGTGTCCAACTCAATTCGCCGCTCCCCGCCTCGATGGTCCAGGAGGGAGCGCAGTCGATTGCTGTGTCTGTGGTTCCAGGTTCGAGGTAGATTGGCTGCTTTCCAGCGGGAGCTGCTGTATTGCGTTGGACACACCAGTTCTCGTCTGATCACTGAAGTTAAGCAACGCAGCCCAACTACTTACTAGCGTGGGTGACCGCGGGGGAACGATGGGTACTGCTAATATATACCCAAAAATCGTCGCATCAGCGTAGTGTCTGTGCAGACTCTGCATTAGAACTGCTGTTGTTGTTGGTCGCTTTTTTAGGGCCCTTCAACTACAAGGTCATTAGAGCCCCGTCCACTGCATAGTTGTAATGCAGAGACCTGCACTGACGCTACACTGAAATGCGACGATTATTAGTAGTCACAGGCAGCGCATGGGACAGATAAACTTAGGCGGGCAAATTTCAGACGTGCAACTCTACCATGCTATCGTAGTCGTCATTAAACATGTTCATAGTCCTGAGATTCCCAAACTTCGCTTGTTAGTAGGACCGTTTCTAAATGTTGGCTTTTTCGAAACGCCCTGTTGCAGACCCAGGGGGCGGCGGCGATGAGCCCACTTGCCTAAGGCGCCTACAACTCACGAGTCGCGCCTGTTTGAAGTACAGTACCCAGTTTTCCCAAGCGGCCACCCATGTCAGTACTACCTGGGGTTGCGCTGCTTAACTTCAGGGATCAGACGAGAACTGGTGTGTCCAACGCAATTTGCCGCTCTCATTAGAGCTGCGTAGTGGACCGGGCTCTAATGACCTTTGTAGTTGAAGGGCCCTAAAAAAACCGCCAACGAACGAACGATGCTTTCCAGTGAAAGAAAGAGAGGCTCCTTGTGAGCCTTCCGTCGGATGGGGTACAGGATGTCACCACTGCACTGTTAGATGGGGCAAAGATTCCCAGGTGTGTAGGAGTTCAGAGGAGTACCCCAACGAACAGTAGGACGACGATTAATAAGCAGCGAGGTTGCAGCTTCGATCGGCAGATAGCTGTGGAAAAATACCGTCCAACAGATCGCGCATGTGTACGAGTGGGACAAAAATGGGTACCCCAACCCTGCCGTCGGCGGGAAAAAGGTTATTAGTTGCTTTGCTTCCATGTTTCCATCGAGTTTCTCTTCCGGAGGACGGAAGGTAGGTATATGTACTCCAATTTTCTCGCCTTTAGCCCTTCTGCAATTAGTAGGACGTAACGTCAAGCACTGGTTCTGGACAGTTCAAGACCCCCGTTGAAAGGGGTCTATCAATGCAAACCAAGGGCGAGCGTACTTTCTTCTGAAGCCAATCAACGTCTAACGTGTCAGGCCAAGGTCAGTAAATTCAAAGTTCATCTTTAAAAATGTGCCGTGCTTGTAAATTTGGCATTTTTATTCGTTCCGGTTGGAAACTATGTGAGGAATTATTTTAAATTCAGTGATGTATCCACGCGTATTGTAGCAATTTTATCAAGCCGACCTATGGCATGGTCGGGTACCCATCTTGTCCCTCTGAATGGGCGCAAGGTCGATATAGGTCATTGGTCATTGTTTTACCACAGACGGTTGCCGACCAAAGCTGTAATCCCTATGCTTATTTATCGTCGGTCTACTGTTCATTGTTTGCGGAATTCCACCGACGCGACGACAAAGGGGCGAGCTCCTACACCTGGAAATTTTGCCTCATCTACCCGTTACGTAGTAGAGAGGGTCTTTTACGTGCAAGTAACATCGTACACCAACACGGGACCTGGATTTTACTTCTCATCCGAAAGGAGGTGCACTCGTGGCCTCTCTCTCTCTCGCCGGAAAGACGCCAACCCACCTCGGTCCAGTATCGAACCTAGAGCTACTGGCGCGCAGTTGGCGAGCGTGCTAACCACTACGCCGCTATATTCTGGATTGGAGTCATTTAATGGGCTGGGGAGTTCGCCAAGCTGCCTAAACAGGATGAACCCTTAGGTGGCTGCTCACGGGAGATGAGGAGGTAGGTAGTGGACAGCTTGCGCTGCTTAACTTCAGTAATCTCACGAGAACTCATGTGTCCAGACCCAACCCTGTCACAGGCGGGATAAGGTTATGATGATGAATTTTAAGGCCCGGTGCACACATGCGATTTTTGCTCGCGCGGGTGCTGCAGGGACACCGCAGCGACTCCCGCAGCAATTCATTGCACACATGCGGTGAAATGTCGCCAGTATACATTTGGCAACAGCCCAGAAGGCGTGCCCTTTTTGCCTACCAAATGCGCGCGGATGTGTTCATCGCTCAATAGACCATGTGCGAGCGCGGCGCCGCGGCGGTTTCGTAGGGAACTGCGGGCATTTCCAGACGCAACTCCGGTTCTCGGAGCCGCGGCGGCGCCGCAGGTATGTGTGCACTCCCCCATTGCAACTAATGTATCTCATGCCGCAATTGCGAGGCCGCGCGAGTAAAAATCGCAAGTGTGCACCGGGCCTAAATTTTAAATAGGATTTCAAATTATTGACACTAGTCCGACACTTTGTGAACACTTCATATATGTGTGTCAATGTAAATTATGAACACTCCTTGCAACGTTTTAGTGAAAGATCAGCGCTCGCGGCGGATGTCCCAGTTTTTCATGTTCGAAATATCGCGTTCTATTGGTATGTGGTGTTTTCCCCCATTTTCTCCAAATGGATGTATCTTCTTCAATCAATATTTATGACGTAAGTACTTGAATATATTTTATTTACTAGTAATTGTTTGATTTCGAGCGTGGTTTAGTTGTGTTTGTAGAATTTCGTAGATATGCAGAACCACGTTGTAGCTATTACGATAGTCATTCTTGCCGTCGGGTTCTATGCCCTTGTTGTCCGCGATGTCTTCGACCCGGCTTCAATACGCAGTAAAAGAGTCTTAATAACTGGTGCTTCGACCGGTATAGGTGAGCAATTAGCTTATCAATATTCTAAACTAGGTGCTAAATTATTCCTTACTGCACGACGAGAAAAACTTTTACAAGAAATTGCTACAAAATGTCTTCAGTTGGGTGCTACCGAGGTAATCATTACTGCCGCAGATATGGCAGATGCTTCTCAACGAGAAACTGTCATTACAAATGCTTTACAACGACTTAATGGATTAGATTATTTGATTTTGAATCACGTCATTTCTTATCCCGGTTTCTGGATTGGAAATGACGAAAATCTCAATGAAATACAACATTTAATGCAAGTGAATTTTATCTCCTATGTTCATTTGGCATCCAAATTGATGAATACGCTTAATGATAATCATGGTAGTATTGGGGTTGTATCTTCCGTAGCTGGTAATGTTGTCATGCCGAAATACTCTTCATATTCTGCCAGCAAATTTGCTCTTCAAGGTTTCTTTAATGCAGTCAAACAAGAGTTGATTTATCAACAGAAGAATGTATCCATTACGATTTGTGTTCTCGGTCTAATTGACACTGTAAATGCTATTGAATCTACCAAAATCCATACACCTCACATAGACCTGTCAACTGCTGCTCCGGCTGCTGAGACGGCCCTTGCAATCGTTAAGGCAGTGACCACTAAAGTTGATACAATGTATTATCCACTTCTAGCTTATTTTGGAGTAATGGCTTACAAGTTTTTTCCTACAGCTGTCGAGTACTACATTAGAAGTCTGTTTTGACATTTGTTAATGTCAGACACTGAAATGTAATCCGGCTGACTGGCTGATCACGTGTCATTTAAAATTAGATGAAGTTGAAAGGCTATCTTGCAGTGAGTGATTATCTTTTTTGAGATTTATAATATTGGCCATGAATTCTGACTTAATCTTGGATCACAGAGTGCCATTTGAGAATTATTTGCGTGGTCAAGCAAAATTAATGACTAAATCATTCTGAATTGTGTGTATACAAGTTAAAAAGAAAGGCATTAAATGGTGATGGGGAGTTGCGTAATTTTGTGCCTTAAAGGGCAGGAGGGTTTATTTAGTTGTAATCTGACATAATTCTGTTATGATATTATCATTCCCACATTGTTTGGGCTGATAATACTGAAAAAATGGAGGTTGATAACTGATAGCACTTGAATGCTCACTTGTTTCTCTCTTTTTATTTCTGTGAAGTGTGTACTGTGAGATAACTTGGCAAAAAAGGAGTTTCCAAAAATGAGGTGCCTATCGCTGCTCTTGTGGTTATTTTTGGTGCCAATAATTGTAGCTGTTCTGACAGTGAGTATTTTAAATTGGGATAGTTTTGATGCAGAGTCTGTTAAAAATACTCGTGTGCTAATAACTGAAGCATCGTATGGTATTGGAGCAGAAATAGCTTACCAGTACGCGCAATTTGGTGCGAAATTGGTGTTAATAGCTGCAAATAAAAGTGATTTGTATCCTGTTGCTTTTCGTTGCAAAGAATTAGGTGCCGGCAAAGTCGAAATCCTAGTTGGAGACTTGTTTTACAGAAAAGTTAGGACTACAGTCTTTCGACAACTCAAAAAATATTCCAACCAACTGGATGTGGTCATCTTAAATCATGGTTACTTTCGCCGAAAAGGTTTGTGGTCTGGAAATGGTGACGACTTTGTTGCTCTCTATGAAGACATGAATTTGAATTTATTTAGCTATGTGGACTTGGTGTCTAAATGTACCGAATTGCTGACAGCTAATGGTGGCGGTCGCATCGGTATTCTGACCACCATGCGGTCAAGAATTGGAATAGCTGGTGCGGCTGCGGAATCGGCCACTCGATTTGCTCTACGTGGGTTCTCATCCGTGTTTCGTCAAGAAATGATGTATTTGAAAAATAATGTTTCGGTCACTGTGTGTTACTTGGGAGGAGAAATTGTTGGGCAGAAACCACAGGTGGGTGATGTGACCCCGTCGTCGTCGTCCTCGCCGACATCTGTTCTTGTTGATAATAGTGATGTGGCGTTGGCCATCATTACAAGTGTCGCTAGTGGACATTACGAACTTTATTATCCTCCTCGAGGAAGGATGATTATCTGGTTGCAGCATCTGTTTCCCAAATTTGTTGACAGTCGTTTTATAAATGCATTAGCTGATAAATGATTTTTGTTTTCACGGACACTTCCTGTTGAGACTTGATGGTGCTGTCCCCGCTGTTCCTCTCCTTCTCTTCTTTATTGGTATCTTGAAGGACGTTGGTCTTTTGTGCCCAATATGTAAAAGAAGTGGTAGCATAGAATTATTGACTCTTGAGAGAGGGAGTGCCTGTGAAAATTTTTAGTTGGACATTTGTCTTGAACTGAGTCGTTGTGTCGATCTCGATTACTACTCAATTGGTAGTGGGCGCTAACTAGAGCTCATGATAGTTGGTTCGAGCCTTACTTTTTTCCTAGCTACACGTTTTGTGCGCAGAATGAGTCCTTCTCCGTGAGGTGACATCGACAGAATCACACTCTTGCCCCCGCGCACTTTGAAAAAGTCACTCGACTTTCCTAAGATGGAACCAGCGTCTACTTCTGACAAACATTGATGTTTTATGCAGTGCCGGATTTAGATATTGAAGCCCTTTTCTTAAATGTTGAGGCCCTAGGCCAGTGGTGGCGAATCTGTGACCCACCGTCCAATTTTAAGTGTCCCTAGCGTTAATCATATCTAGTTTATCGTCACATGTTGAACTGGGACCTGGTGGGAGGTAGGCGGGAGTGGAGGGCTAGAACCCGGTTTATGGTGATGATTTGCTATTTTAATAAACGAATTCATTATTAATAATAATTTATTTTTATTCATAAAATTAAATACCGGTAGTGATTGCACCTGACCCGGAGGACAACTTTTGGTTTTTTTTTTCGTGTCATTGTGACCCGGCTTCATAAAAGGTTCGCCACCACTGCCCAAGACTTCAACCTACTTAGCCTAGTGGTAAATCCATTTGTGTGGTGTTTGTGCTTCTCCATCCTCGTTTCAGTTTCCCCTTGTCAATTTTTCTGGGGAAGTTGATGGTTACTGACTGGCTGGTGTCCCAGGTCTATCACTTGTTCGAAACTGAATATATTTCTAGAGGTAGTGGCAACGTCTCCTGCGAGTTCAGGTGTAGCAAGCGAATTCTCTATCATACTGTGGTCAGTAAACCCTTTTATATTGCAATGATTTTTCGTCGTTTTCAAGGCGCAGATACCGATATAATTAGTACTGGACAAAGGCCGAAGAATGCAATGGTGGTCCCCCAACGAAAGATTCCCGAACTAGTTACTGTATGTGTGTGCTCTATATAGCAGTTTCAGGTCCAAACCTTGAGCAGTGTGTTTTAATGCCCTTTGTACCTAGAAATTTTTTTTCAAGTAGGGAAAATTATTGTACACACTTTGTGTCACTCTCCCGATGCTGGTCTACTGACTGGAACATCTACTGCCATAACCTGGGCACTAGCCCGGAACTGTTTAACACTATTTCAGGCTAGGCCGTTTGGAGTGTTCTTTAAGATTTCACCGGTTATTAGGGCGAGCCATAAACTCTCCTCGATCTACCTCGCTCATCTTTTTGGGAGCGGCGAATTGCGTTGGACACACCAGTTCTCGTCTGATCACTGAAGTTAAGCAACGCAACCCCAGCTAGTACTGACCTGGGTGGCTGCTTGGGAAGACTGGGTACCGCTAGTATCCAAAAATCGTCGCATTAGTGTAGTGTCTGTGCAGTCCCTGTGTCAGAATTGCACTGTGGACGGGGCTCTAATGAGCTTATAGTTTAAGGGCCCTAAAACACCAACAACAACGCTCATCTTTTTCGCGTTGTATTGCCCCCTACGTAGCCCTCCAGAAGTCCTCGTTCCTCAGCATGGCATCCATGATGGTCTCAGTCTGACATCCTAGCTCCACTTCCAGGCCTGCTCTCGGGCAGCTCATTTGTTATGGACATAAAACGTGCGTTGGGCATAGTCATTCCTAATTGGGCAGAAAAGATACTGTGCGAGTGCACTTTTCCCACCCTGTGCAGGTAGGCGCGGAAGGTACCCGTGTCGGCTCAGGAATTGGGTGACATAGTTGGAATCTAGAAAATGTACCAGTTGGTAACGTTAATAAAAATTGGATTCATGGCGCCCAGTTTCAAACCTTGTTGTGGTCTCTTCTGTCGGTTGGGAAATACAGTAGCTCCGTGTACAACTGCTCTTGCACGTAGTTTGGGAAAATCGGCAGGTGCTTAAGGTTGCCCTTGCCTCTCCCACTTACTTTGGCACTAGTAGATGACCTTCAAGGGTGATAAACAAATGTTTGATAAAGCCATGTGGCGAAATGGAGGAACTTAAATGCCTCTAGAGCAATAAAATGAGAGGTTTTGAGGGATGTAACTCGCACTTCCGATTTCTTGCATGCAAGCGGCACAAACAGGATACTGCACTTGACCTTGATGAGCACCAACTCAATGATTTCAGTAAACAGTGTTAAATTAAGGAAGTAGAGCTGCCGTGCCTTGATTGCTGGTAGTAGAGAGGCCAATGTTAATCATCATCATCATCATACCCTTGTCCCGACTGGGACAGGGTCGGGTCTGCGGGTCCACTGAACACGCCCTGACTGGGGGCACCCCAGCCAGGCGTCTGGAACCGCAGGAATATTTGCTCAGTTGTCTGTGGGGGAATTCCGGCCTACCGCCACGAATTGAGACGTTATGCCAACGTTAAATAAACAAAATATACTCTGGCCTGTATCAGTCGTACTTGCAAGCGTATTTCTTCTTACGTCAGAAACGCAGGTTCGCTTCTGACTGACACTAATATGTCGATAAATTTAAAGAATGCGACTATTTAACAGGTATGTGGTGCACCTTTTTAATGTCAGATTTACATTAGCGACAGGAACTTTTCCGAACTTCCTTTGGTCAACATTTCCACCAAGCAGGGACAGAATTTATGTAATAACACCATAACATGTGCTATTTTACCAAAATAAATTTCAGATTTCTTATTGGCCACCCCTCTCATGATTGCCAAAGCAGTATTCTGAGGTGTCTCCATTGAATACATAAACAGCCATCCGAACGCATCTTTCGCCTTTTCTTTCTGTTCGGCGGTTTTAAAAACAATGTCAGTGTCGACAGGCCCGATGACTGCCAAAGTGACGGAAATTCCAATATTCCGAAGCGGAAACTCTTGTCTCACGGAATGAAAGAAGCCCTGAAGTGCGAATTTGGTCGAGCAATAAATAGATGATCCTGGTGAAGGCATGATGCCAGCGACGGATGATACCACTCCTATACTTCCGTTACTCTTGGTCAACATCGGTAAGGCTTTTGCTGTCAAATCGACATAGGACACAAAATTCACTTCCAGGTCTCGAAGAAAGATGTCTGTATGATTAACGCCTTGCCAATAGGATGGTTTAGCAAGAGCATGGTTCAGGATGAGGATGTCTAAACCACCAAGGCGATTTTCCACTTCTGTGATGAGCCTATCTCGGTCCTCCACTTTTGCCATGTCTGCCGCCACAGCTTCCGCCTGCTGAGCACCCAATTCCAGACATTTCTTAGCTACGTTGGCCAAAAGATCTGCTCGTCTTGCTGCGATCACCACCCGTGCTCCTAACTTGGAATATTCATAGGCCAAATGCTCACCAATGCCTGAAGAAGCTCCTGTGACCAGAATTCGTTTTCCGGACAGTGCTGCGGGATCGAACTCATCCTTGGACCACATCAGGTACAGAGCAACTGCAAAGACTAGTAACGACACTTTCCACATGGTTGCACTTTAGCAGGTGGGAAATTTTGACTGCGCACAGTTGTGGCCTGTGAGAACAAGGCCTGAAGTGAAAAGAGGTGCAGGTTGTGTTTAAACTACTGTGATAAATGTCTAAAATTAAATTGTGGATTACTGACTGCAACGTCATCATGATAAGGATTACAAATGTTTATGCAAGCGCCCTCTTGACACCCTGCGCCGTAATCATTTTAACAAAGGCAATTGTGTAGAGGCTAGAAAGTGGGCGTACCGAGGGTATGACAAGGCGGATGAACTTCTACTACTATTGCCAAGGATGAAGCAACATGTGCCAAGTTTTATTATGAGAGCGGAAGTGCAATCTTATGAGTGGCATCTAGTTTGTCATGACCTTCCTTGGTGGTGCAGAGCTAGTGGTTCCAGGCTAGATGCTGAATCACAGTGGGCTGTCTTCTTTCGGACAAGAGCTGTCTCGAGTCCACCTTCCGTCGGATGAAAGAAAAGCCGTCGATCCTCCCCCGTGGTGTGTACGATGTCACGTGCACAGAAAAGAACCCTCTCTGCTATGGAAAAGAGTCGATCTGCAAAAATCCCAGGTGTAGGAACTCGCCCTTTGGCATCGGTGGAGTGCCTCAACGAACAGAAGGCCGACGATAAGTAAGCGTATAGGGTTGCAGCTTAGGTCTGTAACCGGCTTTGTAAAAATACCGTACAGCAGATCGCCCATGTGTGACAAAGGGACAAAAATGAGTATCCGACCTCCTTGCCACAGACGGGAAAAGAGCGTGTAACCCAATTTGCACAGGGCCCCGCAAAATATAGCGCCGGCCCTGCTGGTATGTTGGTAACAGTAGCGATTGATTGATTTAAACCCCAGAGAACTCCTGAAGTTTATAGTAGGCAGGGCAGGTTCGACCCCGTATGAGTCAAACGCTTTATTCCGCTTTAAATTCAAATAAAGGAGCTATTTTCATGGCCCGCTACAGACGGGCATGTGAAAAAGGTAAGCAAAAAGGTACAGTAAATCAAAACGGTCTTTAATAGCCGAAAATTAAATTTTAGAGGTGTGCAATTTGGCAAAATCTGCCCACGTTTGTTCGGACAACGACGGGCAAATGTTATTTGCTAATACCGAGAAATAAGCTATTTTACCGAAATATATTTCAGGCTGTTTAATTGCTATCCCTCTGATAATGGCCAGGGCGGTATTCTGAGGTGTTTCCATGGTATACGACATGTACCAAGGCTGCCGGTCTCTCATTCTCTGTTTCTCTTCCGGTGTTACGCCACCAATGTCTGTGTCCACGAACCCAATGACTGCTACAGTCACAGAAACTCCAATGTCCCGTATCGGAAACTCCTGCCTCACCGAATGGAAAAAATCCCTGTAATGCATGTTTTGTAGAGGAATAAATGGCTAGAGAAGGTCCGGCCACTTGGCCGGCTACTGACGACACTACTCCTATACTCCCGTTGCTCTTGACCAGCATAGGTAACGTCTTGGCGGCCATATCGACGTATGAGACGAAATTCACCTCAAGGTCTCGAACAAAATTGTCTTGGTCTTTGGTTCCTTTCCACCAGCCAGGTTTAACAAGGGCATGGTTCAAAATGAGAACATCTAACCCACCAAGGCGACTTTCAACTGCTTTTACCAGCCTGTCCCGATCTTCAACTTTAGCCATGTCCGCTACCACAACTTCCGCTTGAGGCGCACCCAATTCCACACACTTCTTTGCTACTTTTTCTAGCCGATCTGCCCGTCGAGCTGTGATGACCACTCGAGCACCTAATTTTGAATATTCGTAGGCCACATGTTCACCAATTCCTGAAGATGCTCCTGTGACAAGAACTCGTTTCCCGGACAGAGTTGCCGGATCGAAATGGTCCTTGGTCCACAACACATACAAAGCGAGAGCGGCAACCAGTAATACCCATCTCCACATGTTTGCGTTAAGCCTTTCAGCACCACACTAGACTTTGAGGCAACAGCAGGCCCGTGCAACTCGCCAAGTTTTCAAACAGCAAATGACGAAATTTTTGACCCAATTAAGGCCTACGTTTTATCGTCATGAGTTGTAAATAAATATTTGACAAGTAAACTAAACATTTTACCGCAAAATGGTTGTCACTCCTTGTCAAAATAGAGTGCACCCTGTTGAGGAATTTTGTTTGCCCCAAATAACAAAATGGTAACAGCTTCCTGTCAGTACGCAACTACTTGGGACGTTATGCTGACACATCTTTCTCCTGGAAATTTTTGGTAATTTAAACCTTTTCTCCATTTCATAAATGATCTTGGACGTGCAGGTGACGTCATTTACACTGTAGTAGGCCACCCCAACCGGTAAAATCAAAACTGTGCCCTTAAAGATTCTTTTTCACCCAACAGAGACCTCTCGTCTCAACCAGGATCGAACCTACTTTTAATTGCTCCAGAGTGCTACACGTTACGAACTGTGCCTGACGAGAGTCCATCGCATAGAATCTTATCCTAAATTTCGGTGGGTGAAATCGAAGGACTGAATTTCCCTTAGATACACAGGCAGTATCCCATTCGGAGCCCCGGGGCTCGCTTGGCCTGGGACAAAATGGTGCGGGGCCTGCCTAATGATGATTGCGATTAATTTATTTATTGTAATCAATAATGCATCAATCGAGCTCGAGCATCTCTTACAAAGCAATAGCGGCTATTACCCCGTTACCTGCCTATGGCATGGTCGGACACCCACCAATGTCCCTCTGGATGGAAACAGGGGCGATCTTTGGGTGGTATTTTTAACGCAGCTGACTGTCGACCAAAGCTGCAACCTCTATGCTTATTTATCGACGGCCTGCTGTTGTTGGTGCCCTCCACCGATGCTAGGCGGGGCGAGATCCTACACCTGGGAATTTTGCCTCAGCTACCCTGTTGCACAGTAGAGAGGGTTCTTTCCAGTACAGTCGTGACATCCTACACCTCACGGGGCCACGGCTTTACTTCCCTCCGACAAAAGGCGCACTCGGGACCCCCTCCTCTCTCGCCCGAAAGATACCAACCTACTTCGATCCACTATCCATCGGTGGATCTAGAACATTTCTTAGTGGTTGCCAAAGTTGACTGGAGAAACGAGAGAGAGAGAGGAGCGGCAAATTGCGTTGGACTGATCACTGAAGTTAAGCAACGCAACCCCAGTTAGTACTGATATGGGTGGCTGCTTGGGAAGACTGGGTACCGCTAGTATCCAAAAATCGTCGCATTAATGTAGTGTCTGTGCAGCCTCTGCATCAGAACTACACAGTGGACGGGGCTCTAATGACCTTGTAGTTGAAGGGCCCTAAAACACCAACAAACAATGGAGAAACGAGAGGAGGGTGTGAGTTCAAATCCGGCCAGTGCTTTTTTCATGCGTTGATTTAGTCGTGAAGTGTATTAGGTCCATTATGGGACTGCAGGTGATTGGGGGCACCAGGAGTAGAAGATGACCAAAGCGGACGTGGAGGAGAACGTGGTGGGGGATAGGAGGGAATGGAGGATAAGAACCTGCAGGCTCGGCCTTGCCGCAGACGGGGTAAGGGTGTGATGGTGACTCAGTTATTCCTCTTATGTTGCTGAGCTTGTTTGTGAAGTGTTTTGCTGTAAATTTGACACTGTATGACTTTCCATTGTCCCTTGTACTTCTTCAGAGTTGAATGCCCTTTTCTCCTGACTTCTTCAGAATTGAACCCAGCGCTACAAAATCTATGCGATGAGTTGACAGTGATCGATTTGTAATGCTGTAGGTTTCTCGTGGTGTTCGCTAGATGGCAGATGGTGGTGTGCTCATTTTTCTTCTTGTCTGTTAGGCTGGCGTGCAATAAATTATATGGGGCACGTGGGGATGGATGTCACTATGGCGGCGAAGAACACATTTTGTTTTTGAAATGATAGGTACGTGGTCCGTTGAAGACGGAAGATTTTTCGAGGTATTAGAAGTAGTGAGGTGCCAAATTCGATTTGTGGACATGAATGTCGAGTGACCTCAGGTATTGTATGGCTCTTGTTGTCCGTGAATATAAATGGAATGAAGGTTTTCTTTTGTCCCGATTGTAAGTAGGCCTATATGCCACGCAAGGTTCTTCTTTGAATTCTTGAATAATAATAATGAATATCATACACGCAAATGAGTGAATTCTGGCCTTGGTATGGTCATTTTGCCGCCTTTCTATCACTTCTTTGCCCTCGGGCCCATATATTGAGGATTTCATGTTCCTTTTTTTCTCATTGTGCGCATCTGCTTTATAAGCGGGGACATTAAATTGTTGTGGTTCAATGCAGGTTGAAACGTTTGACGGACATCATGGGCCGAGTGTTGGTTGTCTCTGTGCTGGTCAGTGCACTGCTTGCTTACTACATGTTGCTGATTTATAAGTTCGATCGGTCATCGATTGCCGGTAAACGGGTTTGTATCACTGGAGCTTCATCCGGCATCGGAGAGCAATTGGCCTATCACTATGCTTCACTAGGGGCCCGTCTGTTGATCGTTGCCAGACGCTCGAAATTACTGGAAGATGTTGCTCGAAAATGTAAAGAATTGGGCGCCAAGCAAGTGGAATGGATCATTGCCGATATGGGACAGGCTCAAGATCGGGACCTAGTGATTCGAAAAGTGGACAAGAGACTTGGAGGCCTAGATCAATTGATTCTGAATCATGCTACGTTGAAACAAGGTTGGTGGTTAGGTTCCCCAGAAAACATGACGTTGCTTCAAAGGGACTTGGAGGTGAATTTCATATCCTACGTGGATCTGGCGTCCAAGAGCCTTGGGATGTTGACGGAAAGTGGAGGGTGCATCGGTGCTGTTGGATCTATCGCCGGAAAGTTTTCCGTACCAACCATGGCTACTTACACGTCGACGAAATTCGCCCTAATAGGTTTCTTTTCTGCTCTGAGACATGAATTTGAATTGAGGGAGGCTCCCGTTTCGATAACGGTTTGTATTATCGGTCCGGTTAAAACGGACATTCTTGCACTGACCGATAAACAGAAGGAAGAAGAGGCGGCAATGTGGTTTGACATGAGAGCGTCTCCTCAAGATGCTGCTTGGGCCATCTTGAGTGCGGTCACTGCTAGACAGCCTGACATGTATTCTTCGTTCACTGCTTGGATTTTAGTTAATTTGCATAAAGTTTGGCCACGTCTGGTCGAAGGGATGATTGCATATTATACTGTCCAGTTGGTGTGATGCTGTAACGGAAGTGGACTTATCTTTGAAACCAGTGTTGATTATTGCTCGAATGCATTCATGCGAGACGAACAGTGTGCCACCCGAATCGACTGCGAACGAACATAGACGAACGTTCATTTTCTATTTTGTGAAGTTTCATTAGTTCCTATAGCCATTTCATTCCTGACAATCACGAATAAATATGAAGTATCCGGTCAGTTTGACCATTTATGTTCTTGAGATGTCCTCACTTGTTTGTCAGGCGTGATGGCGGTTTCTTTAACGGTGCCGCTCGAAATTAGTCATAATTACTGTTCAAGAAGTAGCTGTGAGGAAATGACATAAGTCTGTTACTTGATGACGTTATTTGTGATCATGTGATGTTTTCAGTACTTTTTTTTTCTTCAGAGATTAGTGGATACGCCTATGTAATGGTAACCTGCCTGAATTGAATTCTCATAATCTGTAATTATTTGAAATGCCCTTGAAATTATTTCCTCTTCTTTCAAAAACTGACATTTTGAACTGCCCTTCCTGTTAGATGTTACAGAACATTCCTCCCCCCTTTCTCTTGGAAGCGGCGAATTACGTTGGACACACCAGTTCTCGTCTGATCACTGAAGTTCAGCAACGCAATCCCAGCTAGTACTGACATGAGTGGCTGCTTGGGAAAACTGAGTACCGTTAATGCCCAAAAATCGTCGCATTAGTGTAGTGTCTGTGCAGTCTCTGCATTAGAACTACATAGCGGACGGAGCTCTAATGACTTTGTAGTTGTTGGGCCCTGAAACACCGACAAACAATCCCTTTCTCCTCCACTCACTCTGAAGTGGTGTAATTTCTGTTATGAAAGTTGATGGTTGTCCCTCGTCGAAATGTACTAGTACAGTATCGACTTCTATTTGACGTCGATTTAAAGCGCTGACCATAACCCCCAAGACGTTTGAGCGAGAGTTCAACACTCAAGGTAATGTAACACGTCAAGCGTATCATTTTAACGTTTGTGGGACTTTTAACGGTGTAATACGTGGCACGTTGCATCTATTTGGTTTCCCCTATCCCGGGGGGAGGGCAGAAGGGGACCAAAGCAGACGTGAGAATGCCGTTCGTAAGGATATGGTAGTGTGGACGGGGACCTGGTGAAAAATAGACGGGAGTGGAGGGCTAAAACCCGCAGATCCGACCGTGCCACAAGGGTGATGAGAGTAGGATGATGATGGGTTTGAGTCGCTACTGCTTTCAGGACCTCCACACATCGGCAGCTCGGGTAGTAAGGTTCGCTCCTGTTTCAGACCTGACAACAGGCTTACATCTCGAATGGCTTTCGATTGGTTGGGACTTAAGTCGCGTTATTTTGTGGTGTGTATGATGTGACGTGCAAATGAAAGAAAACGTTCATCTCAGAGAAGTAGAGGTGAAAGTACTACTATGGATTGGGAACTTGCCCGGGGTTTTTTTTTGGTGAGTCTGAGTTCAAATCCTAATAGTTGTAGAAATATATAATGGTGCCAGCTCACTGTGTGGTGTCAGTAAATAAACTTCGGAGCTGGGTGCGAAACCAAAAACGATACTTAACCAGCCACCTGCATCGCTAGATTCACAATCTAGGCATCACAGGTTCGATTCTGACGTGAGGTGGTCGTCGCTTCTTTTGAGCGACGCAAAACGGAAGCCTTAAGTGCTACTTCCGTCGGAGGAGAAGGAAAAGTCGGACCCTGTTTGGGGTGTGCTATGCCCGCTTTCGCATTTATGGCTTCTTTCTTCTCTGAAATTTATTAGTTAATGAGGACGCTCGTCTCAAGGACTCAGTGGTAGCGTGATTGCAGTGGAGTACCGAGGGTATTCCGCGCCCGGGGACAAAACCGAAATCTGCGCCCTCTGGCACCCACTAAACGTATTGTGAACCGCATTTTTGCGCCTCCTGTGTTCTGCGCCCGGGGACATCTGTCTGCCATCGGTACGCCACTGCGTGATTGGCTTGTAGGTCCGTGATTGCAGGTTCCATCCTGATCAAGGTGGGTGGCTTTCGTTGGATAGGAAGTAAAAACCGTTGTTGTTGTTGTTTGTTCGTATTTTAGGTCAAACTGAGGTCATTCATTAGAGCCCTTTCCACAGCATAGTTCTTATGCAGAGACTGCCCAGACACTACACTAATGCGTCGATTTTTGGGTCTTAGCTGTACCCAGTTTTCCCAAGCGGCCACCCATGTGAGTACTAGCTGGGGTTGCGCTGATTAATTTCAGTGATCAGACGAGAACCGTAAAAGCCGTGATCCTGTGTTGATTATATTCTCTCTTTCTGTCGCATTGGTATCGGTAAGTTACTTTAAGTAGAGATTCCCACCAGAAGCCTCCACTCGGCCTATTCCTCCTCTTCCGGTGTTTCTCAATATCCATCGAGTGCGTTTGTTGGACCTAACTGGACTGCTCAGGGTTGTTGGTCAATTATTGGGAGCTGCTGCTTTTAAATGAGAGCGATAATAACTTTTAATTAAAGTGCTCACGAACTATCTTCTGACTCCTTTTTAATTTTACTGGTATTAATTTTTCGATGATTTGAAGGTCACTCATTTGTGTAATTGGTCACATTTGATACTCCACCGACGTCAGTGTTTGCTTGTCGACGCATTTAAGAAACCAACGGTCATTCATATTAAGGTTCACATCGTTGTTGCTAGTGCCCACTTGAGAGTGAGGTTGTGTGATTTAGTGGTGACCCTGGTCTTGGACTCGAACAATGGCATATTTTTGGTCATATACACTCTTCCTTACCGTTGGATTTACGTTTCTACGGAATTGGACTGGTTTCTATCCAGAATCGATTCACAACAAACGTGTCCTGATCACTGGTGCATCTTCCGGTCTTGGTGAACAGTTAGCTTACCGTTATGCAGAGCTTGGAGCCAGAATGGTCATCACTGCAAGACGTGCGGATGTCCTCGAAAGTGTGGTAGCAAAGTGCAAGAACTTAGGTGCCAAGCAAGTGACAAGTGTTTCAGCTGACATGTCCGTTGCTGATGACCGCAAACGAGTCATTCAAGTGACGGAAAACTTCTTAGGTGGACTTGACCAACTGATATTGAACCACGCTTCTTTACCGTTAGGTTTCTGGAACGGTTCTGAAGAGGATTTTCGAACTCTGACGCATAACTTGGATGTGAATTTCTTATCGGCTGTAGATTTAAGTTCAAGGGCTTTAAATATGCTGATCAAAAGTAAGGGCAATATTGGAGTTGTGTCATCCTTGTACGGGACAATTCACCAAAGTCAATTCACAGTGTATGGGACCACCAAATCAGCTCTGGAAGGCTTCTTCGCCTCGTTACGACAAGATTTAAGAGCCAAAGGGTACAAGGTGTCAGTGACAGTTTGCATCATGGGACTGATAGATTCTGATAGGGCTCTCAATATGGCAAATAAGGTTTATCCTAATGTGACCACAATTGCTGCAACTGGTCACACTGCAGATGCTGCTCAAACTATAATTCATGGTGTCATTAATCGATATTATACTGTTTATTACCCCAGATGGACGAACAAATTTTTACTTTTATTCCATGGGTTGTTTCCGGGGTCGGTAGAGGACGGGTTTAGAAATATTTTGTATAAAATTTGTCGAGTTTTTTCTTACATGGTTTACCTTGACTTCCGCAACTTTTTGTGAACATCTTCCGGACTTGCCATTGACGGGACGTGATGATTAATCATATTTTTTGTTGTAGTGTTGTTGAATTGTTCGTGTGCTTTATTAAGTGATTATTACAAGTTGGTGTGTCTTATCATCGTTTTGGGGAGGGGGGGGG
>JAAFCE010006156.1:12417747-12432834 GCA_013389805.1 Trigoniulus corallinus
GTTGCTTAACTTCAGTGATCAGACGAGAACTGGTGTGTCCAACGCAACTCTCCGCTCCCTTTACTCCCGTGTAGTCAAGGTCCTTTTACACGTAGTGGTATCACACATATAGGCCTACCGCGAATTTACACCCCATCCGACAAAAGTTGCACTTTGAACTTGCTGCCCTCGAGCCTGAAATGAGCCAACTGCTTCATCCAGGACCTTTTCTGAAGTGCATCACCCTTATGTCACCTGGTTGTTAAAAATTGCATGTTCGAGGAGTTTATTAAACAAATATTGATTTTCAGCTTGGAATCGATAAATCGATACTACTGTGAACAAATTAGACCACCTCACCTCTAAATTGGGCTAGAGTTAGTATAACCCGTGTATGTGTCAGTTCAGTCGATTTAAATTCGGGGATGCGGTTGCACTCAGATGTGGCACTAGGAAAGACGTCATCTGACTGACAACCACTGGGTGAATAAGCAGTTCATGTTCATAAGAGCGCACTTCAGCTCTCATAGTAAAATTTGGCACACGTTAGCTTCATCCCTGGCAGTTGTAGTACACCCTCTTGCCTTATTCCTCGTACGCCCCCTCTCTAGCCTCTCCCAAATAATTACTTATTAAGTGATTAAGGGGTTGACAAGGCATTGCGTGCTTTAATACATTATCTGCAGTGCTTATCATGATGACGTAGTGGTTTGTTTTTTGTGGGGGAGTTATCATGATAGTGTAGTCACTATCTTGCACCTCTTTCCACTTCAGGGATTGTTCTCGCAGGACGCACCTGCACTCTGTCAAAATCTACTATCTAGAGGTGCAACCATGTGGAAAGTGTCGTTACTAGTCTTCGCAGTTGCTCTTTATCTGATGTGGTCCAAGGATGAGTTCGATCCCGCAGCACTGTCCGGAAAACGAATTCTGGTCACAGGAGCTTCTTCAGGCATTGGTGAGCATTTGGCCTATGAATACTCCAAGTTGGGGGCACGGGTGGTGATCGCAGCAAGACGAGCAGATCTTTTGGCCATCGTAGCTAAAAAATGTCTGGAATTGGGTGCTCAGCAAGCGGAAGTTGTGGTGACAGACATGGCAAAAGTGGAAGACCGAGATAGGCTAGTCACAGAAGTGGAAAATCGCCTTGGTGGTTTAGACGTCCTCGTCCTGAACCATGCCCTTCTGAGCCTAGCTTGGTGGCAAGGTGTTAACCACACTAGGAATTTTCTTCGAGATCTGGAAGTGAACTTTGTGTCTTATGTTGACTTAACTGCCAAAACTTTACCGATGTTGACCAAGAGTAACGGAAGTATAGGAGTAGTGTCATCCGTTGGTGGTATCGTACCTACACCTGGATCTGCTATTTACAGTTCCACCAAATTTGCACTGCAAGGCTTCTTTCATTCCGTGAGACAAGAGTTTTCGCTTCGGGACACTGGCATCTCTGTCACTTTGGCTGTCATCGGGCCTGTTGAAACTGACCTTGTTTTCAAAACTACTGAGCAGAAAGAAATGTTGAAAGACACGCTCGGGTGGTTGTTTGCCCGGTCGGTGGAGACACCTCAAAATACTGCTTTGGCGATCATGAGAGGGGTGGCCAATAAGAAATCTGAAATTTATTTTGGAAAAATAGCTTATATTATGGTATTGGTCGAAAAATTCTGTCCATGCTTGTTGGAAATGTGGGCGAAAGAAAATTCGGTAAAGTTCTTGTCGATATTCCTGTAATAGAGGCCATTTCTGTCAATTTTCACGTTTTGTTGATTAAAGAAAATTGTTGTTTCAATTAACACCTTTCACACCTGTTAATGGTCGCAATTTTTCATTGAATTCTACACGTCAGTAAGTGATAAGCTCAGTCAGAATCGATCCTGTGTTTCTGACGTATCAACAAATGTGCTTGCAACTACGACTAATACAGGATTGTTTTGTTTGGTTCATTCATCATTGACCTCTCAAGGGGTCGGGTCTTACATCTGGAAATTTCGCCGATGTTTACTTGAAATTTTCTCCGCTCGGAAAGCATTCTTTTTCCGCGTAGGTGTCATTGTATGCAAGGGACGGTGGATCCGGTGCAGGTAGGGGCTTTTCTTTCGCTGGAATGAATTCAAGCCGGTTGCCACTTTAGGAACAATAGGAGCCAAGGCCAGAATTTAGCAAATACCTTTGAAATTTTTTGGCAAACTATGTATCATTTATTTTTATATACCCCACAGGAGCTTTTCTACCTACCAAGGCGGCGTAACTAGGATATTTTGCGCCCGGGGACGAACTACACTATTATTATAATGTAACGTTGTAAGCCTTATTTTGGCGCCTACCTATGTATCCCCTACATATGGGGTGTTAAGCAACGCAACCCCAGTTAGTACTGACATGGGTGGCAGCTTGGGAAAGCTGGGTACTGCTAATACCCAAGAATCGTCGCATTGGTGTAGTGTTTGTGCAGTCTCTGCATTAGAACTACGCAGTGGACGGGGCTCTAATGACCTTGTAGTTCAAGGGCCCTAAAACACCAACAACCCAAATACATATGGGGTACGCCTGCCCTACATATGTACCCCCTTTCCCCCTAGTTGCGCCTCTGACCTACCATACCCTGGGCATAATCTCGCCACCCAAGGTTTGCACCTTTCTTTCAGTTAATAAAAGTGGTTTGCATAAAGTCTGGAAAAAGAATGAGTTGGGTTTCCTTTTGGCGTTCAGATCCTTGTAGGTGAGTTGGTCTTCTTATGGTTCCTATAGCCCCCCCCCCCCCCATTATGAATGTCTGGTGTATTTCCTTAGTAGGAAGGTCTGTCTAATGGTGGGCGGAAGGCAAATATGTATCATGAAGACACAACAGCTGCTACTTCCGTAATTTAATACCACTATATTTAATGAAATTTCTGAGTTGGTGATCATCAAAGTCAGGTATCCTGTTTACCCCGGTTTTCGCCGGAATTCGACTTTTAAGCTCCTTCATGTCGACACATTGTTTTGTCAGTTTTCGACCTATTGTGTCAGTGATTCCAGGTTTGCTACTGGATCGAGGTGGGTTGGCCTGTCTGGCGAGAGAGATTTCCATGACAAATATCACAACATGTGGTCATATATGACCCCGACCCATCGCCCGTTTGTGCGCAAGGTAGAATAGGCACACGGCACCTTCCCCCAGCGCTTGTCGTAAAAGGCGACTAAACGGGGCAGACCCAGGGAAGGCCAGCCTAGAACATCATAATTAGTCCTGGTGGATGTAGGCTCCTCTGGGAGGTGACCGTAAGAAAACGCCACGTATTTGCCGTGTGTGGAGATCCGATGCACCTGATGGACCACCGAAGCAAAGTTATGAGCCTTGTAACCTGCACTTCCAAAAACCCTTTTCCTTCTCCGAAAGTGCCGATCGAATCGACATGGCGGACGATAAATAAGCATAGGCAGTGCCGGATTTGGATAGTGAGAGGCCCTAAGCTATTTCAATTTTGAGGCTTTTTCAAGCCCTTTTGAGGCCCTTTTCTTAAGTTTTGAAGCCCGCTAAATGTTGAGGCCCTTTTCTTAAGTTTTGAAGCCCGCTAAATGTTGAGGCCCTAGGCTTCAGCCTCCTTAGCCTAATGGTAAATCCGGCACTGACCATAGGGGTTTAAGTATTAAGTTGGCAGCTCTACGAAATGGGCACTGGACTAAACCATATTGGGAAAAGGACTAATCAGTGGCGTCGCTAGGGTTGGCGTCACCTGGTGCGGTGACTCCATGGTGTCACCCCACCATTCCCAAAAAAAAAAGCTGCTTCTTCTGCTTTGGTGTCCCCCATTTGTCATGGTGCAAGTGGTGTCACCCGATTTGTCATGGTGCGAGTGGTGTCACCCGGTGCAGACCGCACTCCCCGCACCCCCTAGTGACCCCACTGGGGTTAATGAGGATTATGGTAGTCAGTACTGATATCTTTAGTGTTGATGTGATTGTTTCAGGAGTATGTGGTGCAGGTTCAATCCTGAGTAAGTGCCGTACAGCTTTTCGTACTGTCATCCTGACGCTTATCCCTTCGTTTAAAAATGAGACCCTCCTGCTACTCAACAAGGGTGCAAAGAACTCTATTGGCGTTATCAAAAATGACACTAAGTAGGTCACTGGTTGTTGATTAAAAATTGTGCACGTCTTATCTGCAGCTTCCTCGAGGCTGTGCAGTTAGTCAGGTGTACTGGATGCAGCATTTCCTAAGAAAAGTGTAACCAATGGGTAACAAGTTAAAACTCTCAGTAGTACTCGCTGTTGTGGCCATCCTCTGGATTTATTTCGGAGATGATTTTGATCCTAAAACGCTGGCTGGGAAAAGAGTCCTGATCACAGGGGCATCCTCTGGAATTGGTGAACATTTGGCGTACGAATATTCAAAGCTGGGAGCTCGAGTAATGATCGCAGCTCGGCGGGCAGATCGACTTGAAAACGTGGCTAAGAAATGTCTAGAGTTCGGTGCGCAGCAAGTCGAAGCTGTCGTTGCAGACATGAGTCAAGTAGAGGATCGAGACCGGGTCCTGGCTGAAGTACAAAGTCGATTAAGTGGTTTAGATGTACTCCTTTTGAACCATGGAATTTCTAAACCGGGCTGGTGGCTCGGTGTTGAACATAATGATATTGTTCATCATGTTTTTCAAGTGAATTTCTTATCCTTTGTTGACATAGCTGCTAAGGCCCTACCTATGCTGACGGAAAGCCGCGGAAACCTGGGAATCGTTTCTTCCGTAGCCGGAAAAATTCCTTTACCTTCAACAGCTGTTTATTCATCTACGAAATTTGCACTCCAAGGATTTTTCCACGCGGTGAGACAAGAATTTGCTCTTAGAAATCTTGGAATTTCTGTGACTTTAGCTGTTATCGGACCTGTGGATACTGACATTATTGCTCGAACGCCAGACGAAAAGCAGAAAATGATGGATACTTTCGGAATCTTTTTAAAGATGACTGAGGAAACTCCCCAAAACACAGCTCTGGCCATCATCAGAGGAGTGGCCACAAGAAAAGCTGAAATTTATTTCGGTAAAATAGCTTACCTCTTGGTGTTGTTAGATTCAATATTTGCCGGACTTGGTCCTTGGTTCACGGATATTTACTCTAAAGAGTTCGCCACATTAATGATTAAAACCTCTTTATTTTCTTAAGGATTTACCGTTCCAGATGGATCCTTACTTATTTCAGTATGACTTTGTTTGAACTTGGGGAAACAGTCGCATCTTGGTGTCGTTTGCTGACACAGAGACGACATTTCCGTCCCACAGAGGTATTCCTTTCGCTTTCACTCCCCTAAAAACGACAGCAGATGTTACTGGAACGATGGAGCCCAAGCCCGACAATGAAGACCCCGGATAATGAAATTGTCTGGCTAATGAAGACAGATAGGGTAGGTCTCGGCCAAATTAGCACCAATTAGACCTAAAATTGAACATTCTGAATTGAATAATGAAAACACTCCGTTAATGAAGACACTTTTGGTGGGTCCATTAGGGGTCTTCATTATCGGGGTTGAACTGTAATTTGAGCTATAATGGATTTTAAGAGAATACATGAGAAGGGGTCACTTAGAGGCCAGTCTTATAATCGTTTCTAAGTCCAATGTCCTAGTAAATGACGTTGGATGAAGGAGATACAGCATTTTATCATAAGTCTATATTACACATTGATGGACTTTGGCCCTCGGCGAACAGAAAATTTGGCCCAGTATCTCACTGGTTTGAACCTACGTTGAGTTCAATTCCCATCCTTGGGAACATCTTTGGCGCCCTCAGTGAAGTAGCTTGCTTGAACTACTGTGTCAATGGTTCCAGGTGCGATATTTTGTCGAGGTGGACTGGCTTCTTACGGGCGACAGAAGAAGGTCCCGAGTTGTTGTTTGTTGTTTTAGGGCCCTTCAACTACAAAGGTCATTAGAGCCCCGTCCACAGCATAGTTCTTATGCAGAGACTGCACAGACGCTACACTAATGCGACGATTTTTGGGTATTAGCAGTACCCAGTTTTCCCAAGCGGCCATTCATGTCAGTACTAGCTGGAGTTGTGTTGCTTAACTTTAGTGATCAGACGAGAACTGGTGTGTCCAATACAATTCGCCGCTCCCGAAAATGACGGCGTGCTAGTTTGAAAAACAGGTTCTATCCTGGGTAAGTCCTGTGAAAAGCCTCCTCCTGCTACCCATTTAAGGTCAAGTGACTAGTACAGACAAACTATTGATGACTTCACAATATGGCCCGCTCGCATTCTTTCGATATTGGGGTTAATCGAATGCTTCCTCAAGAGCTTTTTCCACCTCTTCTTACTATTTGATCTTCCAGGGTATGAGTTTTTTTCTCGTTTGGTGTTTTAGGGCCCTTCCACTGCAAGGTCATTAGAGCCCCGCCCACTGCGTAGTTCTAATGCAGACACCACACTAATGCGCGGTACCCGCTTTTCCCAGGCGGCCACTCATGTTAGTACTAGCTGGAGTTGCGTTGCTTAACTTCAGTGATCAGAGGAGAACTGGTGTTTCCAACGCAATAAGCTGCTCCCCCAGGGTATGAGGCAGTTCACATGTTTGTTCGGCTTGTTTGGTACACCTTTCTATTTAATGCTTGCTGCTTACCGCTAGTGTTCTCTTAAATTTGCCAGTGAACGCTTAACTTACAAGTTTTGGAGTGTCCCTCTTGAGGAGGCTTCTACCTGCGTAATGTCATCTCCTGCGTTGCTATCTACCTATTCCCCCTGACCCTCCCATGTACCTTTACTTCCAACCCGCGCGCAACCTCTACTAGGTATTCCTGTTATGGTCACTTGGCCATTCCCCCACCCGGTAAGCAAACAAACAGTAGACCGACGATAAATAGGCCCTAAGCATAAGGGTTGCAGCTTTGGAGAGACCAACTCTCATTCCTACATATGATACCCTAAACCTCCTAAAATCCTAAGCTATAATTCTTGTGGCCCTCTACAATACTTGCAATGGGGCGTTTCCTTTGAGGAAGCCCTCCACTCTATCCTCTCCAAGGGTATTCCATTGCCGAATGGTCCTAGGTAAAAAAAGACCTGTAGTAAGAGTCTGTCTATGCCCTTATCTCCTTTAATTTATATGAGTGATCTTTTCTCCCCTTATACTCAGCCAGGGACGCACTTCCAACCAAAGGTCCATTGCACCCCATCAGCAACAGTCTGATAAAAAGACTAATGCTGTGAGGTACACGCCGCTGGCTTAGTGTGTCCCACCCTAATTCCTTAATCATGTCAGACACACTCTCCCTGCGAGAAAACCTGTGGAGTGCAATTCTTGCTGCCCTCCTTTGGACCCTTTGAATCTCTCAAGATAAGTCCTGCCTAAAGGGAAACCAAATTGGACTGCAGTACTCCAAAAAATAAATATACTGTACTGATATACACAGCACACCGTGCATCCGAAATCCGTTGATGGGGGGGTCCGTAGATGAGAGGTTTATCTGTACTTATTTTTAGAAATAAATCCACAGTGTGGCGTTAGTTACCTTTGCCCCGTTACAACTGGTCGTCGGACGATAACAAAATATTATTGCCTCCCATTTTTAAAATCTTGCACTTTCTTCAAGGTTGTGTGGTTAGGGCGACGTGCACAGCGTACAGTAGCTGTTTAAAAGTGCAATGGGTAACAAGTTGAAACTCGCAGTGGTGTTCGCACTCCTGGCCCTTTTCTGGATTTGGTTCGATGATGGGTTTGATCCTAAAACCCTAGCCGGAAAACGAGTCCTGATCACAGGAGCATCCTCTGGAATTGGTGAACATTTGGCATACGAATATTCCAAACTGGGAGCTCGTGTGATGATCGCAGCTCGGCGGGCAGATCTACTTAAAGACGTTGCCAAGAAATGCCTAGATTTCGGTGCACAGCATGTAGATACCGTCGTTGCTGACATGACTAAAGTTGAGGATCGAGACCGGGTCGTTGCTGAAGCACAAAGTCGCCTGGGTGGCTTAGATGTGCTCCTCTTAAACCATGGGATGGTTAAAGTCGGGTTATGGCTCGGTGTTGAAAGTAGTCATATTGTTAATCAGCATTTTCAAGTGAATTTCTTGTCTCATGTTGACCTGGCTGCTAAGGCCCTACCAATGCTGACGGAAAGCCGCGGAAGTATTGGAATCGTTTCTTCTGCAGCCGGAAAAATACCTGTACCTGTTGCAGCTTCTTATTCATCTACGAAATTTGCACTCCAAGGATTTTTCCACGCGGTGAGACAAGAATTTCTTCTTAGAAATCTTGGAATTTCTGTGACTTTAGGTGTTATCGGGCCTGTGGAAACTGACCTGGTTGCTCGAAACCCGAAAGACAAACGGATGTTTCTGGATGCTTTCGGTTTATTTGTTAACATCTTTTGGCAAACTCCTGACAATACAGCTGTGGCCATCATCAGAGGAGTGGCCACAAGACAAGTTGAAGTTTGTTACGGTAAAATGACTAACGTTTTGGTGGCAGTTTACACAGTTAGTGACTGGTTCTTTCCTTGGTTAAAGGATTATTGTCTTCAATTGGTCGGCACTACGGCGATTAATTTGCCTGAATTGTCTTAAGATAGTATCGTTCCAGCTGGATCGTTACCCTTTTTTTTGGGTTTCGCGTTGTGAGGACATCGATTCTTGCCCTGCCCTTATTGTTTTCCAACTGTAGATGATGAGCTATTACACACGGGATTTTACCAATCCTGCCAATTGTTTTTTCTCCACGCAAGACAGACTCTTTTGTACTAATGTCTCACCCACTACACCGCCAGAGACGAACTTTCCGTCCAACAGAGGTCCTTCCTTCATCTTTCATCTGGCAGAGATCACTAAAAGTTGGAGCTCTGAACTTTTAAGGTTCAGGTGCAGAACTTGCAGCCAAGACATGAGTTAAAATACAATTTGGGGGGTTTCATTTAAAAAAATGTTTTGATTGCAGAAGCTATTGTGGCAGCGGCCCGAGGGTCCCGTTCTCTCATCAAAGTGTCCTTGTCCAGTGTCCTAATAAAATACCTTGCCTGAAACGGAAATAGCATTTTGTCATGTGTGTAAAGCAGGTTTTGGTACACCGATGAACGAATGGAAAAAGTGATTCCATTATGTGGAAGTAAACTGGGTTCACCTTTGCCGGCCGGAGAAGAAATGAGATTTCCTGCGAATGCTTAGTACTGTATCAACAGGACAACAGGTTATTTGGTTCTGCTATTCAGGGCAGGGTGAGAGCAATCAAATACTGTACTACCATGCATATAAATGTCCCGTTTAGGAATAAAGTCTTCAACTAGTGCGGACATTTTAGGTCAACTGATGGTAGACAATTAAGGTGGTGAAGAAAAGGTGCAAGAGTTTTAATACCTAGGGCCAATGTTTCAGAGCAGTAGGGAAATAGATTCAAATGGGACCTATAGAATCAATGCAGGGTGGACGAAATGAAGAAAGGCAAGTCCTGTGCAATCGGACTGTCGAGAGAAGGTGGAATTAGGAGTGAGAATATTAGGGTAGTTTGGGTTTGGGGACATCGCAGAAAAGGTAAGAAGGAATAGATTGAGGTGGTATGGCCATGCGATAAGAAGAGGGGAGGAGGAGCTGGCTAGGTCCATTACAGGAATGCAGGTTATTGGAAGTACCCGGAGCAGGGGAAGACCAAAGCAGACGTGGGAGTAGGTTGTACGTAAGGATATGGTAGTGTGTGGGGTGGATAGGAACCTAGTGGGAGATAGCCGGCAATGGAGGGCCAGAACCCACAGACCCGACCTTGCCACTGGGGGGGATAAGGGCATGATCGCAATTCGCAATTCATAACATGGAATTTTTGATTTTTTTTTACTGGAATTTTTCCGTTCCTGACTGCTTAGGGTAGGTTTGATTGAAATAGACTTTTATTTGGCGTTTTGTTGCAGCAATATTTGGCATCCGTTTCTGTACTTGTGCTTTTGACCATTTTCACACTCTCTTGAGTAGGCCACGGTGAAAGGCCAGGCGAAAATTTGGGAGCCACACCTTAGGCGCAACACCACTCGAAAGTTGTTTAACTCTTTTTACCAGACACCTTGTTTTGTGCCTAAGGTACGGTAGGTATTTTGTTTTTTTCTGTGTAATGTTTTGTGTAATAATTTCTTAGTTTTCCATACATTTTATGACATTCCCTTTTCTGAGGGCTCCCCCCCACCTCTGGGGGCGCTGTTTATCCATCGTCAAAATTTGGCATGTACTGCATAAGAATTTTTCCACTCGGTGAGGTAAGAATGTGTTTATTGAAGCCATGGAACTTCTATGTCTTTAGCTGTTTTTGGGCCTGTGGATCCCGAGGTGTTGGATCTAGTGCGTCCATAAATCATAGTTTTTCTTAGACTTTACCCCGCCTGGGGCAGAACGTTTATCCAAGAGTCCCGTTGGTATAATAACCCAAGAAAGAATTACAGACCTCCGATTTTACTTAACTGGGTGCCTCTGACCAGTGCCGGTCCGATTTAGATATTGAGAAGCGGCAGTATTTTTGGATTTGGTAACAAAATTGGCGGCCTTTGACCACTTATAACTGGTCATTTGACGAACTTGAAATATTATCTCTTCTTATTCATAATCATCCAGTTTCTTCAAGGCTGTGCTTTGGAGTGGCTTACATAGGGTACAGTAACTCTTTTTAAAGTTCAGTGAGTATCAAATTGAAACTGTCATTGATGTTGACGGTCGTACCCCCTTTCTGAATTTGGTTCGGCAATGGTTTTTATCCTGTAACGCTGGCTGGGAAAAGTCCTGATCACAGGAGCATCCTGTAGCTGGGAGCCCGAGTGAGGATTGCCTCTCGGCGCGGAGATCGACTTGAAAAAAGTGACCCGAAATGTCTGAATTTCGGTGTGCAGCAAGTGAAGGTCGTCTTTGCTGACTGACTCGTGTTGAAGATCGAGACCGGGTCGTAGCTGGAGTACAAAGTCACATTGCACGAGCCATTTATTCAACCAAAACCACTACCGTACTCTGCCTCAAGTTCGAACCAGTAGCCGTTTGGTCAACAATGAAGCACAGTCCATAATCAACCTGAAGGTTTTATCAGGCTCGAGTTGAATGTACTTGTCTGCTGGACTGACTATGCTCCCGTTTGGTTCTAGGCTTGGCTGAAAACGTACTGCGCCTCCCCCCCATCTGGATTTGAACTTGCGAACCTAATTTTAAGCAAGACAACTTGAACGCAGTAAATTGAAAACACCATCGACTTCCGCTATAAAAAAAACACGTTTAAGGCGCTTATCCTTTCGTATCGTATAGCGAGCTGTAGCTCGTAGCATCTATCCAACCCCTTTTCCGCCTGTGGCAGAGTTGGGTACGCACTTTAGCCCATTTGGACAAATGGTTCAGTCTGTGGGACAGTTTTATGCCACCCACTGCTAATCATTTAATGCTACAACCCATGAGGTTATTAATCGTTGACCTGTTTTCTTCATTGGAGCATTTGTCTCAAAGGACGTCAGGGGGCGAACTCCTGAACCTGAAAATGTTACCGATCTACTCGTTGCCCATAGAAGATTCGTATAGCGAGTGCTTTAGAGTCATCATCATCATAATACCCTTGGATGGGAATAGGCTACGACTGTTGTTCGCGGTTAAAAACCATTTATTCGTTCACGTGATCTAGCATTGGTTCAGTCGAGTCACGTGGGATTTGCAGGCGACCAAAACAAAGTCACTTGTACTTTTGAACGTCTCCTGTTAATTCTGCCTGTCAAAGACTTACAAGAATATCAGTGGCTGGGCGACAAGATGTGGAAGATATCGTTAGTGGTCAGTATCGTTGCTCTGTACTGGATTTGGTCCAGAGATGGTTTCGATCCCGAGACATTGTCCGATAAGCGTGTTCTGATCACAGGAGCATCTTCAGGAATAGGTGAACAGTTGGCCTACGAATATTCCAAGTTGGGAGCTCGTGTGATGATCGTTGCTCGTCGAGCAGCTCTTCTGGACAAAGTGGCTCAAAAATGCTTAGAATTGGGAGCTCGGCAGGCGGAAGTTGTTGTTGCTGACATGGTCAACTCGAACGACCGAGACAAAGTTCTTCAAGCTGTGGAAGACCGTTTTGGAGGCTTAGATGTCCTGCTGTTGAACCACGCTATTGCCACCATTGGTTGGTGGTCAGGGGTGAATCACACAAACATTTTTCGGCGAGATTTCGAAGTGAATTTTATGTCTTATGTTGATTTAACTGCTAAAATGCTTACCATGCTGATCAAGAGTAACGGAAGTGTTGGGGTAGTGTCTTCTGTAGCCGGCAAAGCTCCCATACCGGCAGTAACTGTTTATTCTGCAGCGAAATTTGCTCTGCAAGGATTTTTCCATTCTTTAAGGCAAGAGTTTTTTCTTAGAGATATTGGAGTATCTGTGACCTTAGCGGTCATCGGACCTACTTATACCGACATGTTGGCTAAGACGGACATTGAGAGACAGATGTTTGCCGAAACTGTTGGGTGGTTTCATACTTATTGGGTAGAAACCCCACAAAATACTGCTGTGGCCATTCTGAAAGGAGTGTCCACCAGACAACATGAAATCTATTTCGGACGAATTGCTCGTGTCATTGCCTTTTTACCTGGCATTTCGGCCTCTTTGTCCGAAATCTGGCCCAGGGTTTTCTCCAGAGGAATTATGTCCTATTCCTAAATATATTTCTTGTAGACTGTTGTTACTAGTCGTTATTTTTATTGTAAAATAGACTTAAAGACATAACCGGAAGAGGGCATTTCGCATTGCAAAACACACAAGAATTAACTCACTGGCGTCGCTAGCGTTGGCGTCACCCAGTGTGCATCGTCGCATTAGTGTAGTGTCTGTGCAGTTTCTGCAGAAGAACTACGCTGTGGACGGGGCTCGAATGACCTTGTAGTTAACGGGCCCTAAAGCACTATGGCGGTTGTCCTGGCTGGTTCACGTTTGGTATTTGACGGAAAATCGTTATATCAATAAAGTTTATTGTAAAGATGATAAAAATAAAATAATCACTAATTTACCATTAACGGAATTAAAATGAATCACTTGAGATAACACACAACAGATATTCAATATTTAAATGTAAGTGAAAAGGATCGTCTCCAAACGAGTGCCGTTTTTCAACTCAAAAATGTCTGACTGAAACTCTAAACAGAAAATCTGTTATTTTAAATGACAGAACGAAGAAACAGTTTAAATTAGCCAATAAACAGCAAGCTGCACAGAACGTGCAACAATCAGAAAAAGAGAGCGTGCATGGAACATTCCATGGAACACGCTACAGTACCCCCCTGGTTAGACTTTTAGTTGGCAAACCGAACATGTAAAGTACGCGATTTAGAACGTGTAATAATTGATGAAGGAGGAACTGCAGGAGCTGAGGCTGGCTGTGGAATGGCAGGTATAGTAGGAGGAAACATAGGATCATTGATCGATAAATCCGATGAAAAAGATGGCTTCAGACGTTCAATAGCAACGTTGTCTTTGCGGCCATGAATGTCGAGTGTGAAAAATTTTTCATAACGATGAAGAATTCGAAATGGGCCATCATATGGTTGAGCAAGAGAATGTGTTGACGCTCCTCTTCGTACAAAAACATGAGTTGCCCTGTCCATATCTTTAAAAAGGAATACAGGCCTAGCAGAAGCATTACGAGGCTTGAGGTAACGCAGTGAACGCATCTGCACCCGTAATCTGTCAACGAAATCATCAATGGGCTCGATGCTTGTCTCTGGAGCGAAAAAGTCGTTGGGTAGACGAAGAGTTGTCCCATAAACTAATTTAGCTGGCGTGGCCTGCAAATCTTCTTTGAAAGAACAACGAAGACCTAACAGAATGACAGGAAGGTAGGCAACCCAATTGTTAGGATCATCAACTGCCTTTAGTGATGACTTGAGCTGGCGATGAAATCTCTCAATCAAGCCATTGGCTGATGGATGATATGCTGTCGTTCGGATATGGTGCACCCCTAGGAGATCGCAGAGACGTGAGAACAGCAGAGAGTCGAACTGACGACCACGGTCAGTTGTGATGGATGAAGGAACACCGAAACGAGCTATCCAATTTGAAACGAGGGAAACGGCAACTGTTGGTGCTGTCGCGTCCCGAATTGGAATAGCTTCTGGCCAACGAGTAAAGCGATCGATACATGTTAAAATGTATCGATAATCATGTGATGGAGGCAATGGACCCACGATGTCCAGATGTATACGATCGAACCTGGTTGCGGGTGGTGTGCATGTGCCAATGGGTGGCACCACATGACGAAGGACTTTACTTCGTTGGCATGGAATGCAGGCACGAGTCCAAGCTGCCACATCCCTATTCATGGAAGGCCAAACATACCGCTCTGCAATGAGACGACGTGTTGCTGCAACCCCTGGGTGAGCAACGTCATGCAAGGTGTGAAAAATGGCCCGACGAAGCAAATGTGGAACAAAAGGACAAGGGTCGTAAGGTCACAATATAAGCTGAGTTGTGAACCTGGAAGTGGAACTAACTGAAGACTCATAGACCCTGGTTGGTCCCGGAACCGCAGCAATTCCTGATCATCTTCTTGCCCTTCATGCAACTGCTGTTGAGAAACCGGATTGGCTATCACCTTTATTGTATTTATTTCAGCACGTGAAAGAGCATCAGCAACGTTGTTTTTCGCACCGTCAACATGCTGAATATCAGTAGTAAACACTGAGACGAATTCAAGGTGACGTGCTTCTCGAGGTGAATGTCGCTCCAATCGCATAGACATAGCATGAGTTAACGGCTTATGATCGGTGAAAACTGTAAAAAACCGACCTTCCAGGAAATACCGGAAGTGCTTAATGGCCAAATATATTGCCAGAAGTTCCCGGCCAAAGGTGCTGTATCGAGTCTCTGGTGGCTTAAGCTTCTTCGAATAGAAAGCCAGAGGTCTCCAAACCTTATTAACGAGTTGCTGTAAAACAGCCCCCACAGCAACATCTGACGCATCTGTAAAAAGAGCTAAGATGGTGTCAGGATTAGGATCAGGATGCACCAACATTGTTGACTCTGCTAATATGCTTTTGGCATGGGTGAAAGCATCATCTGCAAGTAATGACCATTCCAAAGTAGCATTCTTCGTTGAAGGACCAGAGAGCATATCATTCAAAGGCTTGAGTAACGTTGCACAATTGGCTACAAACCG
>JAAFCE010006156.1:12441235-12568475 GCA_013389805.1 Trigoniulus corallinus
CTCTCTCTCTCTCTCTCTCTCTCTCTCTCTCTCTCTCTCTCTCTCTCGCCCGCCCAAAAGAAGCCAACCGCCCACCTCGGTCCAATATCAAACCTAGAACTACTGACACAGTTACTGAGCGTGCTACGGACTGCTCCACCAGGGGGGAAATTTTATTCAAATGTCAAAAACACAATGCTGCTTTTGGACAACAAAAACCTGTCGTTCATCATCACTTGAAGGTTGAAATAAAAGCTCACTTTTATCACAGGTGATAAATTACACAAACCATTTTAAAGTTATATACTGTAATCATAATTCTATATTTAGTTAATTCATATGTATTCTACAGTGTGTTTTACAATGTGAAATGTCCACTTCCGGTTATGTCTTTAAGTCTATTTTACAATAAAAAATAACGATTAGTAACAACAGTTTACAAGAAATATATTTAGGAATAGGACATAATTCCTCTGGAGAACATTCCGGGCCAAATCTCGGACAAAGAGGCCGAAATGCCAGGTAAAAAAGCAATGACACGAGCAATTCGTCCGAAATAGATTTCATGTTGTCTGGTGGACACTCCTTTCAGAATGGCCACAGCAGTATTTTGTGCCGTTTCCATGCAATAACTAAACAGCCACCCAACAGTTTCGGCAAACATCTGTTTCTCAGAGTCCGTCTTAGCCACTATGTCGGTATAAATAGGTCCGATGACCGCTAACGTCACAGACACTCCAATATCCCTGAGAAAAAACTCTTGCCTTAAAGAATGGAAAAATCCTTGCAGAGCAAATTTAGCTGAAGAATAAAGGGTTATTCCAGGTATGGGAGCTTTGCCGGCTACAGAAGACACTACCCCAACATTTCCGTTAGTCTTGATCAGCATGGTAAGCATTTTAGCAGTTAAATCAACATAAGACATAAAATTCACTTCGAAATCTCGCCGAAAAATATTGGTGTGATTCACTCCTCCCCACCAACCAGTGGTGGCAATAGCGTGGTTCAACAGCAGGACATCTAAGCCTCCAAAACGGTCTTCAACGGCTTGAAGAACTTTGTCTCTGTCGTTCGAGTTGACCATGTCAGCAACAACAACTTCAGCCTGCCGAGCTCCTAGTTCTAAGCATTTTTGAGCCACTTTGTCCAGAAGAGCTGCTCGACGAGCAACGATCATCACACGTGCTCCCAACTTGGAGTATTCGTAGGCCAAATGTTCACCTATTCCTGAAGATGCTCCTGTTATTAGAACACGCTTATCGGACAATGTCTCGGGATCGAAACCATCTCTGGACCAAATCCAGTATAGAGCAACGATACTGACCACTAACGATATCTTCCACATCTTGTCGACCAGCCACTGGAGAGACGTTCATAAGTATAAGTGACTTTGTTTTACTAGTCTGCAAATCCCAAGTGACTGACTAGATCACGTGGGCGAATAAATGGTTTTTAAACGCGCCCTGGGCGTCACATCCACTTCTACAATTTCCAATGAAGTTGCCCTCCAAATCCAGAGGTGAGCATCACGTTTTCAGTCAACCCTAGAACCAAACGGGAGCTTTAGGAACGACTTCAATCTCAGTCCAACAGACAAGTACATTCAACTCGAGCCTGAGAAAATCTTCAGGCTGATTATGGACTGTCCTTCAGTCTTGACCACACGGCTACTGGTTGAAACTTGAGGCAGAGTACGGTATTGGTTTTGGTTGAATAAATGTTGCGGGCAATGTGACTTTGTGCTCCAGCTACGACCCGGTCTCGATCTTCTACACTAGTCAGTCAGAAACGACGACCTTCACTTGCTGCACACCGAAATTTAGACATTTCCAGGTCACTTTTTTCAAGTCGATCTCCACGCCAAGAGGCAATCATCACTCGGGCTCCCAGCTACAGGATGCTCCTGTGATCAGGACTTTTCCCAGCCAGTGTTACAGGATAAAAACCATTGCCGAACCAAATTCAGAAAGGGGTTACGACTGTCAACACCTCTTAGAGTCACTGAACCCTATGTACGTCACTCCAAACTGGATGATTATGAATAACAAGAGATAATATTTCACGTTCGTCATATGACCAGTTATAACGGGTCAAAGGTCACCATTTTTTTGATACCGAATCCAAAAATACTGCAGTCCAATCTTGAAATGAACATTAGGGTTGTCCGAATCGCGATTGACCAAACGTCAACTACATGGATATAAATACAAGTCCCCAGTTTTTGCAAATAGCAAGGAAGATGAAACACGACGACATGTCAGAGGCAGTGCCGGATTTACCATTAGGTTAATTAGGCTGAAGCCTAGGGCCTCATCATTTAGCGGGCTTCAAAACTTAAGAAAAGGGCCTCAAAATTGAAATAGCCTAGGGCTTCTCAATATCTAAATCGGACCGGCACTGGTCAGAGGCACCTAGTTAAGTAAAATCGGATGTCTGTAATTCGTTCTTGGGTTATTATACCAACGGGACTCTTGGATAAACGTTCTGCCCCAGCCGGGGTAAAGTCTAAGAATAACGATGATTTATGGATGCACTACATCCAACACCTTGGCATCCACAGGCCCAAAAACAGCTAAAGACAAAGAAGTTCCATGGCTTCTATAAACACCTTCTTACCTCACCGAGTGGAAAAATTCTTATACAGTACAGCCTATCTCTCACGAGGTTCCCATCCACCCCACGCTCTACCATATCCTTACGTACAACCTGCTCCCACGTGTGCTTTGGTCTTCCCCTGCTCCGGGTACTTCCAATAACCTGTATTCCTATAATGGACCTAGCCAGCTCCTCCTCCCCTCTTCTTATCACATGGCCATACCACCTCAATCTATTCCTTCTTACCTTTTCTGCGATGTCCCCAAACCCAAACTACCCTAATATTCTCACTCCTAATTCCACCTTCTCTCGACACTCCGATCGCACAGGATTTGCCTTTCTCCATTTCGTCCACCCTGCATTGATTCCATAGGTCACATCTGAATCTATTTCCCTACTGCTCTGAAACATTGGCCCTAGGTATTTAAACTCTTGAACCTTTTCTTCATCACCTTATTTGTCTACTATCAGTTGACCTAAAATATCCACACTAGTTGAAGACTTTATTCCTAAACGGGACATTTATATCCATGGTAATACAGCATTTGATTGCTAAAGTTGACAGATTTCTTGTTTATTTACATTTACTCTCACCCTGCCCTGAATAGCTACAGAAGACACTACCCTAACACTTCCGTTACTCTTGATCAACAAGGTAAACATTTTAGCAGTTAAACCAACAAAAGACATAAAATTCACTTCGAAATCTCGCCGAAAAATGTTTGTGTGATTCACTCCTCCCCACCAACCAACGGTGGCAATAGCGTGGTTTAACAGCAGGACATCTAGGCCTCCAAAACGGTGTTCCACGGCTTGAAGAACTTTGTCCCGGTCGTTCAAGTTGACCATGTCAGTAACAACAACTTCAGCCTGCCGAGCTCCCACGTCTAAGCATTTTTGAGCCACTTTGTCCAGAAGAGCTGCTCGACGAGCAACGATCATCACACGAGCTCCCAACTTGGAATATTCGTAGGCCAAATGTTCACCTATTCCTGAAGATGCTCCTGTTATTAGAACACGCTTATCGGACAATGTCTCGGGATCGAAACTGTCTCTGGACCAAATCCAGTACAACCACTGAGAGATTCTTATAAGTCTTTGACAGCCGGAAGTAGCAGGAGGCTTCCAAAAGTGCAAGTGACTTTGTTTTACTAGTCTGCATAACCCACATGACTCAACGGAACCGGTCCTAGATCATGTGAACGAATATTGTTTCCAATCGCGCCCTGGGTGTCACATCCGTTTTGCAATTGCATGCGTAGTTGAGCTCCACTAGGATAGTCACAGCCTATAGTGCAGCCAAGTTGCGCTGGACACACCAGTTCCCGTGAGATCACTGAAGTTAAGCAGCGCAAGCCCACGTCAATACCAACAAGGGTGGTTGGTAAAGAACGTTGGGTGTTGCAAATTAACTCTCTCCTTTGTCCTTTGACCTTCCTCCTCATCTCCCGCGGGCAGCCTCCTAAGGGTTCATCCTGTTATTGCTGCCTGGCTCACCAACCCACAAACTAATCCAATCCAATACACTGCAGCCTACTTCCATCCAAAAGTATATGCTGTATGTACTCTAATGCCGCCGCGATACGAACCTTCCACCTGGCGACGAGTAGATGGGCCATGTGTCCGTATGGGCTAAGGTGGGTGCCCAACCCTGGCGGCCCGTAATCTGTTCTTCGAGCAGCCAAGTCCCTCACAATACCATAAAGGTTGGACAACCCTGGTCTAGTGAATTACAACTTAGTTATCCAGGAAAGGGAAATAAGGTATTTTTGCTCCCACGTTTGAAGAGTCGGAGAGCGGGATCACCACCATAGAAGTCTCCACAGCTGAAGATTTGAACTCGGGACAGCCGGCTTACCAGTTGAATACCCAGTCTGTAAGGTCACTAGACAGTCAACTATCTGGTCGCAATTAATTCTTCAATCTGTCAATTAGAAGCCTGTCGAGATATTCCGGGAAGAAATATCCAGCTGTCACTCTCATCCTGGTACTATAAGGATAATACACTTCATAAAGTCTGGTATTTACTCCTTTAATAATGTTTTGGGCAGTGTCCATCACTGATGCAGCTGGGGGCTGAGATTCCTGTTTCACATAGGAATTCAGAATATTCATCGAGGTTTCCGTGTCGACTAATCCCAAAACACAGATGGTCACTGACACCCCACTTTTGTTGAAATCCAATTCTTGCCTGAACGACGAGAAAAATCCCTGAAGAGCAAATTTAGTACTGGCATAAAAGGAAAATCCTGTCATCCCGATCTTCCCTGTTATGGAAGACACTACCCCAATGCGCCCTTCGACCATTCGCAACATGGGCAGCGCTTTGGACGCCAAGTCCACGAACGACATAAAATTCACTTCAAGGTCCTTACGAAGAGTGTCCAAGTCCTCATCAGCATCTCCAACCCACATCTTGAACTTAAACGTAGCGTGATTGAGAATGAGTTGATCCAGACCGCCTAGCGTCTTCTGAGTGAACTTAATCAGCCGGTCACGATCCTCAGGCGTGCCCATATCCGCCGGAAATGCCTCGATCTGCTTGGCACCCAACTCTTGACACTTGTTGGCCACTTCTTCCAAGAGTGACTGTCGCCTGGCAGTGATCACTAATCGGGCTCCTAATTTGGCATATTGGTAGGCAAGTTCTTCACCGATGCCAGAAGAGGCCCCTGTCACTAAGATCCGCTGATTTTCGATGGATTTCGGATCGAAATGGCCATCAGATCGTATCCAGCAGTAAGTCACTATTGCTAGGACAATAGCTCCAACAATGGACTTTGCGCTCATGTTATGCAGTTCGCTTTGAATTTCAATTCGGGTGATGCTATTTATACACTCTGAAGGTTGCGACATCTGTTGGTGGCTTGTAACTACTGTCAGCTGCAGACCGGGAAAATTTTGGTGGTGGGCGTTTTCTTGATGAAAAACAAGGCATTTCTCCGAAGTTGGATGCCAGTTCTACTTATTATTTATGCATCAAACAACAATTTAATGATTCATGTTTTCATTTAGTGCAACCATTTGCTTCTTAATGAAGCAGTTCTCTTCTCCCTACAGTTCGCCGCTTCATGAAACTGGGGGTTGGTACTGTACTAGGGTTTGTGGCATCCTTTCTTGGCCTATAGCCCAATGAGTCTATAACATTTGGAGTCCTAGCTCCCATCATTAACTTATCCATTTTATCATCACTCAGGACCGTAGGCGGACGTGGGAGCAAAAATACCTTATTTCCCTTTCCTGGAAATGTAAATTGTAATTCACGAAGAACCCAGTTTTCAGAAATCCCCGGGCTGCATTGGGAATCTGCTTTAAGGTTCAGTTTCCAACTGATGACTGTAATGTGACTTGAATGTCTGGTTAGCTCTAAATGACGTATTTGTATAGACGTTCACTTCCGGAAACATTTCAGGAATTATGTGGTGATTCATGTTTTACTTTAACTGTAGTGCAGCATGTGTATGACGGACCTTACACGTTCAATCTGGCATCAGTTTAATCCAATTCTGTGATCCGGATTGATAAAAGATTGAACGTGTAATGGCCATATTGACGGATTGATGTAATGGATTGATAATGGATTGACTTCAATCTGGATTGAACTGATGCCAGATTGAACGTGTAAGGTCCGGTCCGTCTATGGTGATGGCGTACACGACACGCTCGATTCCAGATCGAGATGGTTTGTCTGTTTTCGAGCATACTAGAGGCCCCACTGCACCTTCCGTCGTTTAGGGCCCTTCAACTATGGTAGTCATTAGAGCCCCGTCTACTACGCAGTCCTAATGCAGTCTGTACAGACACTGCTCTGTTACAACGATTTTGGGTATTAGCAGTACCCAGTGTTCCCAAGCGGTCACCCAGGCCAGTACAAGCTGGGGTTGCGTTGCTTAACTTCAATTGTTGCTGTTGTTTGTTGGTGTTTTAGGGCCCTTTAACTGCAAAGGTCATTAGAGCTCCGTCCACAGCATAGATATTTCTTCCCGGAATATCTCGACAGGCTTCTAATTGGCAGATTGAAGAATTAATTGCAACCAGATAGTTGACTGTCTAGTGGCCTTACAGACTGGGTATTCAATTGGTAAGCCGGCTGTCTCGAGTTCAAATCTTCAGCTGTGGAGACTTCTATGGTGGTGATCCCGCTCTCCGACTCTTCAAACGTGGGAGCAAAAATACCTTATTTCCCTTTCCTGGATAACTAAGTTGTAATTGTAATAAGACCAGGGTTATCCAACCTTTATGGTATTGTGGGGACTCGGCCGCTCCAAGAACAGATTGCGGGCCTCAGGCCGTAAAAACCAAACCGGGGGAAGGTAACGTAAAATGTTACATAGCAGGTATGATGCATTACAAACTTCTGTGGGCCCGAGGTTGGACAACCCTATACTAGACGGTATTTTCCCATAGCCGGCTGCAAGCCTTTCGTTATTTGTTGTTAGGATGCTGTTCGTTGGGGATCCCTCCACCGACGCCAGAGGTCGAGCTCCTCACCTGGGAATTTTACCTCCAAATGCCATCGCCCACCACACGGGACCTTAGTTTTATATCTTATTCAAAAGAAGATGCACTTGGGGCCTCTCTCTCGCCAGATAGAAGCCAACCCACCTTGATTCAGTATCGAACCTGGAACCCCTGGGACTGTCAAGAATAAACTCTTCAGCCAGTCTGGTTTTAGTGGCAGACGGGTGCGTAACATACCGTCCAGTAGATCGTTTATGAGTCCCAATGGGGCAAAAATGAGCACTCGGCCCCCCACCATAAGTGAGAAAAGGGGTTAGTGATGACGATATTTTTTAAGTGCGCTCTCTATCGGAAGTATAGATAAACTCGTGAGCCCATGCATGGCACTGTACGATGGTGGCCCTGACCACACTGATCCCATCACGCGCCTGGTTGGCAGGCAGAGTAATATCGTTTTCCAGCTGCGCAAACATATTTTGGAGAGCAACCTTGAATTGGAGTCACTTCCGGTTCTGCTACGATTGCCAACTTTATAATAGACATCACATGATCTAGAAAAACTTTAATTTAGCCAATGACAAAATTTTCTTTCATCTTATAACGCTTGTGGCAGGGCTGGTCTGCGGGTTCTAACTCCTCACTCTCGCCCATCTCCCACCAGGGAGCGGTTTATCACTGAAGTTAAGCAACGCAGCCCCAGCTTAGTACTGACATGGGTGGCCGCTTGGGAAAACTGGGTACTGCTAATACCCAATAATGGTCGCATTAGTCTGCACTAGAACTATGCAGAGGACGGGGCTCTAATGACCTTGTAGTGGAAGGGCCCTAAACACCAACGAAACAAACAAAAAAAATATCCCACATGGTCCACGTTAGTACTGACATGGATGGTTGGTTCGGAACACTTGGTACTGCTAATTCCCCCAATCCTACACCCCCCATACTCCTACTCTCCCTCACCCGCGAGCGGCCTCCACAGGGTCTGGCCCGTTGTGGCTGCTTGCCCGTTTGATTAACTATTCTTTGACCTCTAAAAATCATTTATCACATGTGCCTATGGACTTGCAGTGCATTTGTCCAGACTGGACAGTTCAAATTACTCTTACTCTGCACCATAAATCTTTGTGGCAGTCTTAATTGGTAGCCCGACACCATGTGGAAAGTATCGCTGTTTATTGCTGCTATCGCCTTGTACTGGGTTTGGCCCAGAGATGATTTCGACCCCAGGATATTGGCCGGAAAGCGAGTTCTGATCACAGGCGCTTCTTCGGGAATTGGTGAGCATTTAGCTTATGAATATTCCAAGTTAGGTGCACGTGTGATGATCGCAGCTCGGCGAGAAGATCGTCTGAAAAATGTGGCCCGAAAGTGTCTTGACCTAGGTGCACAGCAAGCGGAAATTGTGGTGGTGGACATGGCTAAGGTGAACGATCGAGACAGGCTCGCCAAAGAGGTGAGGAATCGACTTGAAGGCCTTGATGTTCTCATCTTGAACCACGCCGTTTCGAATTCTGCCTGGTGGCAAGGAAGTAATCAAACGAAGCAGATTATTCAAGATTTCGAGGTGAATTTTGTGTCCTACGTCGACATTGCCGCCAGGACCTTGCCATTGTTGACAGAGAGTAACGGAAGTGTAGGAATTGTTTCCTCAGTGGCAGGCAAGGTGCCGATACCAATGGCAGCAACTTACTGTTCATCAAAGTTCGCCTTACAAGGGTTTTTCCACTCTGTCAAACAAGAATTGCTTGTTCGAGGTGTTGACATCTCCATCACTTTGGCAGTCATCGGACCAGTGGACACTGACATGATGGCAGAACCCCAAGACAACTTCGGGTGGAAAATATTTTCGCTCGTTATGGAAACCCCTCAACGGAGTGCTGAGGCCATTCTACGAGGAGTGACCACTAAACAGTCTGAAATTCATTTTGGAAGAGTAGCCTATTTCATGGTGTGGCTAAATATTCTCTTCCCTAACCTGTCGGAATTGTTCTGGGCTCAACTTGTTCAGTTATGGTAATGATAACCAAATCCATATAAATTGTTAAGAAAGATACATGAGAGTGCAGTGGTTTCTTGCTACTGTCCGGGTTAGAGTTAACAGTGACGTCACAATAAATCAAAAATGCCTGGTGTAAGAAGTTTCTCTCTCGTGTACTCTTGGGAAGCGGCGAATTGCGTTGGACACACCAGTTCTCGTCGGATCACTGAAGTTAAGAAGCGCAACCCCAGCTGGTACTGACATGGGTGGCCCTCTTGGGAAAACTGGGTACTGCTAATACCCAAAAATCGTCGCATTAGTGTAGTGTCTGTGCAGTCTCTGCATTAGAACTACACAGTGGACGGGGCTCTAATGAGCCTGTAGTTGAAGGGCCCTAAAATACCAACAACAACAAAAAATTTGTTTTCGGTTGGCCTGGAAATCCCTGGTGGACACGTGTAGGACACTCAAAATGGTCAGCACATTAGTTCTCAGGAAGCACGATGTCATTTCCTGAAATGGATTGGTTTGTCTATTGACAATCACCTATCTGATTACTGAGAAGGTCAATTAAACACTCACTGGAAGGGAGGTTGAGCTTTCCTGCACCTGTAATCTTGCCGATTTTCATGGGTGGGGTCGACCATTTCCTTTAAAAAAAAAAAGTGGTTTAGCAATGTACTCGTCCCACAACATGAAACTCCACTAGATGTCGCTACACATATCATGTCATTATGTTGAAGGTCGCAATTGGCAATCAAAATAAAGACGAAGATATGTGTTGTATCCGTCTTATTGGCAATAGTGATTTATTGCCGGCTACGATGTGGTCACCATTTCGATCCATCGTAGTGTCTGTGCAGTCTCTGCATCAGAACTACGCAGTGGGCGGGGCTCTAATGACCGTGTAGTTGAAGGGCCCTAAAACACCAACAAACAAACAACTCTTGTCCTCCTCACTCATCCTTGTCTTCTCGTCTCCCCTCTCTCTCATCTCACTCAACTCGCTCTCTCTTCTTTCTCTCGCCTCCTATCTACCTCTCTCACCCTGCTGCTCTCCCCTTTCTCTTCTCTGTCTCTCGCTTTTAACCCCTTCCACCCCTCGGTGTTGGCACATAGAATCCTAAAGTAGGACAGGTTTTGTTGACTGTTAATTTCGGCCTCTCATTTAGTTCTGGAAGTAATTTACCGATGCCAGGGGATGATTTCTCAGAAGGTAGAGGGAGCAGCTTATTGCGTTGGACACACCAGTTCTCGTCTGATCACTGAAGTTAAGTAACGCAACCCCTGTTAGTACTGACATGGGTGGCGGCTTGAGAAAACTGGGTACTGCTAATATCCAAAAATCGTTGCATTAGTGTAGCGTCTTCGCAGTCTCTGCATTAGAACTACGCAGTGGAAGGGGCGCTAATGACCTTGTAGTTGAAGGGCCCTAAAACACCAACAAACCAAACCAAAATCAGAATGTAAGAAGGATTCTTTTATATGTGCTGGAGTGGCATCCTCCTCACTACACTGGACCGCGGTTGCACACGGACATACTGGACTAGGTTTGCGGTGGTAAGTTAACTCATGCGCTCTGATTAGTTGTAAGTAAACGTATGTCGCTGTTACCAGTTTTTAAAAAAAAAAAAATCGTTTTTTTCCCGGAAAAAATTCATCCACCAATGCAAGGAGCGAACTTGCAACTATGGAGTCAGGACGTCACCGTTGTTGCTAGATGCGTTTGACTAATTATGGGCGTGTAGACTTCGTCCTTGACTGTCATCCTTCAATTGCCACTAAATGACGTGTGCAATTTCTGTTAGATTACTTAACGTCAGGGTCGCTGTTGATTTCTCGACACCAGAGGGCGTGTTGCTGCACGTGGAAATACCTTTTACCGACGTTGTAGTGGACAACACGATTTTGGATTTCGAAAAAGTGGACAGCACTGCCTAAAGTAAATGACAACTTTATTTCTGGTAAAATTTCTATTTAAGACTACTAAAATATATAATTATTTTATAATAATTGGCAGTATTTCTGAAATGTGGTCCAAGTGCAGACATGAGACCAGAGTATGGTCATCTCTGGACAGCCACAACCAAAATTAACAGTAAGTGATTTTTCCCAGGATGACCACATAGTGATGACCATTTACATCTGTCAACCCGTCAAGTGGAATGTTTGTTTTACGTGAATTACAATGTGCATGTGTTTTGTTCTGTATTACCAATGTGACCGCCCCAGGAAGGCTTCACAACCCCCCCCTCCCGTGTGCCTCTGTCCACATTTGGGAATCTGGGGAAGTGGGGGGAGCCCGGGAATGCAGCCACTTAGGCCTCAAGTAAATTATCCGTTGAGTACACGTACGTTTCCAAAAATTTTGGAAAATGAAATCCTAATGTGACCACGGCACTGGCACTGAAAGGATAATACAATTCATGAACCCTGTTATTGACTCCACTGATGATAGCGTGGGCAGTGTCCACCACTGATGCAGCTGTCGGTAGGCCGTCTGTATTCTTCATGGCAGCTTTCAGGAAATTCATAGCAGCTTCCGTTTCGATTAATCCCAGGACACACAAAGTCACTGATACTCCACTATTCTTGAAGTCCAACTCTTGCCTTAAGGTCGAAAAAAATCCCTGAAGTGCAAACTTGGAAGTAGAATAAGGTGCTAAACCTGGTGAGCCTAGTTTCCCTGCTACAGAGGATACAACACCTATGCGCCCTTTGGCATCTTTCAGCATGGACAAAGCTTTGGAAGCCAAATCCACGAATGACACAAAATTCACTTCCATTTGCCATTTTAGATTCTCAAGGTCCTGATCTCCACCCCACAATTTAAAGGCTGCAGTTGCGTGGTTGAGAATGAGTTGATCCAGGCCGCCCAGTGTCTCCTTGGTGAACTTAATCAGCCGGTCACGATCCTCAGGTTTGGCCATATCCGCCGGAAATGCCTCGATCTGTTTCGCACCCAGTTCTTGGCACTTTTTCACCACTTCTTTCAGGAGTGATTCTCGTCTTGCAGTGATCACTAGCCTGGCTCCTAATTTCGCGTATTGGTATGCCATTTCTTCACCGATACCGGAAGACGCTCCTGTCACCAGGATGCGCTGATTTTCGATGGATTTCGGATCGAAATGATCGCCACATCGTAACCAGCAATATGCCACAACTGCGAGCAGCACAGCTCCAACAATCAGTTTAGTTCCCATGTTATTCCTGACTCTGAATTTGACCTTGGGCTGGCAGGTGTATTTATACAGGATAGCGAGAGACACCTGGCGGCGGTATTATATACAGCTGTCATATTTGGGAGTCACAACAAACGTCCTGAGTAGAAATTAGTTTTCGTTGGTGTATAGGGCCCTTCAACTACAAAGGTGACGATTTTTGGGTATTAGCGTTACTGTTAGTACTAGCTGAGGACGCGTTGCTTAACTTCAGTGATCAGACGAGAACTGGTGTGTCCCAACGCAATACATCGGCTCCCAAACGAATTAGTGCTGACCATTTTGTGGTACCAGTACCGAAATTCAGTCCGTTAAGCAGAAGTGACCTTTTGCGAATGTTTCGTTGGAGTTTTAGGGCCCTTCAACTACAAGGTCATTAGAGTCCTGTCCCCTACATAGTCCTAATGCAGAGACTGCACAGACACTACACTAATGCGACGATTTTTGGATACTAGCAGTACCCAGTTTTCCCAAGCGACCACCCATGTCAGTACTAACTAGGATTGCGTTGCTTAACTTCAGTGATCGGACTAGAACTCGTGGGTCCAACGCAATTCGCTGATCCCAGAAACGGAAGTGAAGTTCGGACAAAAATATTTCGCTCTATTCACACGAGCCAACGGACAGCAAGACCAAATGTCCCACTTCCTCCTCCGTCCATTAAAAACCGATCAGTACAAGACGTCCCAGATTGGAATCCCCAGCAATTTATTGTAGTCCTTTTTTGGCTTACTAATATAATTAAGGAATGCGACAAAAAATGTTATTGTTTCGGTAAATAACCCCTGTGAAAATCTCCAAAACGTTCCGGAAAAAAATGCTCAAAAGTCACAAAAAACGAAATTTCGGCCGGGTAATACACCTCATACACTCTGTTAGAAATGCCCTTGATGATGGCGTCTGCAGTGTCCACTACTGAAGCAGCATGCGAAAGTACGTCCGGATTTTTGAACACGCTGTCCATTAGTTTCATAGCAGCATCCGTACCAATAAGTCCCAGGACGCAGATAGTCACGGATACCCCAGTCTCTTGATGGAGCAGTTCTTGCCTGAAAGACGAGAAGAATCCCTGCATTGCAAACTTCGTAGTCGAATAATGCGACGTCCCTGCATTACCAAACTTCCCAGCTGCAGATGACACTACTCCAATACGCCCTTTGACCTCTTTGAGCATGGGCAAGGTTTTAGACGCCAAGTCCACGAAGGACATGAAATTCACTTCCATGTCCTGGCGCAGAATGTCGATGTCATTGTCCGCATCTCCAACCCACGTTTTGAACCTTATATTTGCATGATTGAGGAGGAGTTGATCCAGGCCGCCTAGCGTCTTCTGAGTGAACTTAATCAGCCGGTCGCGATCCTCGGGCTTGCCCATATCCGCCGGAAATGCCTCGATTTGCTTGGCACCCAACTCTTGACACTTTTTGGCCACTTCTTTCAGGAGTGATTCTCGCCTGGCGGTGATCACTAGTCTGGCTCCTAATTTGGAGTACTGGTAAGCCAACTCTTCACCAATACCGGAAGAGGCTCCAGTTATCAGGATGCGCTGATTTTCGATGGATTTCGGATCGAAATGGTGACCACATCGTAACCAGCAATACGCAACTGCTGCTAGCAACACAGAGCCGATAATCAACTTAGTTCCCATGTTGAAGGTTGCTCTCACCCTGACCTTGCAATGGTAGTTGTTTTTATAGTTTGAGTTAGCGACCTCTTGTGGCTATTAGCAGTAACTGCAGCTCCTCGTGTGTGATGTGTTTCAGGTCGGTTTTGGTGCCTCCCTCCCTGTCTTTAAAAATGTCATATTCCTTCCGAAATTTGACACTTTCGTGCATCTTACTGGTTGACCCGCACGTATTTTCATCACTTTTTTTATTAGAGTTTCCTTGGCACCACCTATTCACCAAACATTGAATTCTTGTTTCCGTTTTGAGGGGTACTTTTTGAAGGCTACAATCACGCACCTTAAAACTACTTGGCAGGTGTACACGTATTACCTTCATGATCTATAATTAACTGTAATTATGACCGGGGTCATTTATTTCCGCCTATCTTCCGGTGTGCAAACTACAGACCTGTTCCTCTTCATATTTGTTTTGTTGGTGTTTGAGGATCCATCAACTATGAAGGTCATTACAGCCCCGACCACACAGGCGGCTCATAGAGCAGATAAACCTAGGCGCCTGTCTAGGGTTGCCAAATTCAGAAGTACTTCCTTGGCAAGCAGTCTAGCCGTTAGGTAAGATGTTCATAGTCCTGGGGTTCCCAAACTTCTCTGATTGGTGGGGCCTTTTCTAAATGTTGACTTTTTCCAGGCGCCCTGTTGCAGAGTCATAGCAGTGCATTGGCAATGGGACAAATATGTAAGGTGTATGTTACGCACAGCAGACGAATTACGTCCTATGCCGGTGCACATGTCCTTATTAGGAATATTCCATAGGCCCAGGACGTAATTCGTCTGTTTTGCGTAAAATAAGTTGTACACCAAGCCAGGGTCCGCTCTAGCGCTTACGTCGCCCCTGACAAAAATATAATGCAAGTTCAAGCAGCCAAAATGGCACCCGCCCCCCTAGAGCGGGCCCTGAGTCCAAACTCGCTATTGACTTCGTACACAACACGGGACCTTTCGACGGAAGGCGCATTCGGGACCTCTCTCTCTCTCTCTCTCTCTCTCTCTCTCCCGCGAAGGGAGGGAGCGGCTTATTACGTTGGACACACCAGTTCTCGTCTGATCACTGAACTTAAGCAACACAACCCCAGCTAGTACTGACATGAGTGGCCGCTTGGGAAAACTGGGTACTGCTAATACCCAAAAATCGTCGCATTTGTGTAGTGTCTGTGCAGTCTCTGCAATACAACTAAGCAGTGGACGGGGCTCTAATGAACTGGTAGTTGAAGGGCCCTAAAACACCTACTAGCCAAAAAAATAATCCCTCGAGGAGGGCCAACATCACCTAGAACTAGTGATGCAGCAATCGATTTCGCTACCTCCTGAGCTACCGAGGGGAAGGGGGGGGGGTGTAAGTTATTTTCGTCCACTGCTCCGTATTAAATATCTGCAGACGATTGTCGCCCTCCTGTCGACTGCGATTAGGTGTACTGTAAGCTGGTCCTCATTGAGGGCGTGATAAGTTCGCGGATAAGCCTTGATAAGCACTGACGAGGCCGAAACTCCAAGGTTATATTTTTTTGGTCTTCTTCAAAAATGCATTTCATCGACAATATACGTGGCTGTTTACTGTAAACGTTTATCATGAAGACGGCACTTCCTGTCTTAACTCAGACTTGATGATAACCCAGTTAGCACAGTGAGTTTGCATCCTGAGACCAAAGATCGCGACTTGGTGCGCTTTATGCCACTTGACATCAAGTGAACTCTGAAATTGCCCTGAATAGGATCCGAAATTACTGGAGTTCTGACTTGAAGTAGGGTTCTGAACACAGGCGGCTCATTGGGGGAGGCTAACCAAGGCGGAAAATTTGAGAGGGCCAGCTAATTTCAGAGGTACTTCCTTGTCATATAGTCTATCGAGCATTTAAAATGTTCTTAGTCCTGGGATTCCAAAATTTTTCTGATTGGTGGGGCCTTTTCTAAATGTTGGCTTTCTCCAGGCGTGCAGAGACACAGCAATGCGTTGTCAATGGGACAAATGCCATGGGCGTGAGTGACGATCGGACAGTTTAGAACTGCATTATATGGGGGAAAGGACCCACTTGCCTAAGGCGCCTGAATCTCACGACCCGGGCCTGGGTCTGAAAGTGCAATTTGTCGTACTTTTTGACTTGCCCCTTACATTACGGCTGCATATCTACAAGTTCCGATTGATAAATGTAAACTATTGATAAATGGCAAATAGGCCTTTTACCGCCAGGTGTCATTTCATGTCATATATATAAGTTACCGCTACTGAAGATCACATTCCCCTAAAGTTCAAATCGGTAAAATGAACACCAAATTAGTTGTCGGATCCGTTCTCTTAGCAGTCGTAGCATATTGCTGGTTAGGATGTGATAATCATTTCGATCCGAAATCCATCGAAAATCAGCGCATCCTGGTAACAGGAGCCTCTTCCGGGATCGGCGAAGAGTTGGCCTACCAGTACTCCAAATTAGGAGCCAGGCTAGTGATCACGGCCAGGCGTGAAACACTCCTAAAAGAAGTGGCCAAGAAGTGTCAGGAGTTGGGTGCTAAGCAAATCGAAGTATTTCCGGGGGATATGGCCAAGCCTGAGGATCGTGACAAGCTGATAAAGTTCACTCAGAAGACGCTAGGCGGCCTGGATCAACTCATCCTCAACCATGCTATTGTCAGGTTCAAAACGTGGGTTGGAGACGCGGACAACGACTTGGACATTCTGCACAAGGACATGGAAGTGAATTTCATGTCCTTCGTGGACTTGGCGTCTAAAGCCTTACCCATGCTGAAGGAGGTCCAAGGACGGATTGGAGTAGTGTCTTCAGGAGCTGGGAAAATTGGAACAGCAGGCTCATCACATTATACGACTACTAAGTTTGCAATGCAGGGATTCTTCGCATCCTTAAGACAAGAGCTGCTGCATCAAGAAACTGGGGTGTCCGTGACCATCTGCGTCCTCGGACTTATTGGTACGGATGCCGCTAAGGACATAATGGAGACTAAGTTCAAAGATTCCGTGATGTTAAAGTATGCTGCTTCAGTAGTGGACACTGCAAGCGCCATCATCAAGGGCACTTATAACAGAGTTTATGAGGTGTACTATCCGGGCGCAGTGTACTTTCTTGTGAGTTTGGACCATTTTTTTCCAGAACGTTTTGCATATTATCAACGGAAATATTTGCCAAAACTTGAATAAAGTTGTCAGGTTTCCTAACAGTGCTAATAAATTGGTAAGACGTCTGAAATAAATTCTTGACGATTGTCTGCTGGGGCGTTTTAGGCTGAAGAATCTTTACTGGACTTTGGCGGGGGCGGATAGTTTCATTGCCCGTTAGTTTATTATGTCAAGAAATTAAGCAACGCAACCCCAGCTAGTACTGACATGGATGACCACTTGGGAAAACTGGGTACCGCTAATACCCAAAAATCGTCGTAATAGTGTAGTGTCTGTGCAATCTCTGCATTAGAGCTACGCAGTGGACGGGGCTCTAATGACCATGTAGTTGAAGGGACCCAAAACACCAACAAACCAAACCAACCAACTACGTGTAGAGAACAATCATTATACGTGTTCGATTACAGCAGGAGTGTCAAAATGGTGGCCCGCCGCCCTAGAGGCCTAGAGTTGCCACTCAGAGGTGTATCGAGAAAGTGACAGTAGCCCCCAGGTGCAATGCAAAGGGGCGTCATGGGCACTGTCTGGCCATCGTGTGGCCTTCGTGGTGCCTGAATTACCCCATTGTCAGATGTAGGAGTTCGACTCCTGCTATCGGTGACTGTAAGCCCTCTTTAATTTTGACCGACGCGACGCTTTGTTAGCTAACAAAACCAAAAACGCTGACCATTTAGCCTCTGGCCTGTTCTATGTAAATTGTAGTTCAAATTTTAGCTGAGTCAGTAGGGCAACGTGGAGCGTGTTTTGGGGAACGTAGCCAACCGCTATGATTCACTGTCCCAGGACGTTGATGAATGGTTTTTAACTTGAAGAAACTGTTACAGGTTGTTCCCCAAATCTGAAGCCTTCAAGTTTTGGGTTTTGGTGTGTAAGGATGGTTGATGTATCTGCAACATCCGCCGGACAGCAGTGGGCGTTGTTGACATTGAATTCTGAAGTAAATTATTACGGCATTTAAAATAATAAGTTTGGTTGTCTACAAATTGGGAATAAGTAAATTAGGGGTAGGTTGGGAGTGGAGGTCATCGCGAGAAGGACGGGAGAGAATAGATTGAGGTGGTATAGGCACGTGATGAGAACAGGAGAGAAGGAGCTGTTAAGTCCATCACATGTTTGTTGGTGTTTTAGGACCCTTCAACTACAAGGTCATTAGAGCCCCGTCCATTGCATAGTTTTGATGCAGAGACTGCTCAGTCACTACACTAATGCGACGATTTTTGGGTATTAGCAGAATTGGTACCCAGTTTTCTCAAGCGGCCACCCATATCAGTACTTCGATCCAAGTTTCGTGAGATCACTGAAGTTAAGCAGCGCAAGCCCATGTTAGTACCAACATGGGTGGTTGGTAAAGAACGTTGGGTGCTGCAAATTTCCCCTCTCCTACATCCTCTTCACCCGTGAGCAGCCTCCTAAGGGTTCGGCCTGCTTGGCTTACTCCCCAACCCGTGGGTTCTTGGCCTACTCCACAACTCCATCAAACTTTAGTGATCAGACGAGAACTGATGTGTCCAACACAATAAGCCACTCCCTAGGTTCCATCACAGGGATGCATGGTATTGACAGCACCCGGGGCAGGGGAAGAGGAAAGCAGACGTGGGAGCAGGTTGTACGAAGGGATATGGTAGTGTGTGGGATGGATGGGAACCTGGTGGGTGATACGCGGAAGTAGAGGGCCGGAGCCTTCAAACCCGACTCTGCCACAGGCGGAATAAAGGTATGATGACGTTTGAACAAAAATATTGCGAAGGATGACGAAAGACAGTACTTTTCCGCTAGGTGTCGTTCCATGTATACAACTGTTATCATGTTGAATGACTCAGTTGTAAATCTGCAACCTCACCATGAAGACGACAGTGGTTATAGGATCCGTTGTACTAGCAATTGTAGCCTATTACTGGCTACGTTGTGGTCACTGTTTCGATCCAAAATCCATCGAAAATCAGCGTATCCTGGTAACAGGAGCCTCTTCCGGAATCGGTGAAGAGTTAGCCTACCAGTACTCCAAATTAGGAGCCAGGCTAGTGATTACTGCCAGACGAGAATCACTCCTGAAAGAAGTGGCCAAAAAGTGTCAAGAGTTGGGTGCCAAGCAGATCGAAGCATTTCCGGCGGATATGGCCAAGCCGGAGGATCGGGACCAGTTGATTAAGTTCACTCAGAAGACGCTAGGTGGCCTGGATCAACTCATTCTCAACCATGCAAATATGAGGTTCAAAATGTGGGTTGGAGAAGCGGACAATGACATGGATATTCTGCACAAGGACATGGAAGTGAATTTCATGTCCTTCGTGGATTTGGCATCTAAAGCTTTGCCCATGCTCAAAGAGGTCAAAGGACGTGTTGGAGTAGTGTCATCTGGAGCTGGGAAGGTTGGTACTGCAGGTACATCCCATTATTCAACTACCAAGTTTGCAATGCAAGGTTTCTTCGGGTCCTTAAGGCAAGAACTGCTGCATCAAGAGACTGGGGTGTCTGTTACTATCTGCGTCCTTGGACTTATAGCTACCGATGCCGGTAAGAAAATATCGGGCGGTGCTTACAAGAATCCAGAGACGTTAATGCAGCCTGCTTCTGTAGAGGACACTGCTGCGGCCATCATCAAGGGTGTTTATAACAGAGTGTACGAGGTGTATTATCCTGGCGTAATGGCCTTTCTGGTGACTGTTGAACATTTCTTTCCGGAACGGTTTGCAGAGTATTACATAAGAAATATGTTAAAATAAGGAATAAATTTGGCTGGTGTTTTACTTGTATGGGTATGTAGTAAATTAACGTTGATTCTCTCTGTTGGGACGTTTCATTTTCGTTCGTTCGTTGGTGTTTTAGGGCCCGTCAACTACCAGTTCATTAGAGCCCCGTCCACTGCTTAGTTGTATTGCAGAGACTGCATAGACACTACACTAATGCGAATATTTTTAGGTATTAGCGGTACCCAGTTTCCCCAAGCGGCCAACCACGTCAGTACTAGCTGGGCTCACGTTGCTCAACTGGTGTGTCCAACGCAATTTGCCTCTCCCATTTTCCCCCTGGGACGTTTTAGACTCCACAATGTTTTATTGGACAGTGTGGGAAGCACAACGTGGGGTAGGCCGGCATCCCCCCACAGACAACTCAGCCAATATTCCTGCGAGCTACAGACGCCTGGCTGGGGTGCCCCCAGTCAGAGCATGCTCAGTGGACCCGCAGACCCGACCCTGCCACGGGCTGAAGAAGGGTATGATGAGGATGAAGATCGTGGAGGAAGCAGAACAGTTGATCTCGCTGCTTCGACAGCCTATTAAGCTAATATTAATGCTTTGTGGTTTGTTAACCGGATTTCTCACCTGGTGTTGCCCGTCTGTGGGGCACAGAGGTCATGGCCCTTGCATCATCAGTTTCAGGTTCGTCCGTGGTCGAGGTGGTTTGGCTTGCTTAGGGTGTTTGTGAGAGAGAGAGAGAGAGAGGCCGGCCCCAGTTCGCCCTCCGTCAGACAGGAAGTTGCTACCGTGGCCCTGTGTGATGTGAATGATGTCACCACTGCACAGAAAAGAAAACTTATTACATGGAGTCAAACATACCGGGGAACAGGGCAAAATTTTCAGGTGAACCAGTTCGCCTCCCGTTGCCTTTCAGGTCGATGGAAATACAGTCCGTCATCGAAATTAATAATACAGAGCAGCGAACCTATAAACCTGCGATTTGAAATGTGCAGTACACATTTTAGCAGAGTCAGTCAGGCGTAGAGTATGTGTGGGTGCGGGGACCCTGACATTCCGTGCCCACGACAAGGTCAGGTGATGATGACGAGCGAATTCGAACCAGTGCTGAATCGCAAGTACTGTAATTTTACGACTTGCCCTCTGTTTGCCGCATCTGCAATTTGCGACAGGTACCTCTACGGGTACCTGACAGGTATGGGACAGATAAGAACAGTCATATCTTCTCCACCAGGTGTCGTTCCATATATGAACTTGTTATTGTGTCGAATGGTGCAATCGGGACTCGAAATCCTCACAATGAACACTGCCACAGTTGTTGGATCTGCTTTCTTAGCCATAGTGGCTTATCGCTGGCTACGGTGTCGTCGTCGTCGGTTCAATCCGAAATCCATCGAAAATCAGCGCATCCTGGTGACAGGAGCTTCTTCCGGTATCGGTGAACAGTTGGCCTACCAGTACGCCAAATTAGGAGCCAGACTAGTGATCACTGCCAGACGAGAATCACTCCTGAAAGAAGTAGCCAAGAAATGCCAAGAATTGGGCGCCAAGCAGATCGACGCATTTCCGGCGGATATGGCCCAGCCAGAGGATCGCGATAACCTGATAAAGTTCACTCAGATAACGTTAGGTGGCCTGGATCAACTCATTCTCAATCATGCAAATATGAGGTGCAAAATGTGGGTTGGAGATGCTGACGATGACTTGGACATTCTGCACAAGGACATGGAAGTGAACTTCATGTCCTTCGTGGACCTAGCATCTAAAGCCTTGCCGATGCTCAAGGAAGTTCAAGGACGCATCGGAGTAGTGTCTTCCGCAGCTGGAAAGATTGGTTCTGGGTACACTTCGCATTATTCCACTACCAAGTTTGCAATTCAAGGTTTTTTCGGGTCCTTAAGGCAAGAGCTGCTGCATCAAGAGACTGGGGTATCTGTGACTCTCTGCGTCCTAGGACTTATAGGTACGGATGCCGCTATAAAGATAATGAAGAGTTCATTCGAGGATTCGGGGATGTTGAAACACGCTGCTTCAGTAGTGGACACTGCAGCCGCCATCATCAAGGGTGTAGATTCCAGAGTTTATGAGGTGTATCATCCTGGCCTACTTTCTTTTATTCTGACTTATGAGCATTTTTTTCCGGAACGTCTTGCAGCCCAAAACAGGAAATATCTGCCAAAAAATAAATAATTTGTTAGATGTAGATGGTATAATATCTGTAATAAATTACTGAGTATTCTCATCTGGGACGCTTTGTACTGTTCAGTTTTCAATGTAAGTTGGGGGAGCGGGACAGTTGGTCTTGTTCCCCGATGGCATATCGTGCGAGGGTCGGCGCCATGTCCTAATACGAAAGTTTACTTTTACAACCCCATCACACGCCCCTGGTAATGGCAGCCCCGTTGACCCAGAAATAATGTCTTTGACTTACGCGCCGTAGTTTAAGATACAACCCTCACCGTGGCCAGCTGTTTCTTTCAGGCAAGGGCGCCCCATGTGGTATGTACGATGTCACCTGCACGTGAAAAACCCTCGCTAGACGGATATGTGTAGATGGATACAAAATTATCAGGTGTAGAAGCTCGTCCCTGACGTAGGTCCCAGAAACTTCCCCCATGCATCAAATGGGCCTACGATAAATCAACGAGGGGGTTTCAGCTTTAGGTAGTTCCGGAAAAGAAACACCGCCCAACTGTTTTCGGGGGGGGGGGGTAGTGCGGTTTATTGCGTTCGGCACACCAGTTTTCGCCTGATCACTGAAGTTAAGCAACGCAACCCCAGCTAGTACTAACATGGGTGGCCGCTTGGGAAAACTGGGTACTGCTAATACCCAAAAATCGTCGCATTAGTGTAGTGTCTGTGCAGTCTCTGCATTAGAACTACACAGTGGACGGGGCTCTAACGACCTTGTAGTTGAAGGACCCTAAAATACCAACAACAACAAAAAATTTGTTTTCGGTTGGCCTGGAAATCCCTGGTGGACACGTGTAGGACACTGAAAATGGTCAGCACATTAGTTCTCAGGAAGCACGATGTCATTTCCTGAAATGGATTGGTTTGTTTATTGACAATCACCTATCTGATTACTGAGAAGGTCAATTAAACACTCGCTGGAAGGGAGGTTGAGCTTTCCTGCACCTGTAATCTTGCCGATTTTCATGGGTGGGGTCGACCATTTCCTTTAAAAGAAAAAAAAAAAGTGGTTTAGCAATGTACTCGTCCCACAACATGAAACTCCACTAGATGTCGCTACACATCATGTCATTATCATGTTGAAGGTCGCAATTGGCAATCAAAATGAAGACGAAGATATGTGTTGTATCCGTCTTATTGGCAATAGTGATTTATTGCCGGCACCATTTTGATCCAAAATCCATCGAAAATCAGCGCATCCTGGTAACAGGAGCCTCTTCCGGTATCGGTAAAGAGCTAGCCTACCAGTACTCCAAATTAGGAGACAGGCTAGTGATCACTGCCAGGCGAGAATCACTCCTGAAAGAAGTGGCCAAAAAGTGTCAAGAGTTGGGTGCCAAGGTAATCGAAATATTTCCGGGGGATATGGCCAAGCCAGAGGATCGTGACCGGCTGATAAAGTTCACTCAGAAGACGCTACGCGGCCTGGATCAACTCATTCTCAGCCATGCAACTCTGAGATTCAAAATGTGGGTTGGAGATGCTGATGATGATGACTTGGACAGTCTGCACCGGGACATGGAAGTAAATTTCATGTCCTTCGTGGACTTGGCATCGAAGGCTTTGCCCATGCTTAAAGAGGTCAAAGGTCGCATTGGAGTAATGTCTTCTACTGCTGGAAAGATTGGCAATGCTGGTTCTTCACATTATACGACCTCGAAGTTTGCAATTCAAGGCATCTTCGGGTCCTTAAGGCAAGAGCTGCTGCATCAAGAGATTGGAGTGTCAGTGACCATCTGTGTCCTTGGACTCATAAATACGGATACCACTGTGAAAGTAATGGAGAGTGCATTTAAAATTTCGGATTTGTTGGCCTACGCTGCCTCAGTAGTGGACACTGCAGACGCCATCATCAAGGGCGTATATTCCAGAGTTTATTCCTGTCCATTTTTACGTCTCTTGAGCATTTCTTTCCGGAGTGGTTTGCCAAATATTACATCAGCTGTCAAAAAACTAAGTTTTTCAAGGTCGTTAATTGTGCTCATTACCAAACTACTCACAGCATCAGTTACATTTCTCTTCTGGACCGGTTTTGGTCGATATTTGTTCTCGATTTTGGATGTGGACAAGGGAGGCCCAAGGTCTTGCGCGTCTTCAGAGGGGAAAAAGCTATTATTGGGCCGCTACAATATTTCCAAAAAAAAATTTTTTTGCTACCACAAAATCATAGAAAAATGAACCTGCAGGGCCTTAGACTTCTAAGGCGCCCCTCGATAGGTAATTTTTCAGATGTGAAGAGGGTGTGAACTGGTACATCTGGGTATTATACCGTCCTGTTCCATAATTTTCCAACCCTTTATGGACGAAGTATTGGGTGTTATTTTCTAAAATAGCCTTTTACAGACCTAATGCCCCGAAACAACGGCCTATATACTTTCAGAGGTCAATTTCTGTTACCGACGCCAGGAGAGAGATGGGAAACGAACTTCTGCCCCTTTAAATGTTGCCAATCTGCACTTATATTTTACTCCATGTAGAAAGGGTTCTGTGACCCGCTTCAGTGGTTCAGAGTTAGGGTGTGGAACATACAACCCTGGAAAGGCCTTCAGTACGCCTTGCGTCGGATGGGAAGCAAAGCCCTGGTCTCCTGTGGTCGGCAAAATTTCCATGAGTAGGAGGTCGCCCTTGACGTCGGTGTCGGAACAGTGCCCCAACACATCAAATTAGGTCGACGATAAATACCCATAGGGATTCGTGGCATTAGGTTGGCAGCCGGCCGTGTAAAAATCTCCAATGTGTCCCAATGGCACAAAAATAGGTACCCGACCCTGCCTATGGCAGGGAAGGGATAAGTAGTACAGTAGTAATAGAAAGGATTGTACCATAACGGACCATTACTGCATATTCCCATACGAAGGATGGCGCACTATTTTCGTTGCGTTGGTGGTTTAGGGCCCTTCAACTAAAACGGTCATTAGAGCCCGGTCCTCTGCGTAGTTCTAATGCGGTGTCCCACGCGGTCACACTTGCTAGTATCATCTGGGGTTGCGTTGCTTAACTTCAGTGATCAGACGAGAACTGGTGTGTCCAACGCAATACAGCGGCTCCCATGGCACACTATGGGTCTCTAATGACCTCGTAGTTGACGGGACCTTAAACTCCAACAAACAACAACAATGGCACACTATGACCTACTCTCTCTCCCTGTCCTCCAAAAATTGCGTTATTGATGGTTAACGATTTTATTTGAAATGTAATTGCAGGTCAGAAAGTGACCTCCGCTAGACGTCACTTTTAATATTTAGAAAAATCCCTGAAAAGTCTCGTGGCAGGGCAGTCCCCAGATCAACTATGAAGACTAAGGTCGTAATTTTGTCAGTGTTGTTGGCGGTGGTGAGTTATTTCTGGTTACGACGTAGTCACCATTTCGATCCGAAATCCATCGAAAACCAGCGTATCCTGGTGACAGGAGCCTCTTCCGGTATCGGTGAGCAGTTGGTCTATCAATATGCCAAATTGGGAGCCCGACTAGTGATCACTGCCAGGAGAGAACCATTGCTGAAAGAAGTGGCTAAAAAGTGTCAAGAGTTGGGAGCCAAGCAGATCGAGGTATTTCCGGCGGATATGGGCAAGCCTGAGGATCGCGCCCAGTTGATTAAGTTCACTCAGAAGGCTTTAGGGGGCCTGGATCAACTCATTCTTAATCATGCAATTATGAGGTTGAAACTGTGGGTTGGAGATGCTGACAATGACTTGGACAATCTTCGTAATGACCTGGAAGTGAATTTTTTGTCCTCCGTGGACTTGGCAACCAAAGCCTTACCTATGCTGAAGGAGGTCAAAGGGCGCATTGGAGTAGTGTCCTCTACAGCTGGAAAGCTTGCTATTGCGGCCGGTAGCATTTACTCCACTACCAAATTTGCTCTTCAGGGTTTTTTCTCGAGCCTACAGCTGGATTTACTATATAAAGATGCTGGAGTGTCGGTTACCGTGTGCACCTTCGGATTTGTGGACACTGAAGCGGTTGGTACTGCCCTAGGGTCCGTTTATGACATCAGTCGCATGAAAAGTAGTGCTGTTTCAGCAGTGGACGCGGCTGAGGTCATCATGAAGGCAGTCGATAGCAGAGTCAGTGAAGTTTATCATCCTTTTAAGTGCAAATTATTAGTCATCTTTGACTCCATTTTTGCCGGATATATTTCACGTGGTACTGTCTCGCTCCTGCGCATTTAATAATTAATACGTTTTTAGCATGTCATTTCTGATATCCTAATTGCTAATTAAAATGTTACTTACTAGAACTTTTCGGTCTTTCCTCATCCGTGGCCCGTGTCGGCTGATTATCGTGATTCATTCTTGAGATGGTGGTTGCAGGTTCAATCCTGCCTAATGTGATTTGCTTCTTTCAGGCCAAACGGAATCCCCAAGTGCACCTTCCGTGATCTTGGGTGGTATTTGCAATGTCACCACTACATTTAAAAATAACCCTTTCTACACGGCGCAAAAATACGTCTTAATCCTAGGCTGGGAGTTGCTTGATAGGACAGCGTTAAAGTAACTAACCAGGGCCCGTATTCACAATAGAGACTAAAGTCTGGTCGTGGCCTCGCATTCGCTTCCCCGGGTTGCGTTTACAAGGTTACCATCTTTTCTTTTTTCAGTTAAAAGGTGAAGAAGTGCGGTGATTGGCCAAAGTACAAGCGGGCAGTCAAAATTGGCCTGAGTGCCAAACGGATCGCCATGCCGTTGACTTCCGGCGGATGTAACCCAACGTGAGTATGACAATCAGTCAATTAATTCAGCGCTCAAATATTGGACGATATGGGTTACTGATATGTTTAGCTGTAGGTTCGATCCTGGTCGTAGCGAGTGCCTTCTTTCAGGTGAGAGCAGTGGCGTCGCTAAGGTTGGCGTCACCCGGTGCGGTGACACCATGGTGTCACCCCCCTCTTCCGAAAAAGCCGCTTCTTCTGCTTTGGTGTCATCCCATTTCTCATGGTGCGAGTGGTGTCACCCAGTGCGGCCCGCACCCCCTAGTGACGCCCCTGGGTGAGAGAGCAGTAATCCCAGGCGGTCCCAGAAGGGGATTGGCAGTAATCTCAGGTATAAGAGCTTCTTCTCTTTCCCCCTTCGCTGACGTCCCCCCCCCTCCCAAAGGAGGTAGGTCAACAGTAAGTAAGAAGGTTTTGCGGCAGTGAGTAAAAACTGCTGTCCGATAATTTCGCCATCCTGGTACCAAGGAAATAAGTACCCAACCCTACCACAGGTGGGAAAAGGGGTTGTGAATGATGGTGTTGGTGAGTAGACGACGGGCCACTGCAGACACAACGGTAAACTTGTTGTTATCCCTAAAAGTACCTTATTTCGACCGATATTAGTCGGAGATATTATGAAAAAGGTCAGCACCGGAAATTTATGTTTTCAGCATCGTTTTGACATACTTTGTCCTGCCCAAAATTTCTCGAACACGCTATTATAATTTTAATGCCCAAGAAGTTCATTTTACTTTCAGATATTTAGACGTGAGTTTAGTGATGTTTTAAATTATAGGTTTTTAGATTAATAAAATTCCTTTCTGGGACGTTTTTTTAGCGCTTAACGGGGTCAGTCATTGCCCCCTTCCCCCGCAACCACGGAAGCAGGTAGGAGGGGCAACTTCGAGTGTGCCTTTTAATATTTACGGTGTGCTAGTTCGATCCTCACTGAAACGTTTGTCAGCAACAAAAGAACCCTTTCTAAACGGAAATAAGAACCTAGATTGGCACTACTCTATACAGTATATGAGCTCTTGCTCCCTGATGCCAGCAAATAGCTATCCGAACTGAGGTAGGGCAGACCACAAGTCCCAGGTGAGGAGGGATCGAAACCGCATAATGATCACAGCATAAGCTCTTACAACTTATTGTTAAAGTAACGCAATATGGATCAGAGTGTTGGGCAGTGAGAAAGAGCCACGCCAATAGAATTCAAGTAGCCGAGACGCGAATGCTGCGGTACATGAGTAGGGGGTGTCCAGAGCTGATGGAATTAGGAATGAGTATACCTGGGAGAGCTCACTTCTGTTTCGGGCAAGAGCTGAGTCACTGGAGACGAAACAGAGGATGGCAAAGATAACAGGTGGAGAGGAGAGCTGTGGATTATGTGGGGATCAAGTGGAGGATGTCAGGCATGTGATACTGGCTTGTCTAGCGCTGGATCACTGCAGGAGGGGTTAGGGAACCCCCACCTTGGAAGAGGTTCTGGAATGGAGCGGCTGAAATGGGTGCGAAAGGCAAAAAGTGTTGCTAGGGTGCTGGTGGAGATCTAGGCATATGGGTCTAGCATGAAAAAAATCTCACTACCAAGGTATCCGTCGCAAAGGATTACATTTCATATTAGAGGTAGCCTGGGAGTGGAGGACATCGCGGAAAAAAATGAGGGAGAGTAGATTGAGGTGGTATGGACACATAATGAGAAGAGGGGAGGAGGAGCTTGTTAGGTCCATTACAGAAATGTTAGTGGTTAGAAGCACCCAAGGCAGGAGGAGACCAAAGCAGACGTGGAAGCAGGTTGTCCGTAAGGATATGGTAGTGCGTGGGGTGGACGGGGACCTGGTGGGAGACAGGCGAGAGTAGAGGGCTAGAACCCGCAGACCCGACCCTGCTGCAGGCGGGATAAGGATATGATGATGACTTTGAAGGGCTTTGCTACTCCGATGGCATTGAAGAAAAACCTTGTCATTTGTAACGACAAAAAACTATCATTAAAAAGCCAGAACCAAGGCCGGTTCAAGGGTGTATGGTGCTACTAGGCGGCATACACAAATGGCACGTCTTCTCCAGTGGAGGTCTTGAAGTTGATTTGTTGCCATAGGCGTGTTTTATTACGTCTAAGTCTACACCTGGCTCAGGTCAATACTACCTGATACAGTAATTATAGTTTATTTTGCCTGTAATAAATGGTTAGTTACAGAAAGACAAATTTATCACGTTAAACAGTGCCGGGAATCGCTGTTCGCTGCCCTGGGCTAGCGAACAAAGTCGCGCCCCTAATATCTGGTTAAACAATTATTGTTGTATATATATATAGGCCTAATTACGAACAAAAAAACCTGCCTTGGAGGCGCCACATACTGCATCCGTGGTACTAGAATGGGTTGGCTTCTTTCGGGCGAGAGAGAGGCCTTAGTGGGCCATCCGTCGAATACCGTGTGGTGTACGATGTCACCATTGCATGAAAAAGAACCCTCTCTACTATGCAACGAGTATATGGGGCAAAATTCCCAGGTGTAGCTCGTCCCTTGGCGTCGGTGGAGTGCCCCAACGAACAGTAGACCGACGATAAATAAGTATAAAGGTTGCAGCTTTGGTCGACAGCCGGTTGCGTACGTAAGAATACCGTCCAATAGATCGTCCATTCAGAGGACAAAGGTAGGTACCCGGCCCTGCCATAACCGGGAAAATGGTTAGTAGCATGTCTTTGTTTTAAGTAATTACGCCCAAATAATGTCTTTTACATGCTAATAATGTTCTTATATTGTAGGTAAATAACTCCTAACCCTATTCGGACTCCTCCTAACCCATTTCGGACTCCCAACCCTGAATGGAAGACACAAGGGCGATATATTGGACATGGTTTTCGACAGCCGGTTGCCGACCAAAGCTGAAACCCCTATGCTTATTTATCGTCGGCCTACTGTTCGTTGGGGAATTCCACCGACGCCAGGGGAGGGCTTGCCTGGGAATTTTGCCTAATCTACCCGTTGCATAGTAGAGAGGGTTCTTCTCCGTGCCAATGCCATCGTACACGATACGGGACCTCGGTTTTACTTTTCATCCGAAGGAAGGTGCACTCGGAACCTCTCTCTCTCTCTCGCCCGAGAAGCCAACCCACCTGGGTCCAGTATCGAACCTAGAACTACTGACGCAGTTACCGAGCTTGCTACCCACTGCGTCACCGAGGCGGGTTATATTGTAGGTACGTATAAGAAAAAAATTGTGTACCGATTTTGGCGCCCAGGCCCTGTGTCCCTGCCTTCCCCCTACTCTGATGTAATGTGCCGAAATTTAATATTGATGTTTAGGCTGATGTCATGATGCCAATCCAATATTGGATTAGCACAATGGCAGCACCAAGTGAATATCTCTGTCACGGTTTGAAGGTCAACCATTTTGTCTATAGTAGATAAGTACTTGTCATTTGCGTGGGAGTCTAATTGAAGATGAAAATTAACTGGTTGTTGCTCATTTTGAGGGCCAGTTTCCGGTATTGGTGCGTCTGCATGTCGAATTAGAAGTCACACGTGTGCTATTTCAAGACTAATAACTACCGAATTAAGGGATCAGTGTGTCGAAAGTCGGATCGAAAACTCCACAAAATAGGATGCAACGTTCTATAACCTGTGAGAGTGGAACATCCGCCTGAGGACATGGAAGTGTAAGTCCAGAATTCACTTAGTGCTGTGCTGAGCTCCTCACATCTCCGGGGCGTGGTTATATTGCGTTGGACACACCAGTTCTCGTCTGATCACTGGATGGTGGCCGCTTGAGATAACTGGGTACTACTAATACCCAAAAATCGTCATAACAGTGTAGTGTAGTGTCTGTGCAGACTCTGCGTTAGAACTACGCAGTGGACGGGGCTCTAACGAGCATTGTAGTTGAAGGGCCGTAGAACACCAACAAGACGACCAAGACCTAAAGACGTCTGTTTTCGACATGCTTGTGACCCATGCCTCTTTCAAATATTTTTATCTACGATTGCGTAATTTTTTGATATAAATTTATCAAATTTACTGTTATTCAGTTCGACCTTCACCAGATGTCACTTTTCACGTAACAAAATATCCCAAACCAAAAAAAAAAAAGATAAACGCGTGGCACTGTGGCAGAAATAATTTTTAAATTTACAATGAAGAGTAAATTTATAATTGGGTCAGTGTTATTGGCAGTGGTGGCTTATTGCTGGCTACGATGTGGTGGTCATTTCGACCCAAAGTCCATCGAAAACAAGCGCATCCTGGTGACAGGAGCTTCTTCCGGTATCGGTGAACAGTTGGCCTACCAGTACGCCAAATTAGGAGCCAGACTAGTGATCACAGCCAGACGTGAGTCACTCCTGAAAGAAGTGGCCAACAAGTGTCAAGAGTTGGGTGCCAAGCAGATCGAGGTATTTCCGGCGGATATGGGCAAGCCTGAAGATCGTGAACAGTTAATGATATTCACTCAGAAGAAGCTAGGCGGCCTGGATCAACTCATTCTTAATCATGCTGCTATGCGGTACAAATTATGGCATGTGGACAGTGAGCAGAATATGGACATTCTTCAAAAAGACCTGGCCGTCAATTTTATATCCTTCGTAGACCTAACCTCTCGGGCGTTGCCCATGCTGCAGGAGGCCAAAGGTCACATTGGGGTCGTGTCTTCTGTGCTGGGAAAAGTTGGCATGTTCGGTTCTTGCCATTATGCATCTACCAAATTTGCACTTCATGGATTTTTCTCGTCTCTAAGGCAGGAATTAGAAATGCAGAAAAGTGACCTCTCAGTGACGTTGTTGGTGTTGGGATTCATCGAGACGGACGCAGCTGTTAAGATAGTAACTGACAATTATGGCCTGGAAAACACACCAGTGTCACCAGTTTCCGCTTCCGACACTGCTTTATACATCATTCAGCAAGTCAGCAACAGAGTTTCTGAAGCTTATTACCCTTTAAGTAGTTCTATTATCGTGACTGTAACTCAGCTATTTCCGGATTTTGTTAATTACATGTATGTAAAAATGGCACCCATGTTCAACTGATATTCAATCAGTCTTTGAATTTATGCTAATATATTTACTCCATATACGTCTTTCTCTTAGCGTGCTCCATTACTGCATCAGTGGTTCTAGGTTCGATACTGGACCTCAGAGCCGTAACGGGGGTATGAAGCGCCTGTGGCAAGTGTCTAACTTTCGCTTGCCCATAACCCAATAATGACAAAAAACTTAAACGCCCGTGGCGGCTGCCTTCTTCGCCACGCCCTAGTTATGGCCCTGCTGGACCTCTCTCTTTTTCGGGAGAGAGAGAAAGAGAGGTCCTGAGTGCGCCTTCCGTCGGAAGGGAAGTAAAGCCGAGGCCCCGTGATGTGTGGGAGGGGGCTGTATTGCGTTCAACACCACTTCGGGTCTTGCCTATGGAAAACAATGACTCTGCAGTCAAGAACGTGAGTCCAATGTTTGCAGGTTCGGTTCTGTCCAAGGCACGGTTGGCTTCTTTCGGACGACAAGAAAGCCCCTAATGCACCTCTTTCATCTGGCCAGATGAAAATTACAGCTGTGTCCTCCTAGGTTAATTATACGTGTAGATCGACAAAATTCTCGGGTTTAGCAGTTCGATTCCTGTCGCCAGAAGTAGATCAAGAAGTAGGTCTTCTGTCGACAGAGAAAAAAAATGTCGGCAAAAAAAACTACTTTTGGAAGAAAGCGAAAAGTTATTGGCCATTTTTGACCTTGTTTTTTAATATATGCTTGTCAAGGGAAAAAAAGGAGATAAAGAGTTATTCTAGGTGTTGATCACGTGACAGAGTAGCCTACAGCTCTATTATTTAAATTATTTTCTTCTGCCAGCGCAATTTATATTTCATTTATCAGGACAATTTCAGATCAGTTATTGAGCTCCATCCTGAAAGTGAAATTCTAACGTCGTACTCCAGTCTGTCATGGGTGTTATTGCTGTCTTGACCGCTGTCCTGCTAGGAATCATTATAGCATATAGTGACCTTCTTTTCTGGAATAGAACCTCTTCATTTCAACCAAAGTCATTGAGAGGTAAAAGTGTCATAATTACAGGTGCCTCTTCTGGATTAGGGGCAGAACTGGCGCGTCAATATGCCAAATGGGGCACTCAACTTCTGCTCACAGCTCGAAATGAAGAATCACTTCGTCAAGTGGTCAATCAGTGTCAAAATTTAGGAGCTGCACGTGTGGAATTTCTAACTGGTGACATGTCTGACGAATATCACAGGAAGCAATTGGTCAGTGTGGTTGAAAAACAATTTGGACATTTGGATCATCTCGTTTTAAATCATGCGACGTACAGTGCATCACATTGGCTCGGAACTAATGACAACTTGACCACTCTGGACAATATAATGCAGTCCAATTTCTTGTCACATGTGGACACAGTGACTAAATCTCTTCCATTACTGACTCGGAGTCGGGGTAAAGTGGCTGTCGTGTCCTCATTGGCTTCTAAAATACCACTGCCATTAATGGCTGGTTACTCTGCCAGCAAAGCTGCCCAACAGACTTTCTTTTCATCCCTGAGACAAGACCTGCGACGTCAAAAAAGTCCAGTGTCCATCACTACCATAGTGTTAGGAACAGTGAAAACACCCCATTTCTCCAACGTAATGAAGACAACCTTTCATTGGATTAACGATTTGTTTGCGGTGAACGTTCAGGACGCTGCATCGGCTATTATTCAGCATATTGACGCCGGATCTGGAGAAATATTTTATCCGTTTTGCGCTCACTTCCAGGCATTTTTTCATTTGATTTTACCAGAAATTTATGAGCATCAATTTCATCACTTAATTCACTAATAAGGCGAGAGTGGAGCACCGGAATCGGCAGGCACCACCTTGCCACAGGAGGCGGGATAAGGGTATGATGGTGATGAATTCAGTAATGTTATATATTGATTGATTTTTATGGCATACATACATGTAAAGTACACGATATTTTTATAATGAGTCGATTACAATCAAAAGTAAGAATAAATGATAATATGGGTCATTTTGTTGTTTATGGGTCGTCCCAGTATTCCTTAACTTTCTGAATGAGCCGTGTGACGTTTGGAGTGGGGGGGGGGGAAATATGACGTCGCGTTCAGCGAAGTCTGCCTTCAAAAAATGGAGTTAGCGCCTGAAGTAATCGGTGGTTTACAATTAGCGGGAGATTCAGCTCGAATTCCTAGTAGTTGTTTTGAGAAACTACTGAATTATGTGGTCGAAGGGTTGCTTATTAAAGAACGGGTCGATAATATTAAAGGTGAGTAATAGTTTTTTACTGACTGTCTTAATAAACATCAAATGGTTTCAGAACCTACCTTATTTGATTACCGGCATGACCTACTGTCATTTAGACGCTTTAAAATCTTGTTTTTTCTTTTAAAAAATTCATTAACTTCAAGACATTTTAATTAATAGGTGATTTGGACTTGAATAAGGTGGATCAGGGTGTTTTAAAACAAGCTTATTTTGGCTTGATCACTCTGTTCGTGGAAGCGACACGAACTGCAGCCGACGACACGGCTTTACAGTAGGTGTTTTAGTTCAGTATAAAAATGTTTCTACAATAATATGTCGCGAGAGATTTGGGTTTATACAACATTGAACACAGAACTACAACTGTTAAAATTGTTTTAAAAAATACAGTTATAGCAATAATTTTAATATTTTGCACACGGAGAGGAAGAAAAAAAGAATGTGTTCGAAAGAGTAATTCTATAGGAGGTGTCGCCATCTACCGACTACTGAAGTCACTAAAAATGATGGCGTGGCCCATCCGCGAAATACGTACAGTATTTCACTGCTCGCAAATGCTCACAAGCATACCTGCGCGATTTCGATATAAGTTGGATTTCTGATGTACTGATGATAAATTATTAGATCTGTCCTGGAAGATTGCAAATTTTCTGCAGAACGGTCAACTCAGTTATGCAAAGTGTTAACGGTAAGGGGATTGAATTAATCACTTCCGTTCCTAAAATCAAGGGGTTCTACTATTACCAACTCAACTCAAAATTTTGCTTCAATATTTTTCCGCACTTAGGAAAATCGTTTCAAAGTTTCCAACCACCTTCAACGGTGAGTTTAGTAGTTTGTGATACTGTTAACTAAATTTTACCAGACAGGTAAAAAAAATCAAGTCTGGAGGTTTTGTATTTCTTTTGTAGTGTGACCTTTCAACTTCCTCATATCGTGGATGTGAACTGGAGATTAGATTACTGTATCAAGGTGACGTGGACTCTCATTGTGCACTCCTAGACATCAGACAATTTCATATGCAGATGCATCTCTTGACTAAATTTAATTAATTTTTTCAGACTAATCACTTAGATAAAGTTAATCGGGCAACTTATTTAATTTCGTTGACCACACAGGTAGGAATCACTATCCTCCCACTTCACATTTTCATTTTAAGAACATCATATGCCTGAATTTTTGAGGGATTTTCCTAAAATGGTTTCAGGGCGGAAGAATACCTACATCGCAAGAGCATACATTCGCCTGTACAGTAGAACAACTACAGGTGACCATATTTTGTTTTTAGTTTCTTTGCGAAAATGTTGCGATCTCAAACTCCATCATTTCCGGGGCTAGAGGGTAGGAAGCTCCCTGCTAAAACCGACTACGATTAGTACACAATAATCGCACAGAGGGTATAGCTTGTCTTTTATTTTGGCAATGCATGACTGTTCAAATGTCTTAATAATTAAAAGAGGTAAAGGTCCCATGTCATGAAAAAGACCGTCCACTAGGGTCGCTGATTAATGTGAAAAGCAAATTACGACCGATTTCATGGGGAGGGGGGAGAAGGGAACTTCCCTATTAATCTGACTCAGCCTTATAGGTACCTACACACTTGTTTAGCTGTTTAGTCAAGTGGTGAGTACCCACTTATACTAAAACACTTTAGTCCCTAAAAAGTGTCCGGATTAGTTCAGTTGGCCATTTGAATTCAAGCAGGATGAACAGGCAACGTAATCGTGCAGCTCTGAAACATGCTGTAGGAAATGAACTCTACTAAACAATAGTGTCCGGACATGCTTAACTAATAAGTAGTGGGTGGTTAGGAGATGGCTACTCGACCAGAAAAATATAACTACTAAACTGTTTTAGTAACCTACTCTGCTACTCGACTAAATTACTAAGCAAATGTGAAGGAGCCTTATGGGAGAGTCAAGTTTTCCTCTCCCACGCATTTTAAAAAAACTGAAGATGTGGGAGCTGATGATCGAAATGGAAGTCTGACGTCACAACCCGTTTAGTTGCATATTATGATCATTTAATTAGGCTTAAAGAGAGATCGTTAGACGGGGGGCCCTCTGAATGACACCTTATTGGAAACTCACATTTAAGACGATTTATTCTATTAATTAGGATCTGGTTAGCAAATTAAAAGATGCAGTTAAATGCTGGGAACGCAAGAGTGAAGAAGCGCCATCAATTTGATGCGTACAAAAATTGCAACTCTATATGAGTCTACTGCTATTTTTGGTTAACATTATTTCGCTTATATTTTGTTTATTACAAAACTGCATTGCCGTATTGTTTTCCTCCCCGATGTACGTCGTTTTGTGAATGCGCAGGTTACGAAATTAAAAACAACAACAAAAAACACCGCGCATTACACATAATTCGGTGAAGTTGGCATCTTTATTTATGTTTCTTCAATCTGCCTTTTTTACGGAAATAAAACTACAGATTTCTGTAGATATACGTATCCATTTCAAAACTACAATTATTATATATTTTTTTTACATAAACTGTACAATTTAGTGTATATAACATAAATTATATCCAACATATATCTCGGGTGTAGTCAAAGTTAGATACGTACTGAATTTATTATTTTAAGACATTCAGACCGGAGGTGGGGGTGCATAGGTACAATACCACAAAAGTAGCTGAAAATTATCATTTCTTGAAAGTTTTTGTCACGATTGACTTCCGGTGAACTTATTAATGAGAATCTTCAATCAAAATGATGCTATCACTAAGCTGTTTCAAAACGCGACTAACAAGCATCTTCTGGTAACCAGGTAGTACGTGCGTCGCGCATGCTCATTACAAAAAAAGCAACTACAGTAAAACCTCTTTAGGGGTACACCCCTTATATCGGTGCAAATTCTTCAAGCACCGATTTTCTTCCATAGGTTATTACTACCCCTCTGATGGGTACATTTTGGCCGGGTCTCACAGATGTACCAATTAGAGAGGTTTCACTGTATTAACCACCCTATCCCGCCTACGGCAGCAGCGGGTAACCATTTTTTCCCACTGGGACATACTGACGATCCGTTAGATGGATGGTATTTTTACGCAGCTGGCTGCTGACCTAATCTGCAACGCAATCATCTTCATACCCTTAGCCCACCTGTGGCAGGGTTGGAGCTGCAGGTTCTGCCACTACACTCCACTCCACTACAACTAGGCAGTGGGATGGGCCTCTAACGACCTTTGTAGTTGAAGGGCCCTAAAACACCAACGAAATTAACAAACTGCACAACCTGCTCCCACGTCTGTTTAGGCCCTCCTCTGCCCTGGGTACTTACAAGAACCCGCAACTCTGTGATAGACCTAACGAGCTTCCCCTTTCCTCTTCTCATAACATGCCCATATCACCTCAATCAATTTTTCTCATCTTTTCTACCATGTCCACCCCTAAACTACCTGAAAGAGGAAAGTTAAGCAGACGTGGGGGCAGGGTGTTCTATTGTCATGGCTTTTTTCGCAACGGCTTTCCCTCTCTTTCTCTCTCGCTTGAAAGAAGCCAACCCACACGGATCCAGTATCGAACCTGGAACCACTGACTCAGGAACTGAGCACGCTACTTACAGCGCCATTTCAGAAAAGGGATGGGGGGCACGCAGGCGCCGGTATGTGCGTGTCCTCACTTGACATTACGTCGCGCGGTTGGTTTCCGGGCATGACCTTTAAGCAGAGAAACGGGGGTAATGAGAGCTGACCACGAGTAGTGCTAGGTGTTGCTACGGGGCATGCGCTCTTGGATTAATAAACTACGACAATTCAAGCTCTACAGTCCAGTGTTTTTCAACCTTTTTATTGGAACGGAACCCTTTGGAACATTTAGACCTTTCGCGGTACCCCATGCAGTGACAGAAAAAAACATTAATGGATGCAGGTGTGCGTTTTAGCATAAGGAGTTGAATTCGTGGCCTGATGTTTGAGAGAGACACCCCAAGTTCATCTTCGGCAGACAAAAGTCGTTCTCGTTTCTTGTGTTTTCATTATTATTTTTATATTTTACCTTGCCATTGGCGGAACCCTGGTTGAAAACACTCTAGACCAATGACGAATAAATTTGAGCAAAACAATGATTTTGATTAATTAGATATTAGTAACCTCTTCTCATTCTTCTTTTTAAAAATCTTAAACTCCCTTTTTTTATTGTTAATAATTTTGCCGCTAAGTCATCATCTTAAGGCACAATTCATCAATGGTGGACCACCCAAATTTGTAAAAAAAAATATAAGACTTGATCCAGTGACTGACAACATATCAAAGAAACCCTGAGGACAATCCTCAGGACTAAAAATTACGGGCTACCGTACAACATCTGCTACACGAAACTGCAGAAGGGAAGGCCCCACAAGGGTCCCACAACCCTTTGTATTTATAACTTTTGGGGATGAAAATATAAAATATTTTTATTTCGAATTTTTTTCTTCCCAATTCCGAAACAGAGCCCATTGTGGTTCCGTAGTCCTTTGGCACTGTACCTAAAGGATAAGGCGTTCCAGCCCACAGCACCCGTTCAGAACTTTTAGGAGGGAGCAAACGATCCTTATAAATGGATATATCTTTAATGTATTCAAAAGTATACCAAGGCAAGTTTTTAGGGGTGCTGAGCACCGTTCTACACGGCAAATCATTTAATTCGATACGGCCCTTGGGAGCGGCTGTATTGCGTTGGACACACCAGTTCTCGTCTGATCACTGAAGTTAATCAACCCAATCCCAGCTAATACTAGCATGGGTGACCACTTGGGAACACTGGGTACTGCTAATACCCAAAAATCGTCCCATAAGCGTAATGTCTGTGCAGACTCTGCATTAGAACTACGCAGTGGACGGGGCTCTAATAATGACCTTTGTAGTTGAAGGGCCCTAAAACACCAACGAAACAAACAAAAAATCGATACGGTCCTTCTCATTTCCTCTTAAAATGTCGCTAAACTATTTCAAATTGAAAATTATGAGGCAGCTTCAATCATTCATAAAAAATATTGATGCTTTTGAGAAGCACAGGTCTAGAGCATAAGTCTCCAACGTTTTTGACTTGCGGGCCGGATTAGAAATTTTTCGAAGGCCTATGGGCCACAACCCGATTTATGGTGTCTTTTTTTAAAAAAAATTACACAAATGGTAAATATTGTAATATTGTCAGAAATCAAATGCAGGATTCCCCACAGAGACTAAGAATTATTCATGCTCGACGGCTCAACACTGTTTTATGGAATCCTTCCGCGGGCCGTATAAAATCCACTGGCGGGCCTAAGTTTGGAGACCTATGGTCTAGACTGGAGCATCACTTTTGCAAATATAGGAACGTCGAATCATTTTCATGAGTTGGGTGAAGTGTTAAAAATACCTATCGAGGATTTAATTGGAGGCAATGATATCCTTTCGGTCAATTTTATTAATAATTTTGTTGTTATTAGCAGTGGGTGACGTCATTCCTCCATTAAGTTTCTCAGTGACCGCTGCAGCAGCGGTCCTGTTATCGTTTACCCGAATAGGAGTAAGGTGAATCCTAACATCTCCATTGGACAAATTATATTTTGGGGACATGGGTTTCGAACCTTCTTTTTTGTGAAGTTCTAAACGATGAATGTATGGAACCATTTTGGATCTCGATTCCTTTACAGTTTTACAGATTTCCTTTACAGTTTTCGAGTTGATATCATCGTTTCTTACCTCGGGCTTTATGCTTTCTTCATTATTAAGTCGACTACGATGAATTTCGGACTCCTTAACCGGGGATGATAAACAATCCGTATTGTTGTTGTTATTATTAATAGAGGTGGTATTTGTGTCCACGACAGCCATCTCAATATTCTTCGAAGGAGATTCTAATGGTGAAAGTGATGGCGTCACATCCGCACTTGCGCCATGAGAGCTAGCAACAGCCGGACTATTAACACGTAGACAGGATGGTGATGGAGTCATTACTGTTGGAGAGATTGTAGTTGCCGTGGTCGTAGCCGTCGTTGACAATGTTGTTGTTGTAGCAGGAGCAACCATTTTTGTGCCATTCTCTTCACTTCCGGCCTGTTGCTGCAGCTGCTGACTCGTATTCGGTCCGTTTAGTTTCTTTTCATTCACAGAAGCAGCTGCCGTTGCATTATCATTGGATGCCGAAGTAACCAGGCGTTTAGCAGCAGCAGCAGCGCCTCCAGTGGCTTGGAGATTATTCTTCGTTCTATCGTATCCAAACAATGGCGACGATGTTCGACAATGACATGTTTTGAGCCGTTTTTGTGGCCGCTCAAATATCCGAAAAAATAATTTTAATGGCCCTTTCTGAAACGATAGGGTATGCAGAATGAAATACATTTGTACTTGACGAAAAAATGGGAGAGAGAGAGAGAATGGTACGAATATATAAGATCATCATTATTATTACTGTACTTACCCGTTTCCATGCGTAAGTATACACGATGTCCATTAGCATAAAGTCATCATTTAAATTATCTTGTGAAAATAATATATCAATCTAATATTTTAAGAAGTAAAACAAATACAATATCAATCCAGTATCTCGACTTATAGAACTGACGATGTGCCTTCCATCAGATAGAAAGTAAATAAGTTATGAATTCTAGTGATTGAATTTCAAAATGGTCCTTCCGCTAATATTTTTATTGCACTTAATGATTATCAGTTTGCAATTATGATAACCAGCACTTCCTAATAAACCTCGGGGCCCCTGTAAATATCTCAAAGGTCCTAGATTCGGGGTCCGCAAACCCATTATTCTTTAGAGAAAAACAATTTGAAATTCCCTGTTCTTGATGAAAGACCACCGGAAAGTGGAAGTCAAAGAAAATATAACGGACAACCTTACCCTATGTTCAGGCGTTAAATTGTACTTTGCTCGAATTAATTTTTTAATATGAGCTACTGTAATAAATACGGGACAACGAAGATAACGTCTAAAAATATGCTGCAATAATTCAGAAAAAAAAAAAACATTAATAAAAATTAATATTACAAGTCTGGCTTTTCAAAGAGGGAGTACACTAAAATTGGTTCTGACAAAACCAAAAACATATCGCTTTTTATTAATGAATTCAATTATAAAGTTCCACAGACCACTTCGGTAAGTAAATTAATATTTACAATATTTGATTTAGGGGTATAGTGTTTACTCTTGCCGGAGATATAAAATTAATATAGAAATAACCTGTGATTTGTCGTTGCATTCATCTCTTTCTGGACTATTAGATATTCCTCCACTGAAATGTGACATGGAAAAAATGATAAAACATTTTCATTAAACTAAAATAAAACCCACGTAAGTAAAAAAAAGTTATATTGCTGTGGTTCTACATTGAAATAATAATAAAAGGTAATGCTACAAATATGTCCCGTCAATTTAGTGTGGATTAAAATGGGTCCTACATGCCCCTTTCCTTTTCCCCAAAATCCGTACCTTTCGCTGTATTCTAACGCTATACTGATAAACTCGTCGGGCATAAAGATATTTCGAGGACCATCGATTTCTACTTCTCCTCGATCTTCGTTACATCTTGAAAGTTTATCACCTAGAAATTAACAAATCAATTACACCTCTGCTCTGAAATGAGGGGGGCAGCTATGGATAATAGAGATAATACATTTTAATAATAACAAAGGCCACTGAAATAGGCTTATTGTTACACTCTCATTTCTAAGGTCAAAATTTCTTAAGACGGTAACCAAATTAAAAATCACGCTTGAGTAACAGGAAATAAGCCCAGGCATTGAATCTTGATAATGAATTGTTAATTGTTCAATACTGACCGACTGGACAGTAGAGCCAGGAAGAGAAAGGAAAGTAATGGATTAGCATGTTGTTTACGTTATCACTGCTAAGTAACCCTTTACATATGGAAAGCAATTACAGTATATAGGTCTGCAGACTTCAGCAATCGGTAACATCCTATTTGTACGAGTAAAAAACTCTCCAAAATTTGAACGTGTCCACTCGAGTTCAATTAAATGGAATGAAGACTGGTATTGTTTTGATTCAGGTTTCAATCGAGAATTCAGTATCAACTGCTTTCCTTTTCTTCAGGAAATACTCATATTTTTTGTACAAAGTTGACCCTTAGACCTGTGATCAAGCATAGGTTTTTAGCATGTACCCGCTTTAAGACAGCAAATATTTAAAGCTAATTAAAACGTGAAGTGTGAGGGAAGGGGTTTATACTAAACAGTACCAAATCCGAATTGACGTACCATCTTGAGGATGTTTCGCATAGAAATCTCGCCGCCGTTTCATTTCACCTGTCAAACAAATTAACATTATCTCAAACTAATATATTTAACATTAAGAAGAACCGAAATTTTAAAAAAATGTAAACGAAACGGGGGGTGGCAACAATAAACAAACGTAATCCATATCGAAATAGGACGGATATAACACGATCAATAACAACACTTACGATGAAATAAACCGGGCACTAACTTATAGACAATATCTTGTAACGTCTGATCGGACCTGTAAAATAACACAAAATTGGCTATCTCTTTAACTGCTGTATAACAAGGCCTACGACTATTTGTAAAAAAAAAAAAAAAACACTTTTAACTAGAGTTTAAATAAATGTTTTCATATCCAAATCAAGATATCACGCCTAATATTAAATGCGGACCAGAAATTCTCCGCTCTAAGCGGTAGATAAACCCCAAATTAGCATCCCTTGATGTTGCTGTGCAAGTTTAAGCCTTTTTTTAGAGATGGAGTCGAATAGTTGAAGGAATCAACAATCTTCGTTTTAATTTATAAATTAACTTGGGATATTTAAAGAAGAAAGTACAAATCATTTACTAAAACCTTACCTGATATTTAATAGAGGTTTTGTTTTATGAACTTGGACATCACAGATGGGACAAAATTTACTCGTTTCAAGATATCCGACAATACAAGTCTTACAAACTGAAAACAGGATACAAAATTGCTTTGTAAGTATGTGTAAAATTACTACTACCAAGTGAACGATTAACAGAAATTACCATATTTAGGTCAGATGACCACATATTTAACTCCAAGTAATTTAATTATTCGATTCAAATTAAACGTAGGTTCAATACCAAGAGCCACTTGGAGATAAATAATACTCGTCGTGTATAACAAAGGTAAAGTTGTTGTTACCCTAATTAGTACTTAGTTACTATGACGTTATGTGATGGATAATGGTCATCCTGTCATTGGCATGTACAGTGGTCTTAGTTTCGTTGGTGTCTTTGGCCCCTTTAACAACAAATAATCACTAGAGCCCTGTACACGGCATAGTTCAAAAGCAGTCTGCACAGATCTACGCTATTAAGACGATTTTTGGGTAATGGTAGTATGCTTACATTTAACATATCGTTCAAAACGACTTGAGGAGACGGATCCAAAAGTTAATTTTCATATGAAATAAATTTCATTCAGAATAAGGTTGAGATGCGACTCGGGAAAAATATTTACAACGTAAACTACCGTGTTGGCAAACACAAGTTCATATAGGGGTATTTCGTCACTGTTTATTGCCACTGGATATTACCATCAGGAAAAGGCAAAGATGGTCTTTAATATCCGGCATAACAAAAGAAAATGAAAACCGTACATTTTAAAACTGGTTTTAGCATACAGCGTCATTTAGCATCACAAAGCATTCGCTTTGGTGGCGCAGGAGGTAGCTTCTTACGGGCGAGAGGTCCCGAGTGTGCCTTCCATTGGTTGGGAAGGCCGTGGCCCCATGTGGCATGTACCATTTCACCGGGGAGTGACCCCAGAGCAACCCCAGCTAGTACTGACATAGGTGGCCTCGCTTGGGAAAACTGGGTACTGCTAATACCCAAAAATCGTCGCATTAGTGTAGTGTCTGTGCAGTCTGCATAAGAACTATGCTGTGGACGGGGCTCTAATGACCTTTGTAGTTAAAGGGCTCTAAAACACAAACAAACAACAGCTATTTCACCACTGCACGGATAACAGAACCCTCTCTCTTATGCAACGGATAGATGACGAAAAATTCTTAGGGATAGCAGCTCGGTAGAGTGCCCCAACGGTCAGCATACCGACGATAAATACGCAGACGGGTTGAAACTTTGGTCGGCAGGCGGCTGCCTAAGAATACAGTCCAATAGGTCGCCCATATGAGGTGGCTGGACTAGTAATGAGAAGAGGGGAGGAGGAGCGCGTTAGGTCCACTACGGGAATTCAGGTTGTTGGAAGCACCCGAGGAAGGGGACCTGGTGGGAGATAGGCGGGAGGAGATGGCTAGAACCCACAGACAAGACCCTGCAACAGGCGAGATAATGGCATTGTGGTGAAGGATAGATCGCCCATGTGTCCATTCAGAGGGACAGAGATGGGCATCAGACACTGCCATAGCATCTACTTTCGCGCCCCCTGTCAAATTCCCATTCAGCACGTGCAGACCTTTTCGTTTAAAAAATTAACGACGTGAAGAGGGCGGAGAAATTCTATATTTTAAATCGGTGGGGAGTATATCTCGCCTGGGTGGAGCAGTGGACAGCACGCTCGGTATTTCTAGTTTCGATACTGGGTTTGGCTTCTTTTAAGGACGAGAGTGCACCTTCTTTCGGATGAGAAGTAAAACCGAGTTCCCGTGTGATGTGCCATGGCATCTGCACGTAAAAGAGCCCTCTCTACTATGCAACGGGTAGATGAAGCAAAATTTCCAGGTGTAGGAGTTCGCCCCCCCCTCCCTGGCGTCGCGTCGGTGGAGTGGTCCTACGAACAGTAGACCGACAATAAATAAACATAGGGGTTGCAGCTTTGGTCGGCAACCGGCGGTGGAAAATCACTGTCCAATATATCGCCCATGTGTCCATTCCGAGGCACAAAATGGGTACCCGACCCTGCCATAGGCAAGGGAAAGGGTTAGGGGTTGCAAATCTCTGGGGAGTATCGCAACAGGAACGGAATCACGAGTGCCGACAATCAAAGGTTAAAGCGCTGTTATTATACATTCGCTAAAGAAAAAAAGGCTTAACTAGATCACTCCACAACGCATGTTAGAAACTCGCCGTTGTTCTCTTTTTCAAAACGCATTTTGATGATTGTCACTCTTGAAACCGTAACCTAATGAGGTAAGTAGTTTAAATATAACATGATTGTGGTTAGGTTTGCTGCTAGTAGGTTGTAGTACAGGAGAAAAGTGTCATCTTGAAACAAAAAATTCGGCATAATGTAGGTTAATTGCTCTATCCATGTTGTAGAGAAAAATTACGTTGTAATATGACATGGTCTTGGCTCTGTGCAGTGTTTGCCATGTCACCCGCACTTCAAAAAACTTTTGAATTTCTAGGAAGTCTATAATTTTCATCAGAGTTAACAGCCCACCACTACAAACTAGGCTCGGTAATTCCTGGACTAACTTCTGTTAAGTGCAACATCTCAAAGGATCACAGGATTCAAATGTTAGTCACACGAATATTAATTAATGTGCGCTTCACTCTCATTTTAAATCATATATTATAATAAGAAACGCCACACGTTAGCCCCAATGAAACTTTCAAACAAACGAGTGGCATTAACTTTATACAGCATATTACAAAATTACCAGATTGGAAATGAAGATAATTTTAAAACATTTACTTACAGGAGTGTAGACACTCGATGATGGTTGTTGCATCAATGTAATATCCGCCACACAGAACACACATTAAATGAGGATTGAGATCGATTATCTTGATACGTCTAGTGCGAGGAATATCGGAACAGACGGCACCGTTCATTTGACTCTAGAAGAAAACCATTCAGTATGTATTAGAATTAGAAAAGGGGGATATTAGGACACCACATCAGGAAAAAAACGGTTTGTGAGGATCATACAAAGGGTACGATAAAGGCAGGATAACAGTAAAAACAACAGGCACAAGGAGGGAGAAACTGTCGGGATAAGGGAGAAGAAGGGAAGGGAATACGTGGGCGAATTGTTAGACAATGGCATTACATGGCTGCTGGACCAAATGCCACCACCCTCTTAGGACTAGGGAAGCACCGATATATTAAATATTATTGCACAGGATTGGTTTATCGTGCTCCATGATAAATCCACCCTTTTTCCGCGCAATGGCTACCACGATCCTGAAATTTAATTATAACAATGACATACAGTAGAATCTCGTTATATCGAACCTCAGGGGACCGTGCAAAAAAGTTCGACATATCCGAGATTCGATATATCCAAATCCGGAATTATATGTAAAGCTAAAATTTACATCAGGCGGGACCGGCGCTCAAGCTTCGATATAAGCGGGAATAAGCAGGATTTCGATATAAGCGAGTTCGATATACCGAAGTTCTACTGTAATTTGATTTCATGTTTTGGAAATGCATGTTGAACTCCACAGTTAGTTAAATGCCTTAGTCGATTGAGCTGGTGTGCGAGGCACATGGGGCAGGGGAGGAAGAGGATGTGGGAGCAGGTTTTATGAAAGGACATTGAGGTTTGTGGAGTGGACGGGGACACGGTGGGGATGGATGATGAGTGGGGGATGAGAACCCACAGACCCAACCATTCCACAGGCTGGATAAGGGTGTGATTATCTAATACCTGTATAACCTTCTTCACAAGCCCCGAAATTCTTCTAAATCATGCCATCCCTGGCGCTGTAATCTTGAAAACCCCATGTCAAACATTATACCGTAAAATCTCACGTAGAGTCCGCACCCGTGTATAGTACCCATTAATGATGGGCATGTTTCGTATATAGTCCGAACTTTAAAATTCCTACTGTAGCCAGCGGGGGGAACTTGTAGGGCAATGGGGTCAAATGAATTTGAACATGAAATGTCAGATTGCTCTGACGATGAAATTGAAATGTGAAAGATTTTATATTGCAATATCATATAAATAAGAACGTACTGAGTAAAGTCGTGTTGTTCAGTGTAATAAAATGTCCAGAATATGAGTAGTAGTTTTCATTGAGAACCCTTGGTTCCATTTATAATCCGCACTAAATGAACCTGTTTCACGTATAGTCCGTGGACTGTGATATTTTACGGAACTATGAAAAGTATAGGACTAAAACTTGGCCGAAACCGATATCATAAAACAGGTCAATATATCGGTGCAGCCCTACATAGGACATTCAGTTATACGCATTTTAAATAAGCCTACCATTTAAAACCAAGTTCTGCTACCTCAATTTATCGATTTTTGACAGGATAGGCTAATTCTGAATTTCAGATAGCCGTGAGTATCATACCCCTGTCCGGTCAAGACGGTTCTTAACAGACCTCGGTTCCTCGAAAAGTAGAGTACTTCTTCCTTTCTTGAGGAACATCAGTAAGAGCAAAGCAAAGAAAGAGGAACAATGTAGAGCTAGGACAACATGCGCCTATCCTGTCGACATTCCTTGGAAGGGCACCAGCATACGGTTTCCCTTAGGTGTGTGTGGACCAATTATCAAAATTGGTACATACCCGAACACTTCTTTCGGATACGAATATGACTGAAAGCAAACAAATTGAAGTTTCGCGCCTTGCACTCTTATAGTCTAGTCCAGTGGTGGCGAACCTTTTTTGAAGATGGGTCACAATAACACGAAAAAAAAAACCAAAAAGTTGTCCGCGGGTCAGGTGCAAGCACTATTTAATTTTATGAATAAAATAAATTATTAATAACAATGAATAAAGTTTATTAAAGTAGCAAATAGGGACCATCATCATAATACCCATACCCCGCCTGCGGCAGGGTCGGGTCTGCATACGGACAACCTGCTCTCACGTCTCTTGTTTATGAGACAATATACTAGATATGAGTAACGCCCGGGTCACTAGAAATTGCTAGTGGGTCACACGTTCGCCACCACTGGTCTAGTCTCTGTAGCGCATGTGCTTTGGGACAGTAAAGGGCGATGTCCAAAAACAGAAAGGACCATTATGGCAAGTAAAAGACTTCTTAAGATCATGCAAGAAATACAGGGAGATTCGCATTTCACCCTGTATAAGGGTGTAATAAAACGCCTGTCATTTTTTTTAAAACAAGTCCTACCAAAATAGTCAACTATTTCTTTAGGAAAGTCCTCAAGAAGTAAGTCCTTTGCCGGATGCTCGAAATTAGAGCGAATGATGACGTTGGACCCTCTGTAAAAAGGACAACTCGAAACTTGATATCTTTAAGGAGGGAGATAACCAAGCCCTCTCGCCTTACATCACCAAAGGAAAACAGGTGAACAGTAATTCCCGCCCTATGCTTTTTTCTTACCTTCGTGTCCCCCATTAGACAGGTTGAATAAACTCTTACAAAAAACGTATTACACACACCATGGGGATCAGAAGGGAGAGAAAGAATATGGGCTTCTTAACAACTCGAGATAAATGTGCCAAAAAACTACCCAACATGAACGCAGTAAGGCTCATAAAACCAAGCGGCCTTGACTCCTGCGTTCCAACAACACCAAGCCTAAATGGTCGGCGCTAGCGACGAGGGGAATAAAAACTCTCCAACTACCAATGGCAACTTTCACAAGTTTTGTAAAGACCAATTGGACTACGCGATTGGATAAGAAAAACAAACTTAAAATATACTCTTCAGAACAACATTCTCGGAGGAAAAAAAATTGGCATCCAGGTGGGACGAATCTTCACAAATACTCAACCTACCACTGTAGTCTTGGATGCTGTGCCCCTGTATTATAGGACAGATCCAACAATAAACACCCCCTAGTCATTAGGGTCCTCTTGGCAAGACGTTAACAATGTATGTTCTCAATTATTATTTTCTTTAATTCAATTTGATGATCCACTTTTCTACGGTAAAAAAAATTTAGTGCCCTACCTTTTGTTTTAGACTTCAATTTCCTAATATAAGAATTGTCTTTTATTAGTCACACAAAGTGCATGTGTGGCACTTTATAGAAAGCCACAGCTAGGGAACTGATCTGGGACACGGATTGAGACTGGCAACAAAATGTTCTTGTACAACTATTTCACCCACCCCCTGACGGAAACAATTAAGGGCTCACTTGGGCTGCCAAAACTTATTATAAAAAGGGCAGAAGTGTAAAGAAATATGCATTCTATACTTTTTTGTACAGGAATTATTGATTGTCCATGTCGAAATTTCCATATCTTCAATTAATTCGTCCGTCTAATGTCGTTGTTTGTTGGTGTTTAAGGTCCCGTCAACTACAAGGTCATTAGAGACCCGTCCACTGCACAGTTCTGATGCATAGACTGCACAGACACTACACTAATGCGACGATTATTGGGTATTAGCAGTACCCAGCTTTCCCAAGCGACCACCCATGTCAGTACTAACTGGGGTTGCGTTGCTTAACTTCAGTGATCAGACGAGAAGTGGTGTGTCCAACGCAACTCGCCGCTCCCCCGTCTAGTGTCATCTCCACACCGGGCCAAAGTCCAACGGCCGGGGCGATTATCAGACCTATTATCCAAATTCTCCCTTCAAGTTCCTTTGGAACCATATTAACGATTGCTTGACCGACACAAAATATAATCGATATTGCAGACAGTGAATTGTCAGGCATTAACTTTGAGATGTACTTATGGCCCTTAATTTTAAATGATGCTGCTGTAGCCCCTAACTGCCATAAAACCCAAGTAGGGCTTATTTTATTAAAAGTTCTCGCATGGTAGGGCTGAATGTCGAGATGCTGTAAAGTCCATTATTCATTGTTCATGTCCATGGACCCTTAACCTAATTTTTTATTCTTTAGTGGTCCATTCTCCTACCCTCTTCTAGTCATCAGCCCTACGCATATGACATTTAAGAGGCATTTCACCCACGATTCATGCCGTCACTACATATGTAGACCTAATCCTTCTTTTGGAGATGAAGGAAATATACTAGCCGTTATTATTTCAAAACGAATACGTGTAAGGGCCCCATCTGAGAAGGTGGCGGATGTTAGTTGGTTTTCAACTACACGACCTGTGTGTATTTCAAAAATGTACATTGATAACGTCCATATTCTTGACATCAACATACCCCTTGACCACCCCTTCCAAACAACGCATTCAGTAGTCGAAAGTGAATGCCTCTTTCTGTCCATAGCATCGTTCGGTCCCTCTTTTGGCCTTCCCCTTTATTAGTCTGAATAGAAATGAAAAAGAATTTCACTTTTTAAAAGCATATGGTCACCAATTGATTCTTGAAGTCTTATACAATATGACTACTGTCTAATTTAAATTACTAACAACCGTTGATTCCCTTTTAAACAATTTCTCCACATTATTAGTTAGAAATTGGTAATCCTACAATTTAGGGGACCAAATTATGACCGCTAGTGGCGGGCGCACAATACCATCCCTAAACTGTAGGATTACAGTTGGGCATTTATCTCAGCCTGAAATAACAGGATGGTACGTTCATGGTTTTACGAGATCATTCACAGAAACAACTTGTATATTGGTCCCGGGGAGAAGGGCAGGGGACAAAAATCGTCGAGAGACAAATGCTATCTTAGCTAAAATGAAATCGTCTGCTAAATGCAGTCAAACAGTCTCTATACTCCAGACGTGGTGGTAATTTGAGCTACCTAGCGGATAAATAATTTGGTCCCCTAAACTGTAGGATTACCTTAGAAATTTTTAACTCTTATTTGTAAAAGAAAGTGCGCCTAAGTTGGTTGATTTCAACTTAAAAACACGAAAATTCTACATGTTAACATTCCATATTTTATGATTTTTTTTCGAATTTAGAACACATCTACAAGAAACGCTGTACTGGAGTGCAAAAGTGAACAACTTGATAAACATCCTTAGGCCAAGCATATTCGAATGCCAATGGAACGTCCTAACGTTATTCCGGGTTTCTTGGTAAAAGTATTCCTTAATATTTATACGAGATAAATTAACTAAATTACTTATGTATCAAGATGTCATCCCGCCTTGGTGGTGCAGAGGGTAGCATGCTTAGTTGCTGCATCAGTGGTTCTAAGTTCGATACTGGACCGAGATAGATCGGATTCTTTCGTGTGAGAGAGGCCCCGAGTGCGCCTGCTTTCGGATGAGAAGTGAACCGTTATTTTACTTTTGCACGTAAAAGAATCCTCTTTATGTGCAACGAGTAGATGAAGTAAAATTTCCAGGTGTAGGAGCTTGCCCCTACTAGATCGCTCTTGTGTCCATTCAGAGGGACAAGATGGGTACCCGATCCCGCCATAAGCGAGAAAAGGGTTAGGAGTAGCAGTTGCACTTATGTGTCAAGAATATGACACTGAATTCACCGTCAGAGTATTTGATCTCTAACATGTTTTCAGTTCAAAGTGGAGAAGAAAATTGAATACCACATCAACCGCAAAGTTCGTACTTCAAAGAGGTACAGACGGTATAAAGGTATTCTGAAACTTAATGAAGCAAGTTTTGCACCATTTTTGGGCCTACATCCACCACAGTAAGTTCATATTTATTTGATGAGATAATTTAAAGTGTAGTTATCTCTCTAAGCCCTTTTCTACTTGGATAATCCCCAACTTATGAATGTTCACTCCTGCCAAGTGTTTTTTTGCACTCCACTATCTCTTTCTTTCCATTCTTCTATTTCATTGTCGAATCCACTCACGGTTAACTGAACCTAGCTCAGGCGAAGAAAGGGTAGGCGAAACCCGAAAAAAAAAGGACTACGGGGGCAGAAACCGGTAGAATGAGAAGGTAACTTGCGCGGATGCAGGCGTATTGCTACACCTCTTACGCTGGAATAATATGGACCTAGCTTGTATTCCATGTCAGACTCCACAAACAGTTGCTAAACTTTCTACAAGGTCAACAAATTATTTAATCAACAGAATTTCAATGCTAGAATCTCACAGTCCGCAGGAGGTGGTAAATGGTCCTATAGAGCAGTGCTCCGCAACCGGTGTGCCTTGAGCCAATACAGGTGTGCCACAGTCAAATAGGATAATTTTCTAACTAAATAATATTATATCAATAGATTCGATAGATCAAACATAATAACGAGAATACTTGCAATGCAATATTCTCGTTTTAGCCTTCTCAAATTTATTGTAAAATGTGTTTATTAAATTAACATCTAAAAATCAGTGGCATAGCTGGAGATCATGTTGTCCAGGGCGGTGAAAAATTTGATGCTCCAAAGCTGAAAGAAATATTTTTTGCACCTTCTCAAGGAACAAAAAAAAGGAAACTGCCATAGTTTGGTCCCCCTTAAATAGCTGACAGTGGGCAGTGGGACGCGACCCCATCCTAGCTATGCCATTGCTTTATATATTTTAGCTTTTGATGTGCCATGGAATTCTAGGAACGACTTTGGTGTGCCATAGGTGTAAAAAGGTTGCGGAGCACTGCTACAGAGCAGGGGTGGCCAACTTTTGGGTACTTAAGATCTACTTTTTACCTTAAAAATGTGTCGCGATCGACGTTTTATCTTAAAAAAAGTGTCGCGACCGACTTGTTGTCATAGGCGTAGTCAAAGTGGGGAGGGGAGGTTCGATACTGGACCCACTTCGGTCCAGTATCGAACCTAGACCGCAGACCTAGAAACACTGAACCACTACGTCACCGAGGCGGGTCTTAAGTCAGTACATCGCGAGTGATCGACCAAAATTGTCTTCAGGATCGACCGGTCGATCGCGATCGACTGGTTGGCCACCCCTGTTATAGAGTATAGAGGAACACAGGTGTTGACACCTCTGCGTCAGTTTTGGGGTAAACATATTCCATCCCATTGCTAGCCTTGGCACGGCTGTGTAATATAAAAGGATTGTGACCATCAGTACGACAAAAACTACTTTTCATAGTTTCCGGTAAAATCCAGAAGTCCTTTTTTATATGTTACTTCTTATTTCTCCTGATAGAATCTGGGTTTAGTTAGTATGATCCTATTATAGTTGTAATGGACACAATACCGGTATGTCGATTTGAACCCTACCTTGTGTCATTCATCACTTCAGATCCTGATTAAATCCGATAAGGGCTCGTGAGTGTGCGAGTGCCATCGACCCACAATGGAATCAGACTTTAGTGCTACAAACGAACATCAACGGGTGCCAGAAAATAATGAGACCTATTTCCGGTGCATGACCTATATATTAAGTCCGAAAAACACGGATTATGACGGATCAAGATCTTCTTTTGTCTCTCAGTGCCAATAACCAACCTTATTTTTATATAAAACTTTAATTTTTGAGATATCAACTCATTGACAGTCATTGTTGAAGTCGAGCAACCAGATTACTATCCAGGCACACGAATAACAGGGCCATTTTAGAACTGGCAGATACCAAAAGTGTCTTCGTGAGTAAATATTTGAATTTTAATGGACATACGAGTGCACCGTCAATGTTTATTAAGATTAATAACAGTTGATTTATAAACAGATTAAGTGATCTGACCTTAAACATTAATCCTCATAATCCGGCATCTAAAAATATGGTTTGAATTTACAACGAATTTCTTGCTCTTAGCATACAGTTAAAATTGTTCCCAGTCGTTATAGGTTTGCGGCATTTCTAATTTTCCTTCGCTCTAAGAATTTCGTTGAGGAATCGTGCGATGTGAACAATCCCCTCGTCCCAGATGGTCCTTTTCACACGGCAAAATCGACATTTTACACCTCTGAAGTCCAAGGTTAGGCCTGCGAGGAAGAGTCGACGGAATATAGCAGAGTAATCGACATGTATAGGACAACAAGGGTAGGATCTAAAACGACTATATTAGGGGTAGCTTGCAAGTACGAGACACAAAAAGGGGAAGACAGACAGTTGGGACCACATCTCATTCAAGAATGCAGACCCTTCATAACAGACAGAGCAGACGAAGGTCAAAGCAATCGTGAGAGCAGGCAATGCGACAGGACATGACTGCGTGAGATGACGAACAGGTCACTGGCGAGTAACAAAAGGATGTAAGGTCGAAGTTCACAGAATTGGTCCTGCTTTTGGCAGAATTATTATCAATAGGACCTAGGCTGATGTTTTTGGGTAATGGTACACGACGGTCTTTTGTAACCACTATTCCATTTCGGCGATTTGAGACCCCTGCCTCATCTTGTCCGCAGCATAAATATCGTTGCGGCCATTCAGCCGCAACAATGACGGGAGTAGAAGGGCTCAGCTCCTGACGTCCAAGTGGAAGAGTCGCACTTGAGTCCATGGCAGCACGTTCGAACCAGATCAAGACGAACGTTTATTTTTCGTGAACAAAGCCCCAAATACACCTTCCGTATGATGGGAAATAAATCCTATGGCGCCGTGGAGTAAAATTACGTGTAGAGCGGTAAAACTTGCAGGTGTATGAGGCTTGCACGTTGGTGTGGGTAACCAAATAAACCAACTTCCCCCTTTTAACGTTAGCAAATGAATTTCACAGCTGTCAACCAACCTAAACTGGTCAAACCAAATGTTTTTTCGCAAGAGAATTAATTTTTATAAGCAAACAAAGCGACATTATTGCTGTCAAATATGATACAGGCTAGTGAACCCATTGTTTTCCGTCATTAGCAGACTAATTTCAACTGGGTGACGTAGACTCTATAATCAGGATAAGTGTATTACAATGAAACCGTATTACAACTTGCGCGGTGGTTTAGTGATAGCATGCTGGACTCGTAAGTCCTAGTTTGCAAGTTCGATTCCGATTGCTTCATTACACTTACCGGCTTCAAAAGTCATTAAATAAACCAAACAAGTGGCTGTATGTAATAACGTATCGATTTCCGCTGTTCACTTGATTGAAGGCAGAGTAGCTTAACGGGTAGTATGGGGCAAGGACTGCATGTTTAACGTCGCAGGTTCGAGACTAAGTGCGAGAAGTTTGGCCAGGAGATTTTCAACACTAGATTGCATGTTTTTGAGTCAAACCCCATATAGACAAACTCCCAGATGCTTTAGCTTTTTTACCAGCTGGCGTAAGCAACTATAAGGGTGTCCCAAAATGAGCTGACATTTTACTTTTTTAATAAAACACCTCTGTATTTGAACATTGATCATGTTTTCCCCCTATTTCAAAGTAAACGTCATTAGAACCCCGTCCACTGCGTAGTTTTAATGCAGTGACAGTACCGACACTACGGTGATGCGACGATTTTTGGGTATTGGCGGTACCCAGTTTTCCAAAGCGGCCACCCATGTTAGTACCAGCTGGGGTTGCGTTGCTTACTATCAGTGATCAGACGAGAACTGGTGTCTTCAACGCAATAAACCGCTCCCTACAGACCTGCAGGTTATGTGTGAAACAAAACATCTGACAAATGACCGCCTCTGTCATGGCAACGAACACATGTTTCCTCTTTTATTAAAAAATTAAACTGTCAGCTCATTGTGGGGCACCATGTACCCTAAAAGCAAAGGTGGGCAAACTTTTTTATTAAAGGGCCACATGAACGCTGATACTAAGTTAGGTTGGCGGGCACATTTCATTTATTCCGTGAAATTATATTTAATGAAATATTTTCAAACACTTTTAATAATTATATATGTTGCTCGTAGTATGCCCAAGACTTGTATGAATGAAGAGCGATTTCTGTGCAGAAAACTTGATGACTTGAACGTCATGAATTTGAGTAAATAAATGTATACTGCTACTGCCAAGCTGAGCGTGTTTTTTGAAAGGGGAAATTTAGCATGGTTGACGTCAATGGGATTTTAACAGAAGCATTTTTGAGACTACCCTTTGGCTTTGTTTGGCAACAACATCATACCAAACTAGCAAAAAATAGCGACGAGGTGGCATGCTATATATTTATTAGAATAGCTTTTCATATGCGACCATATCGCGTAGAAGGCTAGTGCTATATAGCACAGGATGTGATGAGTGGCAATAAGACTGTCAGCTGCCTCTGGAGTCTGGATGCAATTCCTACGTCGTAAAAATCTACACTAGGAAAATAGCTGTTTAACATACACACATGCATAAAATGGTGCAGTACCAAAAAAATTAAAATTAGACGTACTTAAAATGGACTTAAAAATTGTGCAGACTAGACCCTAGTTGTACATTGGAAATACATCGCATTGATCAACATGTTTACACTTTATGAATACAAATTACTGAATGTGACGAAAACCACTTCAACGACGACAGACAATGAAGCTAGTGTAATATAAATGTGAAAACTATTAATATTTGGTCGTTTTCCAGCTTCGCAGCCCCATCATAAAAAAATATCCTACATTTTATTACTTCATTGCGGGTTTAGCGTTTTAGTGATACTGGTCGCGCCATCTATTGCTTTAAATGTCAACTCGGGGTACGACGCTTAAAAAACTAGTGCACTTTCATTGTTTACGCTTCCAATTTTTGGTTACAACGAACGAAGCCAACTGAAAAATCCTAACAAGTATGTTACAGAGTAGATTTCAAACATTATCTCACTGAGAACCCATCAATACGGAATTGTAAGCATCTCTTATTTTTGATGTTGACAATGAACGCTATCCGATTTTTGAACATAAATGCCACACGCGTCTCTCTCTCACTTCTACGCGAATTGCGTGCGGACGCCATATTCAGATAGGCCTGGCATTCGTTATTGCTACTATCACCGGGTGTTGAGCGCGCGCCCTGTCGTTGTTTTCGGGCGCCAAGCCTTCTATTTGAAATACATGGCTTTTGTTCTCATTTCGATTAGTAATATTGATAAGAAATAACGTCAGGATATGGTGCTTACCTTTATACATTGAATTGTAACAGACGTCCTCTTTAGTTTTGTTAAAATAAACACCGTTGTCACTAACGTTATTCTTTCCTACGCACTCTGCTAGTGGGCTAAAAGTTTCCTGCCTACACAAGCGCCCCTTTCATCGAGAAGCTCACGCGATTGGTCAAGAGTCACGTGATGTGCCTTCCGGATTGTTATTATTTTATGTATGGAGGGAGGACTGTTGGTGTTCGAATTGATTTTCGTATGTCGAGCGGGAAAACTACGTTGTCTTATTTTGATTGTGAAGTTTAAACTTTTTTTTTGTAAAAAAAAATCTTCTGTTTACCATTGCTAACATTTATGACTTAATTGTGGAATGAAAAGGTAAATTGCTTAAATGTTAGTTTGCAATATAAGTTAGGTTAGATTTCTGACATGAAATGTCAAAGAATGAAAATCTGATCTTGAATTGAAAACATTTTATCCAATTAGTCATAATATAAATGATCTCAGAATAATACCGATGACAATTAAAAATAATGAATGTCTTAGAGCATTTAATATCATTCTTGAGATAACGTTACCGTTTACTTTCTTTTCCAATGCATTCCGACCCACTATTTCGGTCTGATAGTAACCCAATACACGTAAAGAAATCCAACGCAATTAATTAAGAATTTCAGCTATTTCATTCATGTAAACGGCCTGATGAATTCATAATCTATTTGAATATGCTGCTTGATTTAAAATGCAGAAAGTAATTTTAATAAAGAAGTCATGGATCGTTTTCGCTTTAATTAATATGCCTAAAGGCATGTACTAAGCTTATGGAGTTCAATTTGTGGGTGAGATGTTAAGGTTGATGCTTGCTTTTTCATAGTCTTGCAATATCTAATTATTTGTATGTTTTATTCAGGATGATCTGTCAGAATATTTGAGCAAACAGTCAGCATCCCAAAATTGTTGTTGAAAAACAGATATTTGCAGAAGTCTTGTAAGGTATTTTCCTACTTGAGGGTTAGTTTGTTGTTCTCGTATGGGCAGATTGGGTTTTTTAAATCTCAACATTATCGCAAGATAGGTAATTTTTTTTGGAAGAGGTCGAATTGAAAATAGAGCTCAGTTACTTGGTTCCATAATATGCCAGTAGGTATTTAATAAAACTCAAATCGGTAATCAAACGCCACTAGCTCTTACAGACTGCTTTATACCAGCAACTTAGTATTTATTATAAAAAAGCTGAACAATATAAAGCGCTTTTGTTATGCACTTCAAACATGTTTTAAAATGTAAATTGTAACCTTGTTTCAGCGTGGTATACAGTATTTTATAGTAAGTAGTCAATAATTGGTGAAGGTATTTATTTTAATATTTAAGTAACACTTAGTGAAAGAATTTTACGGTTTCTTTTAGCTTCTAGCAGCCTCAATAAGTCTGTTAATATAGGACGTCTTTATTGATGCATAATATATTATATTTCATTGAGATACAGAATGTGAGCCTTTGAAAATAGAAACTTCATACTAATCTTACACATTTAAGGCATGTTTTAATCGCAATTTAAGATTACAGGTAATATTATGGGATGGGGTTTTATTAAAAAAAAAAGTGAAAACCCATTTTTGAGGAAATTATGCGTATAATCTCACAAACTTTGTGTGATAGTACTTCTTAAATTTTTGTTGTTGTTGTTGTTGTTGTTGATGATAAGAAGCGTATGTTTGCATCACTCAGAGCCGACAGTTTCATAATCAGGATTTAGTAAAGGTCTGCAACTGTTTGATTCAACATCACAAATGTATCCGTCAGCGCAGTGAAATAATGGACACTGAGGAAAGATCACGCGTTTCATAGATTCTGGTTTCTCTGCACTTTGCATCGCATTTCGTATTCCACGAGAGAAATGGGCAGCGTAAGTTGGGCTAAAGGTCACCCACAACTTCGTGGGACGTCTTTGGAACATTTTGAAGTTATAGATATCGTTATAAGGAGCTTCTACCATCGAAATCCTGTTTGAAAACCTATCACCGACTGCTCTTTTGTCAGGATGCAATTTTGCCTGTCTCTTTGATAAATGTTTTACATGTAGACGAGGAGTATCCAACGGATTTCTTAATAACAGGCTGGACTGAATTTGAAATGGTTCAAATTCGATGCTCCTTAAATTCGATTCTTTAACAGGAGAATTCATTCTTTGAAAATCGTTTCGTTTTACTTTGGTATTAATGGCAGAAATCAGAGTAGGTTTTCCCTGAATTTGTACTAGCATAACGGTTATCAGAAATGTCACAATGGTTATTATAGTAATCCGATTTGGAAAGGATTTTGAAAACGATGAAGTAGACGATATTGAAGTCTTCATTTCTACCAGAATGTAATAATTAGGCTTATGCTGTACTTTGGAAAAATATTGTTGCCGTTAGGATGTAGATTCCACTTGAGAAACTGCTGACTTCTCACGAGTACCTAGAGCAAAACATTCAAAAGAATAGTACAGTAATAATAAGGCGTACATTTTGCATATATATACACAACGCTCACAAATGGAATAAATTACAGTGCAATTACTTCTTAGCATTAAACCGGCCACTTGACTGTTAAAATCAGTTGAATAAAGCGAGTGGTTATAGGGAAAAAGGAAGACTATTGTCAATAGTAAATAAATTGAAGGGGTAAACAGGTAAATATCCGAGTAGGAAGTGGAGGGATGTCGTAGGTACTTAGAACGCGGAAGCGGAAGTTGACGAGGCCATGAAAACGTTATAGTATTGTTTTTCAGATGGTTTTCTCTCGCAATAAATCCATACTAGAATCTAATGCGAAAGTCATTCGCTAAACTTGATTCTTGATAAAAAGAAAATTAATTTGTCTGACAGTAACTTATTGAACCTCGGTTCAATCCCCAACATTGCCAGTACGGACAGAACTGCCAGATGTTTGCATATTTTAATTTGTATGATTTTAGCTACAGGAACTGTAGTAGTACTTAAAAATTATTTGGGCATTTTCACAAATGTCCATATTGACAACAAATCGGCCCACCTTTGTCCACTTTGGCCCGTTGTTTAACTTTAATGTCTTGGAATCTAGCTCACTCGGAGTTAGCAAAGTGTTAATTACATAATGTAACATTGAAATTTTCGGATATTCCTTTAATATCATTACTCAGTAAGTTAATTGTTAAATCTCGTCTGAATAGTCAAAGATTTCAATTTCATAAAATTTAAAAGAAAAGGGTTCACAGGTATGGGCAGAGGATAAAAATTTATGCAATATATTTGCCATAGTTAAAAAGTATTTCTTAAGTTAATATGTAATAAGTTTTCACTATTTTTCACTCAGGTCTGAAACGCCCATCCTCATTTACCATATGTATCTTGTAAGTTGACATACATTTTTTAATTTGTACACAAATAATAGTAAGGTGTTATCAGCCAAGAAAAAGAAAGTTGTTATATACTTACTGAATTCTGGATTAGATAAAGTAAAGCGAGTCCTGGAGGTAGCTGACTAAGTTCCGGCTGCTTGTAGTCTGTTTTGATAACGAAAGTTGTTTGCGATAGTGAGAAATGATGTTAGAGTTGAGCTGGAAAATCAAGAAATGACCGTGTAGGGGAGCGACAGGCAGACAGGTGCAAAGGTTAATTTATTCTTAATGAAAGTGACACTGGAAACTGTGCTCCAACCTTCGTATCCGGCAACAGTGGACAGTAGCAAATGAATATATAAGGTAGATTCGTGTATCCTTGTATTTAACAGATTTCTCACGGTCTCAGGTGCAACAGGAGGGAGGGGGAGATTTGGGGTTAAAAAGCAGAAGGAGAAGACCGTAGTGCCCCAAGTGACGATGGACTCTTTTCTTTTGATTCACTTTCTGAAATTTAATCTTAGAGATGTGATGAATTATTCTTATATTGATTTCTTGCCTGTTACATGACTGTTTGCATGACAAATTCTCTCAATACACATCTTTGTATTTTAATATTATTACCGTTATTTGTCGAATTTAAGTGCGATTGGATATCTTTAACTGTAATCTGCTGTAACAACTCTTGATTCCCTTGATGATGACAAGATGAGCGCATTTTCAAATTGCTACCCTGTGAATGGGACATCTAGTATTCTACATCTTCTATATAAATTACGTAAGGGTCGTTCTTGTTTTCACGTCGCAGCTCGTTTCATCATAAGGTTTCTGCTACATTCAAATCGGTTACGGTAAACTTTCACTCCCACACTACTTCCTACTTCATTTTGTTTACTTAGAATCTGCCTTTTCTATTTCTGGAGTTAGTTCACCGACGTCGGCGGGGAGGGGAGGACTCCCACACCTGGGAATTCATTCGTCCATATACACGTATATATTTTTCTCAATGTAGACGGGTCTTTTGAACGAGAAGGTGACGTCATGCACATCCAACGCTGAAATACGGCTTTTTTCCCCATCCGAAGGAAGGTGCACCTGAGGCCTCTTTCTGCCCACGTCGGCCAGAAGTGAACCTGCCACCACGTACTTAGGAGGGAAGTACTCTCCACCGAGAAGAATCGCCATTCCTCTTAACCACCAGCTTAATTTTTCTTCGTTGTAGTAATACAGTGAAACCTCTCTAATTGGTACACCCGGGGGACCCAGCCAAAGTGTACCCATAAGAGGGGTAGTAATAGCCTATGGATGAAAAATCGGTGCCTGAAAAATTTGTACCGATATAAGAGGTGTACCCTTTAGAGGGGTGTACCCATAGAGAGGTTTTACTGTATATAAGTGAAGTGTTTCATTATGGATGGAAAATATGCCACCGCATGTCTGCAAGCAAAAGCAACTCCTAACCCTTTTCTCGCCTAGTCAGGGTCGGGTACCTATCTTGCCCCTATGAATGGGCACAAGGGCGATATACTGTTCGTGGAGAATTTCACCGATGCCAAGGGGCGAGCTCCTACACCTGGAAATGTTGCCTCATCTACCCGTTGCACAATAGAGAGGGTTCTTTTTCGTGCAAATGCCATCGTACACCACACTGGACCTCTGTTTTACTTCTCATTCGAAGAAAGGCGCACTCGGGGCATCTCTCCCGCTCGAAAGAAGCCGGGAGCGGCGAATTGCGTTGGACACACCAGCTCTCGTCTGATCACTGAAGTTAAGCAGCGCAACCCCAGCTAGTACTGACATGGGTGGCCGCTTGGGAAAACTGGGTACTGCTAATACCCAAAAATCGTCGCATTAGTGTAGTGTCTGTGCAGTGTCTGAATACGTTCTATGCTGTGGACGGGGCTCTAATGACCGTTGTAGTTGAGAGGCCCTAAAACACCAACAAACAACAACAACAATCGAAAGAAGTCAACCCACCACGGTCCAGTATCGAACCGAAAGCCAGTGACGCAGTTACTGAGCACGCTGCCCACTGCGCCACCGAGGCGGGATCGCAGCATTTCTGCAAGTTGATCAGAAATGATCCCAAGCGAACAGTTAATGTTACGCTATAATACTCCAGCTTTTCTTTGATTTCAAATCTGTCCTAGCATCCCTTTGGTCTCTTGTTCATAAGAATACTTAATTCCAGCGTATCAGCTCTCAATTATACTTAGTGGCCATTCTGTTTAGTGTAAATTGTTAAATTGCGTATTTCTCTGTGTGATGAGATCTTCAATGAGTATAAAACGACAGTGCCATTCTGCTAGGTTCGAATCTGCATCGGAAGTGTACGCAACAAGTACTCGCAGCCGTAAAGAGGCCGCTACTGCAGCTGATGATCGATTTTTTTAGTCCTATATGCACAGAATAGAGACAACTGAGCAGAATCTTTAACTGTTAAACGAAGAATTGAAGCTAATCATATTGTATTTTAATCCAAACTATAAAATCCATTTTTTGCTCGCCGCGTAGCGTGCCAGATTCCATCCTGGCCAAACTGGGTGATTTTTTTTTCAGGGCTCATTACAGAGTACTAATTCTACATTGAGAGAAAAACAACTAGATGTAGTAATCTCCAACACGCATCTAGTGTTACTCACAGGCCACACGGCACGCTAGGCCAAGGGAGAACCTTTTTTAAATGATATTCATATCCCTGCAAATTCTATTACAGTGGTACCCCGCTTAACGAACGCCTCGTATAACGAACACCGTCAAAAAAGCGCGGGAGTATCGCATAACGAACTTGTTTCACATAACGAACGCTTCTTCAATATACAAAGTGAACTAGGAACTGTATAGGACAGTGGTGGCGAACCTGCGACCCACCGTGCAATTTTAAGTGGCCCGAGTGTTAATGAGATGATGTTAAAGGTGTAATAAAAGTTGGATGATGTTCTCTATTCCCTCCTTTAATAAACTTTATTCACTATTAATAATTTATTTTTATTCATAAAATTGAATAGTGCTTGCATCTGACCCGTGGACAAATTCTTGGTTTTCTTTTGTGTTATTGTGACCCGTCTTCAAAAACGGTTCGCCACCACTGGTATAGGATGTCCAAGATTGTAGTAACTATAGAGGTATTAATCCATTGAGTTATACCAATGTAATGTAGTAGAATGTCGCCTCCAGGATAGAACTAGTGTCCGTGGAAATCAGTTTGGGTTCATGCTAGGCAGGTCCACAATGGAACGAATCTTCATTCTGAGGCAGATGACAGAAAAGTATAGAGCAGCTAAGAAGGATCTCCATACCATCATTATCGACTTGGAGAAGGCTTACCAGTTTATTCGAATAATTTAGGATATGTACTCGTATGGTGGTTCCATTCCACAGACAGGGTAAGGACACCTTGGGGAAAATACTGGGGGCTCCCCAGTGAAGTTTGGGGTGCACCAAGGTTCAGCACTCAAATCCATGCCTTTTTATTCTGGTTATGGGCGAGCTACTGACGGGAGTAGGAGAATGGACCCCTCAATGCATGGCATTTGCTGACGAGCACCGTTCAACTGCACACTGCAAGTAATTGACTGCCTTTTCATTGCAGGGTAATTCCTAGTTTTTGTGAAGTATGAACTCCCCCAAAAATGGGTCCTAGAGTGTTTTCGCTCATTAACAATCAGCACTGCACTTTGTTTTTAACTTCTTAACAATTTTCACAATTTTTCGTGGCAACCCGGAACGAATTACACAATATAACATAGAGATCTATGGGAAATTGTGTCCCGCACAACGAACACCCCTCATAACGAACGTATCGCTGGAACGAATTACGTTCGTTAAGCGGGGTACCACTGTATTCTTAAGAAGTTTATTCATTTATGAAATTTTCTAATGAAGACGACATAGTACGGAGCGGCTGTATTGCGTTGAACACACCAGTTCTCGCCTGATCACTGAAGTTAAGCAACGCAATCCCAGCTAGTACTAACACGGTAGTAGTAGTGTCTGTGCAATCACTGCATTAGAACTACGCAGTGGACGGGGCTCTAATGACCATTATAGTTGAAGGGTCCTAAAACACCACCGAAACAAAAACGACATCGTAAATGCCAACCTTCCCTAATAATTTACAACTTTTAGCTTTATTTCCGGTCAGACGGAAGTACTTCCATCATTCTACTTCTCTTATTATTTTAATAATTGTCCCTTTCGTCGAATGGCAAATAAAATTGAGCTTTCGTGTGATGTGTACGAAGTCGCGTATTGAGAAAATATACGAGTAGCCCTTCCCACTGACATCGACAAGGCAAATCTCTTCCCTTCCCATCCCTTCCCCAGAATGAAATTTTTGGGATGAAACGGCCCTGATGAGACCGGCAGCTCACCTCTTAAAATGTTGTCCAGTAGTTTAACCCTTGCCTTTCCGGGAACAACTGGACTATCCGACTCTACCAGTCAGAAAAAGGGTTAAAAGTAATTTTCTTGTCAAGCTGAAAGTCAAGGGTACTCTGGCCTGCGCTAGACCATTGTAATGCAGTAGTAATTTCTAGTAACAGGAAGACTAGTCGACGTATTATGGCCTGATTACACCTTTGATTTGGAAGTTCAAGGTTCGAGGACCGGTGCATCACATAGCCACCCATTGTACCTGAAACTTTCTTGATGTCAGCCAGAATACCACCGACTTCGGGCAGCGGTGGACCTGCTCTGCCCAACTTAATCTACCAAACTACAGCAACTACTAACCCCTTTCCCTGCCTGTGGCAGGGTCAGCCAGAATACCATCGACTTGGTCCCTGTCTGTGGCAAGGTCGGGCACACATGGAAGGTTTGTTGGACTGTATTTCTACGCAGCCGGTTGCCGATGTAAGTTATTTATCATCGGTCTGCCATTCGTTGGGGCACTCCACCGACGCCAAGGAGTGAGCTTCTACACCTGGTAATTTTGCCTTACTTTTAAGCGCAAATGCATTGTACACCACACGGGACCACGGTTTTACTTCTTATCCGAAAGAGGCCAACGTACTTCGATGCAGTATCGAACCTAGGACCACTGATGCAGCAATAAAACACGCTACCTCCTGCACCACCGGGGTGATCTTAATTTTCCGAAGTCACAAATATAAATGGATGTGTGCTTTTTGTATAAAATACCTGTTGCTGTCATTAATTGAGCGTGAGTGAGGGCGGGATTGTCAGTCTGTCATTTTTTTTAGACCATTTTTGAAAGAATTAGCTGATACTTTACTTGCCTAAAGTCTAATGGAAGATTGAAAGTGCTGTCATTACTGTTGCTGTTACATCGTTGTACATTATTTATTATTAATGGCTAATTTACTGCCATCTTAATGAAAATAACATTTTAGGTTTGGTTGGTAGAACTGTTTGCTCCTTCCTTCTCTTTGGATTTGTTCAATTGAGTTACTTTTGACTTATTAACGAAATTTCCAAGTGCGCCATAGGACCCACGTATGTTTGTTGTATGCGGCTTAGTTTGCATTTCAAAGCGAAATCTATATTTTGTAGCCCATTAGTGTAATCTTTTTATTTAGTATTTCAAAGTGTAATACTCGTACATTTGATGACGAAAATTTCGTGCTACTAGAATTACCTCTTGGATATTTATTAACAAGGTGCTTTGTGGCGCGGGGTTATAAGTTTAGTTTTATATGTAGGTTGCCGGGCCTTTTTGGCCCCTGTGGCTTTTTTTTCTATTTTTTACTTTTCCATCGAAGAGAAAAAAATCTCCATAAATTTGAATATACTTATATCCTTTTTATTTTCTTTGGCTTTCAGAAATAGTTTTGCAACTTAAAATTTTAGGTTTAACACGATTATCTAACTGTGTTTAAGGGAGTACAATTCAATCCAAAAATTATCAATAATGTGTACCTCATGTCCTTTTTCGTATGATTAATTATTTAAAATTTTTTTATTCCCCCAGGAGAAGGTTGGGTCCCGCCTCGGTGATGTAGAGGCTGCATGCTGAGCTTCTGCGTCAGTGGTTCTAAGTTCGATTCTAGACTGAGGCGCGGCGCCTTGGGAGCGGCGAATTACGTTGGACACACTTGTCTGATCACTGAAGTTAAGCAGCGCAACCCCAGCTAGTACTGACATAGGTGGCCGCTTGGGAAAACTGGGTACCGCTAGTATCCAAAAATCGTCGCATTAGTGTAGTGTCTGTGCAGTTTCTGTATCACAACTACACAGTGGACGGGGCTCTAATGACCATGTAGTTGAAGGTCCCTGAAACACCGACAAGCAAGCAAGCGAGGCGCCTTCCGTCGAACGGGATTTAAAGCTGTAGCCCAATGTGGTGTTTTGTTTTTCCGGGAACAGAAATCCACTGATGGATTTTTGTTCCCAGATGGAGAGGAGATATAAGCCGTGGAATAATGCGGATATACGATGTCATCTACCTGTAAACGAACTCTGGATATCCACATTGGGTATAATCGGGATCTGGAATTGAGGATAATGAAATCGGATCCGATGCCTTAAATTGTATTTAAATCCGCTTTGGTAGCTTACGTACGGACGTCGTATGTTGTAATTTTTTAATTGTTTATTCCTTAATATGTAAAGTTGAGGGATTTTATAGAATCAATCCTTTTGGTGGAATCAATCCAGGGATGGCTGGCCTTTCATAGACTTTCCATTGATATTTGCTCTAAATGCATGGTTCTGTCAAGTTCGTCGAGGTTCTTTACTCGCCATACAAGTTCTCAAGCTATACAGGTAAAAACAGTTGAAATGTTAATTGTCACATTATTATTCTGGTTTTAGCTCTTTTTGTCTTGGGCGGTATAAATGTCAGGCCGGGCCCTGGAGTCGGTCAAGCCGACGCAGTTGCCATATTGTTTGTTTTTTCTGAAAAAGGTTTAAGCTGACGTATTCTAACTGATCATTTCATCAGTCAAATGCGTTAACTACAGTAACCCACCGTACGGAATATGAAACCTAAAAATTTCTAAGGTATCCAGAAAGTAACCTCTTGATTTGGTCAGGACCGATCTCACTAACGTTGGTTTTGACGTTTTTCCATATGATATTTGACGCACGTGTATGTTCCCGCCATTTTTGGCGTTCTACAATTTGAATTGCAATTCTGCACGCTGATTGGTCAAACTTCAAATGGCGCGGAATTATTTCAGTTGCTTGTCGAAGGTGCCCTCTGTCGGACTAAGGTCTTACTAAATATTTAGTGTGGTTTCGCAGGATGACGTTAGGAAACTGCCTTTTTTTTCAATTTTATGCGAATTTGTGCGTTTAATTGAGAAGTACTTGGGTATTTAATAGGGTGACTGGTGTAAAAATTGAGTTAAATCAAATGATCATCATGATTTGCGATTTAGTTTCATTTCCGGAAATGCAAAGTTTTTTTTCTTTTACCGGGAAATGATTGTTGTTTTGTAGCCAAAATATTGTGACTAGCCCTGGGAGGAAGAAATTAAGTGTTTTTATATAAAATTCAACAAGATTGTGCAGATAATTTCTCCACACCTGTTAGTTAAAGCTGAGGTAAAAATCCTTGATTTTTAATTCCTCATTTTGTAATGAAGCAGCATCGTGTGAACTAGTTCTGTGAACATTTCTGAATTTCCCCCATATCCTTGAATTGTTATTAGATTGGGTTATCCTTTTATTACGTGTTTGTTATTTAAATGTATGTTTTATTGAAATTCTCATTATTATTTGATTTTTTTTTAATAATTTCTGTATCTACAACTTTTGAATCATAGCAAACATACACATTGAAGACTAAAAACCCGCTGATATATAACTTTCAATCACCTTGTAAAAAATAAACATTAATTTACCAGGTGAGAGTATGAAGTGGCACGAATTTGATTTCCAGGTAACTCATTTCCGAAAATCACAGACCATTACATGAACACCAAATCCCCTAATTTTTTTTTTTACATGACATTGACAGTAGCAATTGCTTCTTCGCTATCTAACCACAAATGGCTCACATTTACAAGGTTCATGCTCAAGAACAAATAATTACATTGATGCATTAATTCCGATTCTGGGCGAGAATTAATCTTCATAAAATTATTGACCACTCGGGCCACAAAAGATGAACATTATCATTATTCAATACCAATCGATTTTAAGCGTTTCTTTCGAGTAAAGCAACTCCTAACCCTTTTCCCGCCTATGACTGGATCAGGTACCTATCATGTCCCTCTAAATGGACACAAGTGTAATCTATTGGACAGTGTTTTTCGCAGCCGGTTACCAACCAAGGCTGTAACCCCTGTTCTTGTTTATCATCGGTCTACTGTTCGTTGCGGTTGTTGTTGTTGTTTGTTGGTGTTTAAGGTCCCGTCAACTACGAGGTCATTAGAGACCCGTCCACTGCGTATTTCTAATGCATAGACTGCACCGACACTACACCAACGCGACGATTATTGGGTATTAACAGTACCCAGCTTTCCCGAGCGACCACCCATGTCAGTACTAACTGGGCTTGCGTTGCTTAACTTCAGTGATCAGACTGGTGTGTCCAACGCAACTCGCCGCTCCCGGCTGTTCGTTGCGGCATTCCACCGACGTCAGTGGGGCGAGCTCCTACACCTGGAAATTTTGCCTCATCTACCCGTTTCACTGTAGAGAGGGTTCTTTTAAGTGCAAATGCCATCATGGAGTTAGTTCTCATCCGAAGGAAGGTGCACTCGAGGCATCTCTCTCTCCCAAAAGAAGCTAACCCACCTCGGTTCAGTATCGAACCTAGAAACACTGAGGCAGTTACCGAGCACGCCACCGACTGCGGGGTTGGGTTTCTTTTGAGTGATAACAAAAATTCCAAGGTTGCACTACCGAATCAAGGTTTTTATGGGTCCTAGGATGAAAAAGTCCCAGGCACTGAAATCGTAACTTTTATATAGGAAACGACGTAGAGAGTATGATGAATAATAACTTGGCTATGCAGACATAGGATGTTTCAAGGTATAATACCAGGTTCTTTAGGCCTACTTGGCCTATGCTTAAATTCGGAAGGAAATTCACCTTAAATTTCATAGGACTTGACCTCCCCATTCTTATAAATAGGATGAATTCACTGAGTGGAGAAGGTACTTGATTTTTTTATGCATAAATTCTGGTTGACACGTTTAAAATCACAGACTATAACAGACATATGACTAATTTCAAAATATAGGCCTGTAATAGTTTCCGGGAATCGAATCCGCAGTCTGCATATGAATAGTGTTTTGTGTGTTTTTGGTAACTTTTATAAACACCATTACTTGTTGCTATTTGTTGTCAAGGAGCTCTGTCTCCTACAACCTAAGAAAGAGCCTCTGCAAGGTACGCATGCAGCCACTCATTCGTTTAGTGCCTGTAAACTTGACCTCGAATATTGTGCTTTGCCAAGGGGCTCATCCTCTACTCTCGTATTAGTCATCAACTGTATGATCATTGTCATGGCTGCTTGATGGTAGGGCGCCCACACACTAAACGCTACATTCTCTTACTGCAAATGTTCAGAGGGTGCACAGATCATTTTGGACGGTGCAGAATGTAATTCATATCCCCTTAATAGTACAGTAGTTAAATTTGTTGAAATGCCTCAAAGAGTTAAGCATAACTCTATCGCGTGCCTTTGCCAGATTGTATATGCTCGCGCGCCGTATGTTGGAGAACCCTGGGTTAAGCCATTTGCGATCTTTAGTTTCTCTCCTGCATCCCCTCTCGTTCACTTCTCAGCCCCTTTAGTTACATATTTGTATGTCGGCTATTAGTCTTTCAAGTGATTAGATGGTGATAGGAAAGTATGCTAAGTTTGAAACTAGAGCACTAAATAAATAAATCGAAATTAGGCCATGTTCTCCTGTACATTTAATAAGTTAGCAATATTATGGTCTTCAAAAGTAGCAATTCGGGGAACTTATTCTATTTTAACTGTCCCACTTGTAGCCCTTAAACCGGGCATCCACTAAAAGGAAGCATCAGGAGCATTGTTTGATGTTCCCCACAACGATTGAAACATGGAAAATGTTTTCGATTGCTTTTTGTTAGTGTTCGCTTGACATCTGATGAAGTTCCGGTTTCAGCAGGCCCTAAGGACCATGGTCTCTTTAATTACTCAAGAGAGAGAGAGAGAAAGACACGTCATGGACTGTAACACACAGTAGGCAAGCAGAAGTTGTAATTAGGTAAATATTCAAGAACTTAAGGAAACACCATGATTAATTTGTGGATCTATTTTTTTAGCGAGTACAGAAATTAAATGACATGACCCTCAACAGCACCCCAACACCCATGGAGGCAGGCATTTGAATTCTTAAATTCTTCTAACTAATAATTAATTATAAAGTCTTAAAAGAAATTATACTTCTAAACGTGGGCGGCAAGAGGTGGAAGCCGTGTCGCATTCGTGATCCGCAGGACATCCATCTCGGACACAGTTGGGAAAGATTCTGGTTTCCAGTGTCTCATTGAAGTTATTAAATGGAGTTGTGGTTTCATTAACTTTGTTGTCTTCTTCAGGAAACATGAATTTTTCAGAGTTGTCAGTGGTAACTGTTACTGGAATTGGTGTCTGTGGTCGATGTGGTAGTCTCCTATGATGGGGTTTCGGTTGTCTGCCAGGAAAGACGAAGGGTCCATCCCGATTGTGATGACTCTGAAATCTAAAAGTAGGAGGCATCCCATCAACTGTCCATTGGACGGTGATGTAATAGACGATGACAAACAGCATCAAGAGCTGATGTGGACGGCGATGTCCGTTCTGGTTTGCGAACAACATGATTCAGTCACTATGATTGTGCTTGCAAGATGTTCGGTGAGACTGTCACTACTGCTACTAAGTCACCACGATTGCATGAAATGGTTTTGCAAGAAAATTTCTGATATTTAAAATGTTTGCTGTAGTCTTTTAAAGTTTTAGGTTGCATACACAACTAACAAAGCTTCCTGGTTGTCTTGTTGCCTAGTGGCCTTGTTCTAATGAATGGCCGCAAAAAATTGATTAGCAAAATTCAGCACCAAACCGTTGCTGCCAGGTGTGTTGTTGTCAGTTGTGACACACTTAATAAAACACCGAGTTAGAAAACCATGGCTGGATGATGCAGTATTTATATATCCTTTTATCTCTTTTTTTACAATTTCGTAATATCGCCGTAGTAGCTGCAGTTGAGTTTTAGTTAAAATGGTGCTAAGAGACGGTGTTCGAGTGATTATTCATTTTAGTGAAATGATTCAGCAACCGTAATAATGCATGGATATATTGACAGGAAATGAAGCGGAGGAGGGGGAGAGATGGAAAGAGCCGACCCTGACCAAATTGATTTATAATAGGTTTGTTTTCCTACTCAAGTTTTGCTGGTTAATAAAGTTACAAATCGTGACTATTATTAATTCTTGCTGCAGGGAGCAATTCTCTTTTATACAAAAGAATGTCTCTCGCCTGTCCCGTCTCTCTTTAACGCATAGTCGGATGAGGGACCCACTTCCCCCTATCTACATCAAAATGTGACTGATAGCGCATCTGAATACATGTTCAAGTAGTGACTACTATATGGAGTAAGAGGGTCTATGGGATTTTGGTGACTGCTTCACTTCTGTATTTCCACGCTATCATGCAGAAAATTACCTCTTCAAATTTATTTTACCCTGAGAGGAAATTTAGATAATTGCGACACCAGTTTTATACGTGACATCATTGCTTGTTGTTATTGTGTGCAAGAATGACGGTAGTTTTTACATACCCTGTAAGGAAGTAAAGAGACTACTCAAAAGTTGTCCTGCCGTATTAGTTAGGATATTAATTTAATTACTACACGTTAAGTCGTGATAACCTGCCTCGCAGGACTGCTGCTTCGTGATTCCAGACTCGATCCTGAAAGAGGCGGTCGGCTCCTTTCGGACGAGAGAGGACCACAATGCGCCTTGCGTTGGACGAGAAGTTATGTTGTGGCCTCATGTGGTGCGTACGATGTCACCTGCTCTTAAAATATGCGCGTAGTTCCGTAAATTTCCGGTCGTAGGATTTCGCCCCTAGCGTCGGTTGTTGTTGTTTGTTGGAGTTTAAGGTCCTGTCAACTACAAGGTTATTAGAGACCCGTCCACTGTATAGTTCTAATGCATATACTGCACAGACACTACACTAATGCGACGATTATTGGGTATTAGCAGTACCCAGCTTTCCCGAGTGACCACCCATGTCAGTACTAACTGGGCTTGCGTTGCTTAACTTCAGTGATCAGACGAGAACTGGTGTGTCCAACGCAACTTGCCGCTCCCCTTAGCGTCGGTGGACGGAGAAAACTGCCCTGACTATGTTGGCGGAGAAAACTGCCCTGACTATGTTGACGGATCGCAACCGGTCCAACAGATCTCTCATGTGTCCCAATGAGACAAAAATGGAACCTCTCTTCGCCATAGGCAGAAGAAGGGTGAAACATTAGTGATGATAGCATTAGATCGTCCTAAAAAAAGTACAAAAACTTTCCCATCCACCACTAGCCTAAGTCCTACCATAGACAGTGCCTGACTAATGGCATTATGGGTTTTTGTTTGACATGGCGTGCAAATGCACCGAATTCATTTCCACGATATCCTCCATCATTCCTAACCCTTTTCACAACTAATGGCAGGGTCGAGTGCCTGTTTTTTTTCTGTACAACCTGTAACACCTGAGCAAATTATTGGGCGATATTTTTACTCAGTCAGCTGTTTGAGGACACTTTCTTTAACCGACCCTAGGAGGAGAGCTCTTACACATGGAAATGTTATCATCCTACAGTAGGGAGCGGCGAGTTGCGTTGGACACACCAGTTCTCGTCTGATCACTGAAGTTAAGCAACGCAAGCCCAGTTAGTACTGACATGGGTGGTCGCTCGGGAAAGCTGGGTACTGCTAATACCCAATAATCGTCGCATTAGTGTAGTGTCTGCGCAGTATATGCATTAGAACTATACAGTGGACGGGTCTCTAATGACCTCGTAGTTGATGGGACCTTAAACTCCAACAAACAAACAAACAAACAATCCTACAGTACATGTAGAAAGGGTTGTTTTACGTACAGTGGGCACCTACTACACAGGGTCACGACTTTACTTCCCATCCGACGAAAGGTGCACTGGGAACCTCACTCAATCTTGTCTGAGAGAAGCCTTCTGCCTCGACCAGGATCCTCCTACCTCTTGCAACCATTGATGCTAACCACTGAGCCATCGAGACAGACGTCGGAAGCCTATTGCGTCCCATGTCACGAGCAGGTAGAACTAATGAATTTCTTAGATATTTTGACTGAAATTTTCGATCTCGTACTCATCATATATGAACGAAGGTTGCTCGCTAAATGAATTACCCTAATCAAACTTGAAAACTGCGCAAACATTCCTCTGAAGCATGCAGTTTTAATATCGAATCCCGTGGCGCCAAAATAATTATTCAGGAATAACTAAGTAGTTTACAACAACGCATTACTTGGAGTTTTGTAATTCACTTACCGATTTTTCGTTGACCTTCTAAATGAATTTATAAGGAGGGAGAAAAAGACCGGTTAGTTTTTAGAGTAATTTTTCAACAGTTTATTTAATTATCTTTTCTTTTAAATACGGCCATTTTACCTTCTTTCGTGTTACTATTTCTGGCAATAGGGGGTCTACGTCATTTGGCGCATGACAATTTGGCGTAGTCAATTTGGCATACATACCGATTTCTTGGGTGCACAAATTTGTTCAAAATTGCAACGGTCATGACAACATATTTCAACAGTCATTGCAAGATAATAGAACAATGAATGCCTACCATAACTGTTATAGGGCCCTAATGACTTTGAAGTTGATGGGCCCTAAAACACAAGCCCAACTTTGTTATACGGGACCGTTGCAATGACTGTTATGACAGTTGCAATTTTGAACAAATGTGTGCACCCAAGAGATCGGTATGTATGCCAAATTTGTATGTACGCCAAATTGTCATGCGCCAAATTGACGTGATCCAATTTGCCCAATAGGGATACCAGAATTTATGTACTGTATTCAAGTAGACGCAATGTCGATCCTGACAAAGACCGAAGAACCTTTTATGGGTAAGGGAAAATCCAGTGTGCAGGGTGTCACCTCTGCATATAAAAATCCTTTCTACATGAAGAAAACTATCCCTATAAATGGTCTTATAGGTTGACAGGCTGATGGCTACATCATAAAGAACTTGTTCCAGGTTCGATACTGGATCGAGGTGGGATGGCTTCTATCGGGCGAGAGAGGTCCCGAGTGCGCCTTCCGTTGGATGGGAAGTAAAGGTGTGTCCTGTGGTGTACTAAGTCATTTGCACGTAAAAGAACTCTCTCTACTACGCAACAGGTAGATGAGGCAAAATTTCCAGGTGTAGGAGCTCGCCCCACTGACGTCGGTGGAATGCTGCAACGAACAGTAGACCGATGATAAACAGGAACAGGGGTTACAGCCTTGGTCGGCAACCGGCTGAGTAAAAATACCGTCCAATAGATCGCCCATGTGTCCATTCAAAAGGACAAAGATGGGTCCCGACCCTGCCATAGGTGGGAAAAGGATTATCAGTTGCTTTTGGTTTGCTTCAATCCAAAGATCACCATCAACATCCTTGATTTCCAGCCTTTGGTAGTGCCGTGTGCCTGTTTTAGTCCCATTGGGACGCGATTTTATTTTATTTTTTTTTTGGATGGTATTAATACACAGCCGGCTGCCAACCTTTTGTCCTTTACCGATTTTTGGAGAGCGAGCTCCTATACCTTGAAATTTTGCCGAACTACACATTCTTTACTGCATGTAGCAAGGAATCTCTTACGTGCAGGTGACATGTTGCCATACGAGACCACGGCTTGACTTGTCATCCAAAGAAAGGCGCGCTGGGGGCCTCTTATATCGCCTGTAAGACAAGGATCGAACCTGAAATCACTTCTGCAGTAATACCCCACGAAAATGTATTACTTAACTCCTTATATTAAAATGCAAGCTTCAACAGATAATTTTTAAAAGTCATATTCCAGAGCGGAAGTCCATATTTAGCAGCCGCGGTGACCGTGAAATTTTTAAAAATGTTACGTGAGCATTATATCCTGCCTTACCACCTCCTCATCCTTTGGAAGTCTACAATTTCAAATGTAGTACAGTACATTACTATTCCATTATTTTACCACTTGATCTCTAACTAGTAAATTTGTGCGGTCAAGTTGCGTTGGACACACCAGATCTCGTGAGATCACTGAAGTTAAGCAACGCAAACCCACGTTAGTACCACGTTACCTCCTCTCCCGCGAGCAGCCTCCTAAGGGTTCAGCCTGTTATAGATGCTTGGCCTACTCCCCAACCCGTTAGTGTAACATAGACATTTCCGAATCCCGGTACATTTCTGGAATTTAAAAAGCTGATGCATTTCTACAACTTTATTGAGACATTGCAAAAAAAACAAATTTTTTTACATACAAATCATAATTTATAGTTTGAATAATATTATGTGGCGGTTGGAATAAGCGTCGTCGATATCCACTGGTCAGTGAATGCTGATGAATTTCAAACAATAGCACTTTGTGAAAAGTCACTCACATATCTTGCCCACCATTTTAGATGTCCATTAACAGTTCTCTGCATTGTCCAGTTGTATAGTCACATGCGTGTGTGTCCTGTGGACATCCATCAGTAGTACAATGTGGAAAGACCGGAAATAAAATAAAATTGTGTCTCCGAGTTGGTTTTGGAGGTGTTGGAGTCGTGGTGGTAGTACTGGTAGTAGTAGTGCTGGTGGTGGTCATCATCTCTTTAGCCCTGTAATAGTCATCATATGAGTTTATTCGCCGGTGATCTTCATGCGGGAAAAATCTCAAGCGGTACAGAATTGATGCACGACTGGTGACGAGTACTGCTGCAAAGTAGATCGTGAGAATGAGCATTAGATGTCTCTTGGACTGACTTCCCCAAAATGTGTACTGCATGGTTTTGCTGTACTGGTTCTTAGCTGGATGGTTTGAAGCCCTGATGGACAAAGCAAGAACTGTTCGTGTTTGATTGATGCTAATGAATTTATGCGCGATTTTTTATATGTCTGGGGGTCTTAAAATATTCTTGAGAAACAGGATATTTCTCATGTTTTTTATGACGTCGGATCGTTTCTGGATGTTGTCAAAAAGTGTGAGTGGTTTTGCGGTTTTTGAATTATCATTTCCAGAATGGGATGAAAGATTGCAGTAACTACTTCCTCCAAAATTGTGGGAGCATATGAGAGAAGTAAATGACTTGGGTTCTTTGACTCAGAAGTGGAAAATTTGGAATGAGAAGTTGCATGTGTATTGATGGGATATTGGTGAATTGCTGGATTCAGGCTCCATCAAGTTCAAACTGGTGTTGTTGTTCCTCCTCCTCCTCGCCAAAATATGACGTCTATTAGCAGCTGGTCACGTATGTCCAAACCAAAATACTGTAATTCTTGTTATTCGCCCACTATTTTCTGGGCAACCGATTAAGTAACTATTCCTCCATTGTAACCTCTATCTTTACATGTTCATAAGAGGTCAGCGGAAGGTTAATAATTTAGTCACATTGAAACTGATCTCACAGCCACAACTGGAAGACGTTGCTGCCAGTCTTTTCTTCCTAATTTCACGTATCTTTTACTGCTTATTTAGGAGTTATGGGATTGTTAGGGGTAGCTTGAGGGTGGGGGACATCGCGGAAAAAAAATGAGAGAATAGGTTGAGGTGGTATGGTCATGTAATGAGGAAGAGCTGGATAGGTCCATTACAGGGATGCAGATGATTGGAAGCACCCTAGGAAGAGAAGACGTGGAAACAGGTTATATGAAAAGATCTGTTAGTGTGTGGGGTGCATGGGAACCTGGTGGGTGATAGGCAGAAGTAGAGGGCCAGAATCCACAGACCCGACCCTACCGCAGGCGGGATAATGGGTCATGATGGGTACCGGTATACAGCTCTACATTGCCCAAGTGGAGATGGTAACAGAATTGCATGCAGGGGTAGAACCAACAAAGTATTGGACCCAGGGAAAAAACCGTCTAGTGAGGTCCTTTCAGGACGTCATTGAATCGCAACTCATAAAATTTGCGAAAAGCTAGCATCTGTTTACAGATATAGAAACTGATGCTAGAAACTCCATGACGAATAAGAAGCTGATCTTGCAAACCCTACCCAATCCATAGGAGCAGAAAAGTCCCAGTTAAAACTCGAAAATCCTTGATCCAACCCATTCAGTGAGGCAATGAAAAACTTGAAAAATTGGAAACTCTACATTTTATGAATTTCATTCATCAAATGATCTGAAGTGTCCACAGTAGTTTTCCCGCCTATGGCAGGGTCGCGTACCCGTCTTGTCCCTCTGAGTGGACACAAGGGCGATATATTGGTCATAGTTTTTCTGCAGCCGGTTGCCGGCCAAAGCTGCAACCCCTACGCTTATTTATCGTCGGTCTAGTGTTCGTTGGGGGATGCTACCGACGCCAGGGGGGCGAGGTCCTACACCTGGAAATTTTGCCTCATCTACCCGTTGCATAGTAGAGAGGGTTCTTTTACGTGCAAGTGACATCGTGCACCAACACGGGACCTCGGTTTTACTTCTCATCCGAAGGAAGGCACACTCGCAGCCTCTCTCTCGCCCGAAAGAAGCCAACCCACCTCGGTCCAGTATCGAACCTAGAATTACTTGACGAAGTTGCCGATCCAAACGGGACGTTTTTTCAGAGGCCCAAGCTGTCAATTTTCGTGTTTCATTCGCATTATTTTGTGAACCACCACCTACCAATAGTCATCATGAATTCACCCCAAGTTTGTCGTGCTCAGAATTGATCCTAAGTGAGGAGGAAGTTCAGACTCCCTCGTTGAAGAGACCTTTACTGTTCAATACTTGTTACTTCTTTTATTCTTTATATACAACAGTACAACAGTAGTAGAATAAAACACTAAAAATATTGATTCTCTCTAATGATACATGATTATTATTTGAATTACAGTTTAAAACATGAAATTATCATAACATTAAATGTCTTACAGATATTTATTTGTATAGTTTGACAGCATGTAAATGATGTGGTATACTGACTCGACCACTCCTCGGTAACCGTAAATAGAACGTATTGAATTCCGTTATTCTAATTGCAAATGGCAGTGCAGCGTTGATGAAGATGATTATATAATGTCATTTTAAATATCGTTTAACAGTTCTCTACATTTCTGAGTTTGATAATCGCAAGCATGTGTGTCTTGTGGACATCCATAGGTAGTACAATCTGGAAAGAAGAAGAGTGTCTTTGGTGTCATCGCTGTAACACCATGTGGTTGTGGATAATCATAACTCTTCAGTGGATAATTACTGTAATGCACAAACGGTTTAGCATGACTAACGACAAATGTCCATGCAACAGAGCTGACGAATAAAAGTACGAAAAGATTCTTCTGGTTGTTACCAAAAATGAACATAATTGCAGTTGCTGTTAAGCCTTAAAAGGTAGACTTTATTTTGAACCAGATAGAAATACAGTAGACTTAACGAATTTGATCGTTTTACGCTTGTGCCGAGCTCTTAATATACTTTTGACCCTCGAGGAACAGGATGTTCCTTCTACTTTTCTTGATGACGTCTATGGATTTGATGAAATGTTTAATGTTTGGAATATCATTTCCGAAATGCAGCGGGAAATTCAGCACATGATTTCCTGAAATGTATTGGAGTAGCACCGTGTGCTTGGCTGTGTTCTTCAAATAAATGAAGCATTGAATGACTGCCCAGGAATGAGGCATTAGTCGGACATACAGTAGGAAAAAAATGAAATGCCACGAAAGAAGCTGACATCATTCTTTCGCAGCAAGAAATTGAACTGTTCTCATGAGCATGGAGACCCGGCAATTCAATTCTTCATTTCTATGAATTTTAAAATGTGTTAAACTGTTCTTCATTTTTGATTATCATTTAAGGATGAACTGGTGACGAAGATAAAGTTCTTAGAATCAACGTTCCAAAGCAATGGGGAGATAGACACTGATATTCCTCATAGAATCAATGGGGGTGCTTGAAGTGGAGATAGGCAAGTGGAGTCCTGTGTGATAGGAGGGTGCCAATCAAGTTGAAAGAGAAGTGTTACAGGGCAGTGGTTAGACCAGCTATCCTATCTGAATCAGAGCGCTGGTTGTTGGTGTTTTAGGGCCCTTCAACTAAAAGATCATTAGAGCTCCGTCCTCTACGTAGTTCTAATGTAGAGACTGCATAGGCACCACCCAGTTCTCCCAGAATGCAAGTAGCCGAGATGCGAATGCTGGGGCTCTAATGATCTTGTAGTTGAAGGGCCCTAAAATTCCAACGAACAAACGAAATACGAATGCTGCGGTATATGAGCGGGGTGTCGAGTGCTGATAGTTAGGAATGAGTATATTAGAGGTAGCCTGGAGGTGGGGGACATGTAATGGACTTGGTGTCCTGGTATGGACACGTAATGAGAAGAGGGGAGGAGGAGTTCGTTAGGTCCATTACAGCTGTTGTTTGTTGGAGTTTAAGGTCCCGTCAACTACGAGGTCATTAGAGACCCGTCCACTGCGTAGTTCTAATGCATAGACTGCACCGACACTACACCAACGCGACGATTATTGGGTATTAGCAGTACCCAGCTTTCCCGAGCGACCACACATGTCAGTACTAACTGGGCTTGCGTTGCTTAACTTCAGTGATCAGACGAGAACTGGTGTGTCCAACGCAACTCGCCGATCTCCATTACAGCAATGCAGGTAGTTGGAAGCACCCGGGGAATGGGGAGACCAAAGTAGACGTAGAAGCAGGTTGTCCGTAAGGATATGGTAGTGTGTGGGATGGACGGGGACCTGGTGGAAAATAGGCGGGAGTGGACGGCTAGAACCAGCAGACCCGACCCTGCCACAGGCGGGATAAGGGTATGATGATGATGATTTATCATTTAGTAATGATAATTCACAACATTAATTAGCCGGGCAGGCCGCCTATTAAAAGGGTTCTGGGGAGAACATAGCCTGGTATGTGTACTTTGCATGCCGTTCATGAAGTCGATTCACTAACCTTAGTAGTAGAAATCGGCCAAAGATCATCTTAAGTCTTTTACAGAACTTTCATACTGCTGTTTAGCTGGGAAGAGGACCTCGTTGTACGTTTTTTTTTGGTTGCATCACAACGATAGGCCCTACTAAGAGCCCTCTTCAGTAGGCCCTAGTTCGTTTGTTTGAAGGTTGCCAATTCGGATGTTTTTTGTTTTTTTTCGATTGCAAAACTTTTTGTTGGATGGGAATTTAGGCCTGTGTGATGTGTGCAGCTTCCCAAACGCTGTCTTGTCCCACCTTATAGCGTAGTCCCATGTTTTCTTGAAATCACCCCATATGAATATGTAATCCTTTGTGACGGATACCTTGCTGGCGAGATCTTATCATGCTGGACCCATATGCCCAGATCTCCACCAGCACCCCAGCAACACCTTTACCTTTTGCACCCATTCCAGCCGCTCCACCCCAGAACCCACCACCCCCAGAACCTCCTCCAATGTGGGGGTTCCCCAACCCCTTCTGCAGTGATCCAGTGCTGGGCAGACCAGTATCACATGCCTGACGTCCTCCACCTTATCCCTGCACAATCCACAGCCCTCCTCTCCACCTGTGATCTTTGCCATCCTCTGTTTCGTCTCCAGTGACCCAGCTCTTGCCCGAAACAGAAGTGAGCTCTCCCAGGTATTGTCGTAGATTACCTCCCTCTCTATGTTAAGCTTGTTCCCATACACCCTCAGCGTTTTCTTTGCAGCCCTTCCCTCCATACTCTGTCGCCACTGCCCTAACCCCCATTCCTTCACTTTGTCCTGTACGAGTCTTTGCAGCGATACTGCCCCCTCCTTGCCCTCCCTGGGGTGCAGTGTTATGCCTATTCGTATGTATGCCATAGTATGAAAAAGGAGTATTGAAATTTTAAATTTACTAGGGGAAGTTTGTGTAAAATTGCGACATTGTTATTGTTAAGTAAGATCCTTAAGGAAATCAATTTTTATACAGAGGTATAAATATCAATTAGAACAGATATTTTTTTTATTTGTGGATCTCGTTGTTTTCAGGATGAGGGAGGTAGGACTTGTAAAAACTTCCGGAAAGCTGCCGCTTTTCTTCTTTCTTGGTCGTAGTATGCTGTTGTATATGTTTATAAAGGCGGTATTTCCATTAAAAAAAACCTCGTATTACTAAGAAATTGAAAGAGTTAAGACGCCCATCGCTGTTTAGTTGTTTTGAGAAATGAGCCCTGAAGATGGTTTTATATAGCGCTTTTCACCAGTTCTGAGAAATCATGCATCTCTGCTCTAGGTCATGGCCAACAGTAGAGATCATGGATAAGATTGCCATTTGTGATACGCTGTCTACGTCAAATGAAAGTGATTACCTTCCGATCTGCAAGCTTAGATGGGGGTGTCCCACCCTTACGTGATGTCAGTCACGTAATCATGTCCCAAAAGACGACAACGGTTTGTTTTCCCTTTGCATTACACATCTGGCGTTTTCTTTCTTCGGATGATCCAGTTGATGACTATCAGTTATTAATAGGAGTATTCTAAGAAATCATGCGAAATGTCCCTAGAATTTTTCTGATTCCTCTTACCCATTTGCTTTGGTCCTCCAGAGAAGGGTCAAGCACCTCTATGTCTAGATATTTGTCCTCAAATCCAGACTTGGTTATTCGAATATGTGTACTTTGAGCTCAAAAGGCAAACGAGAGGTCGACTTCTAAGTGCAGTAGAAAATTGATTATGGATGCGGAGGCGTATTGTACCGCAAGACCGAGAGAGTGAGTGAGAATTGATTTCATGATGGCCATACATGTTTTCAATGCCAAGACATGAATACCGTGTGTTGCTTTACGACAAGGTTGCAGCCTTAAAAGAAGGCTGTCCCTCAAGTTATGCGTTTCATTTAAGAACAAGACATGATAAGATTTTAATGTTTTTAAAAAAAATTTTTACACTGGCCACAGCAGACAACGTCCTTCAAGAGACTAATGAGGAAACGAAGGAAGAAAGTAACAGTGCTGAATTCAGTGCCGTCTTAACACATCAGCCCGCTGGGCACTTGTCCTGTTGCCCCACCAGCATAGGAGCTCCATGATAATCTGTGTATGTCAAGTGACTTACCATAAATAATTTCCCAAACGTTTGCGATTGGCGGCGTCTTCTCAAGGTGCCTTGTTGCCCCCCGACTCCCCAGGGCACCGCGACGCGCACTTTGAGAACCCCTGTACTACGCAGTAAATATATCTGACGTTTAAATTAATTCAATGCAATCGACCATTTACATTTTATTCCTTTGAGTGGTTGTCGTAGGGCGCCCCAGCACACTGGTTTGCCCATGGGCTCATAATGCTGTTAAGACGGTTCTGGCTAATAGCACTATCATGTTTTCACTACTAATAACTGAACTCAGTCCACATGCACATTAGGGAAATTGTCAGGGACGGATCCAGGGGAGGGGAAGCACTGCAGCAATTGCTTCTCCCTCAGTGCCTCATGGGGCGCATATTTCAACTGATGCATGATTCAACTTTGCAACTCATGGGGCATTTTTGCATTGCTCTCACCATTTCTATACTGTCACTTCAACAGTTGCTGTCCAAGGGGCCGAAGGGCAGCTAGGGATTCTGAATCAGTCCAGGGATACTGAATATTTGAAAATATTTGGGGCGCACTTTCTTTGAAGTGCCACTCCTGGATCTGCCCCTGTGAGTTGTACATATGAACACTACTATTATAACAATTAGGACAGTATGGAATTTCATAATCACATACATAATGACATTAGAATTGTATGAATAAATCAAGCATGTAGCCTTTGTTTTCATGGTTGGGCAGACGAGTTCGATTCTAGCTAAGATTTACGATGGAGGTCTGATGAAAAAGCAGTTTTCGGTATGTCTTCTGTATCCATCAGTGCTAAGTATGATATTTAAAAGAATATAGTTATTATATACTATGTAGAGAGAGGTATAGCGGCCCAGTGTGAATTCCGGACAGAATATAAGGTCGACTGTATCCCTGCTGCTTTAAGAAGCGACTAAAGGTGTTGAGACATTCGATAACCAGTAGCTTGTCCGTGAGTTGATGTCCTCTCGTCTTCCTCATTTCACTTTGTCCCTCCGGCCTCATGGCGTTGGATGACTGCAAATGGATTTGTTAACAAAGTACAGAAGGTGTAATGATTAACAATTACTGGATTCGACCGACTGGACGTCGTGTGTTTGTAGACGTCATGGCAACTGGGATCCTTTCCGACGAGACAGTGGTGGGACACTAGGTGTTAGAAAACATGAATGCGCCTATCGTTGCCGGCAGCCTTGCGAAGTAATGAATGGTGTTTCATTTCTGCCCATCGTGCAGATGCCTACTTAAGCGATTCAGCTGGTAATAGTGTTGCCTTTAGAAATTGCAGTGTTCAGGTTCGATTCTGAGGCCGGTGGTTTCTTCCGTGTAAGGCGTACGAGTCAGTTGCGTGTGGAAATAACCTCTTCTGCACTAGAAAGCATGTTATTGGTATAATTTACTGACAATAGCTGTCTCATGTTAATCTTGATGAATACTTTTACTTAGTATAGTTGGCTGAACGTGTGCCTTAGCACGACACACACGCGTACGTCCCACGCACCAGTCATTCCTGACAGCCGTCAAAGAGGAAACACTAAGTTACACCAGTTTTCACTAATAAACTATTATTGTTGAAATCGTTGATGTATGTTGGTCCGTTCTGGTATGATGACTAATAGTTGGTCCTTTTGTCTCCCTTAATTTTAGGATGAAGTATTTCTCACCTCTGATGTCGTTACACGGCAGTCATATTAAATTGATTCATTCGAGGTAGGTTGATATATAAATTTGGTGACGTGACCACAAATGATGCTATGTTGTGTCCTTCCTTCATTTGTGGAGTTGGACTACGCTGGACAGCTTCATTTTCTTGAGGATCTGCTATCACCAGTCCTTTGTAAAGAGTAACTGCTAGTGTCCTGTGAATGGTGACACTTAGGACCATAATTGATAGCATTAAATATAGTGTCAATTTGACATTTGATCCTTTGGAACTTGACATGTTGACCAGTGGAACAGGACTTGCTTGAATTGTAAGAAAAAGATGCCGTTTCAAAAATTGTAAGCACAACTGTCTTCTACTTTATTCTGTTGTTGAATGCTACAAGGTTATAAATTGCAAGATTGCCTAATGGTCACGACTCATGCCAGCATGAAAGGATTATAGGTGTGTGTAAGGGGGGGGGGGTTTCGCACCCTCCTTCCTGTGAAAACAAGTGACTCACGTGTTGGCACCAATTTTGCGGACCACTTGTTTTCGAAATAGAGTATCGTTGCTATTGGTCAGTCATGCATAGGTACAAGTAGGTGTATGGTCTGGTAATTTGATTTTATTTACGAGCTTGCGGAAGTTAACAGCTGAATTGTATTTTCTAGTCACAAAAAGTCAACATGCACTCTCTCATATGCGTAACCTTGACCACTCTTACAAAATAAGGATTGTCACAAGGTAAATTGTTGAATTTTCAATTGAGGACGTCAGGTTAATATTCATGCGATGTAGGTGGCGTTGGTGGTGGTGGTGGTGATGATGCCATTCATGTAGGAGTGGATGGCTGTAGAAATTATCTTCCAAACTTGATAGCTAAGTAAACCCAATTCAAATTATCTGATTTTTGTCAGGTAGCCAAGACTTGTTCGTTAACACCAATCACAGAATAATGACGTTTGACGGGATGCCAGGCTAACTTTTAGGAAAGCTGACCTAACGCTTGCTTCTGTAGCTGTGTGATAGCGTGATTGTCTCGGGAGCTACTGACTTCAGGTTCAAGTCGAGTAGTGGCTAGATATTTTCTTTAGTGCTTAAGAGAACTTTGTTTGCATCTTGCACCCTCATATGAGACTGCAGGGAATAAAGCTTACGTGACGCATTTAGTGTAGGACAGCAGAGAACCCTTCAAGACGAAAAACATTGACCATGTTTAGTAACTAAATTTCCGGGGTTCACATATGGAGTAGCACGTCATGGCCCTATGTTTAGAAACTAATTTTCATGTGTCGACCCGCCTCAGTGGGTTAGTCGACTGCGGGCTTACTGTGAAGTTCATCGTGCGCGGAATCAATCCCCGGAACAGAGCCGGATTTAGATATTGACAGGTCCTAGGCTATTTCAGTTTTGAGGCCCCTTTCAAGCTTTTTTGAGGCCCTTTTCTTGGGGAGCGGCGAGTTGCGTTGGACACACCAGTTCTCGTCTGATCTCTGAAGTTAAGCAACGCAAGCCCAGTTAGTACTGACATGGGTGGTCGCTCGGGAAAGCTGGGTACTGCTAATACCCAATAATCGTCGCATTAGTGTAGTGTCTGTGCAGTGTATGCATCAGGACTATGCAGTGGACGGGTCTCTAATGAGCTTGTAGTTGACGGGACCTTAAACACCAACAAACAAACGAACAAAGAGGCCCTTTTCTTAAGTTTTGAAGCCCGCTGAATGTCGAGGCCCTAGGCTCCAGCCTACTTAGCCTGGTGGTAAATCCGGAACTGCCCGGAAGATATACCGTATTATAAGTTTCTTTCGAAGGAGAGTAAAATTCAGGTAGGAGCGGACTGGAGAACGTGGGACTGTTAACTTTGACCGCCCAAAACATTTTACTAATAAAGAACAAATGGGGGAGAGAGAATTATGTACTGTATTTTATTCTTTTGTCGAGAAAACCCATGGCAGCTCGCACCTTTCACCGTGCCAATCCGCCCCTAAATTCAGGGGTGCTTGTCTGTAAAGTGAGGTGTTTACTGTTTAGTTATAACCTCATGTGGAGTCTACAGCCTTCAGAGCTGAATGATAGATGCTTAATGACGATATTAAAAACAAATAAACTTATGTGTGAGGAAAGGGAGCGGCAATTGCGTTGGACACACCAGTTCTCGTCTGATCACTGAAATTAAGCAACGCAGCCCCAGCTAGTACTGACATGGGTGGCCGCTTGGAAAAACTTGGTACCGGTAATACCTAAAAATCGTCTCATTAGTGTAGTGTCTGTGCAATCACTGCATTAGAACTACGCAATGACGGGGCTCTAATGACCTTGTAGTTGAAGGGCCCTAAAACACCAACAAACAGTGTGTGAGGAAACACCGCCCATCTTTGTTACCGAGTCCTGGGTGAAATTAAATAACTAATAGGCAATCGTAATTGCTGTAAGCCTCTTCCTACAGGCAGTAAGTGGTTCAATTCTTGCCTTTGACAAAGTTTGAGGATCCAGCAGCAGGGCCGGCACTATATTTTGCGGGGCCCTGTGCAAACCAATTATGCGGTGCCCTTCTATCAGTAGGTTCATTAATCCGAATGCGCGGGGCCCTGTGCCGTCGCACTGGTGGCACACCCATCACGCCGGCCCTGCCCAGCAGGAACAGGAGGCGATAAGTGGAGTAGAAACTGACATAATAAAACTGGCATTTATTTTCAGGTTTACAATATCAAAGCGATTATAAAAGGATTTTGCTACACAGTTTTTGTTTCTTAACGATCCTAAAAGGCGGCGCTTACATCAGTAACAAAATTGTTCACTTAATTAATTCAAGAGTTAACTAAAGAAAACGCCGCTCTATGATTTGTCACGTGCTTCTTGAATATATTGCATAATAGTATTTGCATATTTTTCCCCTCGTTAAGGGGGAGGGGGTCTCGCTACATATTGAACATTGCCGCTTATGAATTTCTTCCACACAGGTTCACCTCCGGCTTGTAGTGGTGGTGTTATTTAGGTGATAGTGGGGCACCTTTATATATACTGTTCATTGTCCCATGCGAATGAATTTTTAATACACGGCAGCTCTACAAAAATTTCTCCGAAAATTAACGGTTTCACTACGAGGTAACTATAAACTGTATAAAATATAGGCTTGATGGTAGAGTCCCATGTCGAGAAACGCACCGGGTAGCAGAAAAAAAAGCTCTTTTCCAATTTTTACATAATTCACAATGGCTGATCCTTATTACGAGAGAAAACAAAAAGCACATTACAAAATTGTCAGGCATCAAAAGTCCTTTCGATTGCATCAGGTAGTAGATGCAGCGCTGATAGTTGTTCGAAGATTAATGTCTTTTATAAAAGATAATTACACTTCGATTATCAGTCTGCAAACTCCAAGAACAGTGTCACACACTTCATTTGGGCCGCACATATAGCGATTAACATTGCAGTCATATTTGACATGTTGAAAAAGACTGAAGGCATAAAATGTTGGGATGAGAACGAACTGATTTTGATGATGGCCCACAAAATGAGGTCGTGTTGTCGTCTTGTGAGGGACGATCCTTGAGCCGTTGCTGTCATCTTCGATGTAATTGTTATCATTGTCGTCATCGTCTTCATCGTCATCATTGGCCACTCTAGGTGTAGCTGCTGATGGTAATAATCGAATAGGTGTTGAACTTGAAGGAGGCAACACACTTCTTGGTTGTCGATGAGGCGATGATGATTGATGTAGTAGTGTCCAAGTATGCAATTCATTAATATTTCTGATGTCCATGGTGGTCTCTTGACCACTGCCACTGATGTCAGTATGATGTTGCTGTAGTCTCCTATCGGATATATGGTTTACCACATTCATTTTTGTCAACTGGTCATCGAGATCCACCGACAGAGCATGTTGAAATAAACACCACCAAAACAATAACAATATTTTCCAGAAATTATTGTCAAATTTTTGATACAGTTCCATTGCTAAGTCTCTAGCTTTGAGGTTTAAGACAACCCGATGGGCCACCAAAAAAAGTCAAAGGTGTGTTGTTGTTATTGTTGTTGTTGTCGAAATACAGACCTTCTTCAGAATCCACTATTGATCGAAATAATCTAAAAGCCACCAAAGTTGTCAATAAAAAATAACGTATGTTGACCAGGTCAAGGGATTGCCTTGGGTAAGGACCATCAAAATAGTGTCCTTGAGGGCTCAACCAACCTTAAATGTTTCTATACCATTTGCGTGGTATTTTATCCTGCAATTTCTTTTATGGGTAATTACAATTTTTTTGTTACTTGAACACCTATTTGGATTTATTATCATCACACATTTTTATTGTATTAATTAAATACCTGTGGTCAATTAAATTGATTAGCCACCGGTTTGAAAATCATGAATTGGGACCTGAAGTGATTGATTTTTAAAGTAATGTTTTTGGAGGGGTGAAAAATGGTGAGAGTGATATGACATGTTTTCACTTGGTTGATTTGTTGATCATTAAAACATTAAAGTCGTCTTATTAATTGTCGCCACACCGTTAAATGTCCATTTTGAATGTTAGAAATGGTGTGGTCAGTGTTCTTGGCCTGAAACAATTGACTTAATTTATTCATTGTAGACCTAAATAAATAGATAATTAATTGCATGTTCCCTATACATAAAAGCGATATGCTTTTAAGGTCAGTTTTGTGGCAATAAAAAGGAGTAAACTAACAAGGAACTGCCCGTCACATATATCTAAATTCTTGGGGTAAACCAGACAATTTTCATTCATAAACTTTGAAATCAGTTCAATTAGAAGGCGGCGTGGAGCTATATGACGTCATTAATTTCGACCGAAAGATTTTGCTATCGGTTATTGCAATACTGCATTAGGTTCTATCATTTCTCAGCAATGGGCCCCCTCCTTTATTCTATTGGACCTCCTTTCACTATTCTAGTGAGCATACTGCTAGTGGACACGTAAGGGCCCTTGTTTTGTCAGTCCGACAAAGACCACCAAAGGACTTCGTTCTCAGAACCTGATGTACCCAATTCAGGCGCTCAGCGTTAGTGCAATCCCCACGTGGCACCACTGGTTTTTCTTCATATTTGACAGAAGATGCGCTTTAGGTGTCCTTATTAGAAAGAAAACTACTGACCACGGCCAGAGGATCCTTTAGAGCAGTGGTGGCCAACTTTTGTGTACAAAAGATCTACTTTTTATCTCAAAAATGTGTCGTGATCGACTTTTAACCTTAAACAGTGTCGCGATCGACTTGTTGTCATTGGCGTAGTCAAAGTGGGCAGGGGGAGGTTCGATACTGGACCCACCTCGGTCCAGTATCGAACCTAGAACCACTGACGCAGACCTAGAAACACTGAGCCACTACGTCACCGAGGCGGATCTTAAGTCAACACATCGCGAGTGATCGACCAAAATTGGCTTTGTGATCGACTTGTTGGTCATCCCTGCTGTAGAGGCTCGCGGATCCATCGAGGATACAAGGCTCCCAGGTTTATCATGCTCCATCGTTGTTTATTGGGTTATTTAACGTCCACTAGAGGCCCCTTTTCTTCTCTCGCCCATAATAACCCACTGCCCTCCAATTTACGCCCTGAGCCTGCGAAATGCGTTGCGTGGGAGTAGTTAGTCATCTTCAATGGGTGACGCCATTACTTACAGTATTATTTCATTTCGGCCACCTACGCGCCAAGTGGAAGCCCAACCCGTCACAGGCTGCCCCAGACAAATTGACGAAATATGGCAACAATTTTATTAATGTCCATTTTGTTATTGACATTTATATTGGAATCCTGGTCGGTCACGTCTTTCACAGGTCACTAAGATCGGTACTGAGGAAATGCAATTTCTCCATGTAAATGCTGAACACCCTCCTTCCCCATGTTGTCTGGGTCATTTGTTATTGAATAGTGAATGCTGTCTAATTTTACGTGAGGTTGGACATGAATATTGTAGTGATAAATGCATTTCGTGACCATAATGACGGCATGCGTCCATTAGCCAATGGCGGCTGAAATGTTAATTGATTTTTAATCTGAAAGTTCGTGTTTAGCGGCATGCAAACTTATGAACATTATAACTTACATATACGAAAATTACTGGAATGTGAGCGTTTCGTGAGAGGTAGATTTGTAATAGCAGCGATATGTTAATTCCAGCCCATTTGAAATATATTATCGGCTTTCTTACTCTTATCATCTTTTCCATACAAATGCGTTAATACAGTATACAGTATCTTAGGCGGAAAAACGCTTTAATAATCCGAATGCAATTTTGTTCTTTGCTGGCTATGTCGCGACAAATTGTATCGTGATGCAATATCGTGAAAATGAGGAAATATATTCAAAATAGGTGTCATACAACCTAGCCCTTCTTTTAGCCGCGGCGGTTCTCAATCATTTCGAATTTGTGGAAGTCGCCATTTTGTTGAAGGAAGTCTATATTTCATCTTCCTCAATATAAAGCAGTCGGCAAGTTCCGGTGAACATGTCACAAACACTGTTCTCCCGACAGATTGTTGGCGCCGAACGACAGTCGAATATTCTGTCTCTGTACTTTTGATAATAGTGGTCGTCATCATCACTGCTAAGTTGATTTTCTTCTTGAATTTGCTGAGTCTGGTACGATCTAATGAGCATTTGCTGTTGGCGGTCAGCGCTACGTCCATGTCTTTTTGCAGGATTCGGTCTCATGGATTCCAACAAATTTATCTGGGACGGCGTCCTATGTTGGATGACAATTTCCGAACGCGTTAAATCTGCCATTAGTTGAGACCCTATAATGAGTACTAACAACAATGATGTGAACTTTGCCATTTTTCTATTTGTGTCAACTGTGTTATAAGATTTCTTTTCTAAAAATAAGTTATTTCTTCAGGCGGGTCATGCCTTAAGGGGCAGATGTCGAATTGAAATTCGTGTGCTGAAAATTATTTTGAATTCAAAGGAAATCCACACCCAGCGTCATGCTAATAAAATGAATATACATTTATCCTTGAAGGTAATCTTGGAATTTATTGGTGTGGTTTTCTAGATTTCATTCTTTTTTTTTCTTCTAGCCAAACCCAAGAAGAATTCATATTGGCCTTACTATGTCATTAGCATAATGCATCACAAATATTCATTAATTCGTCATTAAGGTCTTTGGGTTTGAATTTTTTTGCAGACTGAAACAGACTCATCAGTCTAAGAGACAGAATGAAATTTTGAAGATACTGTGTTTGTCCACGTAATACATAAACTATAAAGTAAGCATTACATTAAACACTTTCACATTTATTACGTCAATTTATTTTTATAAGAATGCATACAAGTGTTTAAAAAAAATGGTATGCTTACATGGTGTTAAGTCTGTACAGTAGTGTAAACATAACATTCAAGTAATGATATTTATTGCAGATTTCGGAGTAAATTGAGACCACGGGGTGAAAATTCAACTCAAAACACAACAGTAGGGGGAAGGAAAAGGAGAAGAAGAACAGGATAAGGAAGATGAAAGAGAGGTGTGTAAATGTGATAAAAATAATATCCACCAACTAGCCTATTGAATTGCCACCACCCTATTTTAGGTGTCCGTTGTTCGGGTCCCATATATCACTATATTATTACGAGTAAGATCTAGACTACACCGCAGAGCGCTTGATTGATATCTCCCTCAAAAGAAGAGGCTCGAGGAGGAAACACTATTCATTTTCAGGTGAATTGCCATTGTCTTCTGATAATAGTATGGTTTTCTACACCTGTATCCACTGAAGGCAATTAAATGGTATTTCTCGTCTACGTACGTAGTTCTTATCACGTCCTTCTCCACAGACGTACTGTATTGCTTCCCCTGGCCAGTCCATTTACCGCGCGTCCTCTAAAACCTGCTCATAAGTTATTGCATTGCCTGCAACATGACAGTAAAGCAATAAGTTCAAACATATACTTTTGATTATATTTTATGCCGCATTATAGTTTGATTGGTTATTATGTTAGCTAATTGATCACTTACCAATGCCAGGCGGCGTGACCTACACTTGTAAATTTTGCCAACTTTCACTTTTTTTCACACAGAACGAGTTCGTTTATATGTAGATTATATCCAGAACATAAGGCATACTTACTTAAATTTACCTTTCCACTGGAATTGAGTTTCAAGGATAGAAACAAATTACCGCCCACAGCCAAAATTGAACCTGCTTCTTGAGCACCATATGTAATCACTCTTCGAACTACAAACCAAAACTTTATAGTCAAAGGGTAAGCATTATTGTTGTTCCAAAGTAAATTCTAGTGGTGTTGTATGATACGTGTGTATATTTTTAAAATAATAACGAAAGCGGAAGTGGGATGAGCAAGGAAAGGTAATGTGGTCAGGAAAAAAAGAACGAAGGAGTCACACAACCAACACAAAAAAGTAGTATTAGTTAATTCGGGTGCTACTGGTGATGATAGTGATAGAATTATTGGGCTGGTTCTTCTTCTTCTGCTACTTCTGTCCTGCCGGGAATCTTGGCCTTCTTATGGCATCTACGACTAAACTTGTCACATTCCAAGCCTTCGGGGCAGTAGGGAGTAGTGCAGCGCTCTCGAGTTCCTAGTTGGAAGCACGTTATGCAGGGATAGTGTTGACGTTCCTCGTTCGGTGTCTGGCGAGGAGCTCTGTGTTGAGATGGTTGCTTGTCCAATACTGCCACTTTACCATGTGTAGGATGATACTTCTTGCGCAGGCGGAAATGTGAATCCTTGGCACCTTGTGTCATGGACATCCACAACATGCATACCACAACGATGAGCAGCAGGTATCTCACTAATGCGGACATCTTTCGAGGGTCAGTGAGTAATGGACCTGAAATGAAAATAATGCATAATTATTAATTCCATCTACATCTTTTTTTAGATGTTAACCTTTAACTCTGACCACCAAATTCGTGCAGACGTGAATTTTAAATAGGATGGAACTGGGTAAAGGATAGCTGAGGAGGAAGTAGGCGGCAACCTAATGGAGGTTAAAAAGTTCATAATAAGCACCAAAGAGGTTATTATAGATACATTTTCAGGTAGTGTTCACCTTTTCAACTTGCAAATGACAGGATTAAGTGAAATGAAAATTTGAAAACAAAAATTTTTGCTAATTAAAATTGCATTTAAAATGTCGAAATCATTTCTGATGGATGAAAGTGATATTTGAAATAGATAATGTAGATTTGAAAGGAGGACGAGCTCAGAAGTAGAAAGTGAAGGAAAGAAACCTGTTTTTAGCAAACTGTAGTTTTTGATCGACCCATTTTCCACTATAACCTGTTAAGTTTGCGTCTTTGTAACTTGTGTATACACCAAATAGTTTTGTAATAATTAGATGACTTTTCTATATATGTATGGTGATACTAAAACAGCAGAAAATATTTATCACCGTGCAGAAATATTCATCATCGATAGTCTCATGTTTGGAATAAATGTCAGTTGTAGCAAAATTTAGAAAGGCAAGCCTTGTATGAAGACATGACTTGATTTTCGTGGCCTAGCTTGACGGCCTACTTTAATTAAATTAGCACCTAATTCATTTCACGCTATTAGACCAATTTTTAATTCCCCATTTTTCATTTTACGATAATCTATCCTAATATTATTAATCACGAGTAATGAATATTTCGAAATTGTTTTCGTGACGTCATATATACTTTGATTTTAGTTATATTTATGGTGACCTAATATATTGAGCTAGGTTTCGTTACAATAATTCGGGTATACTGGTAATTGAAATATACCATCGTTGACGGTAGGACACTGAAAACAAATGGAAACAGTGATGTCTTGTGTCTTAATTTCTTTTCACGATAAATCTAATTTTTTTTTGCTCTTTTATTTGCAGGTAGCATTTTTTACGTCACATCGGATGAACCGATAGTTTACTTTCTATCCTGCAAAAGACGCATTTAAGGAATTTTCTTTCCCGAAGATAGCTACCGACCTCCATCAGGACAATCTGCACACCATGAGCTCAGGAGTCAAATACGCCTCCCTACAGATGTACCCGAAAGTTTTAGAAACAGGTGAGCTGAGTGAATTTCATTTATAAATTGGAATCTTTTAGGACTTGTACAAATATAAATTATTCAAATAGTAAAATGCACCTGGGTGGCCACATATGTTTAGTACTTTGCCCCATTTGTATTCTATGAAAGGTATAAAGGTTTCTCTGTTTTTAGCACATTACCTAACTCTCTCAGAACGATTAATAGACCATGATAATGTTCATCATTATGAGAAAGAAATATTGCTGCCGTATGAAAATTATAGTAGCCTTATTAAATGTCAAAGAAATTTACATGGTTCACACTAATACTACCGGCAATAATCAGCTTCATGACACTTCTGCGTTTGTCTACTTCCCCTCTCCAATCCTTCCTCATTCTTCCTTATTTTCCGATGCTCCAGAAAAATGTCGGTGAATGAACTGATGAGCTAGGTAAGCAATTTCTCCTTTTTTCGTCAACATTAACCGATTGAATGCTATCATCATATACTTTAGTATACGGAATCGTAAAAATGGAGCACGTAACCCAATTGAAATTATGGATCGGCAAGCACACAATCAAATACTTGCTGATGGGCGGAAAGGAGAGAGTCAGCGACTATTTTACTCTTAAGATCGCAATTGGAAGGTGTCTACGAGGGATCGTTTCCGACTACCTCTGTCGGGTAAGGATGTTCAACTTGGGTTGAAGTCTGTCTCCTACAGCATTTCTACGGCCTTTCTACTGCTGAAGGTAACTACTACCGACGCTAGGGAGCTAGGTCATAGCACTTTGGGGCATTTGATCGATCTTCATATACAGGGTGTAATTTTTAAAGTAAAAAATGCCTTTATTTCAAAAACTATAAGATATAGGAAGGAGCATGGCATCCAGAAGCCTGGATTTCAATGCGATGTCATTGATTTATTATTGTGTGTCAATGTCAGACTACTTGCCATCACCAAGAGAAACGGGAGAAAGCTCCAACACACCACATGGCTTTACTTTCCATGTGGTTCGGATGGCACACTTGAGAAGTTCTCCTTTTCAACCCAGTGTTGGGTATATGCTCACTGACAATCAAATCAGCCATACTACCAATTCGTATTTGGTTGCTGTTGAGGGCAGGACCTGATGGCGGCTTTCCTGTTAATCTTTTAATTTCCTGTTAGAGGAAATTGCTTATCACAAAATAAGGTTTGTGGTTAAAACACAAGAATCAACGTACAGCCTCATCAGTATAGCAGGTATCGGCACTGCCGGCATTTAAAAAAGTAGTGACGTGCCTCCATAAACTATTATACCTTTTAGTTTAACTACCTAATCAATTTACACGATAGAAGTACATTCTTGTTCCGTATTTTACTGCTCTATACCAATGTAACAAAAGCAGTGAGGACGTTGCTCCCTCATCTGGCGCCAAGTCGAAAAAGGCGCTTATTCAACATAATTAACATATTTTCTAGAGAGTAATAGAGACGTCCTATTTACGTTCCGCATACTAGCTGAGTTATCTCGTTATAACCGGGTTTCGTTCTCCATCTTTTCAAGCTTACAACCGGCCTGGTAGTTTATCTGATAACGTGTTTACATTTTGAACTTACAGTGAGCAAATACGATCTTCGACGAAACTGGTAGTTCTGCCCGGACTTTGACGGATAGAGGATTCCTTAATTGCATCTTAATCAACTTGGAGGGACCTCTTAAGATACCGCCACCTTTCATCATACTGTGGTTGGATGTGTGATATCTTATGCTGAATCAGGTATTGAAGTGTAAAGGGTTGGACATTTTTTTCTGGAAACTTGTTATTTTTCTGTTTCTTTTTCGGAATGGGAAAGTAGCTGATGTTTTACTTGACAAGCGGTTTTTCCACTGCTCCCACCCAGAAAAAACAAAAAGCCGGACTTCTGGGGCTATTACTGCATATTATGACAGCATTCATTAACCTTGGATTCCATCTCGATGTTTTTAATATAGTACTTTTAAAGAACTTTAGGAACAACAAGGACATTACGAGATTCAACTCCGGGGTAATGGAAAGAAAAGTACGTGTCTACACTGAATTGGGTCATACATTTCCTGAACATGTGCAACTAATAAAACTCAATTGGTTATAATTCCCGGTTAGTGAGATCTATTATTATTCACTAGACATTCACACAGACTCATTTGCAAAATTCGCATTTTTTCAGACCTGTCCTTGTGTTCAAGTAGCGAAAGAGAAATAATTTTTTGAATATTAAATAGTTAAGGATGGAAATAAGGAAACGAAAATCACTACGTAAGTTCTGTGTCAATTTTGTAAACAGTTTAATGGGAGATTGTGGTCAGGTTGCATCCCTACAAAATTGTCAGCTTAAGGACACACCTTTCCAACGTGGGACCTATAGGCTATCGTACTAATGAAATAAAATGGTCGTATGCGTTGTTGCGGTCGTATGCGGTCTTTAACATTTAAGAATTAAATTTCAATGTTTGACCAAAGAGGTGCTGCAAAAATACTAAAATAAGTTTCCGTCATGTTGCCGTCAAAATTTTAAACGTCGCATATTTAAGTATAGGGCAAATAAATGTTTTGTTGGAATTTTTAATCAAGTCCATGCTTATATAATCAAAAGCTGGATTCTTCTCATGACAAACATTTAAAACAAAAATTGTTAGCCTCTTGCCGTGTATTAAATGTAACACATGCATGTAAACATTTTTCACAGGAGGTTGCTACTATGTACTATAAAGTGGTAACCAGGAGAAATTTCATGTGTACGACAGCCTTTCACTTTTTTTTTTCCAGAGTATTGTGGAACAACCACTTTATTTGCAAGTTGCTTTAAAACTCGTCAACTGCTCGTTTGGATGTTGCCTGGCTAGTTTTGTTATTCAAAAAACCTACTTTGTCCAAAATTTATAACCTGTTGGTAAGTACTGTTAATGTTTTCATGTAATGTGGATACGGTTTTTAGATGCCTTTCAAGAAACCATTAATCTCAAATTTATCAAGCGATCAAGTCAGCAGTGTCTTACTGAAGATTTTTAAAAAATGAGTATGGTGTAGTGATGGTTATAAGATTAAAAAAAGAGGAACAGTATTTAAATTTTTTGAAGGTAAACAACTTTTTAACGTGCATTTACAACGCCCAATAATTTGCAAACGTTAGTCCATCTAATCGTGGTGTTTTATGTTTTTCTAGTGAAAACGACAACGGTTAAAGTTTCTAAGGTTTTATGCATAACGCGCGAAAGCTTAACTGTTCTGTAGTAGGGTTGCGTAACTTGAAAAATTGTTTTCAGTTGCTGTAACTTCTACTTTGTCCATCATTTATAATCTTAATTAACAAGAATTAAACCAACTTTAATTTCACCATAACCAATAGTTAGGTGTATTGGTAGACAGTGTTAGGGCGTGTTGGCTCAGGGGGGAGCACTTCAAAAAAGTGCGCCCCCAATTATTTTTAAATATTCAAAATCCCTTAGTATAAATCTAGCTAGCAATTACAATAGGTCCTCTACTACCCCTTAGACAATGTCGTATCCTCAGTGGTTTAGCCAACTACAGATTGGACTGCAACTGCTGGACTAGCAGTATAGAAATGGGGATACCCAGTGCCGGATTTAGATATTGAGAGGCCCCTAGGCTAGTTCAATTTTGAGGCCCTTTTCTTAAGTTTTGAAGTCCGCTAAATGTTGAGGCCCCCCCTAGGCTTCAGCCTACATAGACTAGTGGTAAATCCGGCACTCGGGATACCAATGCAAAAATGCCTCATCATTTGCGCCCCATTAGATCCGCCCCTGTGTTGGCTTCACACACATTTCAAATAGGCATTCAGCTGAAGTAGAATAATGCCTTTTTATGTCTTAAAGTTATTATAGTGCAATTCTGTTGCCAGCTTCCTACTGTAGATTCAAAAAAGCAATGTTAATCGTTGCTTGCTAACTAGTGATGAGGGCGACCGCCGAACCAGGACAATCGTCAAGCATGCAGTACATATCACTATTCCCTTCCTCATGTTAAAGATAGTTACAGTACTCTAATGTGTTTACACGCAGCATACAGAGCGCATTAACCATCTTGTTAACCTCAGTATCAAAATAGAACAGCCGGCAGGGTGCCAATGTATTCTAAATTCAAACATCATTTGAAAACAAACGCACAATCTAAAATAATAAAGGATTGTAATCTTTGTTGTCATAAATTAACGTGTATTTCCTCGAATTCTTGTTGGACGTTCACTAAACGTAAATGTTCAGTTCTTTGATTAAATGAGACTATGAAGATGCCATGCTTGATAACAGAACAAATAAATACTTTAAACCTAAAGAATTAACCTTAAGATTTGGACATTAGTATAATATAGAGAAAGTTTAATTGCTATCCGAATTTTTTGATCTGCATTTTTCAAAAAATGCGTTCAAGGGACGAACTAGTGAAAAAGGTACAAGAGGTAAAGTACTTAGGATCAACGTTCCAAAGCAATGGGGTAATAGACTCGGATGTGAGCCGCAGAATCAATGGGGGTGGCTAAAATGGAGAGGCAAGTGGAGTCCTGTGCGATAGGAGAGTCCCAATGAAGTTGAAAGGGCAGTGTTTAGACCACCTATGCTATATGGATCAGAGTGTTGGGCAGTGAGGAAGAGCCACCTAAATAGAATGCAAGTAGCCGAGATGAGAATGCTGCGGTGCATGAGTAGGGTGTCGAGAGCTGATAGAATTAGGAATGCATATATTAGAGGTAGTCTGGGAGTGGGGGACATCGCCGAAAAGATGAGGGAGAATAGGCTGAGGTGGTATGGACACGTCATGAGAAGAGGGGAAGAGGAGCTCGTAAGGTTCATTCCAGGAATGCTGGTGGTCTGTAGCACCCGGGGCAGGGGGAGACCGAAGCAGACATGGGAACAGGTTGTCCGTAAGGATTTGGCAATGTATGGGGACCTGTGGAGGGCTAGAACCCGCAGACCCGACCCCCGCCACAGGCGGGATAAGGGTATGGTGGTGATACAAGGACATTTAAAAGCTACGGGCACAATTCCAATTTTTACGGTGTTTGACAATTACATCACAGCATTAAGCTGTGGCGCTAGCTGTGCGCTGATATTCTAACGCCACAGGTGGGAATTTCAAAAAAATAAAATACAGTATTCTAAAAGTACTGGCATTGACTTCCTCAAAATCAAGTAAGCTTTTTTTTCTGAATTATTTTAACCAATTTGAAATGTAGCACAAAGGACTCCCAATAGAGGATTGTATATTTTGACAGTAATCATGATAAAATGCTTTGAAAGAAATGCTTCCGCTATAAAAAAAAATTAAGCCAGAATGAAGTTCATCCACGTCGAACCTACTAAAATGGGTCAGTCGATTCACGCAAGACATTCTGATGTGATGTCTATTATTTTTGTTTTAGCCCCGAACGTGTTTGGACCTGTCACTAAAGGGTATTTTTTTTTGCTTTGAGAAGGTTCACATCTCCTTGGGTATGCTTGAAGTTACAATGTATTGAATCTCTGGAACGAAGAAGTTGCAAAACCTAAGCAAATTAATGTTCGTTTATGCGTACGGAGGTACTGATTAATTTGTTCAGTAATGTTCTTAAATTAATGAACACTGTTAAAAGAGTTCTCACTATGCATTAAGTACCACAGCCTGATTCTAAACTGACCATACAAGGCTTTCTAACCTTAATATAAACTGAAACTAATACATGAAATTATAATTTGAGGTCAGGGTGGTTTGTAAACCTTGTCATTCTCAACCGATAAGATGATGTTCATTGAAATTTGGTAGAAGTCTCGTGAGTTTTTTCAACAGTAGATGAATAGCAGATTTCCTTATCCAAAATACCTGGAGGAAAATGTGCCCAACTAATGAGATGACTTGGACACAATATCCAGATCCATACATAGATAGATCTACACAAATTGTATATAATTATATGCAAGACTTTCGGACCTAAAAGCACCATGCTCATTCGGGGATGGGGGGCCTACTTGGGCTATATGTATATCGGGGAACTGATCATTTAACTATATCACACTTGTGCATGCTATTCTGGTGTTGTAGGGTATTACACTTGTGATTGTTACAAATATTTCTTCCAGTGTCATCTGACGACTCTTGTAGAATTTTTCGAGTTTCAACCAACAAAAGAGGTCAGATTTCTGAAGAGAGGGTGAGCAACCTGTATGCTGACTAGACAGCAGCAAAGTTACATTTGAATTTCTGAAGATAAAAATGCATTTTATACTTTAATCGTAAGTGTTATAGAAATAATCCAGATAGCAGAAAAATTCAGTAAAAGTCCTGTGTAGTAGTTAAGATACTATGTCATTTGAACAACTGATAAGACGGACCTTACACGTTCAATCTGGCATCAGTTCAATCCGTCAATATAGCCATTACACTTTCAAACTTTTATCATTCTGGATCACAAGAGTTGGATTGAACTGATGTCAGATTGAACGTGTAAGGTCCGTCATAGAATTGCGTGCGTGCTCGCAACTACTCCGTTTAACAAGTTCATCTTCTCCAGTTTATTACGAAAAAGGATGAAAGTTATTTAGTAAATTGAACTCCTAAGTGTCATTCACACCTCGATGATCACAATTAGATTTAATACCGACCAAAACTATGCCTTCAGGTTGTAGTTAAGATGGGAGAAAGCCGGATGTTGAAGTTTCTCCAAACATTATTTTTTCAACCGGTTCACCAGGTATTTGTGAGTTGAAATAATTACTATTCTGGCGCCTGTGTGAATTCTTAATCAAGCTTATGATACGTAAATTCACTTTAGGGTTGTTAAGACGCATTTGTTGTCTTAAGATATGTGGTTTAATTCCTCGTCCTCCTCTTGTTTTTTTCTTCTTGCAAATCAGTATTTAGTGAAGTACTTATATCAACGATTTCGTTTATTTATTTGAAGAGGGAGATGAAGAGCAGCAGGAGGAGAAGAAGGGGGTTTAAGGACAAACCACATTCCTGAATAACTGACCAGTCAATCCAGTGAACCTCGATTTCTGGTTTGAATTCAAAGTCTGCCTTAGAAAATAACTACTTTTCGACAGTGGTAGGTTTATGACATATACTGCATTTGTGCTGTGCTAGAATGTAGACAGTTCAAGGGAAGTTTGTCCCTCTGTTGCTCACCTCTGACCTCGTGTTGGTCGTGTACAGGATTTTGATATTGTGGTTATGTAGGACAGTTTTTATTAGATCGGAATATGAAATACTTTTCAAGTACTGAGAAAGACAATACTTTTAAGTCCAAAAATGTTGAATTCAAGTTTTCAGGTTTTGTTCCATCAGTTGTAGTTCATTTGTAATGAGTTTTCATATCACGTTCCATACTAAGATATCTAACCTCCTGTGACTCAGTTTTTTTAGGTGGTGCTTATTCTTTATCTTTCCGGGCGTCATTATTCAATGAACACTGGCCTCTAAGGCGTATTTTGGCGTCTCGCCACAGGTCGCATATCCTAGAGGATTGCCAGTTACAGCTTAAAGTTGGAGCAACGGACCTGTTACTATTTATAAATATTACTCAAGTGAGACCATTGCTTAAAGTCGTTTTTCTACCTATGGCAGGGTTGGATGCTAATTGATTGCTAATATCCGGTCAGGAATGGAATGGAGGAACTAGAGATCGAAAAAACTTCAGGTGAATATCAGTAACTTACAAAATGAGACGTTGAACTGCACGTCATAACCCATTTAGTAACCTCTTACTCTACACAGGGGTTACTGTGCCTGAAAATATATTCTACCTTAGGACTGAAGCAAGAGCATCTTGATGCACTGTTAATTTTATAAACCCCGCACCAGATTCTCGAATCTTAAGAAACAGACTCACAGCTTAAGAAAACCATCATGAAAGCCGATGAAATCACCTGTGATGATGGCGTGTTTCCTTCATCAGTCTGAGGTTACAGGATCGATCCCGATCATAATCTGGGACCCGGACCCGACCCTACCACAGGCGGGATAAGGATATGGTGATGTGTCAAAGGGCTGTGGACATTAGTTAACATTAGTCAACTCTGAAAGCTCGTTTACGAAGCCAAGAGGATGAGCTGTTCGACCTGGAAATTTGGCCAATTTAGACATTTCGTGTAAAAGGGGTTCTTTTAAAGTACAAGGCAGGAACACTTGAGGTGTCGTTGTTAACCAGATAAAACCACTCGCCTCGGTCAGACTAACCTGCGCGCCTCGGACTCTATTCCACTGTATCTTATTTCTGGCAGGTGCTAGGCTCAATTCTCATCTTGGTTCGCTCTTAGTTATTAGTCGGATTTGTAATAAAAAAAAAAGTTTTGGAGTGTAAAGCGAAATAGTTTTTCCTCTTTCTATCGAGATTGTGTAATAATAGTCGTTTCAGTAACAAATTCACCACAGAAATTAAACCGCAGCTTCAATTTTTAAAGTTTTACGCAATAACTTTCCATTTCTACCTGTTAAATTTCTGCCTTAAGTAGGGAGAATTTAGGATAAAATATTGAAAATTATGTTTTACTTACTTGTAAGAAGTTGTTGAACACGATTGCTGTTTGACGATCTGAAATTGTCACACACAGGTCTTTTTTCCTTGAGTCTTTTTATATATAATTAAAAAATGGATTAAATTAATTTTTTGCAGTGAAATTACAATTTTTTTTCCACCTCAGCAAGAGTCAGGTAACACACCAGGTAACAAGTTGCTGTTTATTTGCTTCTGGAAACAAAATTTCGGATATCGTCGTAGTTGGAGATGAACTACCAATTATACAGCTTGATGCAGAGTAGTGATTCGAGATCGATGACCACAGTTTGGACAAATGCTGTGAAGTTTTGTGTTCACCATCTCTTATATACCTGGTTTAAAATTGTGTCAGTCCAAGTGACCTTTACTGTCAGGAAAAAAAAAATAGTCAACCGAAAGAAACCAGGTCTTTGATTAAATAGACTCCTGAAACACTTACTACGTAGAAAGATAATCTTTTTGAGTCTGGAATTTCATGAATATCCAATTGGATATGGCGGCGGTGGAGGAGGAGGAGGTAATAGTGGAGGTTGCAAGTATTTTTCTTGACGAAAAAAATTACTAAACCTTCGAGGTATTTTATTTATTTATTTATCAGGTTTTTCTTCTTCTTTAACCGGACCGGTTTCTACAGAAATATCTCCTTCTGTGTCTCTCTCTCTTCAACGTTAGAGAATTTCGTGAAAATTTGGAACCTCCCTACAATTGTTACAAAATAATTGGTGTGATGCAGGCATTTTTTTTATTTCCACATTCGTAATGACGATAAAATTTAGTTTATAAAATATTTGGTTTTCCGACTTTCACTTAACTACGCGTTTAGTTAGCACTCGTTACGAAATTGAAACATTAAACCAGCACCAACAACCGTCTGAAGATGTCATTTTTATGTAGCTCTAAAAAAAAAAGTACTAACACCTTTGCCACCTATGGCAGGGTCGGGTACCCATTTTTGTCGCTCTCAAAGGACACATTGTTCACCAAAGTTGCGTCGCCAGAGAGCGAGATCCTACACCTGGGAATTTTGCCTCATCTACCTGTTGCATAGTAGAGAGGGTTCTTTTACTTGCAAATGACATTGTACACCACACGGTAGGGCCGGCGTGATGGGTGCGCGAACAGTGCGACGGCACAGGGCCCCGCGAATTCGGATTAATGAACCTATTGATAGAAGTGCCCCGCTTCATGTTTTCACGAGGCCCCGCAAAATATAGCGCCGGCCCTGCACACGGGTCCACGGTTTGACTTCTCATCCGACGAAAGGCCAACTCAGGGCCTCTCTCGTCTTAAGAAAGACCGGAAACAAAATAAAATTGGTCATTTCTGTGGCAATATAGTTGCACCATAATGTCGGTCATCTTGAAGCGGACAGAATTGATGACTGGTGACGAGTACCGCGGCAAAATAGATGTCTCTTGGACTGACTTTTCCAAAAAGTGTACCGCATGGTTGATGCACTGGTTCTGAGTTGGACGGGTTGTAACCCCGGTGGACAAAGCACTGTCAAAAAGTGCCTGGTTTTGCGGGTTTTGACTTATCATTTCCAGAATGGGATGCTAACATTGCAATAACCAATTCCTCCAAAATTGTGAAAACACATTCCCAGTCATAGGAGGGGAAAAGGGGTAGTAGTAGTGTGCATGGATCTTGAGTTTATGGTCGCAGTTCGATCCTGGCTATAGACAGCGTCAGTGTCTACCGTGTTGTATATTACGTCATCCTCGCCTGTGTAAAAAAACCATTCTGACCTTGGAAGGTTAAGAGGGTCCTCACACTGCAGTGCAGAAGAAAACAGACCGGCAAAGTTCCCAGGGTACAGAACCTCGGCTTTCACCATCCTCCAACCGTCTACTCGTTGGACACTGGCCGGAGTGGTTGACTTCTTTCCAACAAGAGTGGCCCCCCATGAGTAAAATATACCCGCCTGTCGACAAAATTCCAGGTTTAGAAGCCCCTCATAATACACTTGCTGGCTCAGTGGTAGCGTGTTTAACTAACGATCGGTATTAAGAGGTTCGATCCTGAATAAGGTAGGGGCGCTTGACGAAGCATCATTGTTGCAAGTTCGATCCTGGTTAAGGGGAGTTAGTTCCCAAATGCGTTTTGTGGTCGGATGGAAAGTATTGCGTAGAATACAATTTCTCCTATTCATTAAAGAACCCTTTCTGAATTGATATACGTGTAGAGCGGCAACATTGTTAGGTGTTAACCCGGACTAGTTATCTTCAGAAGTACGTCGATGATAGGATGATGTGCGATAACCAAATTAGCTGAATTACGATGTACACATTAGTTCTCGTCAGATCACCGAAGTTAAGCAACGCAGCCCCAGCTAGTACTAACATGGGTGGCCGCTTGGGAAAACTGGGTACTGCTAATCCCACCCAAAAATCGTCGCATTAGTGTAGTGTCTGTGCAGTCTCTGCATAAGAACTATGCTGTGGACAGGGCTCTAATGACCTTTGCAGTTGAAGGGCCCTAAAACACCAACAAACAACCGGCCTGTTATGGCTGCTAGGTCGACTCTCCAACCCATTAGCGTAACATACTAACTTTCCCAGCAATTTATTGACAAAAAAAAAAGAAACTTGTTGTTACCACCAAAGTTGTCAGGGTTGTTATACCAACTTTTCTTCCCCAATGTAAGACAGTCGATGCTCTTTTTGACACCTAAAAAATGTTCAGACACTTCGGACACTTTTACCTTCTCTGGTTGGTTTGGATTTTAATCATTTTTTATTGTAATTAACACTTACAGTGGTGTTTCAAAACAAGTTCACTTTGAGAGAGAGTGCATTAAGTATTTAAATTCTGGCCATTAATTTTTTTTTCATGCCATGACATTTAAATTTTGATCAATAGACAGTACTAAAGACAATGAAAGTGACCCACTGCTTGTGGGGGGAATAAGTGGAGAGAGGTGTCATTTTTGGCCATTTTTCCCCTCTCCTCATGTATAGTTGCACATGGAAGACAATGACATGTCTCTCAGTGAGCATATATATATATTTATAATTTAAAGATACACACAGAGAAAAAAGGAAGGGGTTGACGCGACAATACAGACATAATATTGAAGAGTTTCGGTTGAAAAGTAATGACAAAAATTTTAACAATTGGACAGTCAAATTTTAATATTTTTTTTTTTGGTATATAATAATTCAACAGCTTCATAGAAAATATATTAAAATTTCTGCATTTCTTATATATATGGCAACAATAAAATGTCAATTCCAATTTGCAATAAAATCACTTTTTAATCACATACGCATCAGGAAAATTTTTTAGGGATAATTTTTTTTTTTTGGAGAACAAAGACAAGATCAGGACAATGACAACAGGAAGAAAGGGTTAGAGATAGAAGGGAATAGTAGTAACTCACAAGACAGGACTCTAAACGATTCTGTGACTGACATTCACTATATATAGATATAATCACCATTTTTTTTGTATGCTCACTTTTAAAAGTGAAACTAACAAGGTAGGATGAAAGAGGAGAGGACACTTCCCTCCCTTCTACCAAATTTTAAAGTGAAAAATATGGTATATTATTTATTATTACACCAAATGACAAGACATGCACAGACATACACAAATATATATACACACAAGCATACCACACACAACCCTTTTACAAGATAATGTTAGGCTGATAATTGCGTGAGGGTGATGGATACACACAACCACCAAATTTTTATGAGGTATTTTTACTTTTTAGAGACTTAGTTTCGCAACAGAGAAAAGGAGGAGGAGAAAGACATTCTGGTACTTGTATAACCTTTTAAGGTGACAGAGAGAGAAGGAGGCTGAAAGTTGAAGGAGAAAAACCAGAGGAAGAGAATAATTTTGGTGATCATCTTAAATGTAGTTTGGGTGGATTTAAATACTGTCTGGGTTTTTTTTTTCTTCAAAGAAAACTCCCCAAGAAAGGTTTCAGAAGAAAAAGAGAGACATCATTCAAATCGATCTTGTTGTCATTATAAAATAGGGCGTTTTTGGCTAAAAAAAACAAGAAATTATTTTCTATTTTAAGTTCAACTTGAGCGAGAGAAAAGAAATTACAACAGAGCTGGTCAACTCCTCTGTCTTTCTCTCCAACTTGTGATAACTAGTTTCTTTTCTGTTTTGTTATTCTCCATGCAAATGTCCACACACTGCGACCAACTCATTCATCCAGACTACTAACTAGAATCTCACAGAAACGAGACAATAAATTAAGGCACTTCAATATAATAATTATAATAATAAACTTTAGATAAATAATAACCAAAAGAGCAATAGTTTTTACTTACACAGTTTGAAAAACTATTCTCTGAATGCACTTCTTTTTTTTTCCTTAAACTAGTATATATTACACATTATGTTTTGAGCATCAAGATTAAATGACTTATGTCATGATGAAGGATGGGAAGACAGAAGGACAGGAGAGGAGGGAAAGGCAGAAGAAGTCAAAGGGAACCAGGATAGGCAGGAAAGGAAAGGAGAGAAAGGCAAAAGAAGTCAGGGGGAACCAGGATAGGCAGGACATGAGAGGAATGGGAAGACAGGACAATAACACTGCCATGAGGAAGGAAGGGACGAAAAGTTACCAAATGGACATCAGGCAGGTGAGAATTCTGCTGAAAAAATACTCTCATTTGAAAAGATATTTTACAAATAGATATCAATCCTATTAGAAGTACTCTTCCAACTACTATTTAACCCATTTCCCTTCAAAACGATATAAGTGCACTTGTGTGAAACAGAGAGAGGGGTAAAGGGACAGGAAGAGTTTTTTTTTTCTTTATTTTTGCTTTACATGAAGACTCATCAAGAAACCTTTTTTTCTTCTTTGCAACTAACTATATTCACATATCACAGGGAAGGTTGACAATCTTCAACGAAAATTTGGTCAAAGGCGTTATATATATTCTAAGATGTAAATATTTTTCTTCAGTATTTGTTTGGTTTACAGGTGTTTCTGCATGAGCTGCCCTTTGTGGGTTTTTATGGCTATAAAAAAAGAGGGAGAGAGAGAGTAGTTCATGGGCTAATAATGAATATTGGAAAGTACAGATGATAACTACTGTGCACAGAACTACAAGATATTGGTAGTGGTGACAGTGACTTTTGACTTCATATACCATATAAATAAATTGGGGGAAAGGGTTGAAAGTCTTTGAACCAACCAACCATCTAAGTGAATTATATATATAATACATATACACCCCTTTTTTTCCAGCAACCAACTCATGTAACGGACCGACTTCCTTTACAAAAAAAATAATGTAGTTATCACAGTTCACAATGACTGAATGAATGAGGTAAATAATATTATGCTGCAATCACTTGCAAGTTACAGAAAAAGATGGAAGGAAGTTAAGGAGGGAGGGAAAGAGTAAATATATTTTATAGATATGATGTTAATATGACTGAACTGACTAGGTAGGTGTATAATGCGAGTGTTAGTAGTTATTTTATCAGCTGACTAGTGTGGACAACAATCAATTGCATGAACAGAACACAATGACGAGTGAGCATGCACACAGACAAACAAACAACCACAGATACATATTATTATTATTGCATGGATCAAAGTGGTGGTGGACAGACAAAATACACGACAACAGCAGTAGCACAACCATTTGTAACACTTACTGTGGAGACATGTGTACTTTTTTTTATTCCTGAAGATCACAAACTATGACTACAGAAATAAAAAAAAATAACTGAAATATCACACAGTAAATGCTGCACATATATCACAAGTAGGCTACTAAGAATAATAATAATGATGATAAATGACAACAGAGAGAATCCATTAGGTGATGGTGAAGACAAATGTGCCACAATATTATTTCAAGTCATTCCCCGATCGATATATATATTACACATCTTAAATACGCGCGTGTGTTAACGACCCTGTAGGGAGAAGACACTTCAAGAGATCAGTTGTAACCCACCAAAACAAAAACTTCCACTACTTATTAACAACATCAAATCAGAAAGTTGGGAATGCTTCCGGGGAGGGTATGTATTCTCCAGTTGTTTATCTGTTAAGAAAATATATAAAGACTATTTCTACTAGACATGTTTCTACATATGAATCCTATACGCATGCATATATAATAATGTATATCTAAATTATTTCTAAAATGACTTGAATTAACTGCTCTATGTAAGAACAACGGAGAAAGAAGACAGTGAAATGATGGAAGGGTAGGAGTGAAGGATAAAAAAAATTGACAAATATGTTAACATGCAGAGGGAGAGAAGGTGCGAGAGAGAGGAGTACACATAACGGACGCCTATACATATATATGTTTTTTTTTTAAGAGATTCATTGAAAGATGAGTAAGTGCATAAAGATCCAGCAAAAAAATGGAAGCACCGCATTTCCCTTTGTACAGGAATAACGGGATACATATACAGTACATATATTAAATAAAGCTATTGGCTTACTTAAGTGTAGTGTAATCCAGGTTTCAAAGGTTGAGGCTCTTAAACTTGTGAGTTGCTTCCTCTAAGGTGTTATCTGCATTGATGCTAATACCAGATGCCATGGGAGTTGGAGGTGGCGTCAGTGGCGTGGTGACAGAATTGGGGGTCCTTGCTGCCGGCTTCAACCCACTCACCTTTCCGTTAACCACAGTTGGCGGTGGAGTATTCATTGCTGCTGAGCCAGCACAAACCTGATGAGTGTAAACTGTATTCCCCATTCCTCTCAACTTGCCACGATGTTGAGGAGAATATTGTTGAGGATTTTGGTGTGACACGTGTGGCTGGTGAATCTTGACGGTCGAAGAGTGGTAACTTTTATGATATCCCTTGCTGGCAGCAATTGTGGTAGCGCCCTGCTTGAAGTAAGGAAGATGACACTCATCATTATCTTGGCTGAGATGTGGAAACGTGTGGACGAAACGTACGACGGTGTTGAGGCCAGCATTGCATGGCTTCACCAAACTCACACTATCCTAGAACAAATGAGCTCCTCGTTATGTTTTTTTGGCCGGATGGGACAAGAATTTGTGCATGACTCTAAAAGGTAACACACTTCACGTGTACATTGTTTGGTGAAAATTTCAATTGTATATTAACAAATCCTTCATTGACTAACCATACAAACAAAAACATTCTAAAAATTTTATAATGACATTTCAAACAACTGACCTGAGTATGCTGAGTTTGGTCGGCAGAAGCTTCCATCATAGACATGTCAATGACATCTCCATTAGCACTTGGATATGGTGCAATTATAGGTGGAGGAGGGTATGAATAAGCGACTGCAGCAGCTGCAATAGGGGTGCTGACAGTACAGGCAGGCTCTCCAATATTCTGAGGTTGCAGAGAAGTCACAGTAGTGGACACGGTACTGTTTGCATGATTTGGACTTGTTGTTGAGGTAGTAATTCCACTATTGGTGCTGTATACAAATTGAGGGGCTGAGGCAGTGGATGTGCTGGCACTGGCATGGGGACTAACATTTGGCTAGAGGAGACAAATAAATAATCCGTAAGATGTAAGTCATTCTACCAAACAGGACTTCATTCTCATGCACTAAACGTTCATTACTACTAAAAATCTATCACATTTCAATAAGAGTGAAATTGCACACAGCAGAACATTGCAAGCATCCTTCAAGCAATTCAAGATGCGAACAAGAAAAAATAAAAGACACCGATAAAAGAAAAACACGATCTCATTTGACATGCGAGCACATTCGTAGAGACTTTTATCAATTAAGAATTCACTACACATAGTTGTGCAGGAATTAAAGTATACAGTCACCTAAAACACCATCACAGATGCAGTGGGTGACCCAATTAAAAAGAACTCTCTTCAATGTCAGAAATTTCTGTCAGGTACCAGAAATGATGGTGGTGTAGGTACATAAGGTAGACCATCAACTGCAGGTAAGGTGGTCGCAAAGGAACTACCTGATGTCTGAAAACATGAATGTCAACTTAACTTTTACATTAGGCCGGAATTAGAGTTCTCTTTACACCCATTTATTCAAAATTATTATATTGACATATAACGAAACTAATCTTTCTTTAAAACGCCATACCATCTAAAACATTCACTGTCAATTATCAGAATAGGTCTCAATATGTTCCTACCTGGCCATATCCTAAATGCGATGTCCAGCATACTGGTTGCCCTGTCCAGTGCGCTTGTGCCTGCACAACGACAATAAGGAAACAACATTAAAGTTCATATCAACCAAACTGAACTTTAGGTGAGTGGATACTTGGTTGTTTGCACGACAAAGTCAGAGAAATCGCAATGCACAACTACATTTGTTACTTACAGCAGTTGGCGACTGGTACGAAGGATACTGTTGTGGAATATACACAGCAGTGGGTGAATACATTATAGGATACAACGCCTACAGACAAATACACAGATTTTCAAAAAGAAGTCAAATTAATTATTACATTTGTGACATTCGACCGTCTCCTACCTGTGGTGGTGCGAATTGGCAAGTGCCATCCCCTGAAGTAAAAATAACTCCATTGGGATTGTAATATGACGCACCAGTGCTGTGATAGAACACTGTACCATTAGGAACATAAGGTGTTTGTTCTGAAAAGAAAATCAATCTTATAACTTTCAGTAGATCTCTTAAATTTTTAATAGATGTAAATTTACCAGTTGATGGGGTTGTTGCAACTGAAGAGACTACACTCCAATCTCCTGAATTTCTAGGCTGTCTTGGAGTGCCTAGTCTTTCTGTGGGAGTTTCAGGAGAGCCTAAAGAAATTATTAAAACAATATCGTGGAAAATTGAACTCTTTATTCTAACTGAAGATATTGAAACGGAAACATACCATAAACTCTTGAAAAAGGCTGCTAGAAAAATGTCATTATGTAAATGAATAAATCAATACTCAGTTAATAGATATTCCAAATTTAACTGAAAAACACTTACCTGTTTCCTGATGGCAGGAGCTATATTAAGCTTACGATCCTTTAGTGTAATACTTTCCTATAAAATAAATTGTACAAAATTAAGGTCTAGTAATATAGAAGATAGGAGTTAGGAAATTGTATCTTTATATTTTGGAGCGACATTGTAGGAAATTTAGAAAGGCAACTCTTACATTTCTAGCATGTTAATAAGCCTTACCTCTTTTTGAACTCTTTTGGCATCATCTTCATTTTCAAAGGTGATAAAACCGTATCTTTCAAATAAATAAAATTGTCCATTAATTACATATTAGCGTTGCCCTACGTAAATAGCGAATATTGTCATCTTGCAGTTAATACTGGATGAACGCCGACACAAAACTTAATTTTTCGTAAAGTAAAACTACCCCCTGATAAAAATATTGTCCATTAGAAACTTCTTTCAAATCTTACCCTTTTGATACGCCTGCGCGATCAACAATAATTTTTGTCGCTTTAACTTTTCCAAAGACAGCAAACAACTGAAAAAGTTCTTCTTCAGTTGTCTATAAATTCAAAACAGAATTCATGAAATTAATAAATGGCGAGTTTAAACGGTACATATTATGAGAATACGCGACTTACATTTCCTGGGATACCACCTACAAAAATTCTATTAGGCACTAACGTGCCAAATTTGGGTGCGTTATGGGAATTCACTGGTGACTGGGATGGTGAAATATCTGTACTATTTGTTGCAGACTAAAACAAAACAAATATACAATCATGAATATATTTTTGCCTACGAAACGTACTCCTCTAACACACTTGTAAATTTTGAACAGTGCAATCGGTTTCTCAAAATGTAAGAATGCGACAACATTCTGACATCCAGTGCATAAATACATTTATCACGCGAAAGTCACATGAAAGATTACAGACATATAGCATATCATAGTCATCGTTAACATTCACTATACTATTCATAGAAAAGTTCAGAAAAGGGGGAGGAAAAAGGTAATCTATAAGTAATTGTACGACGGAACATAGTGGTCTAGTCTGCATAGTTTTTGTGCCAAACGTCATCTGTATTGGATAACCGATTTTCCCTCCCATCCCAATGCAGTAACAAAAGGGAAACCAACTGTTGGTGGAAGAAGGGTAGCTAATGTTATCTTGCCATTTCGACTACCACAAAATGAATTTGTGAACCAACATCAAGTAATGACAGTTACCGAAAGAGTGTAATAATGAACTGGAGTCTGTGTACAACGGTTACATTCTATTGGAAGCGATCAAATATTCTAATTTAAAAAGTCTATTTCGAAAGAGTGGAGTTTAACATGTTGCGTTCACAGATAATGTTGGGGCACTATATAATCTAAAACGGGGTCTTCTACGCCACATGACACAACGCAATGTAAAAAAATATTATCGCACGCTTCAAGTACACAACATTGACATTATTTTTAGAACAAGTGTGTCTACCAGTGATCAAAGCCAAATTTTCGAAGACAATGCCATTGTAATTATGGAGCCATTTCGGCAATTGGAAATTGCTTCAAAATTCAGTCTATTCTCTTCTGACAAAACAATTTCCCACAAAACTAATATTATAAAACTCTATTCATTACTCACCATTTCTACACTTTAGAATTAGATATTTTTTCAAGAGCGGTAGAACTAAGATGTCCAAATCCCTAACGAAAGAACTACACGCCGTTCACATTCATTCCCAGCAACCCCGGTGTCAGTGTTTGATGTGCTTTAAATAAGATGACGTCACGCTAAGTTTGTCATATGATGCTGCTAAAGAATATGCTTCTATAATATATATGTTAATATTATCTTATTAAATTCTACAACTGTTATTATCAAATCATTAATATTACATTTGCCTAGTTTGCGGGCTGAAAATTACACGGACAAATTTCAAAGCGAGGGTCGTTCAGAAAACTTAAGACACGTTCTGTGTGATCACGTTCTAGAGAGGTCGTCGAGTGCTATTACACCGTCAACTTATTAGTTGAAAAAAAAAAGATGAGTGATTAATAACGACGGAAAATTCAGGAGAGAAATTAGGGATTGTTTCGAAGAATAACTCGTTCGTTTATCAAAGCTGGTTAGAAAACCATTCTCTTTCTTGCTCTTCATACAGGAGATTCCGTATATCCCAATTTGAAAATCGGAGTGACGAAGTTTCCGTATATTGCTGCAGTAGAACTTATAGCTTGTTGCTGGTTAGCAGTTTAGAGCCTTGGAAGAAGTTGGTTTATTTATGGCAGTTTAAATGTCTGTGAATTCCAAGCTGAGCAAAAATGCTTCGTTTTAAAGTTGTTACCGGTTTTACTGCAATATTATTCATTTTATTTGTGAAGACCACTATTGGCATTCCTGATATTGCAGCATCAGCAGTTGCTTCTAATGACACCAATTGGTTAATGACCGCAGATGAAGGTAGTACATCAACCATCGGTCCGCCGTCTTCATCATCTACAATTTCACCCGAATTAGGTATGACTTTGACCGAAAATTAAAGTAATTACAGTAATTTAAAAGTCGGAATAGGAGTTCTGACCGAGAAGTGAATTAGCGCAATGAAATATTGATTACTAACAACAGTAACTAAAGACGCAATATAACGAAATTTCCTAAATAATCTGTACCCGTATTATATTTTCAGCATGCCAATACTTCAACAACAGTTGTGAAGAATGTGTTAAGCACACAAAAGTAGGTATATTAACAAAACGCATTCTTATCATTACGGTATGCATAAATAATGACTCGTAGTCGAGTTCTAACTTATGACCTACTTGTTTGGGGGGTCTATCGACTCGTTTATTCTGTTGCACGAATATCAGAATTTCATACTTTAATAATCTGCATGACTGCCAACGTCCTCTGGCTGATGTCAGATGCTGAGTCACTAGTGTGTTTTTGCTTAAATTCTAGTGTTATTATTGCTATTCCACCAGTCAATGTTTGTATTATCCATTTTCGAGCGGATTTCCAAGCAGCAAAGACTGTAATTGGGAAGAGGTCCGCTGGGCTGTATGCTGGTGTAAGTCCGTATACCGGTCTTAACAGAATTACGTTTAAAAATATGTTTTGAAACATGATTCATCTTATTTTAGTCAATTTTAAGGCATTAATAATTAGTTTGGGATGTATGGCTGGTGTTCTGTTAATCAGTCTTCTGGTCTGTATGTATTGCTGTTGTCGGAGGAAGAAGAAAGTATCAAAGTTTGCACATGAAACGGCAAGAAGAGAGCGTGAAAGGGAAGAAAGACGTATTAAGGCGGAAGAGCGGTATGCATACGTCAGATATTACTTGTAATTGTAATATTATGAAATGATTACTTTCCTATATTTTAGGAAAACGGAACGAAAGCTTAGAAATGATGAGATTCGAAGGAAGTATGGTAAGTTATTTCTGGCATTCATAAATGAATTTCAAAATGCTGTTATCTTTTACTGCTCTACTTTAATGTCGTTAATGTCACACTTGCTTCCCCTAACAAAGGACTTTTGGATGGTGCGTATTAATTTCCTTATATTTTATGATTATTTGTGCAATTATCGTGATATTTTTTTTAAAGTTGATAGTCCATGGTATTTATTCTCGTATTAATTGTGCAACGACTTTGAATTTCAGGTTTGATGAAAGAAGATCAACCTTATCAAAGATTTGATGCTTGAAAGTCTGTAAAAGTTAACTAATGACGCAATGCAATAATGGAATGAACATCAGTTGTGTACTGTATCTACTTTAGGTTTGAATGCTAATTATATAAGTTTTATATGAATTATTTCTTTTTATTAATAAGTTAACAGAATGGCGCAATATTTATATTGGTAATTGCCACTAATATGAGGCAAAAAAATCAGAATCAGGAAATTACCTCTAGTAACCATTTTATGAAACACTATTATGTATTTCAACTGTGAAGAACATAATCCGTTGACATTCTGTATACCGACTCTTTTGTATCCCATTGTTGTTACTATCTGGCATTTATTATTAGTCATATATTCTGGTCATGATTATCGTTAGTTTTTGTCATAGCCTTACTGGATCAGGTTATCGAGCATAGCGTTTGTTATGGCATGCTAATAATTAATTTATCCTATTATTATACTGGTCCATCTCTGTTGAGAATCTTGCTGTATGTGAAACTCATCATATATCAACCACATCACAGACGTTTATTTATGAGCATAAGACAACATCTCATTATTATGCATTTCTGAGTCTCATTCCTCAAAGCTTCTCAAAACTTTGGGGCTAATTTTACTTTGACAACAAAATCCATTAGCATCTCATTATCTCCATTGGCCTTCGAGATCAAGTCATCAGACTTGACTTGAAAATTGTCATTTGATAAACATAGCTGACCGTTTTCTTTTATTATTTTGAACTTTTGCATGCTACATCATCATGTCTAGCAAGAAGAGAGCTTTCATAATACGTCCTTCCCTGAATTTTTTTACATAGAGACGTGCAGGATATAAAAATTCCAAATCTCTCCCTATTACACATAAAATTACTTTATAATTTATTTAATTCCATATCCATCTGTCCTTTTTCTATTGGTGTATCACCAATTAAGTACAATTTTATTGCATTTAGAAGTAAATTAAGTAGTTGCATAATTTTAACTATTTAATTGACTTCTCAAACTGTTAGCTCCGAACGATCAGGGCTACCTCTTAGAAGGAAAAAGAAAATGTCTTATTGAAAGTTTTAGTTGATATAAAATCACAATCGCACATAGGAATATTTTTGAATTTAGAATCTCCAATCCTTTGCTTTTGCTCCTACTGGTCCTATAGCTACCGTTTTTAATTCTTAACTCGTTAATGATGATAAAATGAGACTATTTATTAGTTTCCTAAATACAATATACAGGCGTTGTCAACATTATAGATTCCTTTAAGGCTTGTGTCCCGAAAAAATATGGTCGTTCATCCCATAAGACAAGTTTGATTAAGGCGTTAATCCCTGTAAAATTGCATTTTCGTAATGTTTTACGTGATGGATTGATTGTGACCATAAAAGGGTACCACAACAGTTTAGCTCTGTTCTTTCAATGTAAGAGTATATCTCCTATTACTAGAGGGATCTCTAACCTGATGCTTGTGAGCTCATCAGCTTATTTGCATCTATTTTTGGTGCTCCTCAGGTGGTTCAGAAGTATTACGAATCTCAACATCGAGACTCCTAGATTGAGAGTTGACGGGTAGCTGAAAAAGTGTAATGTCGCGAGAGCAGTTGAGACTTTCCATTGAATAGGTTAGTGTATAAGTAATAACTGCCAACGTGAAATCCCAATTTGAAAATGTATGTTTTTCTCAAATATTTTCATTTGGGAATATGTAATCCTGTATATTCGGAGGAAAAGGTGGCATGAACACAAAGGATAGTCTTCTTAATTTACTGGTTCTCATAGGTATGTGAAAGATAGACCTTGTGCAGTGATTATTGTGGCTCCTTAGTAGTAGTTTAGGGCCCACCACTTTTTGTAGATTATTTGGGGTCTGTGACTCATTGTGACTATTTTAGTACACTATTTTGGTGTTCTGTTAAATAGTTAATAAGAATAGTTGCATGTCTTACAACAGTTAAGTATCAAATTGTCCTAAAAGTCTGTATTGTTGTTCAACGCTGGAAACATGTCTTTCAAGGTATTCAGTATTGTTGATTTGACTATATGTCGTCCTCTGCCAAAACTTATAAAACATAGTATTGATGTTATTTACTAATTAATCTGCTACCCAGGTACATCAGTCATCAGAATTGAAATACGAGGCAGTAAATCTCTCGCCTTGTCATTTATAATTATTTGTGATGAACATTCCGTTTAGTCTTTAAAGTAGTGATGTGTGTCGATTGACCACGGATATAATTTTAATTTCGGCAATCCTAATACAAGATTACTCCCCTAAAATGATTTGAGTAAGTGTGCCTTATTGTTATTGGTCATTTTGAGAGACCCCTTTTTTGTCCATTAAGAAATAGATTGAATATTTGTGGCCTTCAGTTATCTTAACATGCATGTTAAAGTTTGACGATTAATTTCTTTTCTACTTGTCACCTTTATGAGGCACTTTATTTACATGATTATACTTTGAAATTTTACGACTATATTTTACTATTGCATTTTTTTTTATCCTTTTTCACTCTTTTCCCAAGTTTCTTGGGCGCTACGGTTTGTAATCAGTTTTTTCGCCTTGAAACAGTGCAGAATTTTTCTATTATTCTCACGTGTAGTTTCAAGTTGATTTTACACTATTCGTGTTACGACTGTTATAAGAAAGTTTTGTATTATTTTTTATCAACTGGTGGTACGTTTATTACAGTAATTTTAATTTGTAATATATTTTTAATGGCACAAAATGTGAAGACCTTGCGGTATATCCTCACTATTAAAGTGTTTCTGCATTTCCCTTTTATCAATTAGTACAATAATCGATTATAGGAATTGATATCATACCCGCGTGGTGTGTGCCAGGTTGTCTGAGTTCAATTCCTAGCTTTCGATGTGGCACCCACCGTTTTTCTTACTTTTCCTCTGTGGCTCCTTGATAGAGTAACCTGTTATATCCAAAGTAAAAATGCATTCCAAATTGTGGCATTAATTTTATAGCTGCTGCATACTGGTTGCCATTTACTCTTTTCGTCTAAATATAAATGAAATGAATGAGGGGAATTATACTGAGTTATTAGGTTAAATATTAATATATTACCCTCTCTCTGTGTAACGTGCTTTTACTGGTTTTCATTGAAATTATTCAAAAATTTCCAACTTCTCATGAAAATGTAGTGCTGTCCTCATTAACGAACTTGTTATAAAAGCATGGCTGTATTTAAATTCCTATATTAGAAAGTAAATTATATTTTTATTATTATAAATTATTTATTCTGTCATATGGAGATTATTAATGAAAAATTAATTTGAATTAAAGAGATGCTACCTTCACCTCGTTAATAATAGCCTTTGTTCTTGCCACTGCAGGTAATCCCAGAGATTATTTTTCAGAAGGGATGCTACTACAACGGCTTGTACATTTTACAACCTTACTGTTAATTAAGTATTAGAATGAGTATATTGGAGGTAGATTGGGGTGGGGGATGTCACGGAAAAAATGAGGGGAGGAGGAGCTCGTTAGGTCCATTACAGGAATGCAGGTGGTTGGAAGCTCCCCGGGCAGCGGGAAACCTTGGCATACGTAGGATCAAGTTGTCCGTAAGGATATAGTAGTATGTGAAAGGCTAGAACCCGACCCTGCCACAGGCGGGATAAGGGTATTATGATGAGGACAATTACAGTAATTACGTCCCTGCTTTCGGTGAGACAAAAAATTTCAGTATTACGTGCTGTGCAACAACGAGTTCAGATAACTGAGGTCGCATTGTATTTTATTAAGAATTATATTCTTACACTACATACTGGTATATGTTGCAGTGCCATATATATTATTCCGACTACAGTAAGTCTTCCATTAATTTTTTTATTTGAGTTTTATTGATTTTTTAGAGATGTTCACCAATATTGGTACTTACTTGGAGTTGTAATAAATCAATATTGAATTCAGTTAGTGTTTTTTTTTTCGTGAAATCAATTTTTTAATTGCCAGCGATCATCATCATCACAAATGGCATTCATCACCTGGAAGTGTTTCCAATCAGCTCTTTGGTGTTTGGAAAACAAGAGGAAAAGCATGCAACATCTTTTCCTAACAGTAAGACGACGTTCCTCTTGCCTGAAAGAATTTTTAAAGCTAACTAGAAAAGATATCCGGATTCGTGAAACAATGTCACAAGCTGTACGTTACCACTCACTCCACCTACCACAATTGGAAAAAAATTTGGTAACTTCAAAATTGTGACACAATCCAGTATTTTAATGGCACATTTTGGAAAATTCTACAGCTTTAAATGTTTTAATCTACAGCTTTAAATGTTTTATTCTACAGCTTTTAATGTTACAGTTTAGCGGCCAAAATAATCGATAACGTCTCCAGAAGAAAAAGATCCCCTTTCAAGGATATCGAGCAACTTGACCGTTGTTGTATCACATGTTAATAGTCTTCCTTTGGCTACAATTTCTAAAAAAAACATGAAATGAATGACGTTATATTATCCCAATTATGAAAGTCAGTGAAATGAAGGTGTTACCTGCAAACTTCTCTTTTCCATCTGGATGCACAATGTTTGTGCGTACATCGTGAAACATCTCTGTGTCTAATGGTCCAGGTGAGTAAGTTAGTACTGTAAGACTTGGATCTTCTTTCGCAAGAGTGCGAAATAATGAGTCACGCGCTGCTTTGCCTTAATTTCAGATGAAAATTCATTAAAAGGCTTATAAAATTAAAGAATGGTATCTGTATATCATTGCGTTCACGAAGTACTCTACCTGTATTGTAAAAACCAGCTGATTCAATAGGGTGAACTGCAGCCAAAGAACTTATATTTATAATCAATCTTTGGGCAACATCATTCTGGCTAAACGTTTTCAAGAATATGGAGTTCAAGCATGCAGCAGAATTGACATTCAATTCAAAATAATTCGCCCATTCATCAGGATCCCCTAAGTCCTGTACATAAGCTAGCCTACCAACTGAAGCTGCGTTATGAATTATAACCGCTTGCTCAAAATCGTGTGGTACACACTTGGTTTCTTCTAAGGATGATTGAATGAGCTCTGTAAACTTTTCCACACTTGGCTTGCTTAAATCAACAGCACTTATCGTTACTTTAACATCTGGAGCACAGTTCTCCGTTTCAGCCTTCAACGTTTCTAACTGTTGCAAGGTTCTCGCTAACAACAGAATAACAGACCCTTTACCAAAATGAGGAGCAAACTTCATAGTAAGGGTTCTGCCTAGTCCTCTGCTTGCGCCTGTAATTAGAAAGTACGTCTTCTTCTTATTCAGCCATCCTCCGTGTTGTGTAGTAGCCATTATTAAATTAGCAGTAATAATATCTATGAAAAACACGAAACCACTTGTTACGACAATGGGCTTTTAAATCTGATTTTGAGAACGAGAGCGCCTTAATGCTTCATAAGACGGCTGCTGTACTTCGCTCTATGTTGCTTGGCTTTGCTTAGAGCACTAGTTTCAGTCGGTACCACAGCATTTGTTTCGTTTCTTATTCGTCAGCAACGTTGTCTGCTTAGATGTATCAACATATTGATTACAAGTTGAAGTGATTGAAGTTACAATAATAAGTGATGTTCCCAAGGATGGCTGTTCCGGTTGGATTCAAAGGTTATCGAACATCCGTTACTGCACTCCTTGTGATGAACCCGTAAACAGAGATGAAAGGTTAGTTAGTTATGCCACGATAATCTTATTAGTGAGACAAAGAATAGATTTTTGTCATATATTGTGTGTTTATATTATTAACGGTTGCGTTATGATTATCCATTGCGGGTTTCTGTCGATTTTTTTTATAGTTTTAAAGCTGAAGCAGCCATTTTGTTTCACAGCAAACAAAATGACTGCTTCATGGAGCTATTCATAAATTACAGTAACAATGTGGAAAGGCATTCTACAGGAATACCATAATACTGCTTAATATTTCAATTCGACAGTTTCGTTAATGGGAATCTTTACTACCACTAAAAGTCAGAAAAATTTCCATGATTTTGTACTGTACGTATATATTGGTAGGTTAATTTGGCCACCAGCTGAAATCCCCCCCTCAAGAGAATCCCATTGGTCAGTCTGTAGTATATTTCACCCTCCCTCCTCCACATTTCTTCGCTAAATGAATAGACTGTATTTATGTGGACTTCGATGTTAAACCAACGTATGGAAAGCTATTTACACTATGTTCTCTCAAATGTATCCTCAGTAAGGCACGCTTATAATCAATCCAGTGATGGCTCAACGGTACTTGGGCTGCAAATCGTATGGCACTTGTGTACTTTAGCGGGTGCACGGTACTACCGTCTTTCGGTCCCCCTCCTCCCCGCGAACAGGACACATATCGTCTCTGTGAATGATCTCGTGTAGCCACGAATATCCCGTTTGTAGGAATCTACTTTTTTTCTAGGCAGAGAAAAATGTCCAACAACTGTGTATCCGATAAAGTACACAAGTGCCAATCGTATTTCGAGTCCTCTATGACAGAGGTCTTCAAACTTTGTCGACTCACGGAACCCTTAGAACTATAAGATGTTTTGAGGGAACCCCATCCCACCTTTAGAAAAGCATATCTTGCCGCTGCTAACGAATTTTCAATTTGACTCGCGGAACCCCCAGAGATGTATTGAAGTTACAGACCACAGTTTGAAGACCGCTGCTCTATGACATGCCAAAGACCGTTTTTATCCCAGCATCAACATCTCTGTAACACTACATGTTGAGGCAGGATGTAATATTATGGAATAGACAAAGAGGCGCATACATGCAATACCGATTCTGCAGATTATCCCGCACCAATAAAATGAGGTATGGAATTCATCATTTTAATAGTTGCAACAAAGAAAACTATGCTAAAATTGATTGCTTTCTTACGATTTGGGATGACCCTTCATTTGGCTTTTCCGCCAGCTGTCCTGGCACTGTATTCTACCAACACGTGTTTCCGCTTTTGAAAATTTTTATTTACAGTAGCAAGATTTATGATGGTAAAGTTAATGATTATGCGTAGTACGTCATTGTTTTTTAGATAAACATTTTCTTTGTTCACATAAGCTAGGAATTTCGAATAAGTTTTAGTGAGATGCGATATAATTTTTAAAAAATCAGACATTTATATTTAATAATTGATTTATAAAAATCACAAACCTCTGCATGTTAGGCCCTATATGCTGTTATTCGCGACTTTGAAATTCGACGATGCATTATTTAGATTCTTTCGCATCATTAATTCGATGATTATATATAAAAGGTGTGCATGTTCAACCTACTGTATATGATAAGATACAAATCCTGAAATAATATAAGACCTCAATGAATAGTGGTTGATGCATACTCAGTTTAATTGACCAATGCAAGATGTATTATATGACACATTTGTACTGTTGATAGTTTTCAGCCACTCCTTTTTTTCTCGAGTTATTAATTATCCGCATAGTTTGATTAATATAGTTTAGTAGGACTATATTAATAGTAAAGGACGTCAAATCTAATAGAGATTGGGAGCTAAAATTACGATTTGTGCTGTTCAGTTAGACCCCTGGAAAAAGTATGGGTCCAATACGTATATGACAACCTGATAGTTGGGTATTAAATAAATATTGATTGAGGATTTAAGGATTACGACATTTCATTAGAATTGGTAATCTAGCAGTTTGTAGATGAATCCAACTGTCCTTTTCACTTGCTTACTCCCTCCAAGGATATTAAAGACCTACAACACCAATGAACTGTTCGTTTCGTAATTAACATATGGAGTTGTAGTATGTTCGACCTATTCGACACATCCAATTTCTGACTGGCATTAGAGTTCACTTGGCTTATGTGAATGTAAGTGAAATTTCGTGATTTTTACGAAAGAAAATTTGATCTACTATTAGTGTAGTATATATTTATTATTAAAACATAAAGCGCTAGATAATCTTTCCTATTATGTGATCATTGGGCAGTTTCACTCTTTAGTTATTCTCATTCTGACATTGAGAAATATTTTGGAATTTGTAATCATACTGTACGTATAAACATACGTGCTAATTGTGGTTGTAGTTTTAATATATGCGAAGATCGGATTTTTAAAGTGTTTTATAATTCTGTTTAATGCTGATTATTTCAGTGGAATTTGTTTGACACTAAGCTATCGGAAGTGTGGGCTCGTCCTTCAATCACGTTTTAGTGATGTCTGCATGGCATTGATGTGCCTGCAGGTTTCCGAACCGAACTAGAAAGTTGTACAAATGTATATCACCTCTGTAAAAATCCGTAAATTCTTAGAAAAAATATCTAATTTTCAGTGTCATAATTCGAGGAATGTAAAGCTGGAAGATCACACAATTTGTATAGTAAGTTTCGGATTGAAAATCAATACTTAACCATGTAATTTTGGAGCATTCCAAAATCTTTGTTTCAAAATGACGTTGGGCTTTTACATAATTCAGCATCCAGACCTATCAAAAATTCATCGTATGTGCCCGTGATGTTTTTGTGTTCTCTTAGTATAGCATTGTTTTCTGTCAATTTCGACGGTTGGATATTCTGTTTTTATTCGTAAATAATTTATATAAAGATTTGGAAACGCGTTGGTAATATTTGAATTTGTGTTACCTTGAAGTTTCTAACGCTATTCAATATGGCTTCCTGCCCTCACGAGTTTTTTCTTTCCTCTTTTAGATTATTGTATTTCGGCGTTCTTGCGAAGGACACTCTGGGTTGTATTTCTCAAAATTGGTTGAAGGTCTTTACCATGTTTCATTGTCGGAGGGCGTAGCCTTTAATTGGAAGCCGTTGACAAATCTGATATTATTTGTCGTTAATATACGTAAATCGAACGAGGGTAATTTAGGAACTGAACGTTAAGCACGGGTAGTTGTCTAGTCGTAACCTTATTTGAAATTAACTATTCTTTCAATTCTTCACCTCGATAAAAAAAAAAAAAGTAATGTGTAGTTTCTGGATTTTTTTCTTTTCAATTAGTTCAAAAGTACAGCACTAGTTATGCACAGTTGCGTTAAACTCCGCTAGCATAGCATTGTACAGTGTATTGATTAGGAGTCATTCTGTTCGTGGTGTCATATGGTGTGAAAACTGAATTTTCCATAGAGTAAGCTGATCCTTTTCGGCATAATCTCATTTTGAAAAGAAAAAGAATTTAAATGAAATATATATGTGTGTGTGTGTGTGAATCAGTGCTGCTCAATTCACAATGTGAAAGCTACAGTTTTAAATATTTATCATCCTGTAAGTATAATTTCTCTTCGATAACAGTCTGATTGGGAGCAAAGAAAAATTGTTTTCCGCTGTATTCATTTTTTAAACGATAATTGTGAACTAATAAGTTTCATTAGTTTTTAGAGCAGTAATATGTTTTAAGACCAATTAGTATTCATCGCTACTTTAAATATGAACTAAGAGCAATGATCAGTTGAAAGCATTCTGAGTCATAATATACAAGACGAACATGGGACTGATTTTATTTTACGTTGTCCATTGCAGTTTTTATTTCTCACTTTAAAAAACAGAAATGTAGCGCCTTCACTGATCGAAGGATGAAAGAATATTATACCTATTGTTATTTGCAACGCCTTACGTCATGTTTTAAAATAACTGATATATAAACTTTTTCCAAAAATGTAACGTCCAAATATAAGGTTAGTGCCCTCCACATGCTCCTTGGATTATCTGTTAAAAGCCGTTTGGGCGTTGGTGTGCACAGTCATGGTAGACAAACTGCGACCTTTCTACTCTAACGGTTTCTGTGCGTCTGGATTTAGCCTGGATGTCTTGTTAGAGTGGCTAGAATGATTTAGAGAATTTATCTTATTGCAGTAGTCATTTTCTGTTGGAATAGTCATTTTACAGATATTTTGCGTATTCTGTCTCGAATATGGGACATTGCAGAATTACTGTCAACTTACACTTGTTTTTTCTTTCAGTGTGACCAGCTCAGCCGTCTTTGGAATGCCTCAGGGTAAGATTAGCGTCTATGGCAGATTTACCTAGACAGCTTTGCCATCGTCATCCTGGGGGGTCAGAGCAAAACTCTACAAATAAAAGCAGTAAAAGGGGTAACAATCAAGGAACCCGGTCACCCATAATTACGAGGTAAGTTCGGTTGCACAAATAATTTCGATCCTATTGATTTGAGAGTTAATTAACTATACTTTTATTTATCAAGGTCCAAAACAAGATCTCTGGCATTATTATCCTCAGCTGTCAATAATTTACATTCAGAGAGTAGTGCGAGCATAAGAGATACCTTGTATCGTGATTTTCAAAGTGTCTCTTCAAGTATCGGTGATATAAACAACAGCAGAATTTGGCCCACAACGCGAGCACCTTCTGTTGTATCAACATCCTCAACGGTGTCATTATCTTCGTCGTCATCTTCTTCGTATTTTAAGTCCAATTCGAACGCAGTCAAACGCAAAAGGGTTTCTCGCAAACGCACTCCAACAGAAGGTATAATTTTATATTTGATGTGCATACTCGTTTGTACTTATTGCTTATGCTGTGTGTCGTTTTTAGTTTGTGGGGACAACGCTATTCTAAGTGGCCCTGAAGTTAAAAGTTGCTCGCCAGCGTCGTCGTCGTCGTCATCCGACACGTCTTCCTCCTCTACCAAAAATCTATTTTCCGTTGTGGAAAACATAGCAGCAACGTCATCATCATCTGCAGCGAGTAGCCTGCTTTCAATTGAAGATTGCCACCCGCACCACAATTGCAAAGAGATTCATCTGCCAAAGAAGAGACAAAACAGTCTACTCCCAGAATTGGTGCCTTCTAAACGTTCGTCTTATAGCAAATCAAACAGTTTTCACACTTGTAGCACTGTGACGTCGTCACTGAATTCATCGCAAGCATTGCCCATTTCATCATCCTCCTCCTCATCCCATACTTTCATCTCTGGTTCATCTCATTCGGCTGGTCTCCCAGCTCAATTGTTGGCAAATAATCGTGATACACATTCTGGAGTAATTCCAAAGAAAAGGTCGCGACTGGAGGTTAACTCGACAGTTATTACTACCCTACCACGGGAAGTCTGTCACCAACTGCCACCTGGTATGTGTTCATTCATATTTTAATTTTAGTTTGGAAGTTAATAAGTAAAATGTCGTGTCTTTATAAGCAATTCTGAAGTAATTCTCCTATTATTGTCATGTAGGCGATCCCACTTCACATTGCAACACCTTGGAAAACAGCTCAAAGATTTCTAACAATAACTCTAGTGGACCCTTTAAAACCTCGCCATCGTCATCTGGTTGGACGCTAGTGAACCACGTAAATTCTTCTGGTAGTTCTACAGACTGCATTGCCAGTGTGACGTACTCTTGTGGCGGTAGTGCGACAACGAGTAACACTTCGTCCTCGACTACGTTTAAGAGTTCCTCATCTTCTCGTGTCCCGCCGGAGCTGAATTCCAGCTTACGGCGGAGCCATCGGAACAGGATCACGGGTTCTTGTGCTAGTAGTAGGTAAGGGTTTGACAATGCGTCACTACACACTTTGGTAACTTACGTTGACTACATTTCTTTGTTGGTTGTGCCCACAAGCTACTTCTCTTGAAATGATCTTTAGTAACGTGCAATACGGATAGTTGCATGAGCAACTGGTCGAAGTAAATAATAATTCAAGAAGGGGGCACCATATATTTAATTACCGCGTTTTCCGGTGTGTAAGACGTGCCATTTTTACTATTTTGCATTTAATCGTGTTAATGGGATGGAAATATTTTCTAAATATGGGGTTCGTCTTGTATACCAGAAAATGCGGTTACTCTTTTATTTATATTGTCTTGGTTTCCGTTCCATGTCCAATCTGTTTCGGATTCTCAGGTGCAATGTGGTGAATTCTTCACATGAGTTCTGAGATAGAACCCTTTATTCCTACATGATCGTCAGAATACTCAGCTACTGGAACTCAGTTCCCAGTGTCCACCTTCCTGATCTTCAATAATTTGTTTCTTTTCTACTTTTGTTTTCCTCACATCCAAGGTGAGGGGGATGTCACATTACAAGTTAATGCAGTCCGACCCCGGATAATGAAATTGTCCGGCTAATGAAGACAGTTAGGGTATGTCCCGGCCAAATTAGCACCAATTTGACCTCAAATTGAACATTCTGAATAATGAAGACACTTATGGTGGGCCCCTTAGGGGTCTTCATTATCGGGGTTGGACTGTATTTGACCATTATGTTCCCATCACGCCTCGTATTTAACTACTGAGGTGGACGTTATTATTGCAAGGGTAGAAGGACGTCTCGCCTTAAACCATAAGCTTCAAGATACTAGCGTAGAAGCTGTGGAGAGTAAGTCCAGTGAGGTGAAGATAGTTTACCAGGCTGCGTTTTGGACGAGAGGTACATTTAGCTATTGTCAGGGGAGAATGAACGGTCTCATTGAGCGCTCTCTTTGCCCGTCTAGGTTGCACCAGAAGTGTAGTGCGTCCGTGATTGCAGCTTTCTATGGTATTCAAGATGGGTGGTTTCTTTCCGGCGAGGAAAAGATGTAGAGCCATGACCCTGTGGGGTGTGTGCGATGTCACCACCGCAAGGAAAAGGACTATACAGTACACAATGGAAGCCAGATATTGTAATCACGGATAATGTCGTTGTGATTATTAGAGAGTTAGTGGTGAACGTCGACGAAGACGAAACGAACGATACGAGGTCAAATGAGGCAA